>CM063709.1:8402455-9025337 GCA_032441835.1 Slavum lentiscoides
ATCGCAGGGTCCGGTGAGATTTGCACTCCATTTCTATAATATGTAATTCAAATTTGTTACGGAAGGCGACGGTAAAACTGAAAGAGTTGCCAGCAAGTTCCCCTTGAATTCCGAACCCGGTGCACATTTTTACGCTTCAGAAATAGTTAGTGAAAGCAAAATTTTCGTAAGTGCTCAAATCCTAACACACCATATTCGTTGATTCCAACGTTTCCTTCAAAACGGTTAGACTTCGGCGATATCGAGCGCATCGGATTTTAAAAATCGAGTGGCGCTGCTGGTGTGTCTACGGTACTTACCACCCTACTGCAATTATAAGAAATCTCAATAATTTTTTTGTGAGTCGAGCACTAACGAAATTTTGTTCTGCGCGCAACAGTTCGAGTGGGAATTTCATAGCGGCTGATGCTGCGGGTCACCTGTCCCTCAGCCGTATAGCTGATAATGTCTAACAAGTGTCAAATAACTGTAAACTTGTTGGATACGTGCGTCAAGAGTGTGGTGCCGAATTTTCACCCACGTGCGATATTGATGTGAAATTTCACTGATATTTAATGACCATGAGCGTAATTTTCGATGTACTTGCAGACGGCACGGTGCGACCGACCAGAGCGAAAAAGAACCCGAGGACCGGACAGAGAACTTCGCAGATATGGCCGAAGGAACAAAAAAACGGTGACCGCGTGGAGGATCAGCTCATGTTCGTGCCACCGAATTATCGGTACGACGACGAGCCGATGAAGAAGATCTTACTGTACAACGGTCTGAGCAACTGGATGGTGGAAGACGGGCAAAACGTGTTCGTTTCCAAACAATGTCCAGTGAACCGGTGCGTGATCACTACGAAGAAATCGGAAGCCCCGGACGTGGACGCGATCTTGTTCCGCGACCATTTCTCACATCCCGGTCACAGGAAGACCGGTAAACAAGTACGGCGATCGATATTGAAATCCGTATTATAAAACGGAATTTTCGTACATTTTAAACGGACGCTTTTATAAATGTTCTCTAATTTTATTCTAGTATTTTTTTTTTTTTTGCAATTTATCGGTATTTCAAGAACGAAAAAAATACAAATGTTATAACCATTTATTAACGTTTGTACGATAGATTTTCACTCCTCCTCCATCTCCCATATTCCCACGACCATTTACAATCCCTAGGGTTGATTAGTGAGATACTATAAACAGCTCCGTTAGGGGGAAAAAAACAATAAATCTTTTGGTAAAAAATAAAAAAACATGTTTTATTTGTTGATTTTGTGTTTGGGAGAATGACATTTTTGGCCGTAAAAAAAAATGCAATGAATTTGGCCGAGTTTTAATTTTTTTTTTTTTTGTAATGCGTTTAAGCGAAATTTCACACAATACATTGTATTGGGAATGGCCGCTCGGTCCGTGAATATTATTTGTAAAAGCGCACTGTTTTTCTTTTTCGTTAAAAATCACGAATTAAATTTTAAACGTTTGCTGTCGATTATGTTTTGCATGTTTATTGTACTATATTATTAAATCGCAATAAAATAAATATGTAAATATTTTGAATTAATAATAAAATTATAACGATACACTCTAACACAGAGGTTCCGAAAATTTTTATAGGTGCGACCCACTTCTGGCGGTTTTCAAATTTAGGTGACTCACATAAATCAACTTTTTTTCGGTATGAAATATGGATAATTAGAATACTGACAATACCTATATTTTAATGAAAAAAAAAAAAAAAAAAATTGTATCTGTAGTAATAACGTCGTATAACGTATAATTTATTTGGTAAACAAACGTAGAAGATGGCCGAAAATCCAACTTCACGAGATTATTATGATGAACTGGATGGGTTTTCAGCGTTTATAGTTTAGGCAAAAAGTGTTAGCTACTTTGAATAGAAAACCAGGAGTCTATTAAATATTTACGGTTGAAACTCATTTTTATTGAATTTAATAAGTTTGTTCAAACAGATTAACAATGTTTTTCGTGTGAACACTTTATTGCGACCCACAGTTTGGGAAACTCTGCTCTAATAGTTTTGTTTCGCCGGATACATACCGGTGTTCCCGGGTTACACACTATTATGTACGTACTTTTGTCTATCTAAAATATCTTTTCGGCGCAAATATTGGGAATATTTTCGTTTTTTTTTGATGGATTCACGTTTCGGTACGATTTTCAATTTTAACGTGTAACAACGCGTCGACTGTTTGGCGAATATTCGGCTAGGCCAAGAACGAAATTGTCCGTGAAATGACTCCGGTCAATTTGTCGTACAAATATACCCGCCGTGGCGTTCACAAGTTTTGTTACAAGGCAGTGGCGCGACTAGAATTTTTTTCAAGGGGAAGGTGGGATCCACACTTGTTTAGACACAGACATGTCAACTAAAGGAAAAAAAAATCTAGAATAAATTTAATACATTTTTCACGAAAATATAAATCAATGTTTATTAAACGTTGTTTATTATAATATTATAAATACGCGCGGTATAATATTAGTATTATTTAATTTTCATTAAAGTTTTATTAGATGAAATTTAAAGACATTTTTAAATGTTGAAATTTCGATGGAGGGGGCAAACACACAAAACGCTCCCCACCCCCTCCCGACTAAACGTCTAAGCCAGAGGTTCCCAAATTGTGGATCGCTACAAAATGTTTGATGGGTCGCGAAGAATGTTCGCACGAAGGACATGAGCTGAAAAAAGTATTATTATTATTATTATTATTATTATTATTATTATTATTATTATTATTATTATCCATTTGAAGACCATTCAATAAAAACGTGTTTCGACCGGTAAATATTTACCTAATGTCGTTCTGGTTTTCTATTCAAAAAAAAAATACCAAACGCTTTCTGTTAACGCTATAAACGCTGCAGCTAACCCGTCTAATACTTTATATTATTATCTAGTGAAGATGGATTTTCCGTCATTCTTTTTTTTTTTACGTATACCTTTACCAAATAAATCATATTCTATACAACGTTATTACCGCATAGGTATATAAATTATTTTTATTAATATATATTATTATTGTTAATATTCTATAACTATCCGTATTTCGTATCGGGGAAAAAAAAGAAATCGATTCGGGTGGGTCACGTAAATTCGAGAATCGTCAAAAGTGGATGGCAACTATATGAAAAGGGAACCTCTGGTCTTTAAAAAAAAAAAAAAACCTGTAACGACGACGGCGCGTGTTGGAACACAGGTGTGGATTTTGTATTTCCTCGAGTCGCCGTACCACACGGAACTGATCACGTACAACGACGTGTTCAACTGGACGGCCACGTACCGGCACGACAGCGACATCGTCACGCCGTACGAACGGTGGGCGTATTACGACCCGTCGGTGACGCAAGTGCGACGGCCGGAACGGAATTACGCGTTCAACAAGACCAAACAGGTGGCGTGGTTCGTGTCGAACTGCGGCGCGAAGAACGGGCGGTTGCAGTACGCGAGAGAGCTGGCCAAACACATACCGGTGGACGTGTACGGCGTGTGCGGACATTTCAAATGTCCCAGGTCGGACAAATGTTTCCAGATTTTGGACCGCGACTATAAATTCTATTTGGCGTTCGAGAACTCGAATTGCGCGGATTACGCGACGGAAAAGTTTTTCGTCAACGGACTCCAGTAAGTACGCGTGTATACGTAGTAAATCGACCTGAAAACACAGCAATATTTATATTATACAGTTAATTTTCTAAGCCCCCGCGTGGACGGGTAATAGGTACAAGTATTCGGTTGTATACTTGTACCGCAGAGCAGTGATGGCGTTTCGAACTTATTTCTGGTGAGGAGCAAAGATTAATAAATGGTATCGCCCACAATTTCGGGTATCACTCACCACCTGCAGTTGCGTCGTTTCAGATTTTTAAGGGGAGCGGGGGGTTGACCTACCTCATTCCAATTATCGCCTTCAAAAAATAATACAATATCAACACGCTTTTCACGAAATTTGCGATACAAAACTTTTTCGCCAAAACCGTGTAACTCGATCGGTGGCGGCCATAAGAATAGTACGAGAGCGAGAGAGAAAACTCCGAAATTGCTGTACACTAATCTCGCACGGGCCTCGCGCTGCACTCAAACCGGCCGTCATTTAGCACTGCAGAACGAGGATCTCTAACGAGATCCTCCGATCACATTCTCAATTCTGATATCTATAGCGTCTAATAATGTAGTAACCACGATTAAATGGAGTTTAATAACTATACAAACTATGAACTAGTACAATATATTATGATTGTCCGACGACACCTGAGTGGCAGAGTGTATAGATATTATAATACCTATAATAAATCCATTACCCGGTATACCTATTATCTAGTACCCACCCACCACCAATTTCGAAGGAGCAAATCGCTCCTAAATTACTCCTTCAACACGCCACTGCCGCAGAGCGTATGTTTTTTAAGGACAATTTTTACTACGAGTATATAAGAGGACCGTTGATTTCGTACGGCCGTGACGGATTAAAATCCGGAATCGGCTTATTTTACACATGTTTATTTGTTTGTTTCTTTGACGCAGACACAACGTGCTGCCGGTCGTGATGGGCGGACGCCGGGAGGACTACGAGCGGATCGCGCCCACGCGGTCGTACGTGCACGTGGACGATTACGAATCGCCGAAACAGCTGGCCGAGTACCTGCGCCGGCTGGACGCGGACGACGAGCTGTACAACGAGTACTTCCGGTGGAAGGGCACCGGCGAGTTTATCGACACAAAGTTCTTCTGCCGGCTGTGCGCGATGCTGCACGACGACGGCGCGCCGGCCAAACACTACCGGAACGTGAACGACTGGTGGCGCGGCCCGGGCGTGTGCAACAACGCCATGCCGTGGCGGCGGTTCGTCGAGTCGTCGCCCGCCGACAACGCGGTCGCCGTGGAGCCGGCCGGCCGCGAAGCCGGCGGCGAATAACGTTTACCGCCGGCGGCGGCAGCGGCGTTGGACATGATCACCGGCAACAGCCGCCGCCGACGACGCCGCCGCACCGGCAGCGGCGACGTGCCGCCGTCGTCTGCCGCCGCGTCCGACGACGTGGACTTTTGGCAGCCCGGCGGCGCCGCGCCCGCGTCGGCCGCCGCGGCGAGGCCCACGAGGCGGCCGCCGCCGTTCGCCGCCGCCCGACAACGGTCGCGTCCGCCGCCGCCGCCGCCGCCGCCGCCGCTGCCGCACGTACGCATGTCCAGCGCCGCGCGCAGACGTCGCAGGGGCCGCCGGAAGAACTAGCGCGACGTGCAGGCCGCTCCCGGGTCCCACTCAAAACCGTAGGCGGATTTGCCCCTGTCGGTCTTCCACCTCTGCAGACGAGTCGCTCGCACCGAAAACCGTTCCCGGGAAACGCGCCCGTCGCCTCCCGAACTACACCGCCAATCGCTCCTCGTCTCGTCAATTTCCAATAACGATCGTCACCTCGGTGTAGACGAGTGTACTCGAAATACTCTGAACAGTACGGGGGAATGTACGTGCGCTAAGACAACGGAAAGAAATGGATATTTTGGTGTAAATGTAGTGGAGGTGAGAATGGAAGACATTTTGTTAGAGTTATTGGCTTAAATAAAGAGACATCTTAAATATAGGTGATAAAGTTACAAATCTAGTTGAAAAGTTTGGGTACTCGAGCGGACGGAGGAATTTAAAGGGTTCTACACGTGCGACGAGCAACTGTATTGTGCGATAATAAAGTGTAATTCGGAGCAAAAGGAAAATCGTATATCGAACTGTAAATGGATTCGGGACTATGTAAAACACACATTTTGGGATTTTACGTTTTTAGTTGGAAAAATGAAAGAGAACAAACCGAGTTGGTTTGGACGTGTTGAGAGAAGGAAGAATGATGAGTTCAAGCAGGCAAGTGAGTTATTAGGAAACCCGAGACGAAGTTAGGCTAAAGGAAACGTAGTTAGAGACGATTGAAGGGTATGTGGAGATTTGTGAGAGTAAACGTAGAAACGCGTATGGATGTCGAAATGTGGAGGACAAAAATAAAAATATAACTAATGGGGATAATGGAGTTTGTGAAGGATAAAGGCGACCAAACGAGTAGAGTTGTTTTACAACAGGAACGCGGTGTGCTAGCGCAACCAAAGCCGAAGCTGTAATCATTTTTCGTGCGCGGTGAACGGCCATTTCGACGTGTTTAGTGATCACGTTTTTAACCGAGAACGGATAACGTCACAGGACGATCTCAAAAGAAAATCGCAATGCAAATCTTTCACGGAATCTTGACAATGGTACTTTTTCTGTTAGAACTTGGAACCGTCCGGAAGAAACGTATTATACGTCAAAACACCAATATAAGTCAAGTGAGAATTGATCGAATGAAAAAATAAAACATAGAAAACGGGAAAGTGGAATTTTAATACTCGTGAAAGAAATGTGGGTCGTTCATTAGTGGTTCTGCGCAAATGACCTAACCTAACGGCATTACTGTTGCGATGCCCAATGTAAAGGTATAACGTGGAAAGAGAATAATCGACGGGATAATCGAAGGTTTTTTTAAATAGAAACAATGTTCTTTAGAGATATAAAGGGTTGGTCCCTATATTTGAAAGCATTTAAAAAGGGTAGGTAAAAGATCGCAAAGATAATTGTTTTAAATGAAGTGATATTCGAATATAAGGAAGAAAAGCATGCAAATGGTTGATGGAGAATTTTTATTTTACCGAAGTTAAAGAAGCGAAGGATTCGGCGATTTCGTTGCCTTTCAAACCTAACCTAACTTATAACCACGCAGAGTGTACTCGACTACCCAAAATGTACTTTCTGAATATTAGTCTCTGTCTATATTATACTGTTACGGAACAACTCATACTATATTTTACGATTTGTCGATCGGGAGACAACTAGTACGTATTAGTTCCTTTTCGATTACTGTAAAATTTATTATTGATCTCGAAGCAAGACATAACAAAAATGTTTTCGATCTACCTGACTTCGGGAGGCAACTGTATTCCGGGCCGTCCCTCTTCTTCTTTCTCCTTTCCCTCACTTCCTGTTTGACTGTCAATTTTCCTCGACTTTTATTTTCCATATTGTTCACAGTTTAATGTTCCTCCGATGTTGTAAAACAAACTTTCACGGTACACCCCCGTGGATTGATTGGAAAGTACAACAAACGTCGTATTAGCGTATTAACGGAATACGAGCATTCTATACACGTTTCCAAATATAGGAATTCAATAATATACGTGAATTTAGCCACCACACTTTACTCAAATATTACCTCCAAAACTTCAATGAACTTTTTTGATACTTGTTGAACGTTGTTAGAAATATATACGAACTCGGTAGACTTTACTTACCATGGAGTTTTTGCGTTGTGTTGCCAACTTCACAAAATCACGATTGTAAATAACAAAATTCAAAATCGTTTGTACTCTAAATATTTAAACCTAACCTTACGTAACTCGGTAAGTTAGAAGAGTCTAACGAGTTCCATAGAGATATTTGAGTCGAGTTTGTCGCGTGTTTCAGCTATATATTATTCGAGAAAAAGTCCGTAACGATTAACAGAATTTCAGTCTAATATGTACATATATTCAATCCATAAACGAGTGTTTGTCAAACAGTGTACGTCCTACGCCATTTAAGTCTAACCTATTTAATCAATCGCATTCGAGTCCACAATATATGTTTGTCCAATTTAAATTGTCCATTTAACGGTCTTATTAAAAATATATTATTTGGCCGAATAATTATAATAAAAAATTATTTAGTTATCTAGTTAAAATAACTAGCCGGTATTCAGGCTTTGTTGAAAATATTCATACTCATATTAAATGTAGTTCCGAGAATTGTTGTATCGAAAAAGTTCTGCAACTTCTAGTTAAATTTCCCGACAGAATTGTTGCAGTTAAGCGATTTGAAGTGTTTTATAGTAAATATTAACACGAATTACAATTTTTTTCCGCGCTTAGGCTTAGAATATGTGTAATGGACTAGATTAAACATCGGTCTAAAAAAAAAAAAAAGTAGGTAGGACGAAACTGATTGTTGAACAAAAAAACGTATTGGACAAATATACATGTAACCGCCTTATCACGTTCTACAAACTGGAATAATATTGTTGACGTTCCACATAATATATAATACAATTTACCATTATTACTATTATTTTGTATCTACCTCTATATTATAATATGTATAAACAAATTATCATAATGTCGACTGAATTTTAGACTTACTTAGACTCGTCTGTTCGAGGTAAAACTGTTGATTTTTTTTTTTATATAACAATATCGTTTTAAATTATTAATATTAGTCCCAATACAATATTTCGAATATTGTGTCCATACGCGCGTTAATCGTTTTGTTGAGTAGTCATAAATGTGTGTTACTACGTAGTGTACTTATATGTTTGTATATATTGTGACTTTAGGTTATTTTTATTGTTGTATTAATACTATTGCACAATTTTTATTGTTTTGTACCTCCTGTGATAACAAAGTGATATTTTTTTTTTTATTATTATTATTATTATTACCATTCACGGTATTATAGGTGCAAATATAAAAATGTTAAGTGCTTATATATACGTTATACGCACAACTATATTATAACGATTTTAAGTTAATTTACGTCGTTTGAAATGGCCGAATATCAAAACGTTGAGAAAGTCCATTTTTACTTTTGATCGTCCCGACCTAACCCGCCAACCGCGTCGTTTCATACGTATATTTGCGCCTATTCCGTTTTACCTCAAATTAACGTTGGACAGGACTTTGTTGAACACGGCAATGCTCTGTGCGTAGATCGGGATATTGGTTTTTTTTTTGTATTTTAATTTTTTATGTTTGAAAAAGAAAAACTGTTACCTACACCATCAATATTTATTAAGCCGATTACCTGTATTTATTATAAAATTATTATAAGACAAAATTAATCGTACGTAATATTTGCAATGGGAAAACGAACGATGTGTACAGTGTATATATATATATATTGAATATTATTATTAACGTTGGGCTTGTAATTCCGCATATATAATGTGTGCCTATATATTATATAATAATATAATATTCTTTTATAGCGTTTGTGACTGAATTGATTTTTGAGTTGTGTTATTGTTTTGAATTTGGTAAGACTTTCAATGAAAGCAATGATGTAATATTCGACTGACGATTCTGAATGACGCTAATTGGTTAATGATAATGATTTGTAGCATCATAGGAAGAACGAGGATTAATTGGTGGTACAGGAATTAATAGATTGATTACTTATCCGAAAGTTTAAAAAAAATTAGAAAAAAAACGTTATTACGATTATGAAGAAAATTATGAATAGTGATTGGATTTCGACGCATTTTTCTGTACCAAAGCCGTACCGAGTGTTGGACGCTTATAAGTATAGTCAAAACACTGTAGTGTTGTACATGATTTCGCGTCTATCAAAGCGAGGGGCAAAAAAATGTCTTTAAGCTTTCAATAAAATTTTTTAATAATTATTATTAATTTTTTTAGAATTTAATTAAATTTTTTGCGAAAACACGATTTTATTCTGTTTGATCGAATTTTTTATTCGATAAACAATTTAAATGAGGAAAAATGTTTGATATTATGGTAGTATAAGGTTTAATTTTGCGTGTCACCCCAGGGGCGTCATTTCAGTTCTTTTTTCGTGTGTGCGAAGTTTCAAGCAGGCCATTTTGAAATTTCATCAGGCCATATAAAAATATTTTATATTTAAAACTTGTACAAGCATAAAGCTTGAAAAAAAAATTATATTTTAAACAAGAGGATACCGGCAATTTTTAAGTAAAACGAATACATTTACAAATTTTTCTAGACTGATATTGTTAACTTTTTCTTTTTCAACATCAAGTACCATTAGCAAAAAGCGGGCCAATTCGGATTATATTAAAAAATAAGGGATGCAACCCTGCCCTCCCCCAAATGACGCCCCTGTGTCACCCACGTAGCAGCTATAATACGTAGGTTTTTGTCAATATAAACATTGGAAAAAAATAATAAAAATTATTGATCTAAATAAATAATAATATTTAATAGCAAACGAAATACTAGTAAAAATAATTTTAAACAGCCGAAAACAAATAATTGACAAATTGCGTGTTTTCAACGCACCGAAAATAGTTCAACAACAAACAGATGACAGTGCAATACGGTGTAAAAACAGACATTATTATATTATGTACCTTTCGCTTATAATAATTAATTACCTCCTGTAAAATATCGCGTATTACACTACCGTTACGTACCAATGGGCGGTATATACGTATAAATACATACTAAATTAAAATGGTATTGCGTATACAGTGCCGTCCTAACCACCAATAATTCCCTAGAGGCTAGGGCAATAATATTTGACGCCCCCCAAAAAAAAAAATTTACAACTAACGTAATATCTAATTACATAATTTTATATATTTCAATAGTAAATATACACTCATCCTCGAAATCATCACATAGATACAAGGGAAATTAATATCTAAAATAAAACAACAAATTTTTTTCTTTTTGTCATTAATTTTTTTGACGCCCTCTGCACTCATAATACTTTGGACGCCCTAGGGCACTTGTCCCATTTGCCCCCTCCCCTTGGGACGGCTATGTGCGTGTATATATATATATATATATATATCAGAAACAAATTTTTTATTTTATAAAGTAAGGTACAAGGATAGGATAAAGCTTGACAATTAATAATAATATCTATAAGATAATAAAAAAATTGAAAAATTTATATAAACGTAAATACTATACATATAATTGAAAAGAAAAAAATAGGACGTAATAGCCAGCAAAATAAACAATAAAATAGATATTACACGTAGTATGAATTTAAAAACATCGTAAAATAGATAAATATATTAACGTTAAATAAAATAATGAACTCGCAGTGTACGTAAACCGCGCGCGGATAGAGTAACCGCACTCAAACGATGGCGGCTGCGTAACGAGCAAGTAAGAGATTGACCGTCGACGTCCAATAAATTAAGTCTCGCAATAGTCT
This sequence comes from Slavum lentiscoides, assembly GCA_032441835.1. NCBI lineage: Eukaryota > Metazoa > Arthropoda > Insecta > Hemiptera > Aphididae > Slavum > Slavum lentiscoides. Next base: position 8,413,431 of record CM063709.1, read on the forward strand.
TCTTCGTCCAATGAGAGACTTTTTGTCCAGATTTTCGTGTAGTTCGACATTTGTGTTTAGTCGATATTTTGTTCAATCAATATTGCCGGAATATTTAAAGTCTATTTTTTTTTTATGTCCGTTTATTCACACAGAGTCCATTGAGTCCATAAACTATAATAATAGGTAATATTAATGCGCGTATCGTACGTATTTTCAATTTAAAACGGACCGAAAACAACTGAAAATAGTATGCAATCGATAGAGAATCACAATATTGTTACGTTAATAACAGACGGTAAAAAAAACCCACATAAAACTAGTCTTAATTACTTATTTTATAAATATACCCAGATGCGTATTGGCATTGTTCATCGAACTTCCTTCAATCACTAATAATAATTGCTCGTTAGTCCCTTGTCTATTGAAAATCAAGCTCTCGGTTGTTTTGTGATCGTTGCATATTTGCATGTACGATTCGATTTGTCGGTTAGGATTTAATATTTATCATCATACAAAATGATATTTAATAATAATTTAAATATATCAAATCAGTTTTTTTATAGGTAAAAAAAAAAATAAAAAAAGTTATAATTTTCTGAAAACTATTTATATAATAGTTAATACCACGCTGTTATAACCAGAATCAACAGAATGAATATAGTTTGACTCGTGTAAACGATGATATTATTTTTTAGTACTCGAAACAATCAATGTTTTGAATTAACGCCAATAATAATATGATATTATAATTATTATACTAGATATTTAAAAATAAAAAACAAACACAGTCGAGTGAAAAGTAGTACAAACGATGACAATATTATTAAACTGTACCGACATAAAACACATGACGAATTTTAGTCGAAAAAAAAAATATATATATATATATATAAATAAGTATAATATGACATGAAAAACAATGACACAACTCATTAATATTTACTACGTATACCGCGTTAATGTATACACATTTCCCACTCTCATAACTCTATAATATTATAATATCTTTAAACAGTTGTCTAAATATAATAGTGTGAAAAGTACGAATTACTATATACGAGTTACATTAAAAATTTACATTAGGTTCTTTAGTGTTCATTACGCATGAATTTGAAAAATACAACGCATTTTTCATAATTCATATGTTCTGAAATTCCACTCTTGTTCGGTCTAATATCCTGCATTAATTTTAAACAACATAATATGTATATATATATATATATTAATATACACATATATAATAGTATTTAAAACACAAATTATACTAAATGATTACCTTTATTTCGTTTTACAATAATGACACGTAACGCGCGCGATCGTTAAAAATAATTTTAAAAATTATAGGACTAGAGAACATGACGCGTTGTCGGAAAATATGTCGTTCACCGTTGTTTGTTATTATTATTATTCTGATGCTAACTACGATCATAATCCTCCTCCACAGCATCTTGCAGGCGTATTTCGTGGCTAATGATAGACGGAAATTGATCCAGGACAACGAGAACGAACAGCTGGTAAGCACAATTTCACATACTTATACGCAAATAATATTTAAATGGGATTAAATTGGATGTCATAATTAGTTATAATACATTGTAAGAAGAGAAATCATTGCGAGAAAGAAATCACACATATATATTCTAATAATTATATATCGAATTCAAATTAAATCTTAAGTGTTTAAAATATTCATAACGTTTTTTATGGATAACAATATATATATATTTTTAAATTGTTAAGAAATGTTTATAGGTTTTTTTTTAAATTATTTGTACACGAAGGAAATAAATAAATTATGCTAAAAATTGGTTACGACTGTACCTATATATACGTATTAATCCAAGGCATTTGGTCCAGCACATTTGTTCTCCAACAATCGGTTTTATCCTTGAACCCACGGTATAATCGTGTAGAGATGGAAACCATTGTGCAAATCAAATTCGACTAAAATACTAAATAATACATTTTTTAATAAGACGTTAAACGGACAATTTTAAATAAGACCAACACGTACTGTGGTCTTAATAATGGGTAATGAATTAAATAGATCGGATGAAAAAATTGTGAGGACAAACATTTATTGAACAAAGAATTGTCTAGACTAAAAGAATTCTGCTAGTACGTTAAATTGTTAGTAAAACAATATAGGTATTATTATGTTGTGACTGTCACGGACATAACACGCGAATATAAATAAATTATAACATATTGCAGCAACAACAAGAAAAATAAACAATATTCAAGTGTAATGAATTAGGTACCTTCGTAAAATATTTAACAACGTTTGAGTAAATTTATTGAGATATATATTATATAATAATAGCACCTACTGATCGACTTATATATGTTGTTGGACTTGCAGAGCCCGCCGACTTTGGAGTCACCGATTCTAAACGTAACACCCATTCCTATAATTAATTGGAACAGAATTGCTAAATCACATTTACCGTGGTATTTTGAAGGTAATAAAAAAATACAATATCCGTTTAAAATCTCACGAATAAAATATTATTTTGTTCATTTTGCGTACAGCAAAATGTCTATAATTAAAGACGCTATGGATGCACTAAAAAAACTGAACAATTTCAAAACTCAAAAAAAAATGCCAATAGTTTCAAAAGTTTAATAGAAGTTTTTCTTTTTATATTAAATTTTAATTTCGGCGCCTTATACCTCGAATTCGTATTAGATATCTTGGAAAATCTGTCCTTTGGAAAAGCAGGCGTATAACCGACAAGTTTTCATCGTTTGTCCCCCAAATTTATTGTTTCGTCCCCATTCTGGCATTTTTAGATATGGCAGAACGCATAAAATTTCGCTTATAACATACATTTTTAAATTAATCTTTTTCTCGTAAAATATTCATAGAAATATTAGCATTGATTCATTATATATGTCGCTTATTCCCTATTTCGCATTGGAAAAAATCGGTGTTTCGCATATTAATATTAATTTATAATTATTAGTACCTATATTCTACGATATAAATTATCTTAATGGTTTTTATAATTATTATATTGTAGATGGCACGAAAATACCATTTAGAGCACAAATAAATTCTAAAACCGGATTGAAAAACGTAGGAGTATGGCCTGAAAAACAACAATCATCCGACAGTGACCGTGTGGAGGAACAACTCATGTTTGTGCCGTCCGACTACCAATACGAAAATGCGCCGACGAAGAAAATTTTATTATATAACAACTTTAATGAATGGATGGTAGATAAGGGAATAAACGAATTTCTTTCAAAAGATTGTCCGGTGAACAGATGCACGATTATATCGAGTAAATTGAAATCCAAACAAGTGGACGCAATCATATTCCGCGAGAAATATTACAATCCGGGTCACAATAAGATTGATGGACAAGTAAGAAAAAAATCTTATTGACTGGTCCGTCACAACGCTGGGTCTTGTTCACAGCCGGTGCTCAATTTTTTTTTTTTAATTTTTAACTTTTTTTACTTCGGTTTTCTGTACTTTTTCTAATTAAATTGTGTTTTAGATTTATTGCCAGGACACTAATCCGAATTTTTTTTTCACTAGTTTATAGTTGCGTTTATAAAGAAAATACAGGGTGAAGTAGGTTTATAAAGAAAATATAGGGTGAAGTAGGTTTATAAAGAAAATACAGGGTGGAATACCTAGCTTATTGTATGATTTTCGCAGACTATGTGATCTCTTGTTAAATGAGTATATTGAAGTGTTGTATGTAATCTAGAATAATGGAGAGAAGTTTTGAAGAGAAATCGATTAAGAACAAATAAGTCTAAAACAGAATATTTAGAGTTTAAATTTGGAAATGGAAGAAGAAATAGCGTTAGAGATACAGTTAGGATTGAAAGTGAAGTTATAAATCTGTTTGAAAAGTCCATTTATTAAGGAATTAAAGACGATGTTGCAAGACGTATAGGATGTGGTGTGGCTGGATGAAAACGTGCCATTTAGTGTAAAAGGAATATTTTTATAAAACTGTATAGTTATGCTTACTATAATGTATAAAAGTAAAGTGGCAGGCAGTAAATAAATGGGATAAAAATAAAAATAGCTAAAAAAGCAGAAATGTTAATGCTAAAATGTATCAAATATGTGTGGAATTACTAGGTCAGATAGAACTCGGAATGAATATATAAAAAGTAGAAATTATATTTTTGGCTGGAAAATAATTTATAATGGTTTGGATGTGTTGAGAGAAAGAATTCGAAGCAAAAGTAGGCTAAAAATTATGGTTAGAGCTTATTACTAACGGAATATGGAAATTTATAGAATAGATAGAGAGATGTAGAGGACAACAATTAAAATTTCTGACATTGTTTATGTTGGATAAAAACGAAAAATAAGAAGACTGAACCCCTTATCCGTAAAGCAGAAATGCTATGGTATCCACTACTTCATGATGTAAAGAATTTAAATCTAAAATTTAATTGTGTGTATATATATATATATATATATATATATATATACGAGATTACCTAACTTTTTAGAAGTGCTGCAATAAAGTTTTAAGGGGCTTTGCAGTGTGAACAATTTCACGGGGCACCTTCACGTATATTCCTTTATTAAAACTAATCAGTTAATGATTTATTATTTATACATATATTTTATATATAAATATATATTCGCGTAAACGACGAATTTCAAATTCTGTGCACAGAGTACTTAACATTTTCCGAAAAAGGATATATGTACTTTTTACGCGTGTTTTTTTAACTTTTAGGTATGGATTTTGTTCTCGATCGAGTCGGCATACTACACGGAACTTGACATGCCAAAAAATACCATCAACTGGACTGTCACGTACCGACACGACAGCGATATCGTCATGCCGTACGGACGATGGGCGTATTACAATTCATCCGTGACACAAACCGAACGATTGAAATGGAATTACGCGCAATATAAAACGAAAAAAGTGGCGATGTTTGTCACAAACTGTGATTCTGACAACGGTAGACTAGAGTACGCTAGAGAATTGGGCTTGTTTATACCCGTGGATGTGCACGGTGAATGTGGAGATTTTGAAACGACCGATTCGAATGACTTCTTAGAAACAATGGACAGAGAATATAAATTCTATTTGGCTTTTGAAAACTCGAATTGCATCGATTACGTGACAAAAAAGTTTTTCGTCGAAGGACTTCAGTGAGTACATACCACATATAACTTTCGTTAGATAACAAAACAATAATAATTGTACTTTAAAAACAAATAATTATCGTGATTCGTTGTGTAAATTCGATCTTTCGACAAGACATAGTTCGTACTGATTGTACAAAAGATTTCGAATGTTCATTTTCCTGCAAAATATTGAACGAATTATATCGCTGTTATTGGCGCGTTACAGAAATTTTAAAAAAAATCTCTAAATGAATTAACTTGATAAATATTAGGTATACACTATACACCCGAAATAACAAAAATAATACACTTTTATTGCGTATACGTATTTCAATAACTACGTTGTCATCTTCAGCACGAACCAAATGCTACTAAACCGTTGGGCACTATATGCACCCGTATTTATAGTTTATATTTCCGATGACGTCACCACAAAACCGCCGCGTCGGTTGGTAGTGAGTCAACGACCGCGCCCACCACGAGTCTATGCTGCCGCCATCTGTTTTACATTAAATGAATTTTAATAATGAATTTTGTAATGGACTCGGGTCCCAGTTTAACAAGTTAATTTTATTTTTTTGACATTTCTATTGCTTTTCTTATGTTTAACAAGAAGACGAAAAACCCCCTGTTGCGGAACATTTATTGAATACTAACCATAATATTGAACCAGCAAAACTTTTTAAAAAATATAAAGAATTAAACGTATGAGAAACAATATGAATGTCAAAAATAAAAACAACTTGTTAAACTGGCACTTGAGTCCATTACAAAATTCATTATTAAAATTAATTTAATGTAAACCAGATGGCGGCAGCGTAGACTCGGGGTGGGCGCGGTCGTTGACTCACGACCAACCGACGCGGCGGTTTTGTGATGACGTCATCGGAAATATAAACTGTATAAATACGGGGTGTATGTAGTGTCGAAGGTTTAGTAGTAATCGATTCGCGCGCTGAAGACGGACAACGTAGTTGTACATATAAAAGTGTATTATTTTTGTGATTTTTAGGTTTATGCGTGTATAGTATAAACCAGTCACAAGTTCTCAAGCATATTTTAATACAGCTCGATAAATATTGGTAATTTAGTTTGTTGTACACACAAATAGTTGTATTAAATAATTGAAATGTTCTTCGAATGCGTCGAATTTTACCGAATATTAGACGTAATAAATATTTTTAATATTTCCCTGCAATTTGTAGGAAAACTCGACGTTTTACAACACTGTAATAATGACATGAATATATGTATATTATATATAATTCGCGTGCGACTCGACGATATTGTTTTTAACTCGGTTACTATATTATTATTTTTGAAATAAATAAAACCCCGCGGTATACGGACACCGGAACTGCAATTAAAAAATGAACGGGATAATATCGTGAACGTTCCAAAGAGTGCAGGTGGTACGTAATATGCTCACGTTCGTGGACTAAAATAAATGGACTAAAATATGGTCTAAAATATACGAAAAAACTGACATTTTTTTTCCTTACCCGAAAAAAAATCCTAACCCCTTTGAGTCGTCATTTTCGGATGGAAAGGGTGGAGTTCTTCTTCGTTCAATTACCGTTTTTTTACATTCGTACGTTTATATAGACACAACGTGTTGCCGATCGTGATGGGCGGACGCCGGGAGGACTACGAGCGGATGGCGCCCAGGCGGTCGTACTTGCACGTGGACGACTACGAGTCGCCGGAACTGTTGGCCGAGCACCTGCACAGGCTGGACGCGGACGACGGGCTGTACAACGAGTACTTCCGTTGGAAGGGCACCGGCGAGTTTATCGACACCCGGTTCTTCTGTCGGCTGTGCGCGATGCTGCACGACAACGGCGCGCCGGCCAAATCCTACCGGAACGTCAACGACTGGTGGGGCGGAAAACGCGCGTGCGACAACGGAATGAAGTGGCGGACCGGCCGACGCAGCAGTCCCGAAGTCTAAATTTCCTGTCCCTGCGAAGTCGTTTGCGCCGTTTCACGAACAGACATAAATTCTATTTTTTTCCTGCGTTATCGTTTTGTAAATGAAATAAAATACGAGTGTTGTACGAAAATGGTTGGCGTATATATACGTATATCAAAAAAAATTGTCGCGATGTGACAACGGGTTTATTGCGCTTTCGCGCTGCAAGAGTACGAGGGCGAAGAAACTTTAATCTGTTTGCCCAAAAAAAAAATTATTTTTTTTATATGCGCAAAAGAAAAATTTACGCAAATAAATCGTATTTGAGAAATATATTAATATTTTAATATCGTAAACGATATTTTGTTTTCTACAATTTTTTTACAAAAACTTTAGAACTTTAGTAAAAAACTTACTGACCGGCCGAGTTTTTTAAATACTAAATTTAAAATATAAAAACACACACACACACACACACACACACACACACACACACACACACACACACACACACACACACACACACACACACACACACACACACACACACACACACACACACACACACACACACACACACACACACACACACACACACACACACACACACACACACACACACACACACACACACACACACACACACACACACACACACACACACACACACACACACACACACACACACACACACACACACACACACACACACACACACACACACACACACACACACACACACACACACACACACACACACACACACACACACACACACACACACACACACACACACACACACACACACACACACACACACACACACACACACACACACACACACACACACACACACACACACACACACACACACACACACACACACACACACACACACACACACACACACACACACACACACACACACACACACACACACACACACACACACACACACACACACACACACACACACACACACACAGTCAGGCGCGAACTAGGTTGTTCACGCCTGACCGCCGTGACTACACTGAGCTGTCCGACGGTTTCGGACCTCTATTTATAAGCTTCTGTCTGCCCCCCTCTACTTTGTTTAGTAGCGCTATCTGATGACTACATTCTTTTCCTGTTTTATAACGTCAGCTGACGCGCTATGTCTGTATACGCGGGTGTTTTGTTTGACGCTGTCTGAGCGACCGATATTACGCGCATATAAAATCGTTATTATTTATTATTTTTTTATTATATTATTATAATTATATTTCGTATCGGGTTTTAACTTTACATACGATGTTTTCGTTATAATTCGAAAATACGACTATTCTGAATTAAATTTGCGTGAAAGCCAATGGCTATTAAATTTTTATTTTTTTTAAATTAAAATTTTTCGTCCTGACTTTGTGATTGAATTTTATTATTTACGAGAAAGAAAAGTGAGCGGATTTCAACGAACACGTATTTGTGCGAATCATTAATAGAAAATTGCATTCTTCCTCTATGCAAACTACAAATATTTACATAATCCGATTTGAATAGGGTGTCATATGCTATTTTAAAAAATCTTTTTTTCCTCGCGCCGCTGTTGATGATGTAGTCAACAAAACTTTATATAAGACACAGAATTTAAAAAAAATTGTTTGTTTAATATACTAAAAATTGTATCTGTTATTACTTGTTTAATATACGTAGATTACAATTACAATTGATGATTTTGTTCCTTGAGACGATTTTTTGCGTGTAAATAGTGCTTAATTTTTAAAAGATTTTTTCTTAGGAAACGTTTCACGACGAGTAGTAACCAAGAAGAAATATCTATTAATGTACCGTGACGAAATGAAGATGTAGAATATGGAAGAACAGCGTGCATGGAACTTAAATTAAAATAAATTTAAATTAAATTAAATAAAATAAAATAAAATAGAAAAAATACGTACTCACCAGATAACGCTGCGACACATCATAGAAGGGCGTGGCAGAAAGGCGCATATAAATAGCGGTACTGCGTTGTTCGCGCCTGCCCGCCGTGACTACACTGAGCGGTCCGATGTTTTCGGACCTCTATTTATAAGCTTCTGTCTGCCCCCCTCTACTCTGTCTAGTAGCGCTACCTGGTGACTACATTCTTTTCCTGTTTTATAACGGTCAGCTGACGCGCTATGTCTGTATACGCGGGTGTTTTGTTTGACGCTGTCTGAGCGACCGATAGTACGGGCATGTGGAATCGTTAGTATTTATTTTTTTTTATTATTATTATTATATTATTATAATTATAATATTTCGTATCGGGTTTTAACTTTACCATACGATGTTTTCGTAATAATTCGCAATAATGACTATACTGAATTAAATTTGCACGAAATCCAATAGAAATTAAATTTTTTTGTCCTGACTTTGTGAGTGAATTTGATTATTTACGAGAAAAAAAATTGAGCGGATTTCAACGAACACGTATTTGTGCGGAAATTTAATAGAAACTTTTATGTTTTTCTCTATGCAAACTATAAATATTTTTATAATCCGATTTGAATAGGGTGTTATATGCTAATTAAAAAAATCTTTTTTCCGCGTGCCGCTCAGTGGCGTCATTTCAGTTTTCGAAAGGTAGAGGCAAAATATTTAACCGGCCCATTTAACTATTTTCCACTTACATTTAGCTCAATACGATTTCTGTTTTACATCATTTTGATATTTTCGTTATCATGGGCACGCGCGAATCGCCCGATATTTTTTTTTTTTTTGGGGGAGAAAATCATTACTTTGTCAACTATAATAAATGTATTATAAATGACTATATATAGTACTTATGAAATTCAAATTTTGAAGTTTCCCTTGTCGTGACATTAAACATGTTAGAAATTACGTTTTGTGACATGTTCTGAGCATCTTGTTCAATTGTTTTCCTCTCTTTCTCGCCGTCTTGGTCACACAACCTTTAGCTTTTTTCATTTTTATTTTTTTACGCTGGCAACTCACAAATTATGTATACATAAAACATACGTTCGAAACGTTAAAGAACGGCTAAACAAATTCGTTTATGTCGTACGCGATACAGTCATACAGATTTACAGGTACGTCGTCAACCGTCAAACGTACATCGTATATTCTTTATAATTTACGCACTGCCTTTAGGTAACGATAACCGTGTTTATCGAAAAAAATCCAGAACCGTGGTAAGCTGTAACCATGAATTAATCGCCTTTAATCCGACCCATATTTAAGACGAAATTATTTACGCCGAAAGATAATAATAATATTATCTGTGGTTATATGACCTGCATACTTTTAAATTTTATTGGTAATTTAATTTTAATCCACTGATTGCCACGCGATTTGTTATTATTACTCATAACTCGATAGTCATTACTACAGATTTGGTTAGAATAACTATTGTTCAACATCATCTCGGCACAAATCATGTCGGCCCACAATTAACAAGGGGGGGGGGCAAATGCCCACCCTGCCCCCCACCAAATGACGCCACTGCTTATATGGTACATTTATAGAGTTATATTCTAGGTTTTTTTTTCTAAACAAAAAAAAAAACTAAACGGTAAAAGTCGATTTATTGTCAACTTATCAAATTTCGATTAATTTATAATAATATATACAAGAAAGTCATTTTTGATAAAGAGTTAAGGCGGACGAAACTGTAATAGGTATATAATAATAAGTTCGAAGTGCGTCGTTTTTGTTTATGTTTTTTTTTTATTTATTGTAAGCACTTTGTATATACGGGTCAATTTGTGTTATTTATCCTAATAAAATAAACCGAAAGACAATATTTTTTTTTTTTTTTTTGTCGAGTTTGTCGTTTATGTTTCCTATAAACGATGAATTTAATAGAAACATTTTTATAATTATTCACAATTTGTAATATTATTTTCTAATTGAAAACGAATTAATTTTTGCATTTGCTGTCACCAATTTTCCAGTTATATATAAGTACAATAATTATTATAATGTATTTATTATTCGTTGTTTTCACTATATACCTACATTTGATGTTATTTAATACGATTACACCCACACATTGCGTGGACATGGAAAATGTAGAAATGATTTATCGCAATGTTTGGAAGGAACGCGCGCGCGTATTCATAATGCAGAAACTCGTTCATTTAATTCATTTTTTTCTCGATACGAATTTCAATTTTTGTGTGAAGTAATGTAATTGGAATTTCGTTCGCTTTTAAAAGGCACATGGACGTTTTTTTAGTTCTTTTTTCCGAATAGTGTAATACTCGTATTATTTTAATAAAAAAACATTTTTCTTCGATTTATTTTCATTGTTTTCTATTGATATATTTTACAGATACAGAACAGCTGGTATGTCCACACTCTCCATATTAATATAATAGACATATAATTTTATGAATTTTAAACGACTGAACAAAGTTATACTGTAGGACGAACAACGTTCCAGACACAGTAAAACGGCTATATTTATTGTGTTTCAATGACGTTAACGATGCATCATTTGATATACGCGCGTGTAACTGCCAACCATGGGGACGATGACATTTTACTTTTTAACATTTCACAATGTATGGGTGCAATGTTCAAGGTTTAACTTAAAAATTTTAAATCACTTTTTTTAACCTTATAATGAAGAAAACGTTAATATTGTAATTTTTTAAAACACGTAATGAAAATAGGTAACAAACTTCTGCAGAGCTCTGCTAATAATCGTTTTTGAAATGCACTTAGTTATTATCATTTAGCTTTCAGTAAAAAAAAATACAATTAATTTGTTTTTCATAAAAAACTCATGGCCCAGACAAAATATTTTTCACTAAATTTCTTTTTTTTTTTCAATAATTATTATAAAAATATCCAGGAACGAAAATCAATAAAATAGGAACGATGAAATGAACTAAATAGTTCCCCGAACGGAACTTACAAGAACGCAAGTAATTCCTTTTCCAAAGGGACTTACTCAGTGGCGTATATAGAAATTAATTTTGGGGGTTTGAACCCCCAAAACCCTCCCCTATATACGCCACTGGACTTACTAAACAAAATCACTAATAACAATATTAGCCCCGAGTTTCGGGCGCGTCGTACACGCAATGAAAACACGCGAACGCTGAAATGTTTGCCGGAAAATAAAAATATTACCGTAGAAATTTTTTCAGTGTGACCACGACTACGATATTAGTGAGTGTGACCAACGCAACGCGGACCGACTGATACGTATAAAAAAAACAACTGATATCAACCCAAGAGAGATAGTGTGTGATTAGTGAGATAAAAACCGAGATACAGTCGCGGTTTCATTTGAACAAAATGGTTTTTAATTTTTTTTCTGTTCCTCGTAACAATGTAATTGTTTTAGTATTACTGTTCAAATTGACTATTCGAATCTAATTCGAATTTAAATTTATCGTTTAATTTTTTTTTATTTTTATGTTCCTCACCTCGGTTAATAATTATTGACTCGCGCGTTAAGCGACTTTACCATTTAACACTATTATGTAAGTACCGTAGAACTTAAATGTATCGGTTAACGCGACACGAGTGAGAAAAGTTAAAAAGTAAATGTATTTCAATTCGATTCGTTTTAGACAAGACAAAATATGGAAGCTAGATTTACTACATATCAAACTATTAATGCCAAAGTATGCCCGTTGTACATTAAACTGAAGTTCCAACAAGCCAAACGAAGACAAGAAACTTTAAAAATACAAAAGCAGTGAGTTAAAGTTTTTGTAAATTAACGATTTGAAAAAAAAATACATCTTTATCGAGCTCTTCCTAATGGAGTTTCAAACATAGTAAAAATAGCAAAACCGCCAACTTTTAATTTAAACGTTTCCTTTATAAACTAATATTTCCTTACAGTTAAAATCTCCTGTAAACCGTAATAATTTTTTAAAGTTTATATTATTTAAACCTACCTAATAAAAAGTTATATTATAGCATTTATGACTCCTGTTTAGGCACTCACTCGATTCCGATGTCTTCACATCAGCTTTAATGCTTGGTTCCATGGCTAAATATAATTTAATTTATATAATATTATATTAATAAAATATAATTTAGCCATGCTTGGTTCTATCCGTCCTATTTTTAAGTCAGGAGGTCCTGTAAACGTTACTAATTATCAAACTATTACTAAATTTCCTCACTTATTAAAATTATTTCAGGCACTTGTCCTTGATTTTGTTCGCCCAACAGTGATTAATCACATTATCGTAAATGAACGGCACGTTTTCCATTCTGATAGATCGACCAATTACTTGTAATCTTGTTCTTATGTTCTACATATTTTAATCTTTTCAACTAAGGTACTATGTTGATGCGATATAGGTATACCGACTGTTAGGACTTTGACCGAGTTGATCGCTCCAAGATAATTAGGTCGCTTCACTGTATTATATGAATTCAGAATTAATAATCTTGCTTTAAAAAAAGTGAATGACTCAGTCCGTGATTTAGGCTTTACATCGACCCCGACATTACGCCTGAATATGCACATTCAAAATATTTCTTGCAAAGCCTTTAAACTTCCTGGGTTTATTAAACGCATATCGTGTGAATTTGTATGAACTTCATTACTCCCCTTAAGCTTTATATGGTACTTTTATTCGACCAGTTTTAGAGTATGATTCTGTTCTTTGGGACTCATGTATTGCAACTACTAGTTGCATGATTGAGAGGATTCAGAGAAAATGTCTCCGCCATGTCGTTTACAAATTAAAAATTTCTTGTCCTCTCTATGACTATTCCCCTGTCAACAAATTCTATCTATAGAAAGCCTTTCATTCAAACCGTTGACACTTGATTAACTGTTTTAAATTATAATATTGACTGCTCCGATATTTTTCCCTTGTTCAGTGTTATTCAATGTTCCTTTACATGTTCCTCTTACAATTATTTTATGGACTTTGAACCTTTTGTCTAAATCGCCCAAGTTTCTTGTAATTTCTTCTATTATTATATTATTAATATGTTAACCTATAATGTACTATTATTATTTGTTTGTTTGGGCTTGTCCCCTTATGTGTATCTACATATAAAAATATAAAATACATTTAAATATATGCCAAAACCTTCGAGATCAAATGCGTTAAATATGAAAACAGCATCTTCACAAGTCAGCGTTAAGTGTTAACTGTTAACTAGTTTTGAGCACCTAATATTTTGTTGGAATGGACTATGAAATGTCGATTAAGTTTCGTTTTTATTGATACTGGTGTATTTAGGTTTGGGAATTTCTGAGATAATAATATGATGTCCATACAAACTATTGTGTACAACTTGTGGGTAGTGTAAAAGATTACAGGTATCTATGAATATGTGGTTATGTTACACGTAATATTGTTTTAAAATAATTTGTCCATGCACTTACTCGCTTAGTATTCAAAACGGATTGCTATTAGTTGTGTAATTAAGATTATTGTGTTTTTTTATTTCATTAGAAAACTTATTTAGTTGTATTATATTATATATTATTTTATATTATCTACTAAAACCCCAATGATGGATACTTCAACGTTGAAATCATTTATGGGAATCATTAACAAACTCGATTCATACGTTTTCATGTAAGTTTAAAATTTCCATTTAAATTTTAAATGTTCTATTTCTTAATAATGTTTTAATTAAACAATTTTTTCTAAAAAAAAAAACTGATAAATAATCTATAATTGCTGACAATATATGAGGCTATAAATGAGGCTAATAGTAATTAATCATCATTTTGATTAATTAATAATTTATTTAGAAAAGGAGTATAATATGAGCCATTTCTACTTCTTATAAGGTATTTAAGATTTTAAAACAAAATATTATGACTTGAATGGGAAGAGCTTTTTATATGTGTGTCGTATTGTAAATTGTTAATAGTTTATTATTTTAATTGTCAATTATTAACAATTAAAATGTATACAGTAAGACAATTAAATTATTAAAAAGTTGGTTAACTTTATCAATTAATTATAAATATATTACAAGTAACTTTTAGGGTCCGATTACTAAGACTAATAATAAATTGTTTTAGCTAAAAGTACTTATTACTAATATTGTTATTTTTGTCTTTTTAGAAAACGTGATCAACACATAAATGGGAGAAGAAATTTAGGAATTAATGCAGTTAATAATTCTATGGTATGTTATTTACTTAAATGATATTTACAATAAATACAGTTGGCGTCATCAAAATACTAAAGGTGGTATAATATTCCTAACTGTTATAAATAAATTGGGTCAATGCGTCAGTAAGTGTATCCTACTAGAAATTGAACTTTAAAAATAAAATTTTTTTTTATTAAATAAAAAAAACATTTTATTAAGATAATTAGTCTAAATAAGTCTCATTTCTTAAAACAACATTTATTTCTCATTAGTATTGTCTTGTTTATTAAATGTTTTTATCTTATTGACTATCACTATTGTATTTTAGTCTTGTTGGCATTAATTAAATAAATTAAAATTATTAGTAATAATCAATATTATATAAAGTATAATACTGTGTGAAGTAAATTTTATAAGTACCTTCTGGTATATTTTATATTAATTACTTTGATAAAATATTACTTACTATTATTAATTTAATGCTCAAATCTAAACTGTTTAACTCCACCTGTAAAATTAGAATAAAATTTATATGAATATTAATTATTATAAAGTAATAAAGTAGATCGTATGACCGTATAAATATTATAAAATTTTCAACAAAAAAATTAGTAATTACAATTTGCATACATGTATAAATTACATTAAAATGAAATTTATGTTTCTCATAGGAAATTGATAAGAAAAAAAATGGGAAAATCGATAAAATGGTGCCTAATAATGAATCATATGAACTCGCAACTTCTTTGATGAATTCGGAATGGATGTATGAAGCACCAGAAGACATTGATGATTGGATAGCAGTATTATGTCCTGAAGGAAAACGTTGTTGTGTTATTGCTCAAGATGTAAGATAATAATAAACTTTAAAAAAAGTATGTTTTAAAATACTATTAATTTTATTTTCAGAATAAAACAAAAGCCGTTAATAAATTTGGAACTTCGCTTAATTTATTCCAGTCATTATTCCCTTATGGATGCCATTTACCAACCAACTGTCCATCACATCGTAAACGAACAGTTTTGGATTGTGTGTATAATTTTAAGTTAAAAAAATATTACATTTTGGATATCATTGAATGGATGGGTGTACCCTATACAGATTTTGATGTATGTATTATATACATTTAATTATACTTTTGTGATAAAATAACAAATTTCTAAAATTGTTAAATATATTTTGATTATAGGCTGAATTCAGATTTTATTTCATACAGAGTAAACTTAACGAAATACCGGGTATAGGTGAAAAATTAGAAAACAATTACCACCCATTTGAAGTAAAATGTGATACAAATTTGTTATAGTAGAACAATGATTATAATATGATTATAAAATATATGTTTCAGTTGGCCCCACGAATGGTAACTAGAGATTTGTATTTGCACGTTTTGGAAAAACATCAATTTTTTCCTGAAAATATTGAATTAGACGGCATTAACTTTTATTATCCAGAAAGTTTGTACACTCCTGGAGAAACGCCATTGGTACTTTGGCTGAAACCATTTATGATACCTGATGTCTTGCAAAGGCCAGTCAATGATCAGTTAGCACAACTACATAAGCCATCCAATTATGTTAATGTAATTGAGTATACCCAAGACTTGAAGAAAAAAACTAAAAAAATTAGGAAGAAGAAGAAGAATTTGAACTGTGATAAAATGGAAATAGATGATTTAATTGAGGTTAGTTGAATAGAACACATGTTTTAGTAATGGACAAAGTAGTCAAAAATATACATATAAATAGAGATAGATCAGGTATAAGAGATAAATGGGCATAGTACGTATAAAACCTCTTTCAAATTCACTATACTGTCTATTGTGAGATTCTGATAATTAAGAATTTGCTACGCCTCACATTTTTTTATCACCGTCTGTTTGATATAGCACAATAACAACTATGTAGAATTTAAATAGTGGCATTTAAGTTATATTTTTGAGACATTGACAGATCCCTTTTATAATATATTGTTTAACAAAGAAATTGGAGCATTAAATTTTTCTTTTTTCAAAGGAAATTTATGAAATAAAATTTAAAGTCTTAAATATATAGTTTTGTGGTGATAATAATTTTTTTAATTTTCACTGTTTTCCCTATTAAGAAGTCCCATATTTGTTTATGTCTACTTAATATAAACTACCATCTTAACCAATAAAATGTAACGAATATTATGTACCTAAAAGGGACTTAATAGAAGAAAAGAAAATTGTAAAAATAAAAATTGTTGTTTTTCTTACAGGTGGAAACGGATCCGTGTCCTATCGTTGAGAATGATATGTGTTTGGATAACTAGAATCGATGTTGTTAACTATCTCAGACTTGGTATATATTATAATTTATAGTAATGTTATGTTTATTTAAGATGTTAAATTAAAAGTAATAAAAGAAGATTTGTTTACAGTTTGCTATCTTAAATGTGTTTATACCAATATACCCATTTATTTATCACAAAATCACAAAGAAAAAAAGCTATTCCTTAAATTATGTAATTGTAATTGAATTAAGCAGTTACAAAGACACAAATTTTAATGTTAAAATTAACTTATTTAATATTTTGTTCATATTATCATTTATCGTATATATCTGGTTTTATAACCAGATGTTTTTCATAATTTTTTGCTTCTATTTCATAGATACTTAATCCCAACAATTTCTATTTTCTTTTTTACCATTTAATATTACATCTTGTTTATTAACATTATTTACTTTGAATTTGAGGGTAATGGTTTTATTATAAATTTTATTATTATTATATCATTATTATTATTATTATTATTATTATTATTATTATTATTATTATTATTATTATTATTATTATTATTATTATTATTATTATTATTATTATTATTACTTTGTCATTTGAAAAAAAAAAGATTTTCCCAAGAAAGTAAAATGTTTGTTGTAACAGGTGAGCTTTAGGTCCCAATAAATATGATAATTTCGCCAAATTAATAAATTTTATTTTTAAAGACAGTTGCTTTATTTAAATGTATGCATATTTTTTTGAAGAACATATTATCTAAATCCAAATTGAGAATACGAATAAGGTACATATAATTAAGTATTAATATGGTACTACTGGGTCAAAAGCCCTGTAAAAATTGAATATTGAACAAATGTTATCAATTCGGAAACTATACAACGCGTTTGAAATATTTTAAGACGAAATTGTCTGTATGTTCAAAAACGTGCATTTAAGAAAAAACTTTTTAAAATCTCGTAATTATTATACATAAAACGAATATCGCCGCAGGATAAATATCTACGTAGCTAGGTATTATTGACTTTTAAAAGGGGGAAAAAAAAATTTTTTTCTAATTTAACACGGACCGCCGCTTTGAAATTTACCGACTAAACGAAATTCGCCGCTAATATATTTATACAACAATACGACCGTAAAACAGAGCTCTACGTTATTCTTTAAAAAAAAAAAACCCTGCACGCTCGAGCTGACATCCACAGCACCCGAGGCCACTTGCTTTTCTTTCTTCGAGGTGCGAATTAGCGTTTTCAAATATTATAATTTGTATAAGTAAGAACGGGTGTATGCATTATACCTAACGTACACGTGTATTCTTACACGCCTCTGGCTGTGGTAACGAGTTTTTTTTCTTTTCTCTCCGGACGTAAAACGTTTTATTATAACATCCGTCGACGAATCGCACGATATATTTATATGAATTGTGTGTGGCTCGAGTCGTTTTTTTATACTTTATTTTTTTTTTCCACAAAATAACGAATATGCATACGCGTGCGAGTGAGTAGGTATATTATTCGCGTATCATTATAAATACACGTTACAATGTCTATAATCGACGTGATTATATTATAACGTATGTGTATAAGTGTTACGGAGAAGTGTTTTTTTTTTCTGTTTTTTTTTTTTATATATATATAGGTACTCTAACAGAGAAAACCCTTTTAACGTTGGCACATAACTTCGATTCGGTATGCCCTGCGCGCGTTATACACGTATAATATTATGTACTGCAGATAAGGCGGTCGGTCTCCCACCTACGTCATTCCGTATCAAAAAATAATCTGTCGTAATATAATATTACCGTACACGATTATTTATATCGACAATAAGTGTAGAAAAATAAAAAATTCCACACGCGAGAAATGTTTTAGAAACTTAAATTAAAAATATATCTTTTTTTTTTTAAAAAAGACGTCGGATGTCGTTTCGAACAATAATAATTACCAAAACGGAGAGTAATAATAATGTTAGAATCGTATTATTTCATTTTGAATTTGAAAACAATATAATATAATATGATAAACCGTTGCGTAATATGATTTATTGTATTTAACGAAAATCGATATAGGTACATTTTTTTTTCATTTTTAATCGATTAGAAGTTTTGAATTTTGCACGGGAAAATGTGTGTTTGGCTCCGATAATATTGATAAATACAAAAATCGTCCAATAAATTTAAACGCTTGTGTCGTTCGACCGAGGACTTTGGAAAATAAGTAGTCTGATCCTGTAGGATATATGGCACGAGAAACGTCCAAGAAACCATTGTGTTACGCATAAATATAGTCTCGACTCTCCGAGTATAAATTTCTTTTCACCGAACCGGTCATAATTTATATATTATTTCTTCCTTTCAACGTTTTCCGTTTATTTTCTTAATTCCTCTCTTCGCTGGAACCCGATGATGATTTGTTATTCACGTATAACACATTCACGTCACATTTAGTGTCGCGCTTTTGCTTTTGAGAACTATAAATGGAGAGCTTAAGTATAACTATTGGGAATTGAAAATGATTCTTTTTCCTCCAGAATTACATTTTTCTTATTCTAAATTTTTCTGGACTTCGGATCTGTAAGAGGAAAAAAATAAATGTGAACAAACTACATAGAGAATATTACGAGTATTACAATTTACAATAAAAAGACATGGAGTTAAAAAAAAAGAAAAAAAATTATATAAAAATAATGTATTAAAAAATAAGCAAACGCTCGTAGAAAATAATTATAATAATGTGGTAAATTTTAAATTGAAAATAATAAAAATCAATTCACTAATTTATATTAATTATTTAATGTAAATACTATTTAGTAATTTAATGAATATTATATTTATTTATATTAATTACATTTGGGTATCTCGCTATATTATATTATAGTCCTCAAATGACTAACTATTAGTTTTTTTAAATATTTAATATGATTAAAATTATTATTGAAAATATTCGTAATCGTTTAACGGAACTTAAGTTTCGACTCGAGTCCTAACTCCACCACCTATTTTATTTCGGCTCATAAAAAAAAAATTAATTTTATCATTCCATTTCATAAAAAAAACGGTTAAATATTATATTCCCAGTTTTGAATATTATTAGATTTCGTTTGAAATGAAAAAAACAACTGAAAAGTCTTACTTTATTCGAAAAATTATATATATCACTTTGGTGATGATTAAAATACGTCAATCATGTTTGCTCCGTAGTATAATTGTGTGCGTACTTATACAATTAATTTATAAAAAAAAAACTCGAATTTTTTTTTTTACTCAAATACGAGTATCGAATTCATTAAATTCGACTAAGCCTAAAATATGGCATGTGAGGGATATATAAGCGTATGTGTACAATAAAGTTTATACCGGTGCGACTCCGATTAGATGCGCGTGTTGTTCAACTGCAGGATGCTGTGGTAAACTTTTTACAAATTCGGACACGCTCACGGACGCTCAATACTAAACGTGACCGCATGTTTTTCAAATTTTGTTACCATCTATATATTCAATAATAGAATTATTTTCGAAAAAGTATAGTAAATCTTGTAATCCGAAATATTCGTTTTTGAACGCGGGTTTACGGATAGTTGGCTGCCATGAACACCGTACGAATGAGTAATCGTTGTAATCTACTAACGTGCAGTGAGTCATTGGCTGCTTTTATCACCTGTGCCGATCCGTGCGCACCGCCAAGGTACGCACTACCGCGGAGCTAATAAGAATTTCTGTGATTTTTGCGCAATGATCCGTCAACTCGGCATTTTTGCTGTTATAATAAAAAATTTAATAGGAAACGGGGGATTACATTCGAAATCAGTATGCGAACGTTTTTCAAAATCAATCGTATAAATCATTTTGATTTTGCGTAGGTATGTTGTAAATCGGAAGTCTTCGTACTACCCGTGTACCTATTCGGTATCAAATAATTTCCGTTGTCCAACGATGGTGTTGCAATGGAAATAACGATTCCAATAATATTACTATCTCTCCGATAGAAATTCACTGCAACTAAACGAGTTTTACATAGTTGAGTGTATAATAATCGTTCGAAAACGTTCATTATCAGTGGCTACGGCCCATCATCGCAGAAACATATTATATAATATCGTGCTTTAAAAATGTCACGTTGTGATCTCTGTTCTTTCTTCTTCGTTTACGAAATGTCTTTTCGTAAACGAAGGAGGTAAAATAAATTTAGGAACATTTCGCTGGTTATTTAATAATTATCATCATTTTATCGGTGTTGTCGTCCGTCATCTAATCGTATAATATTATGTAATATATAATAAATATACCGGATAACGATGCGGGCGACCTCGATCAGCAGCAGTAGTATATCCATCACGGTCGATAGTCGATTGCGTACGCGTTCTGCCGTTCAATATGTTTTAGTAAATCGTTCCTGTTGAAGTCTCTGGTTTTTTATTTTTATGACCATTCGTGATTCTGAGTCTCGGACCTCCGTGCAGCCACTGAATACTAACTCAAATATACCTTTCTTTTCCCCTCGTGCATTAGATCGTGAGATCCCGGTTATCATATAAAAATAAATGCGAGTGAATCCGGCGCGTCGTTCGTAATTATTTTGGTAAAGCGATTATTCATTACTACAGATCGTCGTACCGGGATTCAAACATCGACTTGTCGGCCGTCTGCTAAGGATTACAGGTCAGAGAATCGTTTCTTATAATATGTTTTTGATTATTCTCATTCGTATAAATTCCCGGATCTTCTGATTAACCACTTATGTCCACTAGGAGTCTAGGACAAAATTCTCGTGAATTACCTACACACGTATTGCGTAATTCAACAAAAATCGGGCGCGATAATAGTGATCTAATAATAATATTATAATATTAGTCGATTAGTATAATAAAGAGATTTTCCGGAGTGTGAGCGTGTACGTCAACGTAAAATACAAGTATTAGGTATCAAGTTTTTGTACCGCCACACCCCGGCATTTGTTATCATCTCAATATTATTATATCCAAAGGTAAGGTATCTCAACTATGTACCAGTCGCGACACTCGCGGTTTTTAGTATAGTCGGTATTCTTTCGTAGACCACCGAAATGCGTTTTTACGACAAAAAAAGACGAAATTCTCGTCGAAAAATAATAGAAAATTGCGTAATATATATTATATGACAGTTGTTTAATAACTATAATAGTAGTAAAAAAATTCAAATTTCGAATATAAATAGAATAAAAAAAATGAAACCGCTAGATTAACTTTTTATTTATTATATTAATTACCTATACTTAAAGGGGATTGGAAGCTGGTATTTTCTCTCTTTGTCGTCTTGCACACACGAAACGTAGTATAATAGACGTTTACTACTTTCAACATACCGTTCGATCTACTGATGCAATAAGGATTTTGAAAACAGATTTGAATTCGTCGTGATTTTTACTACAGATCAACAGATCCACTTTCCCCTTTTAAAAATTGAGTATTAGACATTTTTTTTGTGTTAGTATAAATTCGTTCAATTAATTTTGGAGGAATTTATAAAAAAAATTAGAAATGTGAGAAAGTCGATCTCGTGTAGACTTCACGACGAATTCAGATTTCTTATCGCGCCATTACTAGATCGATCGGAAATAGGAAACGACTATTTTACTATGTTTCATGTGTGCAAGACAAAGAAAGAAAATACCCAAAAATCCAATCCCCTTAATTATTATAAATAAGTTTATGACGACGAAATTGTCTGAGAACTTAATTCATTTTGGTCTAATCGATAAATGTAACTCGTTATCTATATATTCAGTAAATACGCTTTCCCATTTGACAATTGATTATTTCAATATTATATCTCGAGTCGTGACCACGAGGCACGAATCAAGATAGACTGGATGCCGAATGAAGCTTCTTATCACATAAAATATTGAATCCCAGAAGTGCTAAGGCAGTCAGCTGTTGTGTCAAGACCACTAGCGCTCTCATACCAAATTATTTCCTGCGCCTACTTAAAAACTGCCATTAATGCTATTCATTTGCCAAGAATTTAGGAAATGATTATCGATTATTTATTATTTACCAAGAATTAAGAAAATTATTAGCGATTACCTACTGATTTGATAATAAATGATCGATAATAGATGTCAATACTAGGGAATAAGGTAAGGTAGTAGTAATAAATTGGTATATAAAGAATCCAGTCTTTCTTAATCCGTGGTCGTGACTTAAATCGAAACAAAAATTATTATGTAATAAGCAATAACGATATCAAATTATAAAATATATAAAAAAGCGCAGGTAAAAATTTATCCTGAATATTTAAAACCAAAAAAATTCGAAAATATATACAGACATATAAAATGATAGTATTTAAATAAATTAAAATAAAAATAGGTCATTTTGTATATTTTAAATAAAAATAGGTCATTTTGGTGGGTACGTATAATTATTATTGATGTACCTATACGGCTATACGTAATTTAATAATTTTTCAATTTTGTTAGTAAGTCAGATTTATTTAAAGAGCATTTTCAAGTTATTAATGTACTTTTCGCTAGGCTTTTTTTTAGGCCTAAGGCATTAAAATCATAGTACAGTTATCATGATATATATATATATTAACTAAATCAGCTGTACCGGTCCAGAAGTTTGTAAGCATCAGGTTCTATGCCTTAATGCATGAGGGCTTATGGGGAGGAAGGTGGTAGCTTGCTCGTAGCCCTCTCTGCATGCGCTAGTTTCGTACAGAATATCCTTGGATAAAAGTATACAAACTAGCGTATCAATACCACCATTAGGCGCTGAAACTCATCGGTGTGTAAATGGGCAGAATTTCAACGAAAACATCATTTTTCTCGACGTTGTTTGTTGTCTCTTCCTTTAAATCATCAAGCTTGTCGTGGGTTTTGGTTTTATATTGGCCTCAGGCAATTCAATCACCTCTTTGGCTGTTTTGCGTTTTGCTCGTTTCGGGTTTTCTGAACTCTTTGAGGTGTTTTTACGATACTTTATAAACTTAACGATTTATTTAACACCTCCCGCAACTAGACTTGAACTTCTCCTTCTTTCACTACTAGTTTTTTGATCCATTTTCAATGTCACGTGTGAACAGTTTCAGGCGGCTTCGGTCGACGGTGAACAACGCGTTTCGTTCGGTAGCTCGAATAATTTTCAATTTGCAAGAAATGTTTAAAAAAAAATAGTAAATTCAAAGAAAAAAGTAAAATCCATGGTTCTTCAATGCACAGTGGACTTGAAATCTAAGGAAAAAATTATAATAATTAAATAAGGTAATTTTATTTAAACACATGTTTGTGCTAGTTCGTGAATATTTTTTGGTATGGGCACACTTAACACTTATCTTTACGAGGTCGCACACATGCCAAAGTCGGTACGTATGCGGACCGGCACATTAACCCATCGTCGTAGTGAACATTTAAAAAGTAAAAATTCCGAAATTGCTCGTCAGGTTTTGCTTCTATGGTGACCGCTACGTTCCTCGTGACCTGACTGGAGTGCGTGCAGGTAAGACGACCGTGTCAATTTTCGTACAATGTGTACTTTTACACGGTATGAGATGTCACTCGGTAATCCATAGCCGATGCTCAGTGGCGGATCTAAGATTTTTTTTTGGGGGGCGGGCTCAAAAATGTATAATTCTATAAGCACAATATTTAGGATTTGATGTAAGACCTTCAAGTAAAGTATTACTCAAATATACTTATATATTACTACGAATATATAACAGCCAAGGGGGGACCCGGACCCTCGAATCCGCCACTGCCGATGCTTATGAAGATGGTCTAGCTGTTGTTTAATCCCGGTTCATTCATACAGGGATAAATCCAGGCCACCCAACATCTGTACAGACCATACGGTTCCAACTGTGACCCGTCTGCAGCGTATGAAGACTTCGTTGAACATCCGCCGGCAGTTTCCGTCTATTTCCTCCGACCATTTCGGTGTAAAAATTGGTCCCGTCATAAACTGAGATCTCCGTAACTATGGTTTGTCCATTCTGAAATGTCATGTACCATCGTTTTGGTCCATGCATCTTTCGGGAACACTTGTCCAACACTCCAGGATTCTGCTTTTCATTTCGTTCATGTCTCCAAATCACCTCTCGGCCGGAGCTGATCTCCGTAAATCGCTCGAAATAAAAGACGAAATATCTTTAAGACTGTACTCTAAACTTCTCGCTCACGTTAGTGCGCCGTACAGCATTGCGGAGTGGACGACGTTAAACAGGAGTCACCTTTTTCTCTGTCTGGGACCGCCGATGTTGGGCATCAGTTGTTCCAGTCTCGACATGACTCGCTGTGCTTTTTCCGCTGTTATACCTGAAAGTACTCTTCGTACATGATACCTTTATTTTCGATGGTCAGCCCAAGGTAACGCGTCGTCTTCTCTCGCAATAAAATTTGTCGTAAATATGTATCTGTTTATTTATTTTTGTTTCGTTATTAATTATGTATTAGAGGGTCAGTAAAATCCAATTATTTGTCAATAACATAAAAAAATTATATCATTATACCATTTAATTTTGAGGTGCCAATTTCAAAACAGGGGGTGCTAAGCTGCAACCTCAAATCGCCAACAAATTGTGCCTCTGGTAATAAAATCCTAAAACGCGTTGTACCATTTATATAATATAATATGTACTTATATTATGTTGTTTGTTTATTATCTGAGGTACTACAATTACTATTTAAATGTGTTCATAAAAATCATTGCAAGCTTTTAGCATTGTTATATATATATAGGACATAGGTAATTTAGATTAAACCTCCAAATTATTATAAAATGTATACTATTTTAACAGGATTTTTCAACGCTGTATTGAAAATTGTTACCTAATTAAAAACTACTGTATTTTTTTTTTCTTAAATTGTACAGAAAGCGTAAAATTGTCTAAAATGTTAAAACTATATTTCTAACGCATTCTTATTATATTTTTTAAAAAAGTACGACATGGTAATTAAATTTATTTTATATATACTATATGCATACATTTATCTTAAGACTTGTAAATTTAGTTTATAAAATGAATTAAAGACTTAGGTTTAAACACAAAAATAATGTGTTATAGAAATTATACTGTATACCAATTATAACCATTGTTATGACTTGTATGTTGTAAACTAAAAAAGAAACGTTTGTAAATGCCCATATTTTTCGAAGTATGAGGGTATATATTTTAATATCAATTTCACGGACTTTCATGTCTAAAAATGTGTGATTTGATTATTCCAATTTATTCAAATATAAATGTACAAAATCTGTTGTAAAATTGTAGAAAATATCACTGTTCCCCAGGAGCTTCACTCGTGAACCAAATGGGTCGAAGAAGCAGTACTGCTTTGTTTCTATATTTAATATACAGTATTTTATTGAGTATTTTTTGTTTGTATCATGAATTTTTCTTTTAAAACTACCTTTCTTATGTGTGTGTTTTCTCTAATGAGCGAATTTCTCTAATTCTCTCGTTTCTCTGTAATGATTAGTATAGTGTTTATCTATTTCTACATGATTAGAGGTCATAAACGGTTTGTTTGGAATAAGTATGGAGATGGTTAGGGAGAATGTCCTACTTGTGTGAGATAAAGGCAAAGAGAAAGAAGCAGAAGACATTATTTGCAGTATAGTGGCGTTAAAAATCTTGTCAAATTATCTTGTTAAAACACCTCCCCAGACAGGAATTTAAAAAGTACACCACTGCAGCGGTTAAAGCGAATTATTATTATTATTATTTTTTATACAAATAAATAAATAGTCATTAGATAAGTCCATTATACCAAAATAAGTATATACGAACACTGAACAACAGCTGGCCCGTCGGAAAATGTCCCGCCTGGGCTGTTTCAGTGCGCCACGTGGCCGGACATTTATATATTATATGATCGAAGTGTGTTTTTTTAGTACGTTTATGTGTACGCCATTGATTTTATTGTTGTGTGGAAATGAGAATTTTCAAGGGACCCGATTTTTTTATTGCATAACATAATAATTGAAAAGTATGTGAAATTAAAAAAAAAAAAAAGCCCCGTGCGTGGAGGTCAAAATCGGAAAATATTTATTTTTAAGTCGGCGGCCAAGTTTCCCCGCGGACACCGTCGTGTACGCGAGTGACTTAAATACTCGCGGACCACAAGTAGTTTTAATTCTAAAATTAATTAGGTTTTTTTTTACATTTTATCGAACGTTGCGCGCTTTGTCGCTTCGAAGAAATATTAAAATATCGATTATGTTCGCGTATATATGACATAATAATTACTAAATTACAACGAAGAACGCGCACATATTTTCTTAAGAAAAAAAAAATTAAAACTGGAAAATCGCTCGAGTAGATGTGAAATAGCGGAATACATGCAGGTTTGTTTGAAAATGGCCGTACGTTATATAAGAGCGTGTAAATTATTATAAAATCTTTTAATACATTTACACGAAAGACAATGTCTTCCACGTCCCGTTTTATTTCGTGGACATGTCATTTTTTTTTTTTAAAGAAATTGTACAAAAACGCCACGTTAAACGATACAGATTATTATAATAAAGACTCGTTTTAACATCAATATACTGCGTTGGAATGTCGGGGTTGTCTCCTCTTGCTTCTCCGCCGCCACCATATATTTTAATATATATCCGTATACGCTTTTTTTTTTTTTTTAGATATAATTATTTAGAAATGAGTTTTTCTAACGATCGTCTCGTCGAATTATTAGCGGCTGTCGTTATCGTTTTTATAAACCGTATGGTATTTTTAATACGCTTTTTTTTCGCCCCCGTTAAATAAAAAAACCCACGAATTAAAAAACGACGTGACGACAAAAACGTTATGTGACGAATTGTTTTACCATTTAAATTTTTTGTGTATTAACGAAACATTTGAAATTTCAAAAAATAAATTAAACATTATATTCGTTGCTATACAAAAAAAAAACCTACACGTAATAGTGATGCGGCTTTGAATCGGAGTCAATTTTCGGATTTGCTGTGTGCAGTGCGAAGAGCTTGCAGTGCAGCTTTTTATACGAAATACTTGTATTTTACTATATTATATATATATATATATATATATTCGTTGTATACTCGCGTGTAGAAACTTCAAAGCTGGACCAGCAAATATATAACCGGGGTATATCAGTGGTGTAGCCAGGATTTTTATTTGGGGGGGAGGGCTGAGGCTGATAATTAATTAATTTATATGTTAATTATTAATATGTATAGACGGTACCCACGAAAAAACCTGATTATTTATTCATTTCGAGGGGGCTGCAGCCCCATCAGCCCCCCTGGCTACGCCACTGAGGTAGGTATATTAAAATAAATAATTTTGTAATTTTCAAGTTATTTTTATTTCACTTGTAGTTTAACGAGTTACTTTTTTTAGTTTTAGTCAACTCTTAAAAAGTCGCGGATAAGGCGAATCGTTATAAAAAAACCAAAAAAAAAAGAAATGTTAAACGCAGATACGTTAAAGAGACAACGCGATGATTATTTCAATAACAAAAAAATAAAACTGATGACTTGCAACGGCGATATAATATTACATATGTGTATAGACGTCCGGCGTATATATTTGAAAACGACTGAAATTTGTAATCGTATTAAAACGCGAATAATTTAAGAAAAGATTTTTTTTTTAATTTTAATAATTAGTATCCGAAATATAATAATATATGCGCGGTAAAAATATGTTTAAACACACTTTTAATATTGTTTATTACGATATATTATATACGTAATACCAGAAATTATTGCTCTGTGGTAAAAGGTATGCGTATAACTCACTAGGTATAGGTTTCTAAAATTTTGCTCACTTTGCTCGGTTTCGAGAAATTTATATAATATTTTAACTGATTTCGTAAGGAAACTTAAACACACGTATGAACTTTTTTTTTTTTACCCCGAGCGTAAAGGTACATTATTAAATGAGAAAATATCAGTTTTGGGCATGTCGCAAAAGCATTTTGATTTTTTTTTTAAATCGAATATCGAGCAAATTATTGAGACCCCAATATAACAATAATTTTCAGGGATTACAAAACAATAATAACCACCAAAATAAAATAAATAATAAAAATCCTTCTTACAAATCAAATTATCCACAGATAAATGTCACTAATAATCAAGATAATCAAAATAAAAAACCGGATAATATGAATTTAAAAACATCGAATATAATTTGCTTTAATTGTGGTTTACCAGGGCATATGAGTGATTCTTGTACGGTCACAAAAAACGGACAATGAAACACTTGACTAGGGGTGTTTCTGAACATTTAAAAATTCCTAGCACACCACAAACACAGTTAAAAAATATGAAATTAATTGTAATAACATCGATTTAATAAATACAAAAAATTTAAATTGCACACATCTAAATAACTATAACAGCTATAAAATCGAAATACCAGGAGAAATAAATAATAAAAAAATTAATTTATTGTTAGACACAGGAGCAAGTGTAACAGTTATAAATAATGAAGATTTTTGTTTAAAAGAAATTAATCCTATTGGAACAAATATAAATCTCGAGGCCGCTAATAATACTAGCTTAAAAGTAATAGGAAAATCGTTAGTTGAAATAAAATTAGGGAAAATAATAATTCAACACGAATGTGTAGTAGTTGAAGGAATTTGTTCCCCGATATTAGTAGGAATGGATATATTATCAAAATTAAAGACTATTATAAATTTGGACAACAATAATATAATTTTTAAGTTAAAAAAAGAAAAGGCTATATTTAAAATTGATATTAAAAATAATTCTAAAATTACACATATGCCACTTAATGAAGAAAAAGAAAATACTGAATTAAATACAAATAATAAGGATGAAGAATTATATATTAATGAATTAATTACATTTTGAAAAAGGACCACAGGTCCCAGGAGACGGTGATTGTGGTGCTCATGCGTTAAGTATATGTTTTAACAATTTTGGATATTTCTTAACTAGTCTACAAATTTTAAAATGATAAATATTAATAAATGTCAATCAGGATATAATATTACATATGTGTATAGACGTCCGGCGTATATATTTGAAAACGACTGAAATTTGTAATCGTATTAAAACGCGAATAATTTAAGAAAAGATTTTTTTTTTTTTTTAATTTTAATAATTAGTATCCGAAATATAATAATATATGCGCGGTAAAAATATGTTTAAACACACTTTTAATAATTAAAACTATATCGTAATAAACAATATTATTGTTTATTACGATATTATGCATAATACCAGAAATTATTGCTCTGTGGTAAAAGGTATGCGTATAACTCACTAGGTATAGGTTTCTAAAATTTTAACACTTTGCTCGGTTTCGAGGAATTTACATAATATTTTAACTGATTTCGTAAGGAAACTTAAACACACATATGAACTTTTTTTTTTTACCCCGAGCGTAAAGGTACATTATTAAATGAGAAAATATGAATTTTGGGCATGTCGCAAAAGCATTTTGATTGCAGACGCCGCTAGTCGCCTCACCGCGTAAATCGAAAAACAATTTTGCGGTTTGTCGTGAAAAATCAAGACCGAGCACTAATAACTAAATATATATATACACAGCAGTTAGAACGTTAATATTATAATTTCATTAGAAATCGCGTACTCTTCTTCAGTGGCGCAACTTGACCATAAGGGGCCCGTGTGAAAATTACTATAATGAATATACTTGCTAAACTGTTATTTTGACATTAATATACCACAATTTAAGATATTGTGCATATATGTGCATATTAGTTTTTCCTTGACAAAATTAATTTTTCTAATCATCATTAATCAATAAAATAAATCTAAAAAAAAGTCATTTATATTATACTGAAGTACAAAAAAATCTCGGGGACCCTTGTGAATTGCACACCCAACGCTCCCGTAAATTTCGCCACTGCTCCTCTTCTTATATAGTCAGTTAGAGTTATACAGGCGTTTTGTTCGGGCAATAAGTGTATCGTACTCTTTAAAAATGTAATATACAAATTTCGTATGAATAATTAAATATTAAACTACCTATACGCTTGTATTTTTTTTTTTTTTTAAGTAATTAACTGTAACAGAATGATTTTTTAATTCAACGATTTTTAATCGAATACGGTTAAACTGCAAATATTTTATTTTGAATGTTCGCGAATTTAAAACGGTTTACGGAAATGTCGAATTGTCGACTATATACAGTGCTTGACTTGGGAAAAAAGTAGTAGAGGTACTCTAGCTACTTTTTAAAGAGAAGCGTCCCTAGCATTTTAACATCCCTCACATTACCGCGGGGGGCTTCGCCCCCACACCCCCTTTTACGATCCCCTAAAAAGCATTCATATAAAACCATAAACACGTATCATAATACAAAACAGAATAAAGAATATAATAATTATTAAAGTACCTGAATTAATAGATAATAATGAATGGTTATCATTGATGGCTACTTATCAGTTATCACGTGTGAGATATGAGATATCTGATATCAATACATTTTGTAAATATTAGAACATTTTGTAAGCTTTATGTATTTAATACGAAAATATAAGTTGAGCAATTTTATAAAAATAAAAAACTGTCCCATGCGTTCCCTTTTAAAAAGTAGAGGTACGCTAGAATATCCAAAAATTAATTGACGTACTCAATCCCCCCAAATCAAGCACTGACCGTCCCCCGCGTTCCTCTTTAAAAAAAAAAATAGTAGGGGTACGCTCAAATATCTGAAAAAATAGAAGGGGTACTCGGTCCCCCCCGCGTCCCGCCCCCCAAGTCAACCACTGACTATATATATTATAATATTGTCCTGCAGCCTATATTATTGCGTAAAAAATCGAGTATAGACATAAAAACGAATTATAGAAATGCGTTTTGGACGGGTATATATAGTCGCTTTTTGACTGTATAACGCGCATGACTACGATGGCCTCTGAAATTTTTACTGTTTTTTTTTTTTACGTTTATTTTGTACACTGCAGTACAGAAGAAGAAGATACCCTTGACGAACGGACGCTGTTGCAGTCCCGATACCTGCACCGCTTTTAAACGCGCGTTTTTTCCCCTCTCCGCCGTAAGACGCCCCCAAAGAACGTTATTGTATCTGTATACGAAAAAAAAAAAAGAATATATCCCTATATTTTAAAATCAATTGTGCTCGTCACAGTGCTGCAGGAGGGAAATCGCAGGTCCTGCCTGGCTGCAGCAGTATTATTATACGCGTTTACGCGCGAGTAGGTGGTATCCGTATAATATACGCTGGCGCACTGGGGGGGACGACGACCGAAAAAAAAAAAGATAATGTTCGACGACGACAAGCGTTTCAGGGTTATCGCGCGGCGGCGGAGGAGTCCAGAGACCATCTGTGTTCCAACGTTTTTTTTTTTTCTATACATTTTTATATCGTTTTACAATATATATGTATTATAACATGTGTGTCTATCGGCCGTCGTATTTTACAATTATGTACTTATAGAGGTGATTTAAACGCACAGAAGAAGAAAAAAAAATGAAATAAATATACAATTTTACGAGCGCGGAGAGAACGCGTTTGTATTTTATAATATATTATATATTCGTATGGGTACGCGCGTTACAGTAATAACACCGAGAAAAATTAGAATTATTAAAAACGAAAAAAAAATAAAAATAGTTGCGTAAAATTAAAAACCGCGAGTATATTTTATGATTTTTTTTTTTTTTAGATCCAACGAAAGAGAAAATTATATTATATATATATATATATATATTTGACGAGGAAATCGTGTAGCGCTTTGAAAACATTAAAATTAATTCGTAAATAATTGATTAATTATATATTATATTGTGCGAATAATATTTATTATTATACGATTCCGTGACGCATTTAAAATAACTTGTAAAAAAAAAAAACATTTATTACGTAATTTATTAACTATAGATATATAATATTACGAAGCGTATGCCTGTTTAAAACGAATACACACTTTTTTTTTCATAATTATATAAATATAGATAAAACGTATTTTTCATAATGGTTTCGACGTTTTTTTTTTTTTTTTTATATACGTCAATTCAATATTGTATATTTGCTCGCTATAGTTTTAATTGTACATACGTAAACGTATCGATTATATATCTATTATCTAATCATATATATATATATATATATATACGGAATTAAATAGAAATCGTACTTTTGTACAATATATTACTTATTACGGATTTCGATTTAGATTCACAAACGTCGCGCGACGTTTACTCGAAAAACTATATATACATAAGTATTGATGATTATTATTTTTCGAATAATAATGTACATTACTACAGTGGCGTAATTACGAATGTTATATATGGAGGGATGTAAAACTTATCATCATCGGATAACCCATAATTGTAAAACAGCTCTTCCAGGCTCCAGCATTAATATATCAAAGTGATTGATATTCGTATTTTATGCTTTCGTTATTTTCTTTAACAAAAACGACGTATTTTAACAAAATTTCTATTTTTCTTCGTTTTTTAGCTAATTTATTGAGTGTACTTCATATATAATACGAGTAAACCTTTCATCGGGGTGACCTAACCTATAACCTAATCGCATCATATACCAGTTAATAAACTGAGGGATCTTACGAATTACGGTAAATACTAACAAATTTTGTTTACGTAAAAAAAAATTTTTTTTTTTGTTTTTAATTATAATAATTTCTTATTATTATATTTTTCATAAATTAGATAATATACGTTATGTAAAAAAGAAAGCCCACGGGAGGGGATCTATCCCCCATATACCCCCCCGTAATTACGCCCCTGAATTACTATATAGATATATATTATTATATACTACTAGCTGACCCGGCAAACGTTGTTTTGCCAAAAAAAACAATCATCAAAAAAATTTAAAAAAAATTTTTCGTAAAAACCTTCTCCTGGCAATTACGAACAATTAAAAAAAATTTGAGCCAAATCGGCCCAGCCGTTCTCAATTGATGAATTGTTATACATTTTTGGCTCAATTTTATATATATATATATATAGATTACAGTATAGGGTACTATATAATATAATAACATTATTTAGTTTGAATTAGAGGGTAATGGTTTTATTATAAATTATTATTATTATTATTATCATTGATTAAATATACATTATATATTGTATATTTAATCAATGTTATTATTATTATTATTATTGTATAATAATTTTTTTTTTTGTATAATATTTTAAAATATTTTTTCGAGAGATTAAAAAAAAAAAAAAAATTATTATACCGATTTATAATAATTTACACGGGATAATATAATTTATAAGTGCGTTACTGCAGTACTATACATATAATACACACACACACACACACACATCACACGAAAATAAAATAATTTTAGTCAAACCGAAATGCGTGCAGTATAATAACGCGTACATTTATTTTATGACGTCGTATATGCGTGTGTTCGGTGTAGGCACAACCGGCCGTCGTGCAGTGCAGGCGACGGGCGTCGTCGTCTCGAGGACGCGCATCGCGCATCGCATCGAAGAGCTGTTCCTCGTGTGCCTATATTCATTCATTCATTCATTCGCTCGCCAGTCGTCGTTCGTTACTCGTGCTCGTCATAGTCGTCGTCGTCGTCGTCGTGCGCATTTTACCGAAAAAAAGTACGTATTATTATTATTATTTTTTTTTTTTTGGTCTATCTGCAATACTCAATTAATATTACGCGATTAATTGCCGAATTATTATTCCGTATAAATATTTATTGTTGTCGGTTAAAAAAAAAAAAAAACCTAGTCGCATTCCGGTATGTATATTACATTGTTTACGTCATCCGCGTACAACGCGCGTTGTCGCCGCCGCCGCCGCCGCCACCGTCCTTTGACTGCACGCTATACGTTTATTTCCGTCAAAGAAGCGTTCCGCCGGCCAGGCGATTATTATTATAAAAAAAAAACCCTATACGAACCCGTCCGTATAATTTTTCGCGAATATTTATTTATTATTATTCGATCGTTTTTTTTTTTTTATTATAATGCGTATTATTTTTATAAATTATCCACCGGGGGATTTTTCCGCGAGCATTTTCGATTTAGTTTCCATTGTAAATACTATGAATCGGTGATGTATTTGGTAAGAAAAAAAATAAAAATCGCGCGTATACGCCGTTTTACAAACGCGAAAAAAAAAAGTTAGGTGCCCAAAAATCGTTTTAAAACTTGCATTCTTAATTTGTATAAAACGATACGAGACGCGCATATCCGCGCATCATATCGAAAATTTATAATACGTATTTGGATTTTTTTTTAATTTTCCGCCAGAAATAACCTGCTGCAGTTGTTCAGCGTTTTTCAGTAATAGATTGTTGTTAACGCGTGCACTGCAGTACTTATCGCGTGTACCCGTGAACTTCGATGATAACGATAATATAATTAATTAATAATAAAATAATATTGTTGAAAAAGCGCAAAAAAAACAAAACTTTTACGTAAATCGTCAACGTTGAAACTCTGAAAAGTGTAAAAACGGAAGATTATACCGCCGAATTTCTAATAACCGACGAATTTCGCGTAATATAATAATTAGGGTTGCCATAATTCCGTCGAGTAAATCCGGGACAGACAGCAAAAATAGCAGATTAAATTTAAACTAAAAATATTGTTGAATCATATTAGCGGTATATACCGCTATATATATTCAAAAATAAAAAACCGACACAATATTTTATACACTGTAACAATAGGAAAAACGTGTATCGAAAATATTGTATTAACCGTATTATTGTTTCGACTCGATTACGATTATTATTCGAAAAATTGTTTTAAACAATTGAAATTTTTCCCAAAATCGGGACATTTAGGCGTTCCCGAAAATCAGTCAAAAACCGGTGACGGTCCCGGTTATCCGGGACGTATGGCAACCTTATAATAAACGCGCGTCGAACGTTTCGATACGGTTTTTTTTTTTTTTATTAATAAATAGTAATATTCCGACGCCTAGACTTTGACGCCTATAAAAAAAATAAAAAATACATAATATTATTTACATTGCGTTATTTCGATTTACTTAGAACGGAATAAACATAAAACTTGTTTGTACCGCAGATAAACGGCCGGCGCGGGGAATATTGTTATTGTTGCACAATATTCGAAAATATTAATTTAATATAATATTGTGCGATTATTATTATTATTATTATTATTGATTATCGATGATTATTATTATTATTATTATTATTTACTATTGATTATTGTCGACTGTTATTTTATTAACGCACGAACAGTGACTGTGTACAATTTGAAAATACGCGTATTAGTACGTCTAAGAAATATAGAACGCGTGTTTTCTCTAAAAAAAAAAAATGGCCCGGTCGATGGATAATACGGTGTTTTTTTTTTTTTTGCCAGTTTGTATATAATATTTCGTCGACCGGATAATATATAGTGTGTGTGTGTGTGTGTGTGTGTGTGTACTCGCGGGGGATATTGCGCGTGTGCAGTGCGCGCAGAGCCGGCGCGCCATAGTCATTTTGCCACCCTGCGCTGCAACGGGGCTAAATTATTACACGTACCTATATAAATGCCGCCGTATCCGCCAAAACGGGTTTTATATTTAATTATATACCCGTCCTCGCAGATTTAATCGCTTTTCGGTCGTAACAGTATTGGTAATTAATTTGTAAATTACCGCATTCCCACGACTGCTGCAGTTATTGTATCGATTAGGAGCTGGTGGTATATCGATTAAGGGGATTGAAAGCGGGTATTTTCTCTCTTTGTCTTACACACATGAAACATGGCAAAATAGACGTTTCGTATTTCCAACGTACCGATCGATCTATTGGTGCGATAAGAAATTTGAAAACAGATTTGAATTCCTCGTGAATTTTACTGCAAAACGACTTTCCCACTTTTTTCGTTTTTTTTTTCATAAACCCTTAAAAAAATTAACCGAACAAATTAAAAAAAAAAATTGTTAATAATTCATTTTTGAAGGTCTTAAAAAAAAAAAATAAAAAAAGTGGGAAAGTCGTTTTGCAGTAAAATTCACGAGGAATTCAAATCTGTTTTCAAATTTCTTATCGCACCAATAGATCGATCGGTACGTTGGAAGTACGAAACGTCTATTTTGCTATGTTTTATGTGTGTAAGACAAAGAGAGAAAATACCCGCTTTCAATCCCCTTAATATATCGTGCGTACGTCGACAATTAATCGGCGTGTATTCACAAAATAATCGTCTTTCCGTTTTTTTTCCCCCTGTAATAATGTGCGTCACGGGAAACTTGGTTCTCGCCGTAAATATGCATCATTTACGGAATTTCCGTTTTTGTGTTCCACCGTTTTTCGGATTCCAAATATTATTGATACGACTTGGTTTCATATATACAATTTTAAAAATTCAAATTCATTTGTCCGATCCGTGCGAACTGCTCAATTTGTAATAATATAGTTAATAATTATTATTAAATTTTTTTAATAACGATATCGTGCTCGTAGCGTACGCGAAAATTGATAATTCTACGCGATAACTGTGGTAAAGTGATGACAATCCGAACGACAAAAATATTGGTCCGCGTCGTGGGAACGCTACCACAATATTATTCTTTTATCGATAACAATCTCTTTGATTTGTGTGTCCAGAGCCGTCTTAAGGTTATGTGAGGCCCGAGGGCCAAAAATATTTTGGAGCCTTTAAATACTATTTTTTTTTAACACATAATACGAGTATATTAATAATAATTATTAATAATATTTATATTAATTATTAATAATAATCGTATATTAGCTATTAAAAATTATACTTTGTTAATAAAAATGAAAATGCCAATTTTTATGATAACCTCTGTTCCTTTATTGTTTATATCAAAATGTTAATATTTAAGAATTTAAATATATTTTTTTTAAATATCTAAGTAAAAAACAAAAAAAAAAAATTAATATACGGTATTTTGTAAATAAAGTGGGGGCCCAGAACCCGGGCCCTCCAGGCCCATATCTTAAGACGGCACTGTGTGTGTCACTTTCAGTCTACTAACGAATATCGAACGTACAACACCATCATTCCCCACGACTCGCGGTGATGCGTACACCATGCAATATCGAATATTCTACAAGTACGCCAGTCGTGAGAATGCGCAGGCATTATAGACTAAGGCCTACTACTACTATTGTGTACCGCTGCGGGTCAGAACGATAGAGAAACGACACTGGAAAACGATTCGTGCGATGTCCTGCAATTCGTTAGGGCAGTGGTTCTCAATCGGAAGGAATTCCCCCCCAGGGATGAATTTGGGTACCGCGCGCACGGGTGAATAATATAGCGAGGAAATTACAAGAATATTGCGCGTTAAACGAAAAATTAAATAATCTTTTTTTTTAACATTTTAAACCAGCGTTTTTTCCAACCCGGCCGGGGGCTCCGCAAACGGTCATCTGCACGGAGTAAAATTTTTTAAATTATTATTTACGTAAACGGTTTTTTCTCTGCACTATTCATTGCATGGTGAGGAGGGCGTGAGTTTTTTGACAATCTACAAGGGGGACGTAGAAGGTTGGGAACCACTGGTATAGGGAAAACGGGGGTATACAAATACGGCCGGGCTTGAGACCGCGGTGTACGTTGTTGTTGTTGTTGTTGTTGTTGTTGAGCCGCTTGGTGCACAAAAACGTGTTACGACAAAAAAGAAAAAAAAAAAGAAAGAAACCTTCGTGTGTTGTGTAGCTGGTTTATGTGTGAATAATCGGTTCTCTCCGGTCTCGGATGAGTGCAGTGTGTTTATAGTGGAGGAAGGGAGGGAGGGTTGCCGAGTTCTGTTATATAAGACGACGAAATCGTGTTCTCCTCCGGCCCTTGCAAGAAGGGTAACGCGCGCGGGAACACAAACACGCAGAAGTCATCCATAACATTATACTGACTGCAGGGGACGGAGGATTGCGGTATCCGACGGTGTCGTCTTCGATGTGTTATTTTATTGTTATATTGTTATATGTACGGGCGCGCTTCTAGACCGATTTGTAGAAGGAGCGAACTCCGTCGTTAACCGCTGCGTAGTGCTATATAACTTCTTTGACCACCGCACGGACACTGTATATACAAATGTTCGAACAAATATTATATAGTACTGCCAGGACGTTTCCTGTGGGAACAATAAACCGAAATTACCGTCGGACGCCACCACGCAACAGGACTACGTTATTTATTTAGGCATAATTATAGACCTTGAAATTTTGGGGGAGACTATACGACATTTATATATATATATATTTTAAAGTAATACATTCGATTAATAAGCTATTTAAAAAAAAAAAATATGTATATAAGTACTGTTTTCTGGCTAGCGTATAATAACGGCTGCAGGTTACTTTTTAAGCACTGTCTTACGGTTTTCCGCGGTCGAGAATGAATTTTTGTCGGTAAAAAAAAGTCGCCGGTAAAATTTACCGACCTCGTATCTCTAAACCAGCGACCGCCAACTTTTCGGATCTCACGGACCGCCTAAATTCGTGAGAATATTAATAATATTGTTAAAACAGTTCATGTTGAAAACGCTTAAATCAATATTTACTGTTATTAAGCTCCTTTCAAACTACGCTTTTATATGTATATACTATGCTTTTATAATAAAATTATAAGTCGGAATATTGGACATTACGTTTTTCGCTTTACTATTCAAATGCACCACTGCTGATAAGCGTAGAAATGAGCTGGACAACATGTCCAGTTCGAACCACGATCATTATTAATATTATCGTTAAATTTATTCTACACTCATTTCGTCGCACTAAATTTGCGGTCGCTCTGGTGTCCAGAATAATATTTAATCGCGGCGTTGCTATACTGTATACGTATAAATATTGTACGAGATGTATTATGGTAACAACATATATTTTTGAGGTATTGCAAAATAATAACGTATCGTTCAGCAACGCCTCATGAAAATATTTCCCAGTGAAAGATCTCGGAATAATCTCGGATTTTTCAAAAAAAGAATAGCGGTTGCGACTAAAAATGTCCTCATAGTAGTATTTCATTTATTCTGTGGTAGTACTTTTACAAATTGTTTCTGATATTACAGATAATATCCGTAGGCGCAGATTTGGGGCTTGGGTTATATAGGTCTCCGGAGTTTACTCAAGTCCCTCTCCCTGAAAAAAATATGTTAATACTCTTATGTGTGTTGTACAGAGTTTATTTAATTTTATTTCAATAACGTTTTGACGGGGCTTGCAGGATAGTTCGCGAGATTAAAACATTTCACTTAAAAATAGTAATACATAATATTATACAATAGTAGATTATTTCGTAGGTACTTATGCTGGATGCGTGTATTTTTATTGTGAGAGCCAAACACAATAGGCACGTGCTATGATCAGTTCACAGACTGTTTACATAAAGGTACTTACTAAGAAACATTATGTGTACATTGTCGTGTCATTAGGCGATTATATTATATATGGCTAATAACATCGTTTATTATTAATCGTTTTCACCGGTCAGTTTTTGTGTTTATTGATCGCGGCGTGTGATTCTAATTCGGAGAGGATTTACCTAACACACTGGGCATCACGCGAAACCGAAACACAGCAGCATTTCTTATAGTAAAATAATCGTAAACACAGTAATTATTATTAACATTGGCACGTGTCTATTTGTTTCTTATAAAAAGAGAACTGTATACGATATTTCGCAGATTATTTATTGTATAATATATTATTTATTAGAAATATATATTTTTCTTGATACCATCACCGCGGTGGTCGATGTTCGCGTTAGCTGGTTGGGTTGATCATTACAATATTATTATTATACTCCCTACGGCCTTTATACGGCGGGTGTTCTTTCGCGCAATTTAACAGTATTACATTAATTCTAAGCATCCGTATATATTATTGATTTAATCTATAATTTCTGATAAAAAAAAAAAAATTCTGTTAAATTCCTAAAGTAAATAGACTTTTATAATATGTCGAATAAGAGGAGGTCGAGGTGAATGTGTAATATTTTTGTGCTCTACAAACTCGATTTTTGAAAAGCGGTTATATTTATAAGAAATTTTAATTAAATTTTTATATTATATGTTTAAATGTCTTTTAAATGTAATTAAAAATATCATATATATCATCCTTAACCAAAATATTTCGCATAGAATTGTTTTTTTCTAACGCGATGTTTTTATATAATCATTGCTTTTAAAATAATAATACTAAGCGGCGGACTGCTGAAAAGCCCACGAGGAAAAATAGACTATTTTTGAAATTCTCTTATTTCATCAGTGTAAGTAATGAAATACAGTAGCGCGGCAACTATATATTTTATTGAAGCACAATAATATATATTATGAATCAACCCGTCATCCTGCATTGACACACTCCATATAATATAGCCTCCCTCTTCCTATCCTCTCGATCATCAAAAAGTGGATAAATATTGTTCATAAAAAAGTCGAATCATTTTTATAATCCAAAGTATAGAATCGCAGTCCATTGTGGAGTACATTATATATATATATATATATATATATTATAAAATATGTAGAATAACAAGCGTTCTTGCAGCCATTGGCTAGTTTTCTCTGAAATTTTCGATATTTCCGGGTATAGACTTTTGAAATGAATTCTTCTTGCGCATTCTTTTGACATTTTACGTACTGCGTCTCATATATTTGGTCTTCGTGGCATGATTTTGCTATATTTTGCTTATAATAATAATATTTGAACGTGAATGAAAATATAAGATTGCGGTTGCCCCATAGGCGGAAATCTATTAAATTTTCTGGGGGGCTAACATTTTTAACATCAGTCATAATCAGTCAAGTATCCAAAATACATACAAATTATAAGATATTTGGGGGGCTTAGCCCCCTAAGCCCCCCCATTTCCGCCTATGGGTTGCCCTGGAACAAATAGAAATTGTTGTTAATAACACGACTGGTCTCTATCCCGTGCGTATAATAGCTATTCAGATACCTAATATTGTTATAATACACCGGTTGGTTAAGATTGTTTTTTCGATTTTGAACTTCATTTTCGAATAAAGTACCACCCACAAATTATACACCTAAACCTTAAAAATTTTATTAACGATATTGCGCATAATTTTTATGGATTTAGGTTCCGGAGTAATATGTTATAGCAGGATAATCGATATTTTATTATTTAAATTCGAATGGTCAACATGGGGTCGTATAAGTTACTGTTCAACACCTAGAATCTTTAAAATTTTCATGCATAAACATTCCTCGTGAAATATACTCGCTCTCCATTAGTGAAAACCGGAATAAAATCCGTTCAGCGATTGAATCGTGCACAGGAATGAAAGACTTGAATAGATGGCTGCGATAGATAACTACGTATTATCATTTCATCGGTTTAATTTTTGAAAATCCACCGTATTCTGTGATTTTCCTAAAACAACTGTTTTCAGGAAACTTTTAACTCTGTTGGGA
Organism: Slavum lentiscoides; assembly: GCA_032441835.1. Classification (NCBI taxonomy): domain Eukaryota; kingdom Metazoa; phylum Arthropoda; class Insecta; order Hemiptera; family Aphididae; genus Slavum; species Slavum lentiscoides. The sequence continues at coordinate 8,456,128 of CM063709.1, forward strand.
GGTTAGGTGTCTATCAAAGGGAAGGGATTGGCTGAGGGAAGTTTTCGTATCCAATAAGTTTTAAGTACAGCTAAATCACTGGGTCTATTATAGCCCTGCCCCACGGAATTTGCAGGTCACGTTACGCCTATGATGGGCATATCGTTTTACGCGTTACAATCTGCAGATTTTGACCGTCGAATTTAATTTTAAATTTCTTTTATATTGTTATAGTACTTAGCTATGAGTAACAAATTGATTTTTTTTTTTTTTTTGAAGAAAATTACCCGATCAAAACGATGTTGGATTTTGACGAATCAATTTTGATTGTGGCAATTGTTTTTTTTTTCGAAAGACGTTTTATGTTTAAAACGACGGAGCAAACAGAATTTCGTGAACTCGATTTCGATATTGAGACGATTTGAATTTTCAGATTTGTTATTTTAAAAGTAATGCAGTTTGATGGTCCAGTTCTAGGTAATTGCACCCAATATTTCCGTATAATACCCATGTGGTCTTAGTATGGGAGATGCCATCCCTCCACTTCTTTTAGTTAGCATATTCCATCCCCCCACTTATTTTGTTTAAAATTATTCGTCCCTCTTGGATTTTTAAAAATTTATTTTTTTTTATAATTTGTAGTTGTTATGTTGCCTAATTTTTTTTTAGAAAAATAACTGAATCGTTCTTTTTCATTATCATAAAAAAATATAGTACGCCATTAATGTTAAAAAAAATTTTTTTTTCTTATTTTTTAACAATACGTAGACCGTTCACAACTCTGCCCCGTCCTTTAAAAATTGATATGGCAACGCTGCTTCCCCCTTATTTCGATCCACTTCGATCACTGATAATACCAAAAACGAATAAAATTGTATTATTTTGAGACAATTTTATTGCGGAAACGCGGGTTTTTCTTTTTTTGCGTAATTTCCGAAGTAATGCGCAAAAACGTTGAAATTTAAGCGCCTAATAAAACACACACACATACCGTCTATTATGTCAAGCATATTGTAACGCCGAAAAAAAAAAATCGCGTTCATATTTTAACTCCGCGCTTCGGAGGCAGGGACGTCCCTAGACTGTTTTCAAGGGGGGGGGGCGAACTTATTTTAATTCAATAATAAATTACTATGTGCGTTAAAATTTGTGGAATTCGATTTTTGAACATTTTACCAATAATTTGTAGGGGGCTATTCCAGATAATATAATATTAACTGTATACACGGCGGGTGTAGCGGTCTTTTTTCAAAAAGTACCACCATTGATTATATATAGAATATACATATTATTTTTTTATTTTATTATTATATTCTATAATCAATGGTACTATGCTCTAAGCAGTGGCGCACAGAGGTTTTACAACAGTACATGCAGTTAGGTAAAATTATACCCACCCACCAAATTTTACTACCTAATTAGTACCTAATACCTAAATATGCATAATGTTTATTGCATTGTATTTTATTGTACATACTATTTCCTACAATACTTTTATAGACACTAGATGACAGTATAACAATATATGATAGGTAAGGTATGACATACTATCCCCCACGGCCACACCCACCCACTACTGAGTGGACATGCAGTTGCATTACATGGTTAGCTCAATGGGCGCCACTGGCTCTAAGGGAAATCATTATTATTTTGTTAAACAAATAGGGGGTAGTTTTTATATTTAAAAAACTGCTATGGGGTGGTGGGGAGGGGTGGCACGCTCCCGGGGTAGTAGGGGTAAAGTTTGAATTCGCGAAATTATTAACTTTTAATATTGTTTCGCCGCGTGTAAAAACTTTGGGAAACTATCGCCCAAAGTTTTAAAAACTGTGCGCTGGTTAGGTAATCTTAAGAGAAACGGTACGTTTCGCACGTCCCAACACATATCCCCCACACACACACACACACACGAAATGACGCTTTTCGACTCTTTTTTTCCGACGCCCCTCACGACGGTACCACTGCGCGTAAATACGTGCGGTTGCAGCAGGTTCGTCTTCGATATCGCCGCCATCGAGAGAGAACGGATGCGATGAGGCACACCGCGCGCGTGCGTATTGATTTTTCTCTTTTTTTTCTCTCTCTCTCTCTCTCTCTCTTACGTTCTTTACACGTTTTCACCGTTTTACCGTCGTCCACCGGCGGACACACGCACACGGTGTTCTCGTGTTTGTCGTCCCCTTCGGTCACAGTGTTCCGTAGCCATTATACCTAATAATGTACGGGACGCATCAGCGGCTTAGCGTACGCACGCGCGCACACACACACACACACACGTGTTTTGTACACATTTTTTTTTTTTTTTTTGTTTCGACAAAACGCGATAAGACCTCGTGTGACCCATTGAACGCGCGCGCGTCCCTTCCCTTCGTCACCAACCCGCCACGCGACCATCCACCCCCACCACCACCACCACGGTTCCAGCCTCGTGTTCAGTGTTGTTTACACACCGGTATATAATACCGGGACGGCCGGCCGGCCGGCCGGCCAGTCAGTGCGCTCGATCTGGCAACGTGGCCCGGCCCCCACGCCGTTGCCGATCCGCCGCCGCTGGAGAGAAACGTTTTTATCATAAAAACATAATCCCCGACGGCTTGCGTGCGTGCTGTAGGCGGCGTCGTTGGTGCGCGTGCGCTCGAGTCGACAACAACAACGGTGCGGCGGCGGCGGCGACGGTGGTGTCAGTGTCGTCTCCGGTGGTGGTGCGCGCGAGTTTTTTTTTTTTTTGTTTCTTCGTTTTCGTGTGTTTCGTCCGGCGTTCGTCGTATCACACACACACGCGCGCGAGAATAAAAAAAAATTGTAAAAGTCGTCGTAAAAGCGCGATTTTTTTTTTCCCCGAATAAAAAAAAAAAACGTCCTCGTAGGGCGGGGGAAAGAAAAGTAGAAGACACCCGGCGGGTTCATATTTATTCGAGTGGGGGGGTTGTGTTTTCTTTTTGTTTTTCTTATCGCGAGCGCGTATAAAGAGAATTTTCCGCCGCGGCTGGACACACAACACGCACGACGATGCGCGTTCACAGTCGTTACGAACGCGGCGGCGGCGGCGGCAGCACCACCACCACGACCGTCTCCAGCAGCGGCGGCACGACGGTGGCCGTCTCCCGGACCGTCGTGGTCGACGATAATACCGTCGACAGGACCAGCGACAGCGCGGCACGTCGTTCCGAATCGCACTGACTGACTACTATATTATTAAATAATTTTATTATACTATTCTCGATAGTATTCACATTATCAATTATTTAATAATAATAGTTATAGTACACGCCGTTCGCCAGCAGAGGTACCTCTTTCTTATCCTCTCCCTCCCCCCTCCACCAGTAGTCTGTCGTATCGTGTTTTGTTGCTATTATTACCATAATCTCAATAACACTACCGACACGATATATATATATATTGTTTTTTTTTTTTGTGATATACGCGTGCGTGTGAGCGCGGCGCGTGTTCGTCGTTGTCGTCCCGTACGCGCGCGACGTGCTGTCGCGCCGGACAGCGTTTTACCGAATTTTTTTTTTTTTTATGTAATTTTCTTCGCCGTACATTTTTTTTTTATGTTATCGCGCCGCACGACGGTGGACTGCAGAGACGGGGGACAGAAGAACAGAAAAAAAAAAAAAAACGTGTTATTCGTCGTCGTCATAGGCCCCGGCCGGCCACCGGTGCGACGTCTTTGTGCGCGATTATAGAAGAAGACTTTTCGTTTTTGTTTTTCATCTCTCGTCCCGGGACCGCCGCGAGGTAGTAGTGGTAGGGGGTTGGTGTCCGCCGCGTGTTTCTCATTTTTTTTACTCAACACCCTAAACACTCGTATAACCCCGGGGAAAACGTGGGATATTTCCGTTAACCGTTTGTATACTGTGTCATGACTCGCCCGTCTGTCGATCTGTTTAGCCGAACGACCATGCTAGACGACTGATCGGCTATCGTACCTGTACCGTCACAGCGCCATGTCGTCTCCGAACGGTTCGTCGGACGCGAAAAAACGTAAGCTGTTGCCGAACAACGAGGAGGCCATTCTCGAATCGAGTACAAAAAAGTGAGTACCTGCCCTGTAATATACTCGTAGAGTGTTTTCTGTACACGCAGTTGTTGTTTTTCGAAACTCGAAACATTCGTATCAAACATGTTACTGTTTTTTGGTTGTGTACGTTTGTTGTTGCGTTTTTTTTTATTATTTATTCACTATTATTATTATTATTATTGTTATTATATTGTTCGCTTCAAAATGTTTATACTCGCTGCTAAATGATAATAATCTGTTTGTGTGTGTGTGTCGACTAATGCGCTTACGATATAGTTTTATATTATGTAGACCGTATATAGGCAAGTTTGCGTCCTTCAGCCGGTCCTGTGCAGAAAGAAAAACGATCGTTTTAGATTTAAACATTTTAAAGATGTTAAAACTAAATGTTGTTTGTACGCACGACGTTTCGTACAATACGGTCGATTCCTTGGGATTTTGAACATTGATGCTCCTGAAAAACCGTCGACAATAACACTGGTCGTGTGAGCGTCGATTTATGGTTCACAAAGTGTCAGTCTATTAGTTTATCTGTGGCACTTTTTTTTGTCCGACGGTTACGCCCTACTCGTTTTGAATTATTTCATTTCAAGACATCGCCCGTGAAATCGATGACAAATATGTGTGTCGCATATTATATGGGTATTGGTCTCAGAACACTGTCGTACGTACGTATCGTACGGTTTTCTATAATCGTATCTACAGTATTAAAGAATTCAAACGGGAAATCGTTTATCGTTTCTTGGAAAGTGCCAAGTGGCCCGCCATTATAAACCAATTGTTCGTTTCGACACTAATCACTTTTTAATATCTACTTTTGACTCTCCTCGTGACATGCAGGTATTTTTGTAAACGCTTTTTTAAATACTTTCTTTTACAAGAATTCAATTAAGCGTTTTAAAACAATTCCCCCTCCCCCATTGAACGCGACAAATTTCTTATTATTATTATTATTTTTTTGTTACATATAACACACAAATTATTACTTTACACAAAACTGACGGGGTTACCCGATAAAAAAAAAGATGTCCTATTCTTGTGCTTTTATTATTGTGCAATAATTTACTTCATAATGTAATTGAGAGGAAACTTACAGTTACGGTAAATGTCGGTTAGGAAAAACGAAATTCAAATTTTTGTAGAAAATGGACTAGTTTTATTTGAAATGTTTTTCAAAAGTATTCATTTAATATTTTTAAATATCTTTCTTATGGAAGTATTAAGTAGTGTTTTAAATTCTATACTAAAACCATTAGTTTTCGGCAGATTTTCAGTGTCGCGGTTAGGGTTATATTTAGAAAAGTAAACCTTGGTCATGTCAGTAGGTACGAAAATAAAAATTTAATAATTATTTCATTACTTAAATGGTAAAAAAAAAAAAAAATAATACGTTTTTTTTTTTTTATTATTATTTTAGTGGTTGGTTAACTTTAAGAATTTTTTTTTGGGATTTAGCAATAATTTTATTATTTCAGTTGGATTCAATGTAGTTGAACAGCTGCTCATAATTTTCGTATACATAAGAAACCTTATATACTTGAGAAGCGAATGGAAAATTTCTGATCTGATAAAGATTTCATTTACGACGTCTAGAAATTTATTTATTATTTTTTGAAGATTGTTTTGGTTTTTATTACATATTTTACAATTTTCTTAATTATTTCAAATAATTTATAGGAAATCTTTGCACCAAATGAACAATCAATCTTGTAATTTTTTTAAATTTACTGACGGAAAAAGATTATTATTATTTATTTTTTTTTTCAATAAAAACAAATGTTATTATTATTTCGCTTTTACAAAATATTTAATGAGGAAAAAAGTGTAAGATCGTATCTGATTTTATAATATGTCAATAAAACAATTTCGGACAGTCACGATAACAGCGTAGTTAAGCGGTTTTAAACACACAAAAACTTTCCAAATTCTGTTGAAAATAAATATATTTTATAAAGTAATGGTAATATGATTATTATTCAATTCGTCTTATATATCCAATGTAATATTAAAATCTTTTTCTACAAATATTTCAGTATAAGTGTTTAAATTTCATACGAGCGTCAAACAATTAATATTATGTACTAGTGTTTCAAGTAATTTATTAGAAATGGTTTTTTCGCTTAGGTAGTTAAAAGATCACTGTTAGGGTAAACTTTTTAGTAAAATTTTTATGTATTATAGAATCAAAGTACAAGCTCAGCGTAAATTTGCCCAAAATGCTGCGACGCCCACTAGCACCCTGCAGAAATCTATTCAGACTCCGCTGGTACCCAACATTGTGCCAGCAAAACCACCGATAAAACGCCCAAACACTGAGGACTTCCTTACCTTCCTTTGTTTTAGAGGTAATTTAATTAATTTTATTTTTTTTAAATATTAAAGATATATCTTATTGATTACTTCATATTATATAGGTACAAGTTTATTACCACCGCGGTTAGATTTCTTTAATAAGCCTCAACGCTCCCTGTCGGCACAAGAAATTGCTGCTGGAAAGGTATTTCGATTGCCTTTTTTTGTTCTTTTATACAAGTAGTAGATATTTACCCAATTAAGATATTTGTTCCGTATTTTCAGAAACGAAGGAAGAGTACTCCTATACTGCCAGTGTCTAGTACAAATAATGCTGCAAATACTGTAAATAATGAACCGGCCGTTAGAAAAAGCAATAGATCATCGTCATTACTATTACCACAGTCCAAGTACTCATTGACTAAATTAGGACGAAAAGGTACAGTAAATTTGCTTTTCACTTATATCTCTATAAACTATATTATAATATTATAAATGATTGGTTATATAGTTATTGGTCGAAATCTAGTGAGATCCAGTTCGAGATATACTGCCAGACAAGAAGCTCTTACCCTGCGTCAATTAGCTCTTCACCATGGTTCGAAAATAAAACCAAAGCCAAAAGTTAAAAAGTGAGAAAATAAATACTATTGACAATAATGATTTCGTATTTATATGTATAGTGCTAATGATTGTTTTGTTTTAAACGTACAGGCTTCCTGTTAAAGAAGAGGTAAAAAAAGAAATAAATAAGAATGGGAAACAAGTGTCATTAGACGGTAAGCAAATACAACAGTTGAAAGGTCGTATAACACGATCAAATTCTTTACCAAGTGTATTCTGTCCTGTGATTAATCAACTTCGAGGTAATCATTTCGATTGGAAATATTTTGGTTTTTGTGTACTCAATTAATTTTGACTTTTGTGGACATTGCAGATGACAAAGGCAAATGGTGTAAGGGAGGAAGTAAACCTTCTTCAAAAACATCTGAAGATTCAAAAGATGTTGTTGAAGAAGAAAGACCATCGAGAAGAAAGACTGCATCAAAAAATGTTGACCATAGAAGTAATAGTCTTGGCAACATAAAACGGAAGATTAGTGACATTAAGTGTAAAGAAACAAACAAAAACGGTAGAAAAACTAGGAGTTTGGCTAGTAAACATAAGAACAGTGATCAAGACAATTACATTGTTCCTGATAAGAAGAGCAATAAGAATTTAAAGAATATATTATCTAAGAATAATCATAAAGCAAACAGTGTAATCGAAACAAAATTAACAGTCGATGTGAAGAGGAGAACGTCTTCAGTGGATAATGTAAAATTGAGTCGTGAGAGTAAAGATATAGTCAGGTATGTATTAAAACATAATTTTTTATAATTTGATAATAATAATAATCATAAAAATAAATAAAGCATTTTTGATTCGTTATATTATATATAATATAAAATTATTATTGTTCCTCCAGTTCAACTCGTTCAAGGCCTCCCAGAAGAACTAAAGAAGCTGCCACTTTATTTATGGAAATGTTACGAAAAGATATGCGGTGTTCAGATGAACAGGAAGATGATTCGTCATCATTAGAAAGTTTTCCTGACCTTCCTAACACACGAGTACATGGTAATTGTTTAAAATTATTATAATATAACTGCTATTATTGCTAATCAGTATTATTTTATTATTTTGAATGTATAGTGTATAAATTAGTATTAAATGCATAGAAATATTTAAGTGAACAAAACGCACGTTTTATAAAACATCGAAGTCTCGAGTTAAAAATAATTCTAAGGAAATGGTAATTTTAAACAGGAAGAAATATTGAGATATTGTGTATAATGAGAAAAGTTCATTAAACATATACTTGTTAAAAAAAAAAATGGGAATAGAATAGTCTTATGACTTGCTGGTGCTCAATAAATACCAAACATTAATGTAATTGTTAATGCATGTGGAAGCTGAATTTCTTTTACATGGTAAAAATACAAAAACTAAACTTCAATTAGTATATAATTAGGAATGATAGATAAGATTATTCTTAATTTGTGTAATCAGATGCCAATATTATATATTACTTAAATATGATTTTTAAATTATATATATTATTACAGCCACTATTATTTATATAATATTTATTTAATTTGTGTACTTTAAATTTCGAAAAAATTTTTGAATTAAAATTTTGAAAATGTATTTAAAAATACAAATTATGTTTATAGGCGACTAAAATTTTTTTTAAAAAAGGGTTTTATTTACTTATTTCTTTCAAATTTATAACTTAACAGTTCATATTTGTCAAATGTTATAAAACACAAAAAATATATTCAAAAAATTGAAAATAAAAGTTTCTTGAACACAGATTTCTTTACTTTTATTCATACACATTAAAATAGTTTATATATATATATATATATATATATATATATATATATATATATATTATTATGTGATGAACTACTCGAGAAAAAATTATTATTAATATTATTTCTAAATGTCGAGTACTTACTTACATATTATATAATATTTTTCATGAAAACAAAATTATCTTTCTTTTTAGAACAACGTGAACGTGAATTGAAAGTGTTTTCCAAGAAGAACAAGATCGAAAGACAACAGGACGAACAACAGCAGTTGATAGAAAACAAAGACAATAAGTTATCATCATCAGTAACATCTGATAATAAAAAAAAGGCTGTTGTGGGAAAAAAGAAAATGGTAGCAGTTAAAGAGAAAAAAAAGGATGAGGTGGTAAAAACGGTGGCAAAGAAAAAACCACCAAAAGAAGTGGCTGAAACTATTGCTATACATGATGTAAACGGCGGGTTGACTCGGTTTAAAAGAAATCTGAGACCTCGCCGTTCATCTACAATGTTGGATGATTACATTATGACTGATACGGACGAGGATGAAGATAGATTGGAAGAGAAGCCCTCCATTGCTGTGGAAACGAAAAAATGTGACGAAACGGCTTCTAAACTGTCGTTGTCCACAACAAAAACAGTGGGCGACTCAAAGTCTCAAAAATATAAATTAAGTAGTACTGAGGAATCTGCTAAAAAGAATCTTAAAATCAATAAGACTGACATGAAACTGAAAAAAGATTTGAATAAAATGGATTCTGAAGTAAAAAAGAGTCTTTCTGAAACTAAGTCAAAAAGTATTTTATTAATGAAGCATGACAAAGAGCATGAAATCAAGAATAACAATAAAACTTGCACTGTTGCCGATAAGAAAACGGTGAAATTATCAAAACATAAGACTGAAATTTTAGCGATTACTAAAGAAGCAAATAACAAAATTACCGGTGAGGGTTCTAAAAACGCCGGGAAAAAAGTGCCACCCATTAATAACAATAACAATAACAACAACAGTAATAGTAGTAGTAGTAGAAGTAGTAGTAGTAGTAGTAATAGTAGTGGTATCACTACTACTAATAATAATAAGAAACAGCAGCAGCAGCCGCCATCGAAAAAGGGGAGCGTGTTAAAGAATAAAAAACCGAACTTGGACTTGTACAACAACAACAACAAAAAGCTATCATCGTCATCATCCATTGCTTCATCATCTTCCTCCATATTCATTAGTGGCATCGACAGTCAAACGACAAGAAAAGAACTTCTAGAGCATATGGCCGCCAATTTTGACCCCAAATCCCCCTCCATCACCACCACTGCCATAGGAGAGGATGCTGGGATAGCTGCAGTTACTGTAGACGGGATAGTGAAAGAAAAAAAGAAGATAGTTGAAGAAAGCACTGCTGTCGTCATCCCTCTAGAGAAGAATTTGATAGATGATGACAAGAAATCAATATCTGTTAATGACAAACAGGAGTTTAAAATAGTCTCAAAAACAGAAAATGTCGTCATGGTGGCAGAGGCAAAAGAGAAGAACGTCGTCGTTGTTATGGACAAAGTGGCGAAAACCGAGTCGCTGGTAGTACCATTTGACAAGGTGGAAAAAGTCGAAAACATAGTGTTCCAAACTATAGCTAAAGACTTGTTCTTGAATAGCCAGCAGAAAGAGATCAAAATCACCATGCCCGAATACTTGTCCAGTAACAGCTTCCAGCTGCCCAACAGGTTCAAACAGCATGATGGTCTGTCTGTGCTGTCTGAGATCTGCAGTGCCTTGCCTCGGTTCAACGAGCCATTCCTGTCCAACAGACAGTTGTTGAACACCAAGTTATCTACAGCCGTTGAGAGTAGCTTCGTGAAGTATGAGCAACCGCCATTGTTACCATCACCACCATTAACGTTAATGACTTCTATCACCACCATCACCACAACTACCACCACAACTGTCACGACTACCAGTATCGCCACCAGTGACAAGAAGGGTAAAGAGGACAAACCATCATCAGTTATGGCAGTCGTACCTCCGCCTCCGCTGCTACCACCATCATTCGAAAGCCGTACTGTGAAAATTATGAACTTAGCTCGAGGTGGCTGCAACAACACTGCTGTTGTCTCTGTGGCCAATACTGTTGGTGGGGGCACATCAAATAGTGATAAGAGGGATTTGGCTACGTCGTGGAGACAGGCGTTCAAAAATGTTAAGTTACCGAAAAACGGATTGACTTCCGCGACTGTTTCCGTTGGTAATAATTTAATCGGCTGGACGAAGAAGAACCAATCAAATGATGGTCAGTCGCCAAAAACCAAAACCACTTGTGTCGATGATTTGGTTGCCAAGACCACCACTCCTCCTGTACCATCGGAATCGTCTTCGCTGTTGCGAGTCAATGGAGCTATTACAGATAAGAAAACGACGTCCAAAAAACATTCTCGTTTATGCCAAAAAACTTGTTGCGAATCGAAAACTACGACTACCACTAACACGGCTGCATCATACTTGGCCAAGACAACCATACTGAACAGTACAAAATACGATTTGAAATTTGAAAAACGTTCCTCAGCCACAGCGTCGTCTGTTGGCATTGAAAGACAACAACAGCAACAGCGCAAAGACGCGGTTGGCGATGTGTCGTCCTCGGACGATCAGAACTCGGAAAAGAAGATCTTCCACCAGCGACGTCTGTCTACCAATCAGTCTTGTAGCGGAAACAGTTCTGACGCGTTCTCACCCGATAATGAGACGAGCGTTTACGCTTTCCAGCCCGATTTGCCTGTGACCAGTACCCCTTTTCGCCGCAACAAACCTCAGTCGCCCGCTAAGTCCAGGACCGTTTCGCCCAACACTTCAATCGCCGTGAGTACACATTTTGATGGTAATTTTAAATATTGTATGTCCCACAAACATCTGACAAATTGCAATATAGTAATAATAGCTTTTGTTCTATTCAATACTTTTAAGTTCTGTTTTTTAAAACCTAGACATTTTTATTAAAAATTAGTCATTGATTTTCTATAATTTTTTTAAAGTTTATGAAAGTGTCAATTTTGTCTGTTATTGGTAGCTTTCCACTTATTAAATAACTCAAATTTATTTGAAAAACTTTAAAAAAATTAGAATACATTTTTTTTCTAACACGGGGAGGGATTGTTTGAAATGGAGTTTTTATCTGTTGTACTTTGTATTTGGTATTAATTATTAATTATTAATTGTTAATGTATTTTAATGGGGAAAAAATGGCTATTTTATGCAAAAGTCTTCCATTTCATCGAGAATTTAAACATTTAAAAAAATTCTATATTGTTAGAAAAATATGATAACACGTTCAGGTTTTTATCCCAAAATTTATATTATAAAGGGGATTGAAAGAGGCAATTTTCTTTTTTTGTCTTGCGCACATGAAACACGGTAAACTAGCTTTTTGTACTTCTAGCATTGTGGTGCGATCTAGTGGTTGGAAAAAGAAATTTGTTAATACAGATTTGAATTCATCGTGAAGTGTACTTGAGACTGACTTTTCCACATTAATATTTTTTTTGATAAATCCCATCAAATTTGAGTAAATTCAAACTAAAAAGTTGTTAATGCTTAGTTTTTTAGTTGATTTATAATAAAATTGGCGTCAAATTCTAATCTGTTTTAAGAATCCTTATAGCATCACTAAAATTTTTTTTTACAATGTTTCATGTGTGCAAGACAAAGAACGAAAATTTTCACTTTCAATCCCTTTGATTAAAAATAAAAATAACGAAAATTATTGACATTTTCAAAATGATGTATTTAACTTAAAATTTCCATTTTTCTTTCTTACTTATAATATATAATACTATAGTAGGCAAGTGGTAACAGTGTTCTTTATTATTATTTTTGAAAGTATATAAAAAAAAGAAAAAAAGCAAAATTTGATTTTTATGTGGATAATTTTTCCTCTTACGCTCATAAGAAAACAAAATGAAAAAAATTGAAAAATGTGTCAAAGTATTCTATATGTGCACAATTTGTTACCGGAATAAATTTGTAGCATTTATGCTAAACGAAAAAGTAGTGTCCACAAATAAAAATACAAAAACCATATTATTATTATAAAATCATTTACTAACCTCTGTTTTGTTCATTTTGTCAGGTAAGTATTGAAAACGATTCAACGGAGGAAAAATCTCATCAGTCTGCCGTGTCTTCGACGACGGACGTGGACAGTGAGGAAGGACGATTATTCTACATTCCTTTGCCGGCTGGCGTCCAGGCCCAACCATTGATTCAGGGCGTTACTGTCAAACTTGGTACAGAAGGGCCGCAAAACAAATTGGTGATGAGTGCCAAATTGGTAACCAAACCCCCTGCGTCCACGATACCAGTCAGGTATGAATATACGCTCATTCATATTACATTCAATTGTAATAACTCTAATAACAATTCATTACATAATGCATTCCGTACAGTTCCATATCACCAAAGCTTGAACGGAAAATCAAGCCACTGTGTACAACCAAGATCACCAACAGCACGACTCCTGTCGGTACCGTGCAGCCAACTACGCGAACTGTTCAGCCCCCTAAGTGTACACCTTCTACGTCAAAACAAGAGTTACCATTGCCGTCACATCCGCATGTTCTGGAAACTAAAGACGAAAAGAAACGTTTACAGCAAATCACTTCCACAACTACTGCTACTACTACTGCCATTAGTATCACTAGTACAGCTAAGGAATCGAAAAAGTCGTTAATATTATCATCGACATTTTCCACACTCGGTTCAGACAATAAGAAACGTAAAAAGTGCGTTTTCCCATTTTAATAAACTAGTATTTTAAATACTATTGTCTTACACTAATAACTGATTTTTAAAATTGGATTTTTCAATTTATTTATACAGGACTGAAAAACAAATTGTTGTCAACAAGAAGAAGTGCACCGAGAAAGTGGCTTCAAAAAAGAAATTCTTGAAAGAATGTGCCGATATATTGGACGCACCTACATTTTATCCGTCCGAGGAAGACTTCAAAGACCCGTTGGAATATTTTGAAATTATTAAGCCGGTTGCCCAAAAATATGGTATATGCAGAGTGGTGCCGCCGCCCAGTTTTAAGGTTTGTACGATATGTTAATAATTTTATTGTATTCAACGGCTTCTATGTGGAATCTTGTTCTCATGCAGCCGGATTGCAAAGTTACTGACGACATGCGGTTTACGGCATACAATCAGTATGTGCACAAGATGATGAACCGTTGGGGCCCGAACGTTCGCGAAATGATGGCCATGAAAAAGTACTTGGAAACACAGTCAATAGTTTTGTCTAATCCACCACTCATTGGCGGCATGGAAGTGGACTTGCCTCGATTGTACCATACAGTCCAAGATCTTGGCGGTCTTAAGGAAGTAATCGAGATGGACAAATGGTGTCGTGTTGCCGATCTTATGAAGATACCGAAAAGTGCTCAAGACCGCGTCACAAAACTTGACGATATTTACTGCAAGTACTTGTTGCCATATGATACACTCTCGCATGGTAAGTCATGATGCTACTCATCGCTTATATTTTTTATTGCTAATATTTCTTTTTCTCTGTTTTCAGAGGAAAGACAAAAGTTAATCTCCGAAGTAGACAAGGAATGGAAACAGATCTGCAAGAAAGGTGATATAGAAAACGAACTGTATGAAGATGTTAACGACTGCATAACAAAGGTACAAATCATTACGTATTTATTATGTATATGATATATTATTATTATGTTAATGGAAGAACGTGAATTTATAAATAAATAATAAACATTTATACGTATTAGAAATTGTAATTTGTACATTCCATAATGTATACATTTAAAAAATAAAAATTATGGTATAAGTATTGTTTGAAACCTATTTTTGATTGATAAAATTGTATTTTTGAATAAATAAAAAACCAAACAAAAATGTAGGCCATTACATACAAACTCTGTTTTGGTTGTTTATAACTCTTTTTTTTTTTTTTTATAAGGGCGGAGTATCGCATTGAGCGCCTATTATCGGGTGGCACGCAACACTGTTGCCATGTGGTTCCGAGATCAACAGCAACAGCAGCAGCAGCAGCATGTGCCCCAAGGTGGCCATCTGTTGACGTCCAACAAGTTGAATGCTGTTTCTTTACGAGCAGAAGACGTCGAGTCACTATATTGGAAACAAGTACAGGATAGAAAGAATCACATATGCGTGTTGTCTGGGTCAATAGATTCTGGCGCCGAGGGTTACGGGTTCCCTACAACCAAGACTGCCACATTCACTAAACACCCGTGGAATCTAAAGGTGTTGACCAACAACTCTGTGTCGGTGCTCAAGTCCTTAGGTCCAGTAATGGGCATGACTGTGCCCACCATACACATGGGCATGGTATTTTCAGCGTGCTGTTGGTACAAGGATCCACACGGATTACCATGGATTGAGTATTTGCACACTGGGGCTGATAAAGTGTGGTATGGTGTGCCATCTGATCAGAATGACAAGTTTCGTGTAGCTATGAAACGTCTGTTACCACGCGCTGTAGCTGAGGGTAAAAACCATCATACTTGGCTAGCTGCCGATAGTGGTATGGTGCCACCTGACAAACTGCTGGAACATGGTGTTACGCTTACTCGGACCGTACAAAACCCTGGCCAGTTCTTGATCGTTATGCCGCGGGCTTACACATGTAACGTGTCCACTGGTTACGTCATATCTGAAAGTGTTTATTTCACACAGCGTGGTTGGCTCAATGGTGCAGAGAAAATTTTCCAGGTAATTTTAAATTTAAGATTATCAATATATAAGTCGCAATGATGATATGAAATCATTTTTTTCTTTATTTCCGTTATATTTATCAAAGAATTAAAACAACAAAATTTCGTGTTTTTGATGTTAAAGTCACGTGATTTACCCTCTTAACATCACTTTATAGTAATATACTTTTTAACTGCCTCTCTGATTTTTAGGATTTGCAAAGAAACTGTGAACCAGCTGCCTTCTCGTTTGAAAAGTTGCTGATAAACATGTCCACAGACTCCCGTACGCCACAAAACATACTGAAACAGGTAAGATTTTATTGTGCCGTGTTATACAAGACTGTTCTTACTGTGATATTGTTTTTTTAACAGCTACTCAATATATTGAGCAATACGAGAGACTGTGAAATAGCGCTTAGAAGTCAGCTGGTAGAGGATTTGGGCTTGAAGGCATCCGAACGCATCCGACCCAAGACATTCAAGTCAAACGAACAAAACGAAGACTACGAGTGCGACGTGTGCCATTCAATTCTTTACATATCAATGGTATGTATATTAAAATAACAGTACAGTGTAAGATGACAAAAGAATTCACATTTTATGTGGATTAAGTTAGGTCACTAATAAACTACTAATATAACCAGTGCTTAAATTTTTTGATTTTTTTACGTTTTTTTGTTTAAAACTTAAAAGTGATCAAAGTTTTACAGAAGTGCACAACAAAATTAATGGTGTATGTTGTATATTTTTATGTTTATAAGAATTTTTTTTTATAAAACTAAGCAATTTTGAATGCTATTTACTTTCCAATTTTGTATTATTTTCTTTATTAAATCTGTTAAATTTTTTTTATTGTGTATATTAATTATTGAGTGAAATACTTTTATGGAAATTAATTACAAACATTAACATTGTTGATGCTTTTGACACATAGGTGAACAACTTGCAGGAAGACTGCTACTATTGTCTGAGACACGGCATCGAGATTTTGTCAAAGAAACACAATCAACTTAAGTACTGCAAGTTTTTGTACACTTTTGACGAGGTGAGAATCAGAGAAAGAGAGAGAGATGATATTTTGTAAACAATTAATTATTCTAATGAGTTGATTTTTAATTTTTCAGAACGAGTTGGATTCGATATTGGTGAAACTGCGTGAGAGGATTGTTTTGAAGAAAAAGAAATCGTCTATCAAAAGTTGATGATTAGCGTAAGGACAAAAATTGACATATACCTATAATTTTAAGTGATGATAAGTAATTTTTAACTAAATAAAAACTAAACACGTAGCTCTTTTTCTATTGACATATATCAAATGTTGCTGTCGAGGAGTGTTCGACTATATATTATTATTATTATTATTTTATTATTATTAATGTACTCTTCCTAGAGAGTAAATGTCAAGACTTGATTTTTTTTTTCTCATGTTCCAAACATTTTGTGATTTTTTTTTATATTATTTATTATTACAATTTATATTAATTTTTTTTTTTACATTTGTACAAAAATTGTGTTCATGTGGTCTCAGAAATTTGTTAATTACCCGTTTAGCAAATTTTTGTACTTAATAGATTTAATAGTATTTTTGAAAAACCTACCGTGTTGCGTGCTCGAATAGTTAATATATTTATATATATTAAGATAAACAAAAATGACTTGTGTATTGAGAAAGAAATGTTTGCTTATGGTTATTTTTGAAAGGCAGTTGTGTCTTTAAGTCTAGTAAAAGGAGAAAATATAAACACGATTAGTATTATTGAAAATTAAACTGTTTGTGTTTTTCTTTCACAAAACAAATATCTTCTGCTTCTCATCCTCATGAATATAATATTTGAAAATTGGTCCCCAGTTATGCGTGTTCAACATTAAGTAAAACAAATAGTTCATTTTCTTCAAAACCACGGACCGAGATGGAATTCACACGACGTGTGCAGGGGGTAATAATAGACTGGCAAAAACGCTCGTAATAATTATTTAATACTGAAATAATTAAAATATACTACAAAATGTGAACATGTTTAACGAATAATAATTGTTTATTAACAGTCAAATCATATTTTTGACTTAAACGTTGTGTACATTGTTATAAAAAATATATTTATATTTGAATAATAAAAATAAATTACAATTAGTGACAAGTTACAACTCTCGTCTAAATGGCAGTGTAATTTAGGGTGTTGCATGAGATGCTGCACTTGCGAAACCAAAAGTGTCATAGTAAAAGATTATTTAAAAATATTAAAAACTTTGGGATAGAGACGACTAAGTACCTAAAGTTTTACTATAAAACAAATTGAAAAACTCTAATTTTCTAAGAATTGTGAAGTTTGATATAAATTGTTCAAAAAGTAGATTTTCAGATTGGTTTGTTTTACGTAGAACATCAAACTTAATTTTTGCTTACGTAACCAAGTAAATTCATCATTTTTTGACAGGTTTGTTTACTTTATATGTTGGGTTTTGGCAATCAGAATTTTCCTTTTTTTTTTTGTCAAAGGATGCGTTTTTTTTTATTTTTGATTACAGAATTACAATTTTGTACACTTGGATTCGATTTTTGAACGATTTAAAGTTTTCAGATTTGTGCGAAATGTAACGTAAAAGTTAACAAATCTTAATTAATTATATAATTACAAATTTTGAAGTTAGAAAGTGTCAAAAAAAAAAAAAGCTGAGAATTGTACACGAGTATGAAACTGCATTTATTCCGAGTTCTCAACACCAAAAATATTGACTAAATTGATTTTATAGTGTGTTATTAGACTCTGTGTAAGCGAAAAAAACCAATTGTCCACATAACAAATGCGGTATTTAACCGTACGTACGAGTATCTTTAGAAATATTCGTTTTCGATGAACCACTGACGTCCTGTAAATCAATGGAGTTTTTTTCTTTTTTAAATTTAATAATAATAATATAAACCGATGGAAGCCACTATTAATGGGTTATTCTCAAACTGTTTGGTTCTGAACACGGTAACATTTTGATTTTAACTACCCAATGCCGCCAATAATCATCCGTAATTCATGAAGTAAAAATGTTAGAGAAATCCTGTGTTGTGCAAAAATTTCAGAGTGAAAAACCGGCAAAACTAAATTTAAAAAAAAAAATTTCACTTTTTAAACATGATTTCTAAGCTAAATTGTCTGGTAAAATGTAATTTTGTACCTTCAGGCTTTTTTTTTATCCAGTAAGATAAAAAGGTGAAAAAAAGTAAGTGTGTCTGACAAAGTACATTTGTATCGAAAAATCGTTATGTGTACATGAAAGATTTTTGTCTATTGGGATATTTAGTCTGTACGAATAATACGAATAAATTTGTAGTACCTATGTGTCTACCAATAATGGTAAAAGGTATTTTTAAAATTGGCTGAAAATAAACGGATAATGTTTGTAACATGAAATATGAGGTAAATATAAAGAAAAAGTAAAAAAAAAAAAAATATTTGGGCATAAAACACAATTTACGATCATGAAAACAATAAAAATATTAATATTAGTAATAGACACGGTAGACATAGAAACAGAGTCCGAGGGGTAAACTATTAATGACAAGCTCTGGTTCAACACGATGAGGTAACATTCCGGGCGGTAACTTTTGGATGCGTATTATACGAGGTATTTCAGTATTATTTTTCTTTTATAAACCTGAAAACAAAAAGGAAACGTTTAGGCGTCAATGATCGCACGCGCGGTGTAGTGAATACACACTTATGGTATGAAAAATCGGCCTTGGAGTGAATGTTGCGTACGTGTTTGGTCAAGTTGCTCTGGCTGTTGGACGAATGGTTACAAAACGGACACGAGTACGGTTTAAAACGGGAGTGTATGGCTGAGTGTCTCTTCAACAACGACTGCGTTTGAAATGATTTTTGGCAAACTTGGCACGTGTGCACACGCTCATTGTGCACCGTGTTTTGGTGCGTTCTCAAACGGCTTTTGATGGCAAACATTGAACCACATTCTTCACACCTTTTTTTTTTTTTTTAAAGAAAAAAAAAATACAAAGTTCAATCGTTATTGAGCAAACCAACTAAAACATCGGCCACTCAAAAGCCATTTTTTTTTTATTTTTAGTAGGGGAACTTCATCACATATTTCAATATCTCGTACTGACTGGACACGTACAGTATTCGAATATCTGAGTCGGAATTGCGATTTATTTGATGAAACAGTTTTGTATAATATTTTTGACATTAGTCATTTTTAATTATTACTCAAACGCAGCGTATATAGGTTTGTATTTAGTCTAAATAAAAAAAAAAAAATATTTATAAAAAATATTTCGATATTTTTAACACTCGGGTGTGTGTTCATACAATATAACGATATTAATTGAAATAATAAATAATAAGAGTGTAGGTCACCAAGATTACTCGAAATAGTACAACTTTCACGTTGACAGGTGGTACACTTACATATAAGCTTTAATTTGATCGTGAATATACGAATGGATAGTCATATCGTGTTTAGTAGAGCTCACATGGAAACATATAGGGCAAATATACTTTGGCGATTCTGTGTGATCGCCGTGTTTTACTTTTTCATGACGTTTCATTGAATCGTACAAATACGTCGTATACATACACTGCAATGAAAAAAATAAAGGTATTATTATAATATTAGATTTTTTTACATTTAACGTACACGGGGGTATTTTACAAGGCGGTCAATTTAAACGGAAGGATATATCGAAATAAAATAAATACCGTTCTACAGGAATATTGTTGTTTTTTAGTGTGATTAGCGTTTATGTGTCTTTCTAAATTGTATTTGTCGAAAAATTTCCTATCACAATAGTTGCAACAATAATCACACACTCCCATATGGCGTTTTAGATGTTTTTTCAAATCGGCTTTTCTAGGCGTCTGGTATTTGCAGTCCGCACATTCGTAGACGTTTTCTTTTTGAACGGCTGCTGTGTAATAAACAATAATAAACAACTATTTCGTTACGTTTGTAAATACATATGGGTTACTACCATATGGCTTACAAGGATTTTTGTTTTCATTGTTGCACAGAGCTTTAAAATTGTCAAACGCTTTGTGATTCGCTTTTCTTCTGCTGAAATCCACTTCTTTACAGATTCTAAACGTATAAAATTAAATACAACGAACGTTAGAAAAGAAAAGAAAAAAAACCCAATAAAATTTCACGTTTGCGTCGCATACGTTTTGGTGAAATTGGTTTCACTTTGATCGCGACGAATCGTTTCGTTTTCGTCGGACACTACGTTATCGTTAATTTTCGACATAAATTCCTGTAGTAATACGAATATTTGTTCGAGCGTTGATTTTTTCAATAAGGCAGTAGTCCGAACACGTGTGATACCTTCGAAAATCTGTCGACACTAAAAAAAAAAACCAAAAACAGAATATAATATTTGTAACGCGTATTATTAACCCGATACGTTTTTTATTTTGAAAACTAAAAGAACGCGACCGCCGAAACTATGAAAATAATTACACGATTACAAATTCACAAATGTCGAACTAATACGACTGATTTACTACTGTTTCCCCTAGTACAAAAAAACGCCGTTCCCCAGCGATAGATCACGAGACCGAAAAACGTATATCGACAAGTGTCATATAATAATACGCGAGAAACTCGTGAAATTTACTTGTGAAATCGCCTCTTCCAGTACACGCGAGTCGTAGTTATCTCCGTACTCGGCCATCATCGGGCCCGGTGTTTTTCTTTGTTCCGGCACACGATTTCACGATAATCGCAGAGAAAAAAAAAAGCGCTATACGAACGGATACGAAACTGTTCTTGGACGAAACACGACCCACGTAAAAAAAAAAAAAAACACTTTAAACGTATTTAGAAACGTTTTACGTTACGGGTGGGGAGGAAAGCAAAATTTCACGTTTCTTTCGCGTACCACAAAAGTACAAAACACAATACAATGTCATATCAATCGGTTTCTGGGTCACGTCGTCCTGCCGCGTTTATCAACTTCCAGCACGAGTCCGCACGTGTTATCTCGTCGTTTTTCGTGTCCTCCTCACGGCCGCGTGATAAACGCGCGTTATCAGATGCCACGCTTATTTACGACATGGCTAAATATAGAGATTTAGCCATGATTTACGACTCGAAATACTCGTTGTGTTAATATCTTTCGAATTACAAAAAAAAAAACCCCCGAGTAATTTTCTATATACAGCAGTGACGTGAAGTTTAGGAGGGAGGGGGGAGGAGCAGAACTTAAAAAAACCTAAAGAAACAAACAATATACGTAGAGATACTAATGACCACCCCAACGATTTTAGTTTTATACAATGACGTTTTTTTTTCCTGTAGAGAATTTCTTTTTTTTTTGTGGGGGGGTAGAAACAGCGCTCCGATTTTTACAAGTATACCCGATTTCTGGTAGCAAACGTTCCACGGTCGATACCCAACTACCTATACTTTGAGGCGACCAAAACAACGATTTGTATGTACGAAATCGAGAATGTACATAGGGCAGACGGTGAAAAAAGCAAAATCAGAAAATTCGTATGGCTGCAGTATTTTTTTAATATACAGGCTCAATTTTTTTTTTTTTTTTTACACAACCTTAAGACCCCGGCACACACTCAACTAAAATCTAGAAGCAATCGTTTCTTACAAACACGGTTGGCTACGCCACTGATTGAAGGGGGAGGGGATCAATATTTTTTCGTGAGAACAAATATACCTACATTTTTTTTTATGAAGTAAATTCGTGTTCATTTATAAACAATTTCAATAGACGAGTACAATAAAAAAAATTATAGTTTCTATTTTCGGCTTCAGAATCGTCGTTTCGTTGAGTACATCCTCGAGACGTAACGGCGACGGTTGCAGCACATTTGTATGAATTGACATTTGTCACCGAAGACTTAATCGATTATAACGTGAACATAATTGCATTTACAGTTAATAATAAGACTATCGTCTCCAAAACCGCGTGTCTCATCGTTCTCGTGGAATTCGCCGTCTGTTGACATATAAACGCGCGTGCTTCACCACGCTGCAGCTCGTTTCTCCACCAAATTTTTAACGGTGATAAATATTTTGATGCCATGTGGATAAAGTACAAATTTTTGATCAAAAACACTTGTATATTTTGTTTCAAAATTATGAGTGTTTAGTTTTTATTCGCCATAAAGCGTATACACGGATGATGCGAATTTGTCCGTGATAGGTGGATCACCGTACCCCCCCCCTCAATAATGATATTTTTAAATTTAGTATATCTTTGATCTAATAGCACCGACTTGTGTCATGTAAGACGGTCCACTTGTGTCATGGTTATAATCCATTTTCGCCCCCCATTGAATATCATGTATTACAACGACTCGTGTACAGTGTAAACGCGTAAATCTGAGTAAAAGAGTAAACGTTAAATAAATAGTAAACGTGTAAAATAAACGAGTAAACGTGTAAACGAGTGTACAACGAGGAAAGACGAATACTCACGTTCATTTCTTTTCAGTGAAATACGCGAAATAATAATAACAAAAATTAAGATTGCATAATATGCGCGTACGAACTAAACAACCGCATATACCGACAAAGTGCGTCAGCCGACCGTAATGAAACGGGGAAAAAAAAGTAGTCACCAGATAGTGCTACAATACACCATAGAGGGCGTGGCAGGAGAACGTCTATAAATACAGGTTCGGGCCAGCGGAGCGCTCAGAATAGTCGTCGCGGTCAGACGCGAATGACGTAGCTCGAACAACTACGTTCGAACCAGAGAACATTAGAGAAGCGAAACTCGATCAGCTGATCGAGTTTTTGGAGAATTTAACTAGATGTATAAGCTGGAAAACTCTAAACGGAAATTGACCATGAACATAGAACCGGAGAATTGATTACGGAAATATAGAAACGGAGACGTGATGGTATAGGCTCTCTGTGATTGGTCGGCCATTTAACGGTCTGTTTATGCTGTTTATACTGGCATTTTTTCGCGCTCTGTTTTTATACGATATTATGATAACAGTGAAAATGTTATCAAATATTCATGTTTTCTAACCACTGATGTTGTATGTTTTGAACCACTAAAATTTCAAGGTCATAGACACTGTTGGCCGTAAACTGTAGAGTTTCGTAGGCTTGGTTCGAACTACATTGTATACGTCTGACCTCCACGACAACACCCTTGTGTGTGTGTGTGTGTTCAATGCCGCGACTACACTGAGTGATTCGCTGTTACGGACCACTATTTATAAGCGCTTTTCTGCTACCCCCTCTTTGTTATATTGTAGCCACACGCCCTCTATGGTGTGTTGTAGCTACGTCCTCTACCATGTGTCGTAGCGGTTTTTTGTTTACGCTCCATGCACGTTGTTCTTCCTTTTTCTACATCTGCTTTTCGTCTCGGTACATTAACAGATCTTTCTTTTTGGATATTACTCGTCGTCGGTGTAGATATTTCATTGATAGAGGCGTTTGGCTCCATTTTCGCCCCCCTCCCCCTTGAACATCAAGTATAACCGCCACTGGCTTGAATATTATGTAGTCATTATATATTGTATTATATACTAAACAATATGTAGCAATGTAACAATCTTCACTCCTATCAACCGATGGAATTGATGAATAAATCACAATATTCTATCTCGCTTTTATATTCGTCTAATCGCGGCCTCTCGCGTATTACACTAGATATATATTTAAATTTATGCGCCTAGTTATATTGTTTAGATCATTTTATACTGTTTGTTGTGGTTTGTCAAATTCTCAATTATGTTAATGAAAATCCCGCAATATACATAATACATATAGACACATATTTACTCAAATAACGGATCCTCCGTTTCTGAAATTAACACGAATTACACCATAAGACTCCGCGAGTCATCGATGAGATGAGCGTCGGTTCATTTTGTGTGTAACCGTGTATATTATATAAGTACAGTATTATTATATATATATATATATACCCTACGCATTTAATTTTATGTATATTCGGTAACTGTATACACTTTGTATATACTTAGAGCATTTCAAAGGGATTATACTGTATACCTACCTATATAACAGTATAAGGTACTCGCGGTATAATAAATTACGGCATTCTTGTGCAGGAGAGTGCCGTTAATGTTTCATTTGATACAATGTTTATTTTTGATAGGGTTTTTTACGTTAATTAACGAAAAATTAACAAATGACATTATACTACGTAGGTAGTAGTAATCCGTATACTTAAAATGTTTTCAATAATAACTGATATTATTTTATCAAATGTTTTGAGTGTAATCATCTAGTTTTCATTCATTAGGTATATTATATGTATAGAATTGAACAAGCCCTCGATGAAATATTTTTCAATATAATATTATTATGATACTCACAAGTCAAGACCATACATTTTGTAACAAAATGCCCGTTTACTAAATAATTAAAAAGAAAATCTTATTATTGTTATGATTTAATCGAGACAAATCGTTTAACAATCGATTGTTATTTAAATAGCCAATACGTAAATGCCAAATGACCATATTAATATTAATAATAATAATGATAATAATAATAATAATTAATATTATTACGCGGGTAATGATAATGAAATGTGAATTATGTTTATAATAATGCAGTATAATTTTTCAACGGCTTTGGTTTGTTTATTTTCATTAGGATAAATATCGTTTTAATATAGGTCTAGTAGAAATATCAAAAATCGATTTCCGTGCGATAGCCTGGAAAAGAGTCTAAATTAGATTCACTTTGTGTTTTTGTCTATATAGTTTTTAATTCCGTACCTACTGTATTGTATAACGGACTGCAACGGCACAAAAAATACACAATTTCCGTGGATTGCCGTTTATCTATGAAAATGTAATAATATTGCGAGCTTTATTGTATACCTAACGATAAGCAATCATTTTTTTTCCAGAATATTATTTTTAATATTGTGCAGACTGCAGCAGGCCATAAATTCGTCGTTATATATTTAAACATACGTAATAAATTAAATGGAACGCACTGCGTAATTTACCTTCGTAGAAATAGTTATTTTAATAAAATTTCATAATATTATATAGTAATAAGACTTGAAAAAAATTATACAGCACGTTGCAGTTACCATATATTTTTTTTATAGGTTTATAGCAAAAAAAAAAAAAAAGAAGAGTAAATTAAAAAATTATAAAAAAGCAATAGAGATGAGGTGGTACTTATGTCGTCTGTCTTCATAATATATATAAGTATAAAATATATATTATTTTAGAAATATTATTATATCAATAAAAACGTTCAACGTGTTTATACGACTATAAAGCGCGTACGTATATAAATACACTATCACGTTGTGTGGTTGGGGGAGAGGATTGTATTTTTTTTTCGTTTACCGAACAACCGACGTTTTTGACATCTAATCCCGACAGTTATAGTGTATAACAAGCAATAAATTGTTAAAATAATATTCTCAACTGGATATATTATATATGTAGGCACCTATAATCGAAAAGTGTCTGTTTGCAAAATGGCGTATTGTGATGAATATTATAGGCGTCGTAAAATCAATAACGGCGATGCACTCTTGATAAAAAAAAAAATATATATATATATATGTATAAAATACTCTGGGGGATTATATTCACTGTACGCGTCTCGCACAACACTCGAAAATGTACGTCTCGGGCGATAAAGTCTGTATAAGATGTATTATATCTGGCGTGAATTAAAAAAAAATATATATATATGTATATTTAAACACCCGTTAAAAACTGATTTGATTGGAAACAATAAAAAAAAAAAAATTAATTTGATCGATTTCAACGGTTGAATTAATCATGATGGTATATAACGCTGTTCTAATGACTTTTGGGAAATTTAAATATATCATATATAATATTGTACACGTTAGGTCGGAAATTATTTATTGACAGTTATATACAATTTGAAAACGATAAACGCGTTTGACCGGTGAAGTACGTTGACGTATTATTATATAAATAACATTATAATGTAATTAATTTAAAAAAAAAAAAATGGTTTTTCTTTCAAAAACATTCGTTAAATTTTTACATAATTGGTTTTACACTTGTTCTTTTATTAAATAATAACTTTTATAACGCAAACAACTAAACAATTAAAAATATAACGATATTGAATAACTAAAATATGACTATAAATAATATCTGATGAAAAAAGTAATGAAAAATAATAAAATGACAACAAAGACAGCGAAACACGAAAGTACGAGTATATTATATAATAAAAGAAAATATTCGGACTAGATGAACTTTTTTCAAAATAATTTTAATTGAGCTATAAGGAAAACTAGTAAAATTGTCGAAACATACACGATTTTCATAAAACCGTATTTCGTTTTTTTTTGCGATAATTCCAAAAATAATTATGCAAAATAGCTAAATCTTTAAAAAAAAGTATGCATTATAATATATAATATATAGTGTATACATACAAAAATATTTTCGTGCTAAATGTAGAATTTTCATGATTTCAACGATTTCCAGTTATTTTATTCTCAAAATTTAACTTATAAGTTATATAACATTTAAAAAATCGTTATTTATAGTTTTTTAAGTGTTAACAATTTATTAATATTTTTATGGATTAAACTATTAGTGTTATTGTGTTCTTCGGAAATATCCACG
This sequence comes from Slavum lentiscoides, assembly GCA_032441835.1. Taxonomy (NCBI): domain Eukaryota; kingdom Metazoa; phylum Arthropoda; class Insecta; order Hemiptera; family Aphididae; genus Slavum; species Slavum lentiscoides. Next base: position 8,483,100 of record CM063709.1, read on the forward strand.
TAACCAACAATAAAATTAATAGTTTAATCCATGAAAGTTTTAATAAATTCATTATGAAACTCTAAGAAGAGGATGCGAAGAAAAGAGTTGTTTACAATTCAGATTTTTGGGCAAAACCGGAGGGTTTTTTTTATTACTTTAAACAGCAAACTTTTTGCTATTAAAATTCCTAACACGTCCATACCGATTTTGGCATTTAAGAGCCGAAAATTTAATAAAAGGTTATCTATAGACATGTTTTTTCCTATACATACGTATAGTATTCCAAAATTCAAAGAAGTATCGACTCGGACACAAATTTTTCTTTTATAGGCGTTTAAAATATTTGTTCACAAGACGTTTTAAACTTAACACGCACGATAAGTGATGATGATCGATGAATAACGTGAAAGTTCTTTACACACATACCTATTGTATTATACCTACGTCTATCTCGAGACATCTGCGCAAAGTTGACACGATGGCTAAGCCGCGGCAAATATACATAATGTACCGATCATATTGTTGTGAGACGATGCGCCGCTGTAGAGCTTTGCGTATCGTCAAATCCATCGTTGGTATAGACAATAGAAAGGAAAGAGGCCGACCTTCATTGTTGTAAAATATTGTAAGACACATTTCTTGTTACAAGAAAACGCGTCCGTTCCAAAATTACCATTTTTTTTTTTCATTTAAAAAAGCTCATAGCTTTTTGCCTTTTTAAACAATTAAAAAGATATTACGTTGATATTAGTGATTTTTTTATTTTAAATTTGTTCCAGTAATTTTTTTAAGAATTTATGAAAAAAAATTATACACGTGGAAAAGTCATTTTATAGTGAAATTCACGAACATCTGCACGCGGTGACTTTATTATAGGATTAAAAACAAAATAACTTAAAAAATAACGCTTTATAGAAATCTCTGTATGGTTTATCCAGTCGGTACGAAAAGTGAACGGATTAAAATAAACTGACAAAATTCCTCCTTCCCCCTCAAAAAAAAAAAAAAAAAAACGAAAAGCAATTATTGGGAAAATGTCCGCTGAAGCGAAATGGAAGGGGGATTGACAACGGGTCCAGAACAGACAGGACAAAGACGAGTTGTTGATCGATCTAAGGCCACCGATTACAGTGCAGTAACAGAACACAGACGGAAGAACCTTTTTATATATTGTGATAAACTGATAACTATATTATTATTGAAAAAAAAAATAAAACAAACACCGGAACATAGACGATCACACGTGTTTTATATAGAAAATTCGATTATTTCGTGGTCCTATTTCATATGCGGTATCGAAACAAATTTCTCTGATACAACGAAATCTCTGATTTCTCCGTATTCTCATTGGACCGTTCAGACAATATTGCATGTACACGCGCACCATACTATACCGTATCGCGAGTTATCTCCCCGAGACCCTTGTAATCCGCTTTGCAGCTCTCGTCCATATAAATTTCTAACGAGTACACCGCGAGCACTTACATATATATTATATTGTTATATATGCGTTTTATTATACGCTCGAAATTACCGATCCAAGTTTTTTTTTTTTATACATATATTTATATTATGTAAATGATAAGTAATCGATAAAAGTAAATATACAAATCAAATCAGGGATGAGAAGTTAAGGAAATTGCATATTTTTTTTTCTTTATGTCTTCTATTTGTATAGCTAGGCGAGCTAAACATTTATTTTAAACTAACCTACCGAGTTCATATTTGTGGTTTTTTTTTTAGTGTGCGTATTTTGAAATTTTTTTAATAATACTTAAATAGAATAATACGTATCAAGACTACACGGGTGAAATTTAATGTATCTGATTGTTATTATAACAACGGATTATCGCATCTGAGAATATAACGCGATTATTATTATCCTATCGCGATCGTCAAAATTAAAGTTTAGTTTAGTCCGCCGTGGTATATTATACTCTCGCGTTATTTTGTGTGTTCGATCGGAGTGTTTAGTGTTTAATTGATTTAACTGATTGATTTGTATATAAAGAAACGCGGGTTACAGAATATGTTTGGTGAAAATGTTTTTTCTACAGATGGGGCGATATTTTATTTTGTAAAGTTTGCAAGGTAAAATGGTTAATGGTAGCAAAAGGTACAAAAATATTCTTGCGGACAATCGTCGTCGATTAGATGCAGTAATATTAAAAAAAGCTTTGGTGATTCAACGCAACACCAATTTACAGGTACGAAAAAAAAATTCCGTTTTCCCCGATTAGTTGTAATTTTCAATCGGTCCATCAGAATATAATGTAACATTTTTTTCAAATTATTTAATATAATATTTATAAAAATAAAATTCCATTTTTTTTGTTTCATATTTAGTGTTTTTTTATGCAAATTTTATTGAATTTAATGCATACTGTTGTTTTTTATGCATATTTTCGAATTTTTTTCGTGCATGTTTCGTCAATTTTACTTCCTATAATTTCTCATCTCTATTATAATAATAGTGCCGAAACAAATCATGCTCATAACAGCAAGTATATATATATAGTAGGTGCTACTTCTGACTGATTCCTCCGTTAAAATTTATATAGGTTAATAATTATCAAGGAAAATAATTGTAATACTTCATAAAATTCTAGTCAAACAAGTTGTTCTTTATGCGTACGTGGTGCGTGGGCCATGATAATAATAGTCTTATGAAAGAAAGCTATACAGTGAAGTGTTTGAAGCAAAGGTGCCGAGAAAAATATTCGGTCCGAAGTGAAATAACGAAGAAGAGTATGAAAAAAAGAGAGAACGAAGAATTGGAAAATCAGCCATACGGTGAAGTTAATATACAAAAAAAAAAGTTATTAATATATATACAAATATAAGTACCTAGTAGGGTAAGTCGCGGGCAGGGCGTGCGTATGGAGAGCAGAAGGAATATAACCGGGCAGATAACACCAAGGGAAGGACGGGCCCGACATAGGTGACGAACAGAGTTTAGGAAGATTTAAGGATGCTGGGAGTAAGGAAAGCTGAAAAGCTGTGGAAGGAAGGGACGAGTGGAAGCAGCGGCATTGGTCCAAAAAAAAAAAAATGCCCGAATTAAGTTAAAAAGAAAGGAATAAATCGATAAAAATAAAATCCCGAAAAACAAATCGGAGTGAAATTCGAAAAATATTCGCCGTTTAAAAGTCAAATTTAGTGAAACGTGAGGTTAAAAAAAAAAATTAGTAAGTAAATTTCTTGAGTTCTATTAAGCGTGCGAAGATTTATATATATATATATTTTTTAAAATTCCGTCTGGCAAATTCTGATCGTCCTACTGTCGTGTTTTTATGGAAAAAAAAAACACTAATCAGGCAGCAGGGGAAAATATTTGTTATTAAATAATTGAAAATTTTCGATTTTCCGCAGTGAAGGGATACGCGCGTTATTACGCGGATAAAAGTAAGTATATATATATATATATATATGTGTTGTGGAGGGATGAAAAATGTAAAAACGTTAAAACGGGCGTAGGGATTTCTCGCCGCCCGTGCTCGTTTCCCGGTCCCGGGGAAAAAAACCTCGGGTTTTAACCCTTTGCAAATGACAAATTATTCAGGGAAAAATATTCACGTATACTCGCGTATATACCTATATATAAGTGTATGTCTGCTGCGAGAACGCACGAAAATTATACGATCTTATATGGAACTAAAGACGTATTTTACAATATCACTCCGCTGTAGTCGTTTATTTATTCTTACCATATATAACTACTGTACGTTTTCCGAGTGTATATATATATATTTTTTTTCTTAAATCTCTTTTTTATCGAAAGTTTTTAATACGCGCCGTATTTCGAATACGTTTGAAAGGAAAAGAAAAGCTTTTTATTTCTCGAGAAAAAACTGTGTGTATACGGATCCTTTTGCATCTCCACCAATGCGTGGCTCGCCGGATCGATTTCGTACGCATTCCGATAACGTTGCAGTCAACGAGTAACGGCGGGAACGGCACACTTTCCTTTTTATTTTTTGTATTCTCCACCTCAATAATTACTTATTTTCAGGCGAAAAAAAAATGTAGCGAGCCGCGGGTTGTTGTGCGGATGTCGCTTAAGTGAATTAATTGGATTTTAGAGTTTTGTAATTACAATAAATTTGAAAGCAATGCGACAAGTCTCGCTGCATTCGCGATAAAACGATTCTGCAGAGCGGAGCTTCGGCGTAATGTCGTTTATTATTATTAGTAATTTACAATTAACCTTGTACAGTACATAATTTTATTTTAATATAATTATTCTTACAATAAACCTACAGGTTGTTAAAAATATTCAAAAATTGTTTTCGCTTATATACCTGTATAGTACAAAGTTATATATTCGGCAAAAAATCCAGGACTCCAGAGCATTAGTTTTGAACAAACGTAATTCTCTAATAAAAAAAAAATAAAATACACTTTGTTGAAAAATTTGAAATTGTGAGTTCGAGATCAAATCAAGAGTTTTTGAAAATCATCAATAATTGCTCTAAAATAGCCCAACATATTGAAAGAAATTTTTTTTCTCTAATATAATATACATTTGGTGAATATTTCAAGTTCCAATAACCCCGATTAATTTTAAAATTACTAAGAAATAACGATAATCGATTTCGACATAGTCTCGTTTTTATATAATTTTTCGGTATTTAGTTGTTTTTTGTCTTCTTTAGGCGCTTTTGAGAAAATCGAAAAATAACGTTTTTAAAATACTAATTAGATGCGATTTGCTAATTTGTAAATTGACTGTAAAGATCGGAGCGCTGCTTCTGGTAGAATTTTTGAGTACAGACATTGTAAAACCAACACCAATATTACTCGCTTAGTTCAGAATCTAAAATACAGTTGCCGGACGAATTGCGATAGAATATACGGCCAAAATTTGTTGTAAATTTTTGAAAACATTTTTAATTGTCACGGGGCGTGTGTCATTTGACCTTTTCACTGTCCACTAATTTAGAAGTGGGTACAATTAGAGGAATTGTAGGGTATGGCCAGTGTTTGGAAAGGACGCTTTTATTGAATTCACTTTCATATATAAATAGCCATTTTGGAAACGACACGCGAAAGTCACTCGTTTTTTTTTTGTCTTCAAATAGAATCACGTTAACGCGAACGATATTAATATTTTTAAATACTCAAACGATTTTCAATGCACTTTATATAATATATTTTAAATAATTTTTTAAAGTATTCTGAAGAATACAGTATTCCGAATGCTTTTAAAGCTCAATCTTATTTTAAATAGTACTTACATAAAAATAATAATTATTATTACTTAAATGTAAAAAGTAATTATTTCAGAAAAAACAAAATATTAGTAGCAACTATATTATAGTAGCAAAAATGATTTAAAACAACATACATTATTTCATCAATAATCTTGTTATATTTATGTTTATTTATAAAACAGAATTAAAAAAAATTATTATTAAACTCCCCAAATACATACTGATGATTGTTTATATTCGATTAAATGATAATATAATAAATTAATTTGTTATTCGTATTACTGACAAGTAGTAAAAAAATATATATATATATCCTAAAAGTATTTGGAATACTACTTTTTGTGAAATATTTAAAATACTCGGGAATACTATTGTCATAAAGTATTCGAACACGTAGTCTGAATAATTTTTTTCCAAGTGTTCGGAATATATATTTCAAATATTTAAAAAAAAAAAAATATATATATATTTTACCCAAGTCTGCGAATAACGTGACGTAATATTATTATATTAATTTATAAAGCTTGTCGGCCGAGGTGGCGGACGTCGGCGTTTTGGGACCTCGTGAGTATATCCGATTTCACAATATTCCTGCAGGATATCTATACCGGTCCTGACGCGTAAAGACGCGTAATAAATCTTGATAATAAATACTCGTTAACGTGAAATCGAATTTCGACATAATAACGTAATATATAATGGACCCTCGTAAGTATTGTCTCTCGTATTATAAAACGACAGCGCCTAGATAAAAAAAAAGTAAAAAAAAAAAAATCATACGGCTGAAGTAGACGGCAATAAACGCGATGTTTACCTTAAATTTATCCTGATGCGTAGCGAAGATAAAGCACACACGTAGGAGAATTTATATTTCCAAATTGTTTTCCATGTGTTTTCACTAGCTATATGAATAATAACGTTTTGGAGTGAAGGAATAACGAACACTGCAGAATTTATGAATTATATATTTTTACCAGATTTTTTTTTTATATCGTTTAAAAACATCACTATATAAGCACTGTTATAAGTTATAACGCACTAAAAAAACTGTTGATATATATATATAAATTTAAAATATAAAAAAATATTCGTTAAATATTTATTTTTTGCGTTAAACAATTTTTTTTTGTACATACATACATGTAGCCAAATCTGTTTAAGCAACAATTTTAATAACAGGGAAAGAATACTCGTAGATATTCACGAATTTCGAATAAAATAATAAATGTACAAACACATTTGACTACGAGTAAACATTTGTTGTTATTACAAGTTACCGTAGCACGCGAACGGAAAAACAGGGATTTCTCGGGTTTTGGAGAAAATGACAACATTTCTTTTTGGTCGTAGAAAATTGTACAAAAAAAAAAGAAAGATATTTGGATATATTTAAAAACGATATTTGAAATTCAAAAGTGATAGTGCTACGGTAACTTACCTTACAGCGCATTAAACTTGATTTTTATACATTACATTTATAACTTTCAAAACACTGTAATATATATATATATATAATAAAATCCTTCAACCTTCCGAAATTTGTTTTCAAATATAACCTCAGGACTCGCAGGATTATTTCCCACGGCATGCGGGGTAGATTATTTTTGTACGTACATAAAAAAGACGTATTTTCTTTTTCCAATTTCAGCCGTGCAATATTTCAAACCATTCTAAATGATTATATATATTATATATATATAGTATACACTAACCCCATATACACAGGGTGTATCATTGTTGTACGCGGGATTCGTTTCGATGATTACTGTATGATAAAATGGAATATTTTAATAAATTGTTGCAATAGTGTTTATTTTTTTGAACGTTTGGCTGGTCGTAGAAGTATTTCCCTTCAGGAGAAGGATGTTATGTATATCGATGTTATATTCTATTATGTGTTTCATAGTTTTAATTTCTGAAGGTACTCGTATAAAATAAATCAACAGCGTTAACTACCATTGACGACTACAAAGTCAATCTTATTACTCTAACGACTACTATATATCAACGTATTTAATTATCTACAAAAGAAAATATGCGAAAATTTGATTTTTAGTGGTGGGAAAACATTTTCACTAGCCACCCGTGGAAAATAAATTTATAATTAATACTAATTATGCACTGCAGAATATGAATTTAGAAAAATTGTAATACATATTTTTAAAAAGATCATGGAACACCGGTTCCTATAGTACCATTTTGGTTCAAAATTAAATTTTATCTCTGAAAAAATTTGAACTTGAACGGTTTGAACGAAACGTTTTGTTATTTTTCAATTAAATTACAATACTATCTTGACTTTAAAAAAAAAAAATTATCAAAGTGTAAAAGGAGTTTGTGATATTACGCGTCAAAATGGGGCTGGGTAAAGATTCGAAAGTTCGTGCACTCTTAACCGAAAGATATTTAAAAAAATATTATTAAGGAGGGAGAATCGATATGCCATCCTCATACCCTCTTGAGCACGCTCCTGCTCAGGTCGATGTTTAAATTTTTGTTCACTACTTTTATATAATTCTTTAAAAATTAAAAATGTAGCAAATAAAATAATATTGTTTTAATTAAAATAATTGGAATAAATCTACGTTACCAGAACTGATTTTTTTTTTTACTATCCGACTAATAACGTAGTCGAGTACTTTTTAATAAACTGAAGTCGATTAGATTGGATGTCGGTATTTCAGTAATTTTAATCGAAACAATTATTTTATTCACTAAATTACAATTTTTCTTTTTTTTAACGATTGTATAATTAGTAAAAAGTATAGTGAACCAAAATTTATATTTGGTTCGTAAAAATGTTCAGAAAAATAAATATTACAAGAAAAAAAAAAAAGATAATTTTATTCGTATATCTGTATACGATATGTTTTTAAATTGGTCATATAAGATACACCCTGTATAATGTATATATACTTAAGAAGAACTCGTTCGTAACGTATTGCGCGAGTGTGTAAGGCTGTTGTGAGAGAAAAATGATTTTGTTTTGTGTGTGTGTGTGTATTTTTTTTTTTAGTACATTATTATGAAAAAGGAAAAAAATAAATGGAGAAAGATCTTAAAAAATAAATCCCAAGCGTACGCGAAAAACGTATGTAATCTTTCGATACTTCCGAAATGTATAGTGTGTCAAGTCGAGAATATATGTACGAGCGTTTATACGAATACAATACCAATAACGATTAGGTACACGTGTCTATAATATATATATATATATACATACGTAGTAAAATAGTAAAAACAAAAAAATTAAATAAATAAAAGAATAAAAAGAATGAATGCGAAAGAAACAGGAATAAAAAATAAAAACTAAAAATACTCGTAAATAATAAATTTGTAAAAAAAAAAAAGGTGGTGAGTCGCGGGTGTTGTGTATGCCGTTCAAGTGAATTACTTAGGTAAAGTTTTAAAGAGTTTTGTTATTACAATAAATTCGAAAGCAACGATTAATCATTGCGTTAAATAAAACGATTCTGAGCGGAGCTTCGGTGTAATATTATTTATTATTAATTTACCTATAATGAATTTTGACATAATCGCGTTTTTGCCGTTTATAACACATTTTTTTTTTTTTTTTTTTGCAGTTTTTTGTGACGCGTTTAAAGATTATCGAGAAAATAGTTTTTTTTTCCAATTTTTGGGTTGTTTTTAATTACGCGTGTAGAACATACTGAGAAAATCGAAAAACGTTTCAAATAAAGTATCCCAACTACAGATACAATTTGGAACGTAACGCATGATGAGATCATCGGAGCATTTTATTTTAGTCGAAAATTTGCACACAGAAAAAGAAAAAAAAGAAACATCATTATACGACCAACTGCTTCCTCGATTCACTCGGAATACAAAAAAAAAAAAAATTTATTTGTGAATATAGAAAAATGAAACAACCATACCAAATACAACAAGTTGTTGTATTTTTTTTTTTTGTTTTGTATCTGATGAAGAATTTTTATCGAAACCCTTACAAGTAAATAAACAAATTCAATACTACACTTTTTCTTTATTTTATATAATACACATTGGTTCAATTGTATATTCACACTCACACACACACACACACACACACACACACACACACACACACACACACATCTGACATCTGTTTACAGGGCATTCCACGGAGATCAGACAAGTTCAATACTTTTTGTTCTAAATTTAATTGTAATTATAAGAAAGTGTATAATTTAATTATAATTTTTGGTTTTTAAATCGTTGATAGCCATTTTGTGAATATATAATTTTTAGAAAAATGTTGTTAATTGGTTCGCGTCATTAATTTTTAAAAGATTATTTTAATTTTGTTTAAATTCAAATATTTTCCCGTTTAATTGATATTATTACTCAGCAGTGCCCCCACCCCCCGTGTACACAATCTTATTAAGCTATAAAAAAAAAATTGTAGCGAATCAACGCGACTAATCTCCAATAAAAATTTCAAACATCAACGTTTAAAAAAAAAAAAAAATAGATTCGTAAAATAAATTGAATGAATTGAAAATAGCAAATAAAAATAAAATTTTAATTTTTTTTTTTTAGTTATGAAAAAAAAATACAATAATCGCAGCGCAGGGTTCTCGTAGAAAAAAAGAAGAGGCTAAAAAATTACCGAATTGAATAATATTTAAATCTTTGAATTTGTCAGCTGTCCGTGGGACATTTTGTATATTGTATTATATTGATCAGTTTCGAATCATCCGAGGACTGGGAGCACTTTGGAATCATTGCTTTTTCGACAAAGACGACGAACGACGCGGAAACCCCTTTAAAAGCAATACATATTTATAATTTACTCGCGCGCATTTAATAATTCAAAAACGGCTGCGGCGTAACGCGCGTATGTATAGATGTCATTATATAGACGAGCTGGCTAAAAGCTTTCCGATGCTTGGCTGATTCCCGTAGCTAGTTTAGGTACGCCTTGTTCGTTAATGAGTCGTGTAAAAAAGAAATTCACGCGCACACAAACACATAATCAATCTATCTTTGTATTACATACACTAATACTGTATTATTATATCAGCTTAATATGTGCGTACAAAGTGACAAATTCGTACGTCGGTGTGTAATCGCAAAAATTCAGAAACCGCTGAACCCATTCTGACGACATTATTTCATAGACGTTTTTCGCTATTTTATTATCTCTTTGAGTGTTCTTAGTGATATTGATCATATCATCATCGTCCGCAGATAGACAAAATACAAAATAGAGGTTTTGAGATCACGTGCCGCGGTGTCCATTAATCGTATAACAACAAATATTCCCCTTAAAATCAATAAGAATCTTAATAATATTGTATAAAAAATAGTTATCACGTTATACCTTCAATGAAGGTCCTTCATGTATACACTACCCGTAGCAAATAATATATATATATTTTTTTTGTAACGTACACTAATCTATTTTTTTCAAATTTACATTAAAATTCTTAAATCCATTTACGCACTTAAAATTTTTTAAACACTTTTCAAATGTTTATGTAACCAAATATATTTTGTTTGTTCTCTTTAAAATTCACTTATAATTTAATAATATAAGAAAATGTGTCTGTGTTCATCATACAGGCGACCGAACGGCTGCACTGCATTTAATAAAAGTTGCGTCGACAGATTCTTTGGGGCCCGGGAATGCGGCGTGTCATAGACTATAACAATTTTCCGAAAACCATCGATCAATTAGAGATCGAACATAATTCTTCCGTTGGTCACCAGGGGTTGTTATATATTGCAGGTTTCCTTGGTTACCAACAATCTCGGTCGTTAGAATTGCCGATTAATTTTTATTTTTTTGCGAACAAAAATATAGAAGTTCATTATTTCCCGGGGTAGAAATTCCGATCAAAATTGTGCACGGGCAATTCCGGCGGATAATTCAGCTATACCGAGTTAATAACATTACGAAAACAAAATTAGATTTTACTAAAAGTTCAAGCGAAGAACAGACAGACGTAAATAAAAAATAATTAGTATTTATATACTAATGTAAGAACTAGACGTGTCTAGTGAAAACGGGTGTTTTACAGATACTCTCGCGATGCGTGTGACAATAGTTTTCACTATATAGTAACATAATATCTAGTTCTAACCCGTTTCGGATATTTATTGCGACATAATACGTACCTATACGTTAAAATTGCATTCAAATCGGGTTCAGATTTTTCTCGTATCCGAACCGAGTTAAAAAAAAAAAAACTTCCTCCATCAACACCGTACAACATTATATAATATGTGAATTCGAAAAATAAAATATTTATACTCGTACATACGCGTCATGGAAAGATTTAAGCCGCGACAGCGACTGCTGTATATACAGTATAGCATTGTGCCGATCGAGTATACTGCTGCTACAGTTACGGGGACTTGGCATGAAATCCGTACATCTTACGTGTATCGGTTTGTGTATGAAATATTTATAAGTATGTATGTTGTAGGCCTCGAAAGTCGTAGGATTTGTTTGGTTCTTTATTTTTATTTTTTTTTCAACGTTTTCGATTTATGCATGCGTATACCGGGCCGAGTTGCATACAAATTCCTTTTGGTATAAACATTTCAATATAGGCACACGCGTTAAAAAGTTTAAAAATCAAAACGCGTATTTTCTCGAACACGTCGTGTCGTTTCGCTTTCGCGTTTAATTATTGCAGTAAAATTTAAGATCATATTTTGATGTCGACAATTTGATGTGATTGTACCTGTATTCGACGAATTCGGGCTTGTTTCAAACATTGTTCTACCGAATTAATGACGACCAAACGTGATCGTTTAAAGGTCGTACGGAATGCTCGGACGATCTCGTCGTGCGTTGCGTTCCGACAGCGAATCTATAGTCGGGTACTTTTATTCGAAACGGTTTTCGTCCATTTCAGTGGTTTCCTCGCGCGTAATTCGAAGCAATCCAAAAATCAGACGAAAATCCTGCGTAAATCATTGTCGTACTCATTAATTCACCTATTTATGGAGGTATGTATTTACTTGTATCGTTTTTGACCTTTAGCCTGTAATTTAAACATAAATATATGTACGAATTTTAAATCCGAGTCGTTTATATTAGAATCGTTTTCGCCCCGGGGTCATCGCGCCCGCTGATGATACGCGTATAATGTTTTATATATAGAAAATGTATATATGTATATATATATATATATATATATATATTATGTGAATTATGCAACAGGTGGTACATTCGCGTATACGGGATACGACGATATCGGTCGCTAGAGGAACGCGCGTGTAAATAATACCCGTCGAGTATAAATTTTCTCAAATGGACAGTATAAGTGTACAAAAATATATGTCGATGTACATAAATACCGTACACGCGGGCCTAGAGAACGGATTTGGGCGAGAAATATTATTATTATTATTATTATCACGTCCACGTGCTCGTTATAAGAAATCGTCGCGTAATTCATATTATAGAAATAAAATGAAAAAAAAAAGGTAACGAGTCGCGGGTTGTTGTGTAGATTTCGCTTGAGTGCGAATTGCTCGGATAAAAGGTTTTAGAATTTTGTTATTATCAGCGCTACGATTTATCGCACGGTTTTTTTTTAGTCCCTTTAGTCCAAATATGTAGTTTGGTTGTCAGGTATGTCCACGATTTGGCTTATTCTCGATTAAACAAAACAATTTTTATTTTCCCGTGTTTTTAACATAATGCATATAACTGCATACTTGAGAGTTCTTTGAAAACCCAACGGATTTCAAACGGCATTTATTCAAATAAACGCCTTTAATTACATCTTCATTCATTACATATAAATAAAGTTAAAAGTTAGTCGTCTGCGCAGTATAAGCGAGAAAGGCTTGGTTAGTATTCCGAATGATTTTAAAGCTCAATCTTATTTTAAATAGAACACGCATAATAAATAATAATTTTTTACTTAAATGTAAAATAAGTAATTATTTCAGAAAAAAAATACGAGTAGCAACTGTATTATAGCACTATAGAAGGTATTTAAAACAACGTCTATTATTTTTATATATTATATAATAATAAAACAATATAATATATATATACGAAATATATACGTGAAACGGCATTTTAGATATACGTACGATAAGAAAAAAATAAGCGAAACACGACGAATTTCACATGATATACTATTTTTTTGTTGGAAATAAAATGATAACTACTACATATAATATAATAATGTAATATAATATAATCTCGAAAATAATATTACGGAAAACAATTTTCTATATAAAAAAAAAAAATTAAATCGGTAAACCCGCGACGTATATCAAAAAGAATAAAATTACGAATTTCAAAAAAGGTTTTCACCGACAATGAATATTTATAAAAACGCGAACTATAAAGTATGTATAATATTATAATAAGGTGGACGAGTTTTCGAGAGAATATTATTAAATTCTCCCCCGTTTCAAAACGTATATCCCCGTACAGGGTAATTATCATAATAGCTATATATATATATATATATAAGGGACACGCGTTATTTTAATATTTATCCGCGCCGAGTTTCTCGTTCGTATATTGTTTATTATTCCTATTAAACTTTTTGGAAACATTTCCAAATTGTTTTTTTTTTTTTGCAAAAATAAAAAAATATAATATCAAGAAGAAAAATCACCGGATAGTAAATGTATAAAATACGTTTGGAGAAATGAGATGATAACCGAGATTTTTCGTTTTTCTGCATTTCGCTATCGTACATGCGATTTAGAAAGAAACTATTTCTACGCGCAGGAAAACCTCGCGTTTCGGGCGATTCGCCGCAGCAGTGAGTTATAAACGCGGTTATTTTAATACGAATAGTTTTTATATATATATATTTTTTTTTTTACGCGAGTTTAAGGAGAATTTTTACGACGTTTCAACTTTTATCTAAATAGCGAAATTTAAAGTGGACGAGAGGGAAAAGCGTCTTAAAATTACGTTCACGTTATTTATTATATATATATATATTTATTTTTTTTATAGCGTTTAATAATAATTTTAAAACGAGGGGTTTTTTTTTAAGCTAAACTCGCGCGTAAAAATACAAAATTAACGTTTGACGGCGGTTTATGTGGCGTGGACAAAGTTAATCCGTTTCTGTTTACGATCCGGCCTAATTACTAATTTATTATCTTGTTCTCCTATATAAATGCAAGCGGCAAATTTAATTTCCAATTTTTTTTTCTCCGAATAAATTTAAATGTTTTCGTATATAATATAATATTATTAACTGGAAGGAAAACGAGAGAGAGAGAGAGAGAGAGAGAGAGAGAGAGAGTGAGATGAAGGAATAGGATCGACTTATTGACTCATTATATTCCGTGCTGCGGTGGTGATTCCTCAGAAACATTTTGACGTCGACGAATGAATTTTTTGGAAAATCTTAATTGCAAAGTATCTTACGCGTTAGTTTTGGTATAAGGTTATTACTTATTAGGATGAATCCGTGGACGTAAATTTGACTGATCACGAGAGTGAACGGTTTGAAAATAACAAAGAATATTATTATACCGGTTCGAGAAAAAAGAAACACTACATTAGCGGAGCAAAAAAAAAATTTTTTTCCCTACTTATGTACGTTTAGACGAAAAAACGCGTGTGTAATCAGAATTCGGATTTAGTTTAAAAGTCATGTACACTATAAAACTTCGTTTACTCCCTAGGTTTTTGTTTTTAAATGTGAAATGTGAAAATGTCACTAAAATTGACTTTTTATTCGATAAATTACGTGTTATTATCCGATTAAAGCGTTGAATACAGTTTAAAAAAAGTAAATATGCCCTATACTCACTTTTGAAGTTGTAAGAAAAAATTTAGTTTTTCCTTTTTTTTTTTTCTGCGTTCCGTTTGATTATTCACTCCGAAAGTGTTTTGCAAAAACCAAAATTTATTTCACGTTTTTCACTTTCCGAGTTATAAATCAGAGAGTGAACTGATAAAAAAATAAAAATTTCCAGTCTTCAGAATGAAAAAACGACTAGAAAAAAAAAGTTAACTTGAATTAAGTTTTTCTTAACAAATAAATAAACAAAGTTTTTAAGTGTAACGCGTTTCCTTCAAAACAAAAAAAAAAAAATACAAATGTCGTCTTGCACGTTCTAATTGAAAACAAAAATGTGGCGACGTTCACGTGTCCGTTCATTAATTAATATGAACGTGAACACAATAAACGCGTTTTTTCCCCCATAAAAAAGAAAACACTGCTTAAATCACGAGCTCGCGTTCAGTAGAGTTTAATAAATTAAAGTGTAGATTTCTCCCTTGGCCGTTATAATAATAATAATAATAATAATAATAATATTACGCGCTGGTAGGAGGAAGTGTGTATAGTAATAAATGTATATATATATATGTGTAAAATTGTTTAATCGAATATTTTGTTTAATATGAATTTCAAACGTTTAACCGAACGCGCGCCTAAAAGGTTTTAAGTTTTAACCGAGCTCATAAAAGAACCGCGACCGCCCTTCGTTAATGAACGTATTGCGACTATTATATAATATATACTATTATTAAAGCATTCCGGTGATGTATATTTTATGTGTATAGTGATTTTCTTTTCGAGAATAATTGGAATTCCAAAATGAAAAACAGAAAATATTTTTAATCTTATATATATAGATTCTGAATATTTGTCAACGTTCGGAAAATATAATAACGATATTGACGTGGAAAACATCGGTCGAACTCTGCAAAACGATTTAGCTATTTAATTAAGGCGAATGTACAGGTTTTAATCACGAGACAGCGATTAATGTAAGCGCCAAAGATTTTAATATACATTTTATTTCGGCGGTTTTTGTTTTTCGTTTATCTATTTAAAAATTATTTTCGAAATTATATGTGTAGGTACGTCCTCACAAATAAATCCCTATAAATGTTTTATTTCCAAACGATGCGGTCTCCGGGAGTGTAAAATATATTTTGAACATCAATTACGGGCAGTGTACACCTTTCGTACGCGTCACGCGGTCATTTAAATATATAAATACCTCGATAAGTCGAAATTTAAGGGAAACGCAATTTTTGTTTTTGGACTCACCGAGGTTTTCGACTTACTGTATAAGGCTTTCGAGTTATCAAGGTTTTAGGAAAAGAAAAAATTCGACTTGACGAGTTATTAAAATGTATTATCGTTTTTTTTTTATTATTATTATTATTATTACGTATATTTCACAGCGTGTATCATAATACTTATTAAAAAAAAAAAAATACGATAAAAAATGTGTTTAATGTTACACGACTTTACAAGGAATAATTTGATATCTTACTGTGAGTTTGGTTCTTGCACACGCTATTCTCAATAGAAATTTCTACCACGTTTAGAGCAGAGTATTAGTATCGTCCACATTACTGTACTCTATTCAGTTTAAGATTATACTGGGCGGCGGACGAAAATTGGTTCATTTTCGCGCAGGTATTCTGATCGTCGGAAACCGTCGTGTGCCGACTGCCGCCGACAGCAACAGCCAATGACAGAGCAGCTACTAGCCGCCTGGGGTGTCTACCATCGCTCCTGTGTTCATTCAGCGTGCGCGTTCCGGTATGATCTCAAACTGAATAGAGTATAGATTGTTCGGTACCGACAATAATTAGTAATCGTCATTATCGCCGTCTAAAACGCGCAATGTTCGAGTTCTCGTTTTTATTTCGACTTATCGAGGTTCCACTTTACATACACTGTTTTTTATTCGGGAAATATTCGAATCCGGTTTCAAACGCCGAATTTGAATTCACCCCCAAAAAAAAAAAATGTGTTTGTTCTTTTAAAATAATATTCTTAAATTGAAATCGTTAAATGTGTCGTCGTTTTAAAAAGCCAAAAGTCGATAAAACAGATTTCAACGGACCGGGAGCGGGCAGTGAAAAAGTATTACAAACGATGGCGACGTGTAAAATGTATACGCTCGCGCCGAAATACTTTCTGAAAAAGTATATAACAAAAATTATTTATACTTCCCGAGATGCGGCCCGATGGCGTGTGATGTATAAAAAAAAAGTTTGTTTCGTCGCGCGAGCCTGTTGTAAGTTCCGCCGGAAAATAAATCAAAACGCGTGTGTAGGCCGCGCGTACAATATACGATTTAATATGTTTACTCGTTCCACCACCATCAATCCATTCTTTCTCGCGAAATTCTTTTGCTCATCATTATGCCCAACACGGATATTTTTTTTATATATACTACAGAGTTATTCGCTCTATCCTCTCCCCCAAAAAAACCGAGTGCTAGGAAATTGATTTCGGGCTCGTACTCGGTCCCCGAGAGATAGTTTCGTCGTTCCAATCGGTTATCGCGCTCGGTCCGGACCGATTTTCCTTAAAAATAAACGCTCGCCGCTCGTTTTTCTCGGGTTTTCAATCAATTTTTACAACGCGACCGCGAGGACGACATGTAAAATAATACTCATGTGCACGGTCGGACAAAGACTTTCTATATATATATATATATATATATATATAGTACGCACGCTTTTCGTCGTGGACTGCAGAAACGACGGATGTCGGCGGCGAAGAATCCAAAATAATAATAATAAAGAAAATATAGACGAGAGGGTTAAATGTTTTTTTAACGTACGGTGTTTTTTGCGAATGATCAAAATAAAAAAAAGCTTAAAACTTAAACGCTTAAAAGAAAAAAAATGACGACCAACAATTTGTTGGAATTTTTAAAAACATTATTAGAAAAATTATACGATTAGCCTTGTGAACTAAACGTTTGTTAAACAATTTTTTTTAATTCTTAACGATTTTAAACACAATAATAAACGAAAACGTTCAAATTTTTTTTTTCTTCAAATATTCGTATATAGTATTATTAGTTTATACATGTATACGTTTTAAATGTTTTTCGTTATTATTTTTGAAAAAAAAAACCAAATTCGATTTTGTGTTGACGATTTTATCGAGTTGAAAAAAAGAAAATCAAGAAAAACGTTAGTAGTTTTCCTTTTGTTTACTGCGAGTAAATCGAAAGAAGCGTGTCGCATAAAGTATGGAATTGTCGTTCCGGAAAATAGATAAGAAATCTCGGTACTCGTAAAAAGAAAAAGAAAATAATACAGTTTTCGCTTCACTCACGATCTGTAAGAAAGTTAGGGTTATTACAGCGGGATAAAATTGTGTCTCGCGAGAGAAAAAAAAATATCAGTGTAGTCTGATTTAATAGATATCCGCGTACCGTGTTCTAGTGAATCCGATACGTCGGATTTTAATTTTAGACTTTGAAAATCGATTTTCTAAAGACTTCATCCGGCTCGTCGGTTTTCGCGCGTAGTCGTGTAAAATATATTCCTCGATTTTTATTGAGTTTGTGTATGCGTAAACGAGTCGAAACGACAATAATAAATCCATCACTCGAACACATTTCAACTTTAAAACTTTTAAACAGTCGTCGTTATACGACCTATTACCGGGCGATTCGAAAACGTTTAACGTCGTCGCCGTGATGTATGGGAGGTGAAACGTCATAAATTTTATTTTCCGCGCCGACTCAAATTTTATTAAGAAAAAAAAAAAAGTAGTATTTTTACGCGTTTATAATACTCGCGTTTCGGTGTACTTATATGTAAATTATTACGCGCGAGAAAGTCGCCTGTAACGTTTATCTTCTCCCGCGATCAAACCCGGTTAGTTTTTTTTTTTTTTTTTTTAGTATAATATATTTTATAAACTCATAGACAACAACTACTATTGTAGGTGTTCACTTCGCGTAATTTAACGCGAGTTTCGAAATTGTAGCCACGTTATCTAAATCGGCACGATGCGAATAGGTGGTTATATGTATAGGGTCGAGTCAGTGGCGGATATTTGGGAGAGCGGCTAGGTAGATTCCCCTTGGAGTATATTTTGATGCATAAGTACGTATTTTAAACGGTGGAATACCTATGCTAAACTCTTGAAAAAGGGCAGGACTCGAATTCACTGCTGGCCTGCTGAATAAGTGTCAACGGAAGAGGATGCGTGGATCACTTTTTTTTTTCAATTAAAATATCTAAAATATCCGTAATTGATTTGAGTCATAAACATTTAATACGGATAATGCGAGGAGATGGCGGAGGTTGAACTCAATGATCGGGAGGGAGGTCGTTAGCTCACCATTTGGAGTTCGCCCCTCTCAAGTCTTCGATATAACGGCCACTGGGTCGAGTTAAACAGGAGCTATAAAAACCGACGGAGCCGGACGTAACATCACCTATTCGGTTTAGACGTTATAATAATAAAATATTGATTTATTAATATTTGGTTTTTATTTTACTAAACATTTACGAAGATTTTTTTTTTTACCAAGTTGAAAATTAGTATATTTTATCAATATCGAAATTTGAAAATCAGGACGTTTCACTGTCCCGAGACATTTTCTTCCTCGGGAAACTTGGTCGAAAATCGGCAAATTAACTCTAATATGACAAAAAAAAAAACGGCGCATTATCTTTTTAAAACTAATTTATACATATATATATTTCTCGTTTCGTTTGTCAAGTCTAAAAATCGGTTTGAGAAGCCGATATATATACATGTATTATAATTCCACATTATCGTGATATATATGCGTATATTACGCGTATTACGTTTTATATGTGCGCGACCAGCCTCGAGATAGAGGCGCTCCTCAAAACATTTCCCGACAACACCGCGGAAATACGTGCGAAAACTTTCAACGAAATAATACGCCAATCGAGAAAGGGGCCTTGATTTAACGAGGGTAACTTTTTCTCTTTTTTTCTTCATTTTTTTTTTTTGTTTGTAAGCTCGGCGGCGTTATCTTCGTTATCAATAAACCCGCGTTTATTTGGCGGGCAGGTTTTTTTTCCATCCCAAACGTACCACCGCGCTTTGTTTTATTTTCGGACAATATTATTCCGTTCGGATTCGACATTCTATTTTTATTATTGTTTCTGTCGAAAGTTCCTTGAAAAAAGAAAAAAAACATCGAACGAGACGAAACGTACACAGTGACACTGTATTTCAGTGGCCGATTCGAAAATATATCGAGGCGCGAGAATTTTTATTCTCGGACCCATCACCGACCAACTCTGAAAACGAAAACAAACAGAAAATGTTTTTCATTTTTCATTAGTTTTAAATAAGTTTTTTTTTTTATTATATTAAAATATTTTCCATGATGAGTCTCGTCATGATCAATTTTGAAATTCTTTTTCAAGAATCATTGAATTTTTCCAAACGCGTTTCTTCGTCTCTATATATTGCAGCACGAAAACGTTTTTTTTTTTTTTTACGATTTATCTAAAACCAGTACGAACGTATTAAATGATTTTTTTCTTCGTACATCGTCTCATATTACTGAAGCAAATAAAAAGGAGTTTTTAAATAAATTTTCACAAAAAAAAAAAACTCGAACTCAACCAACGATTTGACTCTTTTACTCCGTAAAAGCGAAAAGCAGATTTAAAATCCCAAACTTTTATGACGCAAATTAAGTAGAAGTAGACATAAAGATTTTAGTTTAAAGATACTGTGATGCATATTTATATTAGTAGGAGAATCAACAAGCAAACTTACTTTGGAAAGTGATCTTTCTCTGCAGACGCATGACGCCATGAGTAACTGGAATAGTTCCCAAAACTTGTTGCTGAATAGTACGCGATATCAAATTATATTTTTAATTTCGTCATTTCATTAAATTTATGCATATATATATACATATGAAATATGTATGTATATAAATTCAAATCAATTAGAACAAATTTGAAAAAAAAAATTGAGAAACTAACAGCGTAATAATTGAAACCGGAATTTGTTGATAATATCGTAGATATTTGGTTTTATTATTGAATAGGCGCATCTTAAATCACTTACTGTTTAAAGTTTATTTCGATATTAACTTTTAATCTAATCAAACACAGAGTGCTGAGAATTCAGATTCACAAAACATAAGTTGATGAGAATCGCGTCATTAGAACGAAGAACTTTTTCCCTTTATTTATTAGTTCCTAATTTAATAGTTTCAAAAACGGCGAGCAAGTGAACAGAAAAACATCGTCAGCAGAAACGACATAAAGATATTGTGTTGTTTCGATAAAAGAGAAATGGCAGTCTTTTTTCTCTCTACAAAATTCATGACGATTTGACAATTTCTCATTGAAATTGCTTTTGAACGTGTGTCCCACGAGTTCAGAATAGTATTGACGTTTGAATATTCAAGAATACCATTTCGTTTGACAAAATAATTACTAATAATAATAATAATAATATAATAATAATAATAATAATAATAATAATAATAATAATAATAATAATAATAATAATAATAATAATAATAATAATAATAATAATAATAATAATAATAATAATAATAATAATAATAATAATAATAATAATAATAATAATAATAATAATAATAATAATAATAATAATAATAATAATAATAATAATAATAATAATAATAATAATAATAATAATAATAATAATAATAATAATAATAATAATAATAATAATAATAATAATAATAATAATAATAATATAGAACGGTGGTTATTGCAGTTTGCAGGTACGACACGCGGATTTGGATTCCAATCGAAAATTCAGAAGAGATTGTGTTTGACGCAATTTGACGCAGGTTCGTAAATTCTCCGCGGTAAATAAGTGTGCACGAACGTATATAAAATATTATTTCTATATAAAATAAACGAGATTTTTTTTTTATATTTTGTTATAAAACAAATCGTAAAATGATTATTGCTCGCGTATAATATTACAGCTACGG
The DNA here is from genome assembly GCA_032441835.1 of Slavum lentiscoides. Taxonomy (NCBI): domain Eukaryota; kingdom Metazoa; phylum Arthropoda; class Insecta; order Hemiptera; family Aphididae; genus Slavum; species Slavum lentiscoides. The sequence goes on from CM063709.1 coordinate 8,504,981, forward strand.
GTGATATATCGTGTTTTTCCGCGTACTTAAACTTACACGCATAAAAATGTGAAGAATGAAAAAAATGTCGGTTGTCTTATTATTATTACTGATGTTTTTTTACGGAAATAAAAAAACGAATTGATCGCCGAAGGAATACGTTACACGGTTTTGATTTTTTTCTATTTCAATTTGGCTTACTAATATTTGTTTATTTGGATAGAGGCGGCTTTTTTTTTATTTTGAATATCGATTAAAAACGAATTAGTCTCAACGACGGTAACATATTGTGCCAAGAATTTGAATTTCCATAATCCGGATAAAAACATTGTATAATCGTTTTTACGAAGTGTGTATCGTGTCATCGACACGATACTTATAGTTTAATTTTTATTATTTCGTATAAATTGAAATTATATTATAAATACAATAATTAGGAGGATACGAACACTGTACGCACGTCACACACACACAAGACACGACGAACCGTACGGTAAAAGTCTAATTGGGCTTTTAGTGACTACTTCACATAACAATTTGAAACCTTTTAAAGGCCCTATTATTTAATAAGGAATAAAGATATAGGCGATTTGTCACCGTCCAGGATTTTTGATTCAAGTCGAAAATAACATTATTATTAGAATGAGTGCACTTCGTGTATGTGTTACGACGCGCATGTCAACGGCATCGACCGCAATGAATAGAACATGAAAAGTTCGTTTGTTTAAAACGTGATTTACATTTTACAGAAAAAAACTCGTTGAATTGTCTGATTTCAATAATATTAATTTTTTTCTTCTGGAAAAGCGAAAAAAGAGTTCATACGGGGGCTATAGGACTTCGATTTTTGATTACTTTAATAAAAACTAAAAAAAAAAAAAAACAAAAACAAAAAAACTTACGAGAATCGATCGTATTCAAAAGCTTAAATATATATATATATATATATATATATCGTTTAGAAGTAGAATTTTGAGAGTAAAAGTCCTGGAAAAAGTCGTCTTCTTTCTAACAAAAAAAAAAAAAATTATTGAAATCGGATCACTCTACGAGGTGTGAGTTTTTTCAATAAAACATGCTTTTGAGTTAAGAAAAAAATAGTCGTTCGCGTACGTTATAAACAATAGGTTATGACAATATTGTATAAACGACGACGGTTATAATATTATGAAAAGGGAATAAACTCTACTGCAATCGTGTAATTTATTATAATGCGTATACGATGGAGATTAACGGGAGTCTGCGCAAGTAGAAAAGAGGACGTTCGAGCCGCAAAAATAACCTGTTGTTGTGTTGACCCAACTTGTTCCTCGCTCACAATTTATTTATTTTTTACTTTTTATTTTGCGATTACCTTGAAATAGATAGATTACAAATATATATATATATATTTGCCAGTAAATGTTTACAATAAAATGTAATACAAAAAAAAAATTATCAAAAATTGTATCATAAAATTTTTTTATCATAGCTTCGCTTTCCATTGACTATTATAAAGAGTAAAATTATACACACCTCTTATCCGAAAGCAACAATAATATTATAAAACATAACTTTTGAAATATTATTGATTATTTCAAAGGTTATTGTAGAAACGGTTTTGTTAATTTACATTTTAAAATATGAACGGTTTGTACAGTTTCCACTTGAATATATATGTATATATATATGCCGATGAGAAAGAATATTTATTAAATTTAAATCAATATACCAGTGATGTAATTATATGCATGCAATAATTTTTGTGAGGTAATTTTCGTAGATCATAAGAAAATCGATTAAATTTCTCGTAATTAAGTTTTAAATTATTCTTTCCAGTTCACACGTTATTAAAACGAGTACTGCCAATCGTATATTTACGAAGAATCGAATGTTTTCCTGAAGAAATGTGTTTAGACTTCCAAAAGCGTCTAAAACGTTTACGACAAATTTACTTTTATTTGTACTATATATGTGTGTGTGTAAAAAAAAGTCAGACAGTTTTTTTTTTTGAAATAATTATAGTCGATTGAAATGAAATTAAATGGATTTTTCGAGTATTCGTTTTGAAAATTTATTATAATATGTAGTCATATAATATTATATTAATTGTTTCTCAGAGTTGAACGACATACGCATAAGTTGCAACACTTGGAAAACAGTAAGTGAAAGAGCACGTATTTGACTACTTTAAAATCGATGAAATTTCTTAATTAAAGTTCAATCGATTTGCAATTATTTGCGAATAAATATTTCTACGCGAATCGACGACTGCGATGTGTGTGGTGCAGAAACTTCAATTTTACGACTCGACACGGGACCGGGAATATTATACAGTCGTGGCACGTGAGTCGGATTTCGCAAAACAAAATAAAAGCAATTGTAAAAATCCGAAAAAACAGACACGTTTTACAGATACATTATGCTTTTTTTTTCCAAACAAATAATTATAATATTACGCGTATAATAAAAATGTTAGTGAATCGCGGCGGCTCAAGGTGGTTATTTAGACAGAGATCAATATCGTTTTGATCTCGCATTGAATTTTCAATTGTTAAAATTACCGTTATAGTTTAAAATACTGGATAGAAAAAAATATATTGGCGTTTCACACAAAAATTTGAACTTACCTGTATGCTCTTGAAAAATATAAATTGCGAATTCTTGAAAATATTAATAAAATAATTCAATATACGTTCGATATATTTTGTACTATAAACCCAAAATCACAAAAACAATATAAATAAAACGTATTTCGACAACTACGTTGTCATCTTCAACGCGAACCGACTACTACTAAACCGCTAGACACTACATTCATCCGTATTTATACAGTTTATATCTCCGATGACGTCACCACAAAACGGCCGCGTCAATTGGTCGTGAGTCAACGACCACGCCCACCGCGAGTGTACGCTGCCGCCATCTGGTTTACATTAAGTTAATTTTAATGATGAATTTTGTAATGGACTCGAGTCCCAGTTTAACAATAGTTATTTGTATTTTTTGACATTTCTATTACTTCTCTTATTCTTTATAATTTATTTACATCTTTTAAAAGTTTCGCCGATTTAATACATTACGGTTAGTATTCAATAAAAGTTCCGCAACAGGAGATTTTTCGTCTCTTGTTTTTTTTTTTAGTATTTCTCAAATGTTTTTTGAACCTAATACCTTCTATATTTCTTTTGGTATCGTCTACATACGCATTTATCGCATTTTTCACATTGAATTATATAAATACCCGATTTCCTCCCTTCTTCTATTTTATCCTTTGTGTGTTTCCTAATAGTGCTTTTAAATTATCGTTTTTAGTTGTTGCTATATATTATTCGAAAATATTTGTTAAGCCGTACGAAATTTTTGGATAAAATATCATTGCTGACCTTAGTATTTTGTTCTCTTATCCATTACTAAGGGTGCTGACCATTTTAAAGTCTTTTGACCATATTTACGTTTTCTAACCATCTTTAAAGTGAAATCTTTTTCGTACCCATTAAATTTAGCGATTTCGGTTATTAATTTTAGTTCTTGGTCAAAATCCTTATGACCTTATGATATATTTCGTATTAAAACCCGTCAATTTTTTCGGTCCTATGAAATTTTTTTTTATTAATTTTTAAACGTAAAAAACTACACCCCCAAAAAAAAAAGTAAAAGTGACTCCTCTGTTTTTTACTGCGCAAAGCTCCCGTCATACGAGATTTTCTGAAGTCCACTCGTAATTGTATATACGCGAATTTCATTTAAATAATCGGCACGATTGCGTAATATTTACCGAATTATGTAAATTTGTTCTCGTCACAAACGGATTAATTGATTTTGCGTTTACATAACGCGTGTGTGTATACCATCTACCTATAGCACGTCGTGTATTTATAGTCGTTCGTCGAGTAATTTACCACTTACCTCCTCGTTTCCCTCGCAGGAACATGTGCCGGGTACTTCGATAGACGCGTGTACGTTTTGCTTACAAACGTGAACGTTTTCAACTAAATCCCCTAAAGTCGGAGTGAAAAAAAACGTTTGGAAACGTTATTTTTGATAAAAATTTGAGATTTTGCCGGTCGGTCCGATTTCATTCGCGTATAAAAACCTTATATAGCAGGGGTGGCTAAGTGTGAATATGTTCACACGGACGAATACAATGATATCAAAATGTTTATAAATACATTTTATAATTTTTAAACAATTTAAACGATCTTAAACGGTTTAAAAACAATTTATCGTTCTACAATGGAATTTCAGAAACGTGTTCTTATTTTAAAATACCCAAATACCAAAAAAATGTGTGGTAAAATTAATGTCGATTTTTTTTCTTTATAACGACACGATCGTGTGAATAGCTTTATTCAACAATAAAAATAATTGAGTCGAAATATCGTTTAAATTTAACTGATCATGGTCTCACAGAATCAATCGAAACTGCTCTTACATATCAATATTGGTAATTTTTCTAGGAATGTTTGTATGTATAATATTTTAATAACAATATTTATTATATTCGTCAATTGAAACTATACCATATTCGTGTTGTGTCATTATTAGTATTCGTTTTCGATTGTTTTCAAATGGAATATAAAAACTAAGTATTATCGCCTCAAATATATTATTATTGATTATAATACTTATTTGAGGCGCGATATTCGTCGTCTACCTTTTTCCACCATCATTAATTCGCCTGTTTTTTTGCGAATAACTATATTATTGTTACCATTATTATTTTCTTTTTTACACGAATCTCACACCGATGACGTACGTATATATATATATACAATATTGTTTTCTCTGTATTATTGGTTCGTCGCCTTATATATGGGATGGTGTTATATAAATCCATTCGATTCGTGATACACCGACGTCTACGTTTATTGTTAATAACAGCGAAGCAATTTAGCTTTATTTGGCCAATTATCGACAGGGGAAACACGCACACGCACACAATAGAAAATCCTGCAAAGTCCGAGTCCTTACAATATTATGAAATAACTACACAAAAACGTGTTAAATGTTAACGGTTCACCAGAACTATTTAGAAACTATATAAAACTATTCTGATTGTCCTTTCCCTTGCAATTTTTACACTTATACGAGTTATAATAATGATTAAGAGTTCGGTTTTCGGCACCGCTTTCTTTTAAAAAAAATATTAAAGTATTACAATAAAAATCCGCGGAAAAATCCCAAATTCTAGTTTTATTAAGCTCTCGAAAATCGCGTCTAGCTTATAATTGTGTACATTTGTAAATTGTTCTATAATTAAAATTAATTTAAATTATAACACACTAATACCAAGTTGTTCAATGAATATAACGTATGTTATGTGTAGAGAATGTTTATTGTCATAAGTAATAACTTTTTGCTAATAACTAATGAAAAATATTAAGTAATGACTCTAAAACTATATTTAGATACAACTCCCGACCTCCCCCCCACCCTGAGTGTACGTGTTGTAAAATGTTGTGTGTTAACCCGTTCCACGTGTTTCGACAACGGCTATATTTAACGAAGGAAAAGTGACAAATGAAACGGCGGTCGCGACCTCGTCTCGCGCACATATATTATTTTCTTCTACCAGGACGGCCGGCCGCGTGTAGTCCTGTTAAGACACAGTATATATATATATATATATATATAAACACTCAAAAACGTGGACGTAAATTCATTGGTAAAACGCGAGTTCATTGCGGTAAGTGCTAATTAATTAGACGAACTCACCGCCGTGTAAATTATAGTACAGTTAATCAGTAACGTTCTGCTGCACGTTACGTGCACATACATTATACACGAGAATACGTATATAATACAGCGTCGTTTAAGTGTTTTAAGTATCTTATATAACGTTTTTGTTCTTATACACGAAACACCGGGCGCGATTTACAGTTTAAAAAAAATTAAAATTAAAAAAACACCACCTTTGTTAACGGAATAATAATAACGATCGATGATCTAAACGTTAATTTAATAATAATAACGAAAATGATTGTCGGTGGCGGCGCAGGGAGCTGGAAATCGCTCCGGGGCGCCAAATGTCGAGTCGATTATTAGACGCGTAAACATTTTGAAATACCGGTTTTATTAATTTTAAACGCAAAATTAAAAAAAAAAGTAAAAATTATGTAAATATTTTAATCTCGTATGTACATATACACATATTTGTTTAAATTAATGTTTAATCCCGTGTAATTTTAACACTAAAAGTCAAAATTGGGACTATACATTTCATTCATTTTTTCGTTTATCTGTAAAATACAATATATATATATATGAGTACGTATATTATATATTATTTTTGCGTAATGCCGCATTGATTGTATTTACATAATATGTATTAGCGTTGATTATACGTAAATAATGTAATAAGTGCTAATACAAAATTATGAGCTTTACTATCATCCGTATATGTCAATCATTATTCACTGTTTAATGCGGTTAGGGTACGTTATTATGTCGTTGGCAATATTTATGCGAAACATATAGATTGGAATCGCGTATGTAAGATTTACAAATGAAAGAAGGTAAAAAGCGTCATAACTATAAGAATATATAAAAAAAAAAAAAATCAAATATAAATATTGTACCCGTCGGGTTACTTCTTTTCTCGCGTCGCCATTGCAGTGTCTATTGGCACATACGCAATATTGTAAATAAATGTTTACGTATTTCATACTAAAATTGAAAAAAAAATTTTTTTATTGACTCATCGCGGTAAATATTTAATTTGAAACGCGGTAAGTACTTAAAATCTGTTACGTTCGCGTCTAAAAATAGTAATTTTTGTGAAATATTATATTGCGCCGACTCGAAATGCAATTATTATAATATTTTATAGTAATAATTTTTACTTAAAAGAGAATTTCACCAAGTTTTTGTTTAAAATACGAATATCGTTTACGTTACACGTTCTGTTTGAAGGGGAAAACGAGTGGCGTTCACGTGTTTTCACTAAATATGTATGAACGTGAACGCAAACAATAAACGCGTTTTTTCCCCGAAAACTGACAAGTGACAACCGTACACGTGAAATTTCAAAGAGCCGTATTATAAAGTATACCAAAATAAAACGCTGTAGGTAAAACGTTGTCGAAAACGTCAATTTTGTACGCGATAATAAATCGTTGAAAAAAAAAAAATGCATAAAAAATATTCGTGTCTTTATCGCGTGAATTTCACAGTTTTTAAATTGTGCGAAAAATTCCAACACTATACTTCTGAACATTACGTGTTCCAATACGAGATTCGTGTCATTTGATATAATTTAATAGATTTTTTTTCTTTTGTGTTTATAGTATATATATTAAAATTATATTAGAATATCATTTCTTTTTCGGTCGTCATTTCTATAAAACCTTCCTGTCCGTGTAGTGTGGTCTGCAATAATATACGCAATGCCGATCATAGTCATTGGGCGTCAATGCGTCACAATAACACAGACCCGTAGCCAGGAATATTTTTCGTACGGAGCTTAAAAGTAAAAAAAGTACTAATAAAGTCTGTCTCGAAAATTTTAGAACAATGTAATTCGTTGCATGAAAAATAATGGTCATAAATGATATATTATAAAGAGGTCGTTTATACCGTTGATTTTATGAAATCTGCAGTAGTGCTAATGTATCGGCCAAAATACAATTCTGTATTCAAACGAATCGTGAAAATTCAAAGTCTAAAAGGAACTGTATTCGTGTATAAATGTATAATTATTCCGAATTAGGGCCGGTTTTTTTAAAAACATAACATGCAAATTACAGGGTTCAATCTCTCAACGTTTTTCGATCGTTATACGATAGCGGCGGCACATTCAAAATGTTTTCGGTAAATAAGCGTGTAATTAAAAAAAAATAATAATAATAATAAGCTCAATGTTAAAAATTCATATTCATTATGACGGAAACGTATTTAAAAAGACTTTCTCGTAGAAATAAGCACGGCATTGTTAGAATTTGTGAAATGTCGAGGGAGGAGAGCGTGGACTTCGGCCCCTCGAGCCCTCTCTCTGGCTACGCGGACGGCGTATTTAACGAAATAATATGATCATAAGTTATATTTCTAAAAAACATTTACGAAATAAAAAAAAAATGTAAAAAAGCAAACGGGAATGAAAACTCTCTCCTTTTGTATTATTACCCCGCGCCAAATTAGTGTATAAGTCCCTATAGGTAAATAATACGTATAACGTTAAACGAGAGGAGTACACTGATATTATTTATATATCTAAAACAAATACCGTTATCATCCGCAGTGCACGATATAAAAATGTCTTTATTATCGCGTGCGCGACGATGACGTAAAAGTATATTTCACACAGTTATATATAGAGCACGCGACGATGGGTTAAACAAACATACTTTATAATATATTCTATTTTATTGATATAAACGACTTTCGTTACTTCAAAACGTGATAGCGTAATAAATAACGCTTATAGTGAATCTATACGTATAAGTACGTTATTCCAGTATTACTGTAATTGATAAAATTTGCTGCCGGTTTTTCGAATTTATTTTCTTTTTTACACTAGGGAATTAACATTCGACTCGACAATAATATTGGAAATGACGCAATATAAGAATAGAGTATCGATGGAAGTATACAAATCGGGTAATAATACAAATAACGACAAAGATAAAATAAAAACGCAAAGACGACGTACGTATTTCGTGGGTATGTATGCATGTATTTATGGTATATCGGAGGAGGAGAAGCCATGATATGGGATTTAAGAGGACGGGAAAAGGGTTAGCGAGTTGTTTTCCGGGCTGGTCAATGAAAAGCGAGGGGGCCGGATAACGTTACGTTACTGGAGATCGTCGACGAAGGAATAAATCCTTTTCGAGGGGAATCAAGTCCAGTGTGTATGATATAATTGACCACCACCTGAGACTTTAATTCGACCCGAGCACGTAGCAATAACATTCGTTTCGATCGGACCTGCATATGAGTCCACTGACTCGGGGAGAGCGCGCACACGGTATTCCGCATCCGCGGACACGATGTTCTGCTAATTTTTCGATTATTATTTTCCCCCAACGAATTCTCTGTACAATATCGTCTACGAGGCGTATTCCTCGTTAGGAAACGAAAAAAAAAAATAGCTCGTTTGCCACTTCCACTCGTCACCAGGGACGTAATTACGGGGGGATATGGGGGATAGATCCCCTCCCATGGGCTTTATTTTTTTACGTAACGTATTATTTAGTTTATGAAAAATACAAATAAGAAATCATTATAATATTAAAAACAATAAAAATAATAATTTTTTTTGTGCAAACAAAATTTGTTAGTATTTACCATAATTTATCGATAATAATCAGTTTATTAACCGGTGACTACCGACCGGTACGACGCGGTTACTGCAGGTTAGGTCATCGAAGAAAGGTTTACTCGTATTACATGAAGTACTCGATAAATTATAGCTAAAAAACGAAGTAGACATTTTTTTTTTTGTTATAAAACGAAAATATGTCTAATTAAAGAAAATAACAAAAGTGTAAAATCAATCACTTCGATATTAATGCTGGAGCATGCGGGAAGGGTTGTTCCAGTCCGTGGCGTAATTTCAATTTCTCTCTGGGGGGGGGGGGGGTTTAATAATTTTATATAAAACATTCAAACTTCGTCCTCATAATGTTTCAATTTCAATCGTATTATTAAAATAAATCAAATAAAATTGCTGTTATATAATATAATAATATAATAGTGTCACGAATTATAACGCATCTACACGATTACACGAATACAAACATAGTTTGTGAATAAAACTGGTAATTTTTCGACCAAGAAACAAACGCAGTGTGCTGTGTGCTATCGCCTATCGGTATAATACTAGGAATTTTCTTTATCGATTCTTAGATTCATACAGATTGAAATGCATATTATACTATATTATAATATTATATTCGCATATCACGTCTCTATCTGTATTCTGTTCAGCCATGTGGTATATAATACCCGTATAATAAATCGAAAACAAATAATATTTGTATAGTATAAACCATAGACATATAAATACACGGACTGCGCTTTCCTCACCACCAGACCGTCAATCGACGAAAGGACTAGGGGATATCATGGAATAAACACTACATGCATTTATTTATCCAAGGACTTTATCCGAATACTTTTTTTTAAAAGTATTTAAATACAGTATTTTTTACAAGACTGATTATACGAAATAACAATATTTATTTTTTAAATCAATGGATATCATAGACATAAAATGTTATTATTATTATTATTATGTTATTAGTTTTTTCTTCCATGATGTCCCCTAGTATATATTTGTCTCTCTTACTCAACAACTGCTTTCGATTTCTCTCTCTCTCTCTAAGCGCAGTCCATAATATATTTATACGTCTATCGCATAAACTGTATAATTTTAAATCTTTTTTTTTTTGATCCTGGGGGGTTTAACCCGAACCCCCCGCGTAAGTACGCCACTGGTTACAATATTATGGGTCATCCGATGGTAAATTTTATGTCCTCTCCACGTATTATAACATTCGTAATTACGCCACTGCGCGTATGACGAGATTTTTTTTTTTTTTATACGTTTCAACCGCTCGTATATGGATAAAATAATAATTAATATTGTTATCGCGCCGGTTCGCAATAAGACGGAAAACGCGAAAATCGCTCGCGGACCGTGGCCGCCCGCGAGCCGCGATAAAAGGCGCCGTTGCACCGGACAGTTTTCGCCGCGTTTCCTTGTCGCCGGCACGAATGGATCATTGTAGGAACGATTGAAATGATCCATGACGTCATTATTTGTTGTTACCGAATTTGGTCGTTATCAAAAAACGCGGTTGTTATCAACCGTTCTTATTTAATTCGTATTTGAATGGCTGAATATATAACTCGCTTGAAATCATCATATAATCGCCGAAAAATTGACATTTCCTTTAATATTTTATAAATCGCCACGATTTGTTTCTTATTGGTAACCGTTTTTAAATCAATTTAAACAGAATGAACTAGTTATTGCAAGACACATTGCAAGAGAAAGACCAAGAACAGAATACATGACACAGATAATGCAGGATACGAATAAGGGAAGTTACAAGGACCTGAAAGAATTGTGCTACGACAGAGAAGCATGGAGAGCTGCAACAAACAAATCTACGGATTTATAACAAAAAAAAAAAAAGAACTAGTTATTAATATGAACATACTACTAGGATTTTGATTTAATTAAGTAGGACCACTTTGAAATCCAAAATTTTCACACGACAAAGAGCCAATTATTAATCATGATAAAAAAAAAACATAAAAATATATACGCATAGGACTATGTTTCGTACGCTTGTTTATTGAATCCACAAGTACACATAAAAATATAAATTTATAAATGCCTATAATATAAACACGGGTTTTTTTTTTGTACATACATGTGCATAAACAAGCAAATTTAATGACGTCATTTTGTACACGCATGCGCACAAATAAGTAAATTTTATAACAACAAATAATGACGTCATGGATCATTTCAATCGTTCCTACAATGATCCATTCGTGTCGCCGGCGGCGGCGGCCGCGCGCAAAAACTAAGGGCCGCCCATAGGCGGATATCGGTGGGGACTTGGGGGAGCTTAAGCCCCCCCCCCCAGAACGCAATCAGACCACACCAGAAGTCAAAATAAAAAATTGTGTATTTCAATATTTGATATTTATAATTTTTATTTTATTTTGTTGGGATACGAGAATGGTCTGGAATATTCACGGCTTATCGTTGTTGGGAAAACCATATTTTGTAGGTATATTGATAATCGCGAATATTCTAGAACTTGTTTGCGATACCTGTAAAGTTATAAATACGCATAAAAATTAGTACCTATAGCTATTCAATATTTTATTTTTTTGTGTTCTTATTACCTATATTATATACTTGGTACCTCAGCTAGAATAAAGTAAAAGTAGCCACTAGAGTTAGTAGTAGGTGAAAGCGACTAAAAATGTCTGTTTCCACCTAATGGCTAATGGATAAGAAAAAAAATGTTAAGCCCCCCACGGATGTGACCAAATATCCGCCTATCGGCCCGGCCGCCTATGATGTTTATATATTATTATGTAATATACGCAGCCACCTAAACTGCACGCGTACCTACACCCGAGACGCCGCCGGTGCGGGCCGTCGTTTATTCGCGACGGGCGGGGGTCACAGCGAGTGAGTGAGTGGTCGTGGCGGGCCGTCACCGCCGGTACAGGTGCACGAGGTGGCGGTGTGTTCTCCGGTTACGCGCTGCACGGTGCGAAGGGAGACGACGGTGCGCGCGCGCCCCCGTCCACACGACCGCCACGCGTATACGCGACGCCACCCCGCCGCCGCCGTGCACGAGCACCACCAAAGCCGCCGCCGCCGCCGCCGCCGCTACGCTCGGCCGGTCGCGCGCGCTCGCTCATCATTCCCGGACCACCTGTTCGATCGGGTCGCCCGCCGTCGTCACTGGGGCCCCGCGCGTCGCGTAGTAGCAGAGAGCCGCCGCCGTCGCATCAGTCGCCCCGTGTCGCGCGCGCGTTTCCCCGGCCGTTTCGGCGCTTGTGTTCGTGGTTCGTGTGCTGGCGCGGCGCGCGCGCCTCCGCCCGTGTGTGTGTGTGTGTGCGTTTTAGTGGCGCGTATTTTTAAAAAAAAATTAATTTTTACCCGGTCGAACCGAAAGCGCACGCCGTGTTTTCTTTACGTGCCGAAAACGCGTTTTTTTTTTTTTTGAAAGTAAAAAAAAAAAAATTTTCGCGTTTTTTTTTGTTCTCGCCGATATGTTCGTCCGCGATAATCGCGCGGCCACGCACTCGGCCGTCGAGTGAACAACGCCGTCGTCCGCTGTGCAGCACTCGGTCACGCGGTGCGTTTCGCGCGCCCGCACAAAATGACTGATACAACGGTGACCGGTTGATACCGGAACGCGGCGGCCGGTTCTGCGAGTAAGTCAGTGCGACGGATTTAGTGGGGTCTGAGCGGGCTACGGCCATCTCCCCCACACTTTTGTAATCGTTTTGTACAGTTACGGATAGTAAAAAAAAATTAAATTTTCTGTCCGAAATCAAATTCTCATCAAACAAACGGGTACAGTGTTAATATATTGTACAGAAGATTTTGTCGGAATAATAAATTTAATTTTCGATTATATACGTATTGTTATTTTTTACGTTTGAGTAGCTTACACTGATTTTTTTTTTTTATCAATTTGTATTTTTATGGAAAACGATTCCATTATGTTACGATAGGTAATTATACTTACCCGTTTCGATTGTTTTTACATTTAGATAAATAGTACATAATTCTGTACCCCGGAGGCAGTGGCGGCGCCAGGGTGGGCCTGGGCTCACCGCATAAATTCTTGGCCCCCCTATGGCCCACCCTAAAATTTATGTAAATTATGTCAAGTCTCATAAAAAATTATACGTAATTTGTATGGGATTCAAATTAATCCTAATTGGTCATTAAAAATTATCTTAGAAATATTAAAAAGTTGTAACATAATGCATAGGTATTTCATTTGTAATATAATATGTTGACGGAAGTTTAAACGCATCGAGAAAAGTATTCAAGCATCACAAATAGACGAGTAAAAATATTGGCCCCCCCTCTAAAATCGGTTGGCCTCAGCCTGGCCCTGCAACTTTTGCAAAAGTTCTGACGCCGCCACTGCCCGGAGGTAAAGGAGACCGTGTCCGTTTTTGATGAAATTTAGTTAGCTTCATGTCCTTGTCGTACATTTTACGCTCTGTACAAAGGTATAGGGCATTATGTCCAGTTATCAAAAATAACGGGAATAAGGCGATGGAAAACAGAACCGTGTCCAAAGGTCCACAGGTGTACAACTCTGTGTTCACAAAAGGTACATTCATTTTTAGAAATTATCAAAATTTAATATTAAAATTAGTGTTTTATGACTTGTAAAGAACGCTAATAATGATGTACTAAAATTTCGTAAAGCGATTCGTATTAGTCGCAAAGAAAAACAAATTTATAGATGAAAATTTGATTTCCTGTAAAATTACTATACATGGTTTCCTTTAGCTCCCAGATAAAATATACACATATAATAATATGCAAAAAGCGCGTTGTCCTGTTTATTTGTTTGGGGCCTAAATACCTACATACCTAAATCCGGCCCTGCACGTCATTTCTAATTACGGACGGGCGGCTACAATAATTCCGGCGAACTTTATTTCTTGCACCGCGACATTCCGGAAGAAAAAAAAACGCGAGAAAAATTGCCAGCGATTTTCCGTATAAAATTCGATTTTGACCGAACATTTGAAAGTGTACGCTTCGAAGTGTTTGTACGGAAGTTTTCGTTAGAATTTAACAAAAAAAAAAAAAACGCGTTTTATCTCGAGATAAGAGATGATCGCGTATGGGAATTTTCATCAAACAATTTTAGAAAATTACAAAACTGGTATTAAAACGTTAGATTTATAATAAACTGACTGCCTAAGTATAGTGTTATACAGAGTAGATTATTGTAATCTATTACGTTTTGCACACGTATACAATAAATCAAAGTGTTTTCGAATGAATCGCCGTTTGAATACGATTAAATAATTGAAGGATAATATTGGTCAATCGCGCGTGTGACGACACGGCTGCAATTTCAAATTGCTACGGAATCATGTTCGTATATTAATAATAATAATAATAATAATAATAATAATAATAATACCCGACGGAAGGCGTAAAAAAAGTGCCGAGGAATTTGTTTCCGGGCCGTATACGTAAATCAGGACCCGCAGCGGCGCGGTTTAAATACGAGGGGATTGCAGAAGGGCGGTTACCCTTTCACGAAATTCTCGACGCGTTTATATAGAATATTAACGTTCCAATACACGTAGTATGCAATACGTTTTGTAAAGAGGAACTATTAATTTAAAAAAAAAAAAAGTAAGAAAAAAATATCTTCTTCGATTCTTAAAATTTTATTTCTATGAGCTTACACTAAGAGTTCGAATATGAACGGTTTTTACGATATTTTTAACAAAATTAATTTTTTTATAGTTTTTTTTTTTTTTTTTAATAAGGTAATCTAAAATTCAAGTCCAATGCGCCCAGTAACAGAATATTTCCTACAACGAAATCGGACGACTCTAGGTGGCGCGAGAGTTTTTCCTGTAAAGCATCGAGCTTTATTCGTTTTCCGTCTGCCGTTGCTGTTGACATGTGCAAAATAAAATGTTGACGATCGAAGTCCAATGCGCTCGGCAAAATGTTTTCCTCTTCCCAACATAAAAAATAAAAAAAAAAATATCGAAATCGAATCACTCTACAAGAGATTTTCCAGTAACCTACGTATTTCAGCTAAAATACAGCCATACAGCTGGTCGAGCCCCTTAAAAAAAAAAAAGAATTTTGTTTTTTGTACAATTTTAAATCGAGTGAATCGTATTTTGTAATGGAAACGCGCCGTTATAGAGTACGTCTTTTTCTTCTCCCGAAAAAAAAAAAGAAAATTTATTACGCATTTAGCAAATCCTGGCGCATTACAGTGGGAATTCTACGCACCTCTCGTCTTTTTTTATTTTTCCCATTTACGGGAAAAAAGTTTTACTTTTTTTTTTTTTAGGAATTTTTCATTGTCATTCTTTATACAGTAATTGTATATGTTGAGGACCGTTGGTTTCCTCGATTTTTTTTTTTTTAATCGGTTACTTATACGACGACGTTATATTGTACGGATTTTCAGTGTAAAAACGTTTTGATTTTACAATAATGTGTTGTTTCGAACGCTTTTTCGCATAGGTTTAATGCTCTGATTTCGGCTTGTAGCGATAGAAACGCGAGAAAAAGTATCCAAAAAATGGTAAAAAAAAACAGGCGAAAACGTCGTATTTTACAAAAAACCGCGTCAAACCGAATTCGCTTATGGAATACCGATTTGAAATTTTATGATTAAAATTCAAAAATTAATGTTCGTACAATACCTAGCGTATATAAATTCGTCCAAAAAATATTTTACAATAATAATTGCAGGTATAATATATTTTAATAAAGTAAATCTATACATAAACTGATTAAGTAATCCCGTTTGAACGTCGGTTTCGATTCTCTAGCATTTTTTTTAAAAATTTAAAATTCTAAAAATATTCTACATTAAAACAGAGAACGCATATTATACTATATTATACTGTAATGATCTGTAAGGTAATATTGAGTGATATCTTGATAATAATAGTTTTGCAGTCGTCGCTATAATAGTTGCGCTTATAATTGCTATAATATTGTATGGAACACAATATCGTCGCACGTTTTTTACTCATTTATTTGACCTGTAATTACGACGCGTTCTCGTAATAAAACCAATACGAATTAAATTTGATAAATAATTTAAATTTAATAAAAAAAAAATAAATGTATTATTATCGCTGTACGTTGTGTGTTTTAGGGATTTTCAGAAATCGAGTACGTAATACTCACCGGCACGAATAATTAAATCGATTTTTTTCAACTGTTTTGCAAAACGAGTAAATAGCACAGGAGAAAATAAGGTTTAAGTAAGCGTATAAATACGCGTCTGCAGGGGAAAAAGAGAAATTTCTGTCTTTTGTCGTAACGGTCAACTGTACGTGATATTGAAAAAAAAAACATCAAATTGGAAATAAACTCACGCGTTAATAGATGCTGGATGCAATGTTATTGTAAATAATCTCAGAGGGGAGAAAATTGTTTTTTGTCATCGGCCGATGTGGCGTGGCTCTGACGTTTACTCGGCGCTTGTTGTACTCGCAATTAGAAAAAAATAATATTATATAAATCGTTTTTAATTAATTTTTCTTTTTTTTTTTTCATAAAACACGAGCTAACGTATTTATGTTGTGTTTCTTTCCCGCGGAAACGTTTACGAAGGGTTTTTTTTTTGTAAATAAAAATTGTTCGCAATTATTATTTTAGAAGTTAAAATCATAAAAAAAATTACTTTAGTTTAATACAAATTACGAGCGTAAATAAAGAATTTAATTTCGATTGTTTTAGTACGCGTACTGTAGAACGTGTAATTATTGTATAAAAAATTATTTTATCAAAATACGTTTCGTATTCACTCGTATTTTATATAATTCAAAATTGTCGAATTATATTTGTATTTCATATTGAAAAGTATCGCTTGTTTCGGAGATGTCAGCATTATGTAAATTGTATAAGTTCTCGCATTTTTAATAAAATGTACAAAATTCGTGCATATTCCGAGTAATTCAAAAATACAAAATAATACATTTTTTTCCACGAGTATTTCAAATTAAAAAAAAAAAACGCGTTTCTTTTAATATATAATATATATATGTTTTTCAAAATATAATCTCCTTTTTTTTTTGTATTCTCGTTAGCGATAAAATTGCTTTTAATTATAACATTTTTATTGAAATTCAGCCAGTGTTATTATACACATATTTTATTTATTCAAATCGACACGACCAAGTCAGTACTTATACCGTTGTACTTAAATATAATCAGTCAACATTTATATACGCGTCATTTTTAAATAGTGATTTTAAACGTTTTCGTCAGTCATATAACAACGTAAAACGACGTATTGACTTTACTAACAACATTTATCCGTGAATGAATCCGCGCGTGTCTTGTCCGAATGGGAAACGTCGAACTACACCCGATGACTTTTATTTTTTGATCCGACGTTTTCGGCCTCGCGGGGAGTTTTAAAAATTGTCTGACGTTTAGCCTCACAGCTCGATCGCGTTATCTACCGTTACGAGTTATTCAAAACCGTGGCTAAAACGAGTCTAAAAGTATGATTTATGAGTAGGTTTTAAAAAAAAAATTGCATCCAAAAAAAAAAAAAAAGCATTTTGTAATGTACGAGTATTTCGATTGTAATCGATCAGCGATAAACAATATTTTTGGAAGTGTATAGTAATATAGACGTAGAAAACTATCGATTTCCCAGCTTCTATATATAGGCACGTCTTTTAACTCCGGACAGTCCATTAGAAGCCGCTAATTTATTTATTGTGTGTGCTTTTCGGCCGTCTACGTGAAGCCTATTGTTTTTGACGGTTCAGTGTTGGACAATGTTCATGATTGTGTCGACATTAACTCGCCTGACGTCTCAATTGTTGAGGTTTTTGACACCTCGGCTTCGTTAAAATGCGATTTATCATCTGCAAGCCCAAATTTCGTCCCTAAAATTTTATTTAAAAAAAAAAAATTGTTATAATTATCATTATTCGCAACTTTTAACAATATAATATTAAATTCGTATTATTTTAAACATTTTATTGACGAAATATAATTGTTGGAAAATTCAAGTTTTTCAACTTCCGAAGTAAGAAAGAACCATTTTTTTTTTTTTTTTTATTAATTTTACATCTAAAAACATACACATTTTTAATGCGGAAAAAGTGAACGTTTCGCATGTCCGATACTGAACTGTATACGTATGCAACTCCAAAAATCCGTATCGTTTGTAGCTTTGGAGATTAACTCGAATCCCAACGAAAAAAATATTTTCTTGTAAGATATATATACATATAAAGTTGTTAGGTTAGGTTAGGTTACTATAGGTTAGGTGATATACCAAATAAATAAGTACACGGGATTCTCGAATCGGCAATAAAAATACATCAATCGCGAGTTTTCGTAATATGTATCACAGACTGAAACACAGGACACTGAATGTAAATAAAAAAAAAAACGCTAAAGGTAACGTCGGTGGCGGTGGAGCTGTATCTCGATCTGTGCATTTTTTTTTTTTAACTAAAATTGAGTTTATATAATAAATGGTTTCGTTTGAAAACGTACCTTTGTCGTATTATTTATCTGTATGTTCTTCAAATAATAACATATCATCATCCTTAAGTGCTTTTGCCGTGTAATATGTAAAGAAAGAAAAAAAAACGTTCGACGTCGAATGTAATAAACGCCATATTATATTATTATTATTATTATTATTATCTATTCACGTCTGGTTTTTGTCTACATTAATATATTTTGCCGCGCGTTTTCTCAAAAAAAAAAAAAAGTGTATAATATAATATTTATTATCATTTTTGCACGAAACGAATAATAACAAAACAAAAAAAAAACCCGTTATATAGAAATCACTGAAGATATCACAGAAATCTCTACGTAAAAACGTTTCTCGGTATGAAATGCGCGTCAAACTCGGTTTACTGCAGAATAACTCAAGAAAAAGCTTTGATTGAAAATTATAATAAACTTTTTTTTTTTTTTAACTTCTTTTCAATGTACATATCGTAAGTCCTATTGCTTTTTTTTTACGGGAGGTTTGTTTTTTACGTTTTTACTCGACGAATACGTGCCAACGTTTTGTATATATATTTTACGTATCAGCTCTTTAATTCTACTCTTCTTAATGAATATTCAAATTGGAATTCGTATTTTTCATAAATCTTTTTTAATCTTGACCGTATCATATACCTTATACAGTTGCGAGTATATATATATATATATATATATTTTATAATTAAAACATAAATTATACGCCTATAGAGGCAACTTTAAAAAAAAAAAAGTAGAAATTAAATTTAATATTATTCTCGTTTGTTACATTAAATTAAAACTGCAGATTGCAATTTTCTACGTAATTTTCATTCGTTTTTTTTCTATCTTAAAGTTTAATAAATTAAATTTAGTAGGAGAGAAAAAATCACGTTTCCATCGAATTAATCGGTTCATATTTTATACAAATGTTTCGTTTAAGTAGTTCATATGCGTACACGTTAATTTCTAAGGTCATTATTTTTTTTTAAATTCACCACCGTGTGCAG
Source organism: Slavum lentiscoides (assembly GCA_032441835.1). Taxonomy (NCBI): domain Eukaryota; kingdom Metazoa; phylum Arthropoda; class Insecta; order Hemiptera; family Aphididae; genus Slavum; species Slavum lentiscoides. Next base: position 8,524,673 of record CM063709.1, read on the forward strand.
AATGTCGTTGAAAACGCTACTAGTGTGCTTTTTGTGTACGTACAGAGACAATTATTTAAGTATCCCCCTGGACTACAGGCGGTGCTTATAAGCGAAAGAACTCCCTCGAGTATTTTAAAGTGCAAGACTCTATACTGTATTATTATAATTACTGCCGAGCGTTGTCAGTCAGAAGAAACTATTAACTTCGGTAAACACGTAAAAAGACACATCTTTTTCCCCCGCGCCGTCTTGTAAACACAAAATGCATTTGCAAAATGTTCGCAGAATATTTTTCCGAAAATTGAAAAACGCTGTGCAGTGTTTTGAGCGTATTACATTCGAATACTTCACATTTCAGTGCTTTTTTAACACGCCATAGTGGTTTTACAATGCCGTAAATTTTTTATTATTACTTCTTTTCGACTAGAATAAGCAGTGTTCTGATCTTTACACGCTCGATAAAAATCCGCTAAAAAATTCTGTACACTTTTTTGGAGAGTTCGTTTTTCGATTTTCCCAATAGTGTGTTTTAACGCGCCACAGAAATATCACACGAAAACGGTAAAAACGCTATTTCGTCAAAATCACATATTATACACAGTTATAACTCCGCGATTTCCAAAACAGCATTCTTAGAATTTTGAAATTTTCATTTAATATTACTGTATCGGTGAAAAAAAAAATTTTTTTTAACATTTTCTTTCAATATAGTGGACAACTGATTGACAGTAATAGTTCTGTAAATTACGGCTGAAGCTCCGTTGACGGTAGTTTTTCCAATACAATGATCCGTCATGGATTTTAAATTCATAATAATAATAATATACTCGAATATTTTCGTCTACGCGCAATTCACTTTAGCGACATCGCCACGAAACACGCGGCGCCCCGCTCTTTTTTTTTTAAAAATAACGTCAAAAAACTGGTTTAAAATAAAAAATTAGAAGTATTTCTATTGTCACCTATTAGCGCCACTATGGGTAAAAAATAACGTGAATACGTCTCTGGACTCTGATTATTTTGTGTTATATATAAATATATACCATTGGAAAACGCCATCTCCGAGTATATATATATTATATAAGTGATCAATATATATACGAGAAATGACATAATAACAGTTATTTAAGGGTATATAACCGTGGACAAAAGCCGGGCCGTTCGCAGAGGAAATATAATAATATTCGAAACTCTCCCTTATAATATCCTATCTCGTCCAATTAAAATCAAATAGTCCCTGTAGTATATATATATATATATATATATATATATATATATATACGCTGTAACGGTTTAATCTCTGCATTGTCGAAAACTGTGTTGCGAATACGTGATTTAATCAAACTTTGTTAACGCTTTGTAAATTATATAATAATATTAATAATATATTTCGCTCGCATTAAACGCGCGCATTTATAATTAAAATAGCCTCAGAGAAAGGTATATATATATATATATATAAAGAGTTAATAGCGTTTAAAAAGATTTAATCGTGTGATGTGTGTTGTAACTACGATTATATATACTCGAGCTATATAATATTATAACGTACTTTTAAGGACAATATTTTTGAAAGCGCACGAGCATATCCACCGGAGAGAACGCTCACTTAATAATACGCATTTTTTATTGCGCATTGAGGAGAATTTAACGACAAAATCAAATTATTATTATTATTATTTCGAGTCTTCAACGCGTTTTTACTATTATACCTAGACGTTAAATTGGCTGTTTACGGAGATTTCGCGATTTAATTACTGTGTATAGACCATATAGATCATAAAAATAGAAAGCTGCGTGAGGATACTCGAGATTAATAATAACACTCGCTTCGATTAACTGGACTCCCGTTACTAGTTACTAGTTAATTTTAAATCATAATATATAGTGACGAGATACGTTACTTATTTATAATTATAATAATTATGTGACGATTAATGAGTTAATAGTTACAGAGATAATAAATGGCAAAAGTAACTCGTTAAGTCGCGAGTTAGTGATTGTACAAGAGTTAAGCTACGAGTAGATTTTATGAGTTTACTTATTTAAATGAAAAATACGGTGTGTTTAGTTCAGATTTTTGAATAAAATGAACGATTATCGAGTAAAAATTAAAAAAAAAACCGAATTTTTTTGTTTTAAAGTGTTTGAACGAAGCGAGAAAGCTATTGGTTTTACAATGATGTTTATTATTTTTTTTCTGTGTACAAATTTTCGATTAAAAAGAATACTCTGATGATGTCCGAATTAGGTTTCGGCGACAGCCGAATTGTATCTAATTGGTACTTTATTTCAAACGTTTTTTTTCAATAGTTTTTTTACTCGCTTTTTCACTAAATCACTACAGAGCTACCGATTAAAACGCAATTAGTCCGAGATCGCACAACGTTTAAACTGTGTGTTTACACGAGAGAGATTTTTGTGTAATAAGATAACCAGAAAATATAAAAGTATCGACCATTTATTTTCCCATACTTTTGTCCGAGCAGATGGTTTTTACAGTCATACTCGTACAGTCGTAAATTTATATTTTATTTAAGTTATAAATTATTCGAATGTGTGTGTATATATATATATATACGAATTCCATAATAACGTTATTATTAATGCTTATTGCGACTGACCGCATTACTACATTTCTACAGCGATTGATCGGTCAATCGTGATAGTGTACAGCGATTTCCGATATTTTTGAGTACATTCGTAAAAAAAAAGGGGGAAAATTTCTCGCAGTAAAATACCAACAATAATATAAAATAAGGGTTGTACAGGTTTTCTTTTCTTGTTATTATATAGATTAGACTTTATACGTATACAGTTATATCGAAGTATTCGAAATCGACGTTATTCAAAAATGTAGGTCATTTTTTTGCATTGTTATCACACTGTCCATATTTGAAAAAAATATATTTTACGTGCTATAATTTTAGTTTCGAATGTCCGTCTTTCAAATATTCTGACACGGTCCGTGCACGACTGTGTTTAACGCGCGCAGTCCTTTACTGTTAGCCAAACCGATTTTTTAATAATTCATTAAACGTATCCTTGGTAGGTATTTAATTTATTTTTCGTGTTTTAAATGCTTTTTGTAACGTTTTCAATGTGTTCATTTCGCAGCACTACACGACGTATTATCATCTGTATAATACGTACATAACGCGTACACTCGAATGCCGTTATACGGTATACCTATATAGAAAAAAATCAAAAACCGAAACTCTTATATTACACTTGCCATACCGTCGTCCGTTGAGTAATGTTCAAAGTAAGTATTCATATTTATAGTTAATGTAATGTACGAGCATACGCGGTTGACAAGAGGACTGGGAGAAATGAATTTTTAGCCTTTCTCCAGCTTTAATGTGAGTATATACATATTTAAAATTCATAGTGACTACTTCTTGTGTATTTCGAGTGCAGCGGATTTCTTTTAGTCTTCCCCTCCCCTCAGAGAAATCCTAAACACGCCATTGCCAACTATTATAAGCAAATAAGCGTCGGGGACGTGGCGCGACTAAGAGTTGCAGCTTTTTCTCCGTGCCCGTTAAAGCAGCATCGTGTAGGTATACTGAAAACAAAGCAAATATTTTTGGTAATTGATTTTTCTGCGGATATTTTTTGCTCAGTTTGTATACGCGCACCGCGTATTTTATCGTACTGTTGAACGGATGTCGTGATTGGTGGTCGGGGAAGGGTATAACGTCAAATATATCTCTCGCGGACGTGAAATAGAAACCCGCGATGGAAACGGAAACGCGGTTCGTTGACGGGTGACGATGATATCTGTACATCGACAGGACCGCGGATACCAGAGATGGCGAGCAGCGAGAAAAACTGACGACGACGATCGTCACCTGCTACCGAGTATTATTGGACACGATTATATTGAACGCTTAGAGTATACGAAATTTTTAGCTTTTCAAACGTATTTTCGTTCGTTTTTATTATACAAAAATACGTTCGGAATATTATTTTGTATATTAAATATTTTGTACAACAGTGGTGGGCGCCGCTATATTAATATTGTTGATCCGGCCGGTAGTGAAAACATATTTTATAAGGTTTGAATTACGATGTGTTATGTGTGTTATATAGCTGTCTGAGGTCAAATAATACCGATTTTTTGAACACAATAATGCATTAGGAGTATCACCTCAGTATCGTACGACCTACATTGACACGCGGGTATCTCTTTTCAAAAGATCTATTTTATAACGGTCCATCCGTAACGGTTTATTTGCATAGCTGATACGATATTGTAAATATTTATGGAAAAACGTTGCCATCAAATTTTGTCGCTGAAGCGACACTATATACATGGTTTGAAATGTGAGAAAATATTATGCGAATACATCGCAATAATAATAGTTTAGGGCGGAGAGTTCAATGCGTTAACCTTCCCCCTCCTCCCCCTGGAAATCTCATTTAAATAACAGAACGTTAAATTTTAAAGGGTTTAAACTGTTTGACGAATAGTTTATTTAATATTTTTCCTCGACTTTCGAGAATCGAAAACGGCGTTTTTCTTGCAAGGCTAAGCAAACTAATTTTATATACGTATAGTATGCTAAACTGTTGAGGATTTTACGAAAATAATGTCCGTGATTGTTTTTGCGGAAACCTGACGTGTTTCAGTGTCCTCTTTCGGAAATTCTTGGCTTTGGATGTCTTTCGTTAAACTTCGCAGTGATGTTCACTTCCGACGCCTTTCGCAAGAACGTATTCAAAGTCTAATTAAACGTCTGCAGTTTTCTGCCGCGTTTCGCCGTGTACCGATTGAAGCTTCATTTCGAAATCGTAACAATTTAAATCAATTGTCTAGTTGAAAATAACAAAACCGGAACGATCGAAGACCGACCATCGGAATGGAAAAATTTCAATTTGGTTTCGATACAGTTCCGTCGCAGTTATCAAAAGAACCACTTGTTGATGACATTAGACGATTTGTTTCTTGAATGTCTTGTAGGCATTTACTGGATGGTGACGTGACGTCTGTATGGAGTCGTGTTCTCTATTCTGGCATTTCTAAGAGTTCCCGTCAGCTAAAGCCGATTATCTACTCAAATAAACGAACAATATAAGTAGAATATATTTTAAATGTACACGTCTCGAATATATACACGGTGTTTTTTTTTTTTATTCAGATTGCGTCTTTTCAATACAGGTGAAATCCGAATTTACTACACTATACGTATGTACGATAATAGTCTGATTAAACGTCAGTTTTCCGCCGCTCGTACGGCGTACCTCGGTTGTACTGCGTATATCTTATAGGGCAACACGTGGTAGTAATATACGTTATTATATTGGATTTAGAGTGTTTCTACTGCGTTTTTTTTCCCCGTGTTATATTTCCATCGAAATCTACGTCGTGCGAAACCCGAGTCGACGGAAAAACTCGGTGAGTAAAAAAAAAAATTTCCTTTACAACGTACTTTTACCCCGTCTACATTGTATTATAATAATACGAGTATGTTATGTAAAACCTTTTTGTCGCGCGTGTGACACGTCAGTTGGGATTTAAACAGATGTACAAATTGTGTACGATCACGGAAATCGATCAAATGTCAATAATAATAATAGTAATGTACGTCGGATTTTCGTGTAGCCGATTTCAAATTTCGAATTTACGTTTAGTATTAATTCAATCGTCGAAAAGTTTTTGAAACACGTAGATATTTCTGCTGTTCTTCGTAGAAAATATCTATTTCATTTATAATGTGTAATTTCGCGAATTAAAAAATTTATCTACTGACATTTAAGCGACATCCACAAAACCCGCTGCTCGATTTTTTTTTTTTTTTTAAATGTGTTACGATTTCAGTGTACACAAATTTCTAATTGTAATATGTTTTTTTTTTAAAAATTCTTTTAATATTGATTTGTTTTCTAAGCTATTGGGTTTATTGACATCGGTAAACCAATGTGTGTAGGTTAGGCATTAATGATTTTGTTTCGAATGGCCATTTAAAAAACGGGCAAAATCACAATGCCCGATAATAGAGCCATAGCTCACTTTGACCGTAATATATATATATATATATATATATATATATAGTATCGTATATTATAAAAGTAATCTTTCGCCACTACACTTACGGTACAAATCGTTGGCAAGTCTGAGAGATCTGTTGCCAAACAAGTTTTAAAAGGTTTTTTTTTGTATAAACGAGAACTTTTATTTCGCAATCATGTCGGTTAGTCCTATTCGCTTATCTCTACTTTAAATTCCCTTCCTCCCATTAACCCATATCTCGCGACGACAGGATCGCTTCCGTGTTATTCGTCTTTACGCGCATCTGCCCTCGAAAAACCCCTCCGATTTAAATAAATTAATTGACTATATTATTATTATTATTATACATTTCGATTAGTTTTGTCTGATTCTTATTGAATTATTAATTTAAAATAGTGAAATATTCGTTACGAATGGAGTAATTTTATCCGAAGCATGATAATTCGTTTTTATTTATTTATTAATTTTTTATCATTGCAAAACAATATTACACTATAGAAATTCAAATTTTCGCAATAAATAATAATAGTACCTTTTTTTTTTTTTTTGCAATCCCCTTAAGCAGTGTATTTTTTCCAATACATGTAACTATTTGAACTCGATTAAATTGAATATATTTCGTTAAGGGTTTTGTGCGAATTCTTTTTTTTAGCCAAAAAACATGCCTCACTGGAAAAACTCTTACGCCTCGTGGAGTGTTTCGTTTTTGAGAATTTTTTTTTTAGAATAAGGAATATTTCCTCAAAATTCTATTTTTAAACGCTATGATAAGAGTTGGAATACGAAGACGACAAGTTTTTTAAAAGTATTTTTAATTCCCGAAAATAATTATCATTATTGAAATCACACCAATTCTGTTGCGTAACAAATCGCTTATATTTTGCTCTTTATTATCAGAAACGCACTTTTTTTTTGATAAATATTGGATATTTGGAAAAGCATTTTTTTTTTTGAAAAATGCGTGTTGTCATGTGAGAAATAAAAAAAACGATTATTACCGTTCGTGTATTGAACACTTAACCGTACAACTCGCGTGCGTATGTACATGCCAATAGTTTAACTGTGTACAATTATTATGCATGTAGTAGGACAACAATTTATAACCACTTGAATAAAATTTACTTTTAAAAAATGATTTTGATTTATCAGCCTTTCTGAAAAAAAAAAATGTTTTTTTCGCTAACCATATGCTATTAACCGTATTCGACTTAAGTTTATTTTTGTGTCGTTTCATATTATTTATTTTGTATAAAATTATAATTTTTTTTTTTGAAATTTTCTTTTTTTAATATTAATATACTTAGTCGACTAGTTATGTAGAGTATTAAATACGAAGTTATTAAACGAGAACGTGTCGGTATTATTCGCAGCAAACAATAAATAATTTTGATAATTAATCTTCGTCCTATTCCGCATTGTTGTACTGCGAAATCACGCGTTTAAATCTGTCTATATATTATAATTGATAAGACTAATCACTGTGGAATACGCGTACGGCGTACGTAGAATATTATCATAAAATAAAGTTATCAATTTATATTGATATTTTTGTTGTTAAATCGGCATGAAAAATTTGAAATTATTTTGGGAAAATAGCGAATCAAATAGGTAGAAAAAAAATTTTATTTTAATCACAATTTGATTTTTTTTTAAATTATCTTCTATGACCCATTCACTTTAAGAAAAACTCTACTCGAACGACCGATTTGTGCGCAGTGGCTCGGTGATATCGTTGCACGCACTTTGGACAACGTAAACTGGTGTGATAGGGAAAACATACATCATCGCGTCATAAAATGACCGCCGTCGACGAAAACTGGTCGCTTATTCTTAAAGTCAACGGGGTACAGGTTTGTTAACAATCAATTTTTCGAAAAATGTCCGGAAAGTAAATAGAATTTGTGATGTGTTGATTGAAATTGATCCGGGTAATGATTAAATAATAATATATGTGCTCTTAACCGAGAGGTACATTAAAAATTTACATTGTGGAAGATAATATGATACCCTTATCAACTGTCTTCCCCCCTTCGTGAACACACCACTGGACTTGCCCATCACTCCATTTATCGTAAGACCGCAACACAATTCTTTGTTTCGGTGAAAATACCGTACGCTATCATACATCGTATATCATATATACGTATATCATTTCTATAAGTTCGTTAAATCTATATAAATATTTTTAAATGCTGTAGAAATACTTCAAAAGAAGATATTAATATTATTATATAATGTACTGCGGATAAGAGAAGTTTTATTATTTTTATGTATAAAAAATATATATATATATTAAATGATTTTCCTTTTGACCGTTTTAAGTTCAATACTCTAACTAATGTGAAAATGTTTATACAAGTATAAGACATACTTTTTTTTTGTTTGGGAAAAATAAAATAATTATGTACATTTTTTTTTTTTTTTGACATCGCGTTTATATTATTTAAATTTATGAAAGCGTATCATAAAATGTGCGTATATAAACGCCATATACAGAACCTATTTCGTTTTTTTTTTCTTTTTGTTAATGATTGCCCGAAATTATTTTCGAATTTGAAGAAGGCGTTATTGTGAATCGTATCGTTATTTTATTCTTCTAAATCCGTAAAAGACATATTTCGAACGATTATTTTACACTACGCGAGTTTTTTTGCTTATTCAATTTATTCCTCGTTGTATCTCATTATATATATTATGTCGAAATTGTGCAGTACTGTAATACTTTGCTTTTTATTCAATAATACGAAATATTCCGATAAACTTATTTTTTTTCACACTGTTTTCACGATTTGACAAATAATTGTATTTTTAGTTCACTATTCACAAACTTACTGTTATTTTTATTATTATTATTTTCAAAAACTTTTCGCTATTCTTGGTATTTATCATTTTGATTTTTTTTGTACGAATTTAGCGAGAAAACGTACACTACTTTTTACTGCAAGTCGTATATATACTTCAGGGAACGTATTGTTTAATTTTATTTTCGTCGAAACGAATATCTCTTCGATTCGAAACATTTATATAATACGAATTACATGGTTTGTGGGGTAAGTTTCTTCTAAAAAAAAACTACCTATTCTTTTTCCTGAAAATTTCATTCTTTTTTTTATACTCGTCAGTTCTCAAATCTTGGCGATATACCGTTAAATCCACTCTCTTATATTAGCTCGGATACTCTCACGGATTCCTCGCGTACATTTATCCTTATCCCATTAATCCACACATTTTCTATCGGCATGATGTCGTCTATCTCATTATAATACATCGATACTCCATTCAAGGTCAGTATTTCTTCTTTCGTTCTTCCATCTAGAGATTGAAAAAAAATCCTTCCTTAGCTTTTTTTTTTTTTTATATTTCCACTATTCGCTCATTGCCCCCGGCCAAAGTGAACGAGTTATTCGACGATTACGTTTTTGAAAATTACCTCAGTTATTATTGGAGTCTATTTTGACGGTTCGGCTTCAAACATTTCTGCAGGATGTATTCTTTCTTTACTCTAAATTATGCTATTTAGTTTTTTAACAATATTCCCCTATACGTGTTTCGACAATTATATTATCATGTTCAGCGAGAACCAACTTTTTACAAAAAAAAAAAAAGTCATATATAAATATAACGGTTTTCTTTAGAATATTTCTGAACGTTTGAATAAATACCATAGTTTGTAGTGAATAATATATATTTATGAAACTTCTTTAGACGAACAAGTATGAAACGCGTTGTATTCGTGTCAAAGGAAACAACGATTAACACGTGTATTTTCGTGTCGTAAAAACCATATACAAAACGCCAAAACGATGTAAATGTCATGAATATAAATACTGACGGTGTTTCGCCTTGTCGTTGCACACATTACATATTTGACATTCAATTTAATGACTGCGGTCTGTTTTTGAAAACCAGTTGGTTTCCATATATAAAATAGTCCATTCGTTAAACCTATATTTATAACAGCGAAACGTGCTGATTTCCAAACTTATTCGGAATTATAACGATCAGGTAAAGATGTACTTTTCTATATATGAATTTCAAAATTCCGCTCTTATTGAAACAATTTTATAGAGCTTTTAAAATGTAATATCGTATTAATTATGACTATATTTATTATGACGTACACTAGCGTCGCTAAGGATCGTTTTTCGATTACAATGCTTATTATTTTTCGAATTCAAAATAATAATATACAGTTTTGTTTAAGTCTGTTCACTCGAACCGACATCCACTGCAGTACCCGCGGATCGTTACGTTTTTTTTTTCTTTTTGTTTTACTAAAAATCGTTGCTCATCTATTATACACACACGGAAATTAATGTCAAAGCTTAAAGAAAATTATCTGTGTATATATGCGCCAAAGCGTGTTAACGATGTCCTAAATACGTTCAGCAGAAACAATTTTTTTTGTAAACGGTAAGTGTTACACTCTAACACTTGTCAATACTTCAAGTCATCGCGCGTTTGACGCAGTGTACTCTATTCGTTATGACTGAAGGGTTTGTAAAAGCGCGAGCAAGTCCATTTGGCAAAAACCAATACACTTTGTACATCCAAGAGTGCTTACGTAAATACGAGTACAAATTGGATTTTATTTTCAACTAATAGCTGGTGAAATGTGTTTTCTGTATTTGCTATAACGATCAAGGAGAAGTACTAGATCTAAATAATCGATGGATTTTCGGATTTTTCGCATAGTTTCACCAATACAATAAAGTCTTATCACACCCGGTGGTCCGTTTCCTTGGCGCACCCTGAATTCAGGATTTCCGGCCGAAGCCAAGGCCAATCGTTATACGTATCTAGGTAATTTAGAAATTATACAATTATACAATCATAGGCACAGGGTTTGATTTCGAAATTAGAAATTACTCGGCACACCCGTTGTAATAAAATTTGGATAGCAATTTATTAATTTACATTGATGTATAAACGATTGATTACTATTAGAAATTTAAAAGTGTTAGTGTCTGAAAAAATGGACTTGTAATTCTGCGGGCATTTCAAAGTCATTAAATACATTTTAAACCGACACTTTAAACCGTCGAATTCAATATCGGTGATTCTTTTTTCGTTTTCCAATATCATTTATTCGAATAGAATCGAGACGTTCAATACGTTCTAACGAAAATAAATGATACCGTGACGATTTTAGGTGATATGAGGTATTTACGAATTCTCAACCACAACAATGAGATGAAAACATTAAGATTATCGATCTCGAGTCGATTTTCCAGGACGTATTGTGTAACGTTCAATCTTACATTTTCAAAAAAAAGACGGTTAATTGTTCCGTACAGTCATTTTTTTCAAAATTTTTTTTTGGTACGTGTAATTCGGCGAAAAACCCAGTAATTGTAGTTATAACAAAAAATAAAAAATAAAAAATTCAACAATTACACAATAATTATTCTGTCGTATCATATTGGGTTCCCATACGAGTTGATTTACTGACCAGATGGTACAAGTATTATTTAGACATTTTATCAGAATTTAGGGGAGAGTGCCAGAGTGGAACAAAATTGGAAGATAATATCTTAAACCGTAGATTGTGGTAAGTTGAATTGAATAAGCTGACAAATCGATTATATTTGATAACAAAATGTGATATCAATCAAAACGATAAATCCGTTATACAATATTATGACGTTATAAACGTCTCGTTTTTCGAATTCGAGTACCTATATAGCCATTAGATACTTTAATGTCTACGGTGCACTTATTGCGGCTTGAACTCACGAGCGTTATAAGAAAAATATTAATCGGTAAAACGAAATAACGCGTAATATAGAGATAATTTTTTATTATTCCGAAGCAAAAACGATTATTATCAAACGCGGATAAGTTAATAATAATATTTACGAATTAAATTGTCCGAAAATAATCGGTCGTCGGACTGTGTTTGTGTAAATCGTTATTTATACTAAAAATAATAAATAATTTATTACTGTGGGGCAAAAACGGTTATTATTGCTAATAATATTGTGACAAATTTCAAAACGAATAATTTAAAATTAATGGCATCCATAAACATTTAATAATAATTATTCGTTATTTACATCTAGGAAAGCATTTTATCTCGGATAACTGCAACTGGATGTTTATTTCCTTATACGTATTTAACAAAACACGTATAAGTACAAATTTTTTAGCTAACTCGTTTATCCGTATATTGCACAAAACCGCGTACACTGTATTATTATTATTATTTATTCATATTTAAACATTTATACGAATAAAGTTATTGGGATGTCGGTTATGGTATAAAATCAATAATTTATACGAACGACTCGACATTGAGATTTAACTCAATATAGATCTGTAGATACATTATGAAACCTTGTAACAATAAGAATCCAATAATAAATATTCGTAATATACGATTTTCCACGAATATTCCATTATATATGAGGGATCGAAAATCCGTAGACATTTGACTCGTTATAGTACGAAGAAATGTAATGAAAAAAAAAATCTATTATATTGGTCACATATTATATGGACGACGGCGTATTTCTTATAACAGAAAAAAAAAGAAAAGAAAAATCGCGTATCGGTCGTTGCGTAATGACATATATATAAATATATAAAATTATACCATTGAAAAAAAAAGAGATTATTTGATTTCCCTCTGTTTTGAAAAATCTAAGAATATATGATATTTAAAGAAAAAAAGATTTATATTAAGTCTTTTGAGAAAGTTGAAGTATTTTCAAGATATTATATGGGTATTCAAATATTTTCCAAAAATTTATTTGGAATATTTGCTCGAATAACGTAAAAACTATATAAAATGTACTACGTACATCGTTCTATCAATGTGAACTTATCCTCAGTAAGTTTTTTAAGCATTTTATAACTTCTATAAATATATTATAGTCTGAGAAATCGTTTTTTTCTTTCATATTTTAAAAAAGAAAAAAATAATTGTGCGAGAAATACAGACAAATAAGTATTTAAAATTGTAATACTAAATTATAGTATTTGTCCCGTCATCGCATACGTGTACGTGTACTGTACTGTGCCTATTCCGAAATTGTATATTATTGCAAAAGAATAAGAATAATTAAATTAAATTATATTACGTTTTAAAATGTTCCATTTACTTTGTGCAATTAGTTCAACCCAGAGCAATCCATTCATGTGGACTGTAGTCCTACGGTTACAGTCAATTCGCACAAGGAGCCCAATATTTAAAAACCGTCTCAATAATTTAGTCCATTCGGATTTCAACTATTAAGTGTTATTAATCAGTGTAGACACAGTTTGAAACCGGAATAGAAAACATAATCGTTTCGATTTTTTTTAAAAAATGCAGGGATTAACATAAAAAAAAAAAATTAAAATTAAATTAAAAAATATAATTAATTTCAATTAAATCACTTTACCCGTTCATTTTACCAAAAATTATCTTTTAACTCGATAAGTGAAAGTTTTTTTCAACTTGGCGTGTTAACTTCAAGTTAATTATGTCCGGATAATTACAGAATTATCTAAATTGAGCAAGATATGGGTAAGGGACAACTACTATATATATAATATTGCGTTTATATAATGTTCGATGACATGAACATAATAATAGCGTAGACTCTATATTATAATACTTTAAGAGATCTTATCTAATTTTTAATGTTTATTAGGAAAATTTTTAATTTTAACCAGGTTCAGTTACTTTTTAAAGTTACAAAAATAAAATATAATTATATTTGAACGAGTTAAAAAAAAAACTAATGTGTAACGAAGCTCGTTACTGTATAAATATATTGTAGTTTAAAAAGCTTGAATATTCTTGCACAGAATTTTAGAATTAATAATTCTAATAGTTAAAAATTAAACGAAATATTAAACGAATTTCGATCTCAATACACGGCGAAAAACAAAAAAAACTAAATATTTTCAAAATACACGTGGTATATTTAGTTTTTAAGCGCATGTAGCTGGTAACTATAAAAAATAAATAAATTATTATTACCAAGTTCCTTTTCTTAATGATTCACTATAGTATTCATAGACATATAATATATAGACCGCGATTAGAGAAAGAAGCACGGAGCAAAGATATGTGCGAGAGAGAAAGAGCCATTTGAGGTTTTTTCGTGGATGAATCATGTATCACCATTCGCTGCGGATCCGGATATCTTGCTGCCACAATTTTGTTGTATAGTCCATGAAAAAACCTCTTCTAAGTCTGTCTCTCTCATAGACCTTTTAACTATAATTAACAGGTCCATGTTCTCTCTCGCACATGTCTTGGCTCTAGTGCATTACACGTGATACACTGATCGTTCGCGGTCTGTGTCTGTATATTATATGCCCATGGATATACTTAACGGGTTTTATATGTAGTGCAGTAATTCGTAATTGATCGGCGTTACATAATTAAAGTTAAATTAACCCAGTTGTTTGAAAACTCTAAAATCGAGTTATTTGTCAAATTGGCAATTGAAATCCGTATATTATATATTTAGGTTCGCGTAAACGTAAAGCTTTTTTAATCTCGACAGTTCTGCGTATAGACATCGCGCGATGTTTAATCTGTATATAGGCGTGTCTTATTATAGTTTTCTACATCCATCTTAATAATCTCTTTGATCAGGCTCGTGTGATCTCACGTCTAGTACTGTTACATTTACGTCGTACACAATATCATATTATTATATGTATATAGGTACGCTTTTTTTTCGGTCTCACCCGTTTCATCATCACCACCACCACCACGAGACTACTCTCATTTATCATATTTGCACTCTCTCTTCTGGACCCTTATCGTTTATTTAATCACATATACCTATAGTCGTCTGCAGCTTTCTCTAAGTGTCTCGTTCTCTTCCGTCTGCAGATTTACCTCTATTATTAATATGATACTGTATATCGCGGTACCGTATCTACAATAATTTCAAAGAAATTCTTAATTTCGATGTATTTTATTCGTTAATTAATCAATTAAATATTATTTTTTCGTTTCGTGTGTTTTTTGATTTTTTCTACGGACAAAAGTATAAATGCTTCGATTTTTAGGTTCCATTATACCCGACTACTTCACTGAAGCAAATATTTATAACTTGTCGATACTCCATTCAATATTTTTCGTTCGACATTCTCAATATAGTTTTCTTAAGCGCAAATCAACAAATTGTTGGTTTTTTTATATATAAGAATGAATTAAACTTTCAGTTTTGTACTCGAAGACCGGAGAATTTATTATAAAGTTTATCATATGATATTCTAACAACAATAATAATAATAGTAATAAAAGTATAAAATCGTAGTGCGATTTTTTTTTTCTAAAGTGTTTGAAGTTTGAAATCCGAGAAACTACCAACAAATCGCTCAAGAATTAAATTTTGTTTTCTTGTCGCGTAGTTCTTAAAGTGTTAATCCAATAGACTTGAAAAATTTTCACTATTGTACTTTAATAATATGATTAATAAACTTTTAAACAATTTTGAAAATTCCATTTATTTTCGGTTCTTTTTTTATGTTTTGAAAATTAATATACTTTATAACTTTTTGACTGAAGTCCTGAAAATGTAATACAAAAGTTAACATAAGTAATTTTAATAGTCGGTATAAAGTGCTAAAAATCGTTAGCTACAATTTTCTTTCCAAGCTTTTTAACAATTTTTTTGATAACCTTAAAAAAATATCGCCTATTCTCTTTTGCTTTGCGACATCATATCGACTTAATACGGTATATTGTAAATAGTTTCCAGGCGGTATTACAATATTTGCGCGTATTTATTTTTCATTTAATTCTGCTTTTAAACGATAAGTAGTTTATATTAATATTATAGGAAAAGAATATTTTTTTTTTAAAAAATTTTTTATTAAAGTTTTAAACCTTCCGTTTATTTTAATATTTAATTTAAATTGATAAATGGTTTGTGTGGGATAATATTTAATTATATATTTCATTATATATTATGTATGTATGTATATATATATATATATATATATATATACCTCGTATTGTTTTTATGAGTATACACATTCACAGTCATCCATGTGAATTTATATTTTTCATTTTAATTGTAATGATTTTACAGTGTATGCTTCCACAGTAAAAATCGAAAACCAAAAAAACCGTTTATTTTTGTGTATTTAAAATAAGTGTAACAAAAGGGAATACGTAATTTTTTTTTTTTTTTTAGGTATTTTAAATTGATTGTATTCTAAATATTGATTCGCTAAATCAGTGAAAAGGATTCGGGCATTGTCTTTTTGAAAACGTACGAACAGTACTCGTACACGAATGCCGTTAAAGTTTGCCCAGGATTCATGTACAGATGCTGATCGTATGTTTTTGAAAAACAGTTTTTCAGTTTTTATACGTATATTTTAATCAATATTACTTGGGCAGTGGCAGCGCAAGACATTTTTTTCCAGTGGAGCAGATTTGCCCTAAATGATTTGTCGTCCGAGCAAGGACACTTTATATAATATTATTGAATTCTCCCCGTAAAACTTTTCGCGTTTTTCATAATAACTTATTGTTTTCGCCGAATTTAACGAAAAATCTAAACACGAAAATGTTATTTTAAGTTTATTTTGCATAAAAAACTGTTTTTAAATCAACTTTGTATTTTTTAGGAAAAAATATTGAAACGCATATTTTAATTAACATATTTTTTTTATATTTTATTAATTATAATAATAATTTTCGTACGGCAAATATATGTAAATCATTCTGTATTCGAATGTCGTGCATATTTCTAGAGATATTCGTAAATAAATAGATTTAAAAAATACTTATTGAAACTATACGAATTTAGACTTTACATTTATCTAATAACAGGATGAACACTTGCCCAAACATTTGCTCTAACTTAACGCCACTCCTGCACGTACGCATATTTTTGACGAAATTATAAACACGATAAATATAGGCACAAGTACAAAGGTAATTGTGTATATATGTGTATAGAAATAAACTATTGAAAATAATGTTTTATAAAAAAAAAAAATGATTACTTTTTTCATTATTATTGTCCTTGTGAGTAATTTTTGGTATTTGTATGATTTACAGTAGGAAAAATGCGCATTACAATATTGACCAACAACGCACAATAAATACGCCACTGGATACCGCGGAATCATTAGAAATTGCCTGTAAATACATTGTCGTTTGAATGTCAAACATAGCGAAACATTGAGAAATTAATAAGTAGAAATTACCAATGGGTAGCTGGTGTAGTGTTTTTGTGCGGTGACGCAGCTTCTGTGAACCATTATTCGAAACAATAAATAAATAAGTAACCGTAACCGCGCCAACATGTTATACTGTGCAAAGGCCGTTAAGCTTAAAGTTTTGGCTTAATTGCTCAGCATTCAAACCGTTCGTATCATGCGCGGTCGATATATTTGCCGTGTACCTCCTCGGCTGGCGAGTACACACACAAACAAATATAATTTATTATATACATAAATATATTATAATTATGCACATTTTGCGGTTTGTGATACTCATTATGAAACGTTTAAAGGCCCTTTATAATATGAGACAACTACAGTTGTTAATTTTCGTATACTTACGCCTAATCCTGTATAACGAAAATAATACAAATACGAGTACCCTCGCCGCTCCTCGTCACTTTAATAATATTCCTGCCCAGCTTTCGGAACGTTCGCTTTAAAGTTTAATTCGTTCGCGTTCTTCTTAAAAAAAAAAAAAATGAACGCGTTCAATTGGTCTTTCAATTCAATTTATTTGTATTTACCAATCGTTTGTCTGCCGTCTGTGTAAAAGGGACTTATAAAATCGATTATTTATTACGTGTTGAATAATCCAACAGGAAAAAAAAATACGTACAAAACTTGAAACCAAACAAAGTTTTGCATATCGTGTTTTTGCTCAAATGTTAATTTTACGTGTCGGAAAATTATTTTAATTACCTTAAATACAGTTCGTTTTGTGAAATTACCAAATAGTAAAAAAAATGCAAATATTTTCTATTATTTACCGATTTATTATTTATTCACAAATTTATACGAGAACCGTATTATTCCTTTTGTTATCTTTTATTATCGGATATATTACGGACCCATTGGAATTCCGTGTTCCTATCGTATTCTTAAAATTTGCAATCAAATAAATACAATATAGGAATATTATAAGAAAATATTTTTGTACAATATTTATTTATTCGTTGTATTAAATAAGTAAATAGATTCGTACGGCATGGAAGTCTTTCGATTTCGTTGAAAACATTATTTGCATACACGTACACGTTCTGTTTGAAAAATAAACAAGTGACATTCACGTGTCGTTCACAAAACACGAACGGATGAAATTCGTTCTTACCAAACACCGATTCTTCCCGGGTGGGACACAATTGTTGTATGCCATTGGTGAAGTGATAAAATGTAGATTGCCGACGATAGAAACCGGCTGTCATTTCACCCGTGGATTGCTTATTCTCTGCAAGTGACTCGAAAACGGTGTATTTTTCGTACCATTGTCAGAACTAAAACCTAGACGAAATTCCGAGCACTTAGAGTGAACCGAATTTTTAAGGTTATTGTGGGAGTAGATTTTCGGCGTTTCAATTAAAACTGTATGACTTGATTACTAATCGTTTTTGAATATTCCAGTACAGTAAAAGAAAACGTAATGTAATCAAAAATGTATCTAATTCGTACTTAAACTTTTAACAAACTGCTAATCATTCCATTACCGGAATTCTTTCCCCGAGATTCAGTTCTTTTTTTTCAACGTCATCGTTTTTAACAGTAGACCGACTAGTCGATCAAACTGGTCAATATAATTATCCGAAAATATTCTTTAAATAAAACTTCATTTTCACGATTTAATGTGTATGATGAAACTTATCAAACCTTTTTCGTTTAACGATTCTTATTAAATAATATAGTATGTAATATTAAGTAATAACACGAATCCACATCGTCGCTGTGTCGTCATAACTCTACTGAGGCAACTTAAACGTGAACATCTCGAAACGCCACTGATACTGTTTTTTTTTTTTACGTAGCATATGCAGCAAACGTAGCGCTCTGAGCGGCCTCAGCACAACGCTATATCTAAACTCTATTCAGTTTAAGATTATACCGGGCGGTGGATGAATATTGGTCCGTGTTCGCGCAGGCGACGTTCCATCGGTATTCCGATTGTCGGCGACCGTCGTGTGCCGACAGAAACAGCCAATGACAGAGCAGCTTCTAGCCGATTGGTGGCGAGGGGGGGGGAGGTCTAGCATAGGCTTCTGTGTTCATTCGACGTACGCATTTCGGTATAATCTTAAACTGAATAGACTATAGAGTGTAACCACATAATATTACAAGTACGGATATCGATCGACCCGTTGTCGCGCCTTCGTCATCAACTATAATAATAATAATAATAATGCGTTCACATCGTGTAATATACAAATCCGTAACCGCGGTATAGGTATAATATTATTATAATATGGTCGCGCGGTGGTGCGTTTTTTTTTTTCCAACAACGTTGGCGTGACGGTGTCGGATTATCGCTCATCGGCGGTGACCGTGTTCCGCTCACGGTGATTTTATCTCGACGTCATACGCACGAAAGGCTTATATTTATGTGTATATGTGTAAGAACGCGACCCGTCGAAAGGGTGTACTTCGATGGCGTGGCGGAGAAGAAAAGTTTCGGTCTATTTGCCAAACACGAGGAGGTTTTTGTCGCTGATGAATTACGTACCCCGACCGTACAGCACGCGCACACACACACGCAAATACCCTTTAGGAAAGGCGTAGGTTTATTATGCGACGACAACCGCCACGAAATATAACGGAACGGGGTGAAACGAGAACGACACTTTATAAAGAAGTCGTTATACGCTTATATTTATTATACAAGACGGAACCTAAAAAAAAAAAAAAAAATGGTTTTTATGTAATTTTTTTTTAAATTCGATTTTCAATTACGGTGTACACAAATACCTGTACAGTTTACACCACACACACACACACACGCACCGATAATTCATAAAGTCATCACTCGGCTTTCATTAAATCGTACACATAATATTTTTATTATATAAAAAAACAATGTTACAGTAGAGTCGAATTCTGAAAACGTAAAGTCAATTGTTCTAATATTCACTCTGTTGCAAGTACGTAGTAGACACAATAAAATCATTAAATATTTCAATCGAAAATCGAGTGCAACAATTGATCGATTCACAAGACAAAACTATATAGAATCGGATGATTTCGCGGTAATACTATACTGTGTTATAGATAACAGTCCAGAAATAGACAATAGTATTAGATTCGAATTTGTCGGAGTTCAAAGTGAAAGCCTTTAAAAAGGGGAAAATCGTGTACGTAAACGAGTTCGTAATGGAAAAGATGGGCTAGAAGAGATTTTAAAAAGAATTATTTTAGTACGATAAAGCGATATTAGTAGGTTAAAGCGAGGGAGATTATTAAAGAAAAATCATATTATCTAATCGAAGGTTATCAACTCGTAACTCGTTTATCAGTAATAATTGCTCAGTCGAAATAATATCAGCAGACATAGTGGATAAATCCATGTATTATCGCTAAACGCGGGAGCGATAGAAAAAGCAATAAAAGCTCTTGGTTTAACGAAAGAAAAAAAAAATGGCTTCAATATCAATAACTCGTAAACCAGATACGTTCTCGGGAAAATCGTCCGAGAATATAAGAAAGATTCATAAAACAGTTTGAACTTGTGGGGGTATTGTTCACGATTGTATCGATAAACTATATATACATGGATAATCATGCGGTTTATACCACGACGTGAACGAAGAAAAAAAATCAAAATTTCTGAATAAAACTGATATTGCTTAAACCCTTCCGTATATCGTTTAAACCACGGTGTTCTCGCGAGCATCATATTGCATTTCACTCGGATTTTCGCTAATACAATTTGCGTTTATTTTATAATATCCGTTTTTTTTTCTATTAGTTCAGGACTACTCGTATTATTATCGTATGTTTACTCAGAGGTTTATTAATCTCCGTCTGTCATCTCCTCGTCAGCCAACCCGAAACCATAATCCACGTATAGCTTACCCACATACGACTTCACCCCGTTCCCTATACCGTCCGCATTGTTCGTGAGTATTTTTTTCCTGACCCTCAAACGCATTAAAGAGAAAAAAACAATAAATAAGTGAAAAAAAAACAAAAGTTTAATCATAATGGATTATATTAACTAAGAAATATATCAATAGGTTCAAAATTTTTTGGAAATTATTATCCTTTGATTTCATAACATCACATCCTACTTCTTATGTTTAACTTAAAATATTCAGAAAACGAAAATAATTTTTAATTTTGATCTCTGAGATAAGTATAAAAACAACATGTGTTACGTTAGTTTAGCTGGATAAATAATTTTACAATATTAGTTATAAACATAAATAATAACAATAATGCAAGAAGAAAATAAAATATTGTTATCGCATTTTAATACTATTAGCTCGATATTCTTTTAGGCTCGGACGTATATTTCCAATTTTTAAATAATTAGTTTTCTTTTTTTAATAATGTTCGATATATATATACAGTGTTCATAAGTTTTTTATCCAAACAATTTTTTACTCTCCTGTATAGCTGCTCGTATTTTAGCGTACTAATTTTTACCTACATAATGCGTCGTTATAAAAGTTCTGTCGGTGTTCATTTTCATTTTCGTTACGGCTTGTAAATACACTATGCCTTTAATTTATTATGTATACGAGTATACAGTGATTTGACTATTATTTGAAATTATAATTAATGATGACATATATTTCACTTTTTCGTATTTTTTTTTCCAAGTAAATTTTTAATAACTTTACGTTTTTGATGTGATTAATATATGTACATAAATTTATTTTAATTTACAGACATAATAATGATCATGCAGAGTATACTCATTAGTCATTATTATTATGATTATTATTGTTATAATTAGGAAAGCAGCGATATTGTACTACTTATGCGAAATGGAAAACGTATCGACGACCTTAACAATATTGTATAAAATTATGATCAGTCTACAGCCAATAATTCACATTTGAAAGGCGTATTTTTAAGAAAGAAAAAATATTTTTGAAGTATTAAGTATTTTGTTTAGTGAGTAAAATATTCGATGAAAACATATTTATCTGTATCGATAATCAAAAAAAAAAAATTTACATTTTTGACAAATCTTAAAACAAAAAAAATATTTAGGATAGAAATTCCGCTCAAACACGACTTACTATTCTATACACAATATTTAATATTCTTAAAACACAATAATTTTATGACAATAATACATCTACGCTGTTCTAAGAAGAAACATTTTTTTTTTTATTAAATGAAAATTTATCGAGTGAGTAAAATACCTTTTTTGAGAACGCATATATAATATCTGCGTTGAATATACAAATTTACAAAATATTATGAAAGATTCGCAATTTATGTGACCTAAAACGGTAAAAAGCGCTATTGAGTGCAGTAAATTGTATATAATGCCCTAAATACGTATTATGAATACACGTGCAGGTATGCTCAAAATATTACCAAAACATGCCTTTAAAAAAAAAAAAAACATACATTTAGTTACACGTCCGTTAATCGATTTCTTAAATTGTGTAGAGAAAAGCAAAGACATACTTATATATATAATATGACCCACATGTCAAATGTATAATGATACTAATCAAGAAATAAATGATCCGTTTGATTAATTTGTTCGCCAAAAGACTGATATGCGCGCATAAAGTTTTAAGACGAATTACTATATAATATCTCTTTAATCCGCGAATCCCGAGTAGTTATTCCGCATTTATATAATATCGACCGCGATAAGGTTATAACATGTACGGGTATAATACCGTCGTTAGATTTATCAAATTCAAAATTTCTCATACTGTTGGAAAATATCTAATTAAAAAATATCTGCAAAGATACTATTGGGATAACTTATGGCACACTCCCTTTAGTCTTTTAAAGTATTCGAATAATTTTATTCAAATAAAAGTATTTAAACACTTTTATTATATCCGAACACTGTTCTGAATATTTTTGTTTTTGAAAACGTTTTGTAAAATGGAAAAAAATCCATGAATTTTATATACAAATTGAAAACCGGTTGAAAAATTATTAATAAGTATATTGATAAACGATATTTGCCTATAGTAATCCTTGTTATCGTTGCAATAAAACGGTTAGTAATCACTCTTGATCAGCGGTTAGGTTCGACAACACACCGGGCATCACCTTTATTGAAACTTCTCAACACGTGAGTCATACTTTTGTTCCCCAAAATACAATCTCACTTCGTCAACAATTTTATCAAAGAATAATCGCTGCTTTAAATCACGGCCTATCGCGGGCGAAGGACTCTTCGATGTCTCTTGAAAAACACTGAAGTAATCCAGAACACGAATTTACAACATCGGAGTGGACTGCCTTATTGACGCGTCAAGAGATCACTTGATAAATTTCGACCGTAAATGCTTGTTGGCGAAAGTTATGGCCAAAAGTTGTGGTCGCTGATAAAACTGATGATTTCGAGCACAATAATGAATTCAATCGTAACAATTGTTCGGAACTTTGAAGACGAAGGTTTTGATCAGATAAATGGGACCGGCATAGAATAAATATACTGGAAGAGCCGAAAGAAATGACCGTTGTTCCAAACGAGCTAACACAATCCGAACATGATATAAAGGAAAGAGTACCAGTGAAAATGCATTTTTCCTCTAAAACTGTTGACGAGATTTTTTTTATTGGCTGACCAACTGACTGAACGCGTTTTCGAAACAAGACTCTCTTGTGGAAATAAAAGAATTAAAGTTAAAAACGAAATTCAAAAATTACTAATGCCATACAATTTAGTCAGAAAAGATATCGAGAAAAAAAACGAAACAAACATCAATTATTTAGTTTTTCACACTTCCTAATATAATCGCATTTTTTTTATTCATAAACACTGACATTGTTGTAAAGCATTTTTGTTATTTCGTAATAAACTTGTTCTCAAGAAAAAAAAAATCATTAAAATCTAAAATCCCAAAATACTCGATAAAAAAACTACAGCTATTAAAAAAATTAAAACCATGAAGCATAATGACTTTCTTGTCATACGATATTATTTTATGAATTGCACTCGAAAATATTTTTTTAGACATTAAAATTCGAGCTCTACATATGCTACATGTTGAACATCTTTCTATGTATTTTTTTGAATACAAAATATAGAATTTAGTATTAATATTTTTTTTAAAGCTCGCATTGACAATGCAGTGAATATACATATATATATATATATATTTTTTTTAATCTAACTCACCTTTTTAGATATATATTATTTAATAAAAGAGATGAAAACAAAAAATTTCCGCATCTCATTTCATAAAGTTTTTGACTTTTTTTTATTTAAGTATTCCAAAATCTCGTTTCGTATAGTTCTTAATTAATACAAATTAAACACCTCTCTCGTGAATTGAGTGTTTGGAATAATTGTGAAAAAAGTTTTTATAATATTATAGTTTATTATTCTATAAGATTTCTTGTATAAAATATGATCGTATTTCAAAATGATAATTTTATACGCGGAACAGTGTTTAGAAGTAATAATAATTATAGTTATTATTCTCAACAGCTTTTTTTAAAATTAGTATGTTTTTAATACCAAATTGTCGTATACAAAAGCCTTTCATTTATTTATTCTAATTGAATTGATGACTTTTTCGTTTTTATTGTTTACGATTTGAATGTAACGAAACATTGTGTAATTAATTTGATTAATATAACGTATTAAACAAGGTTTTTTTAAAATAAAGAATTGAATTAAACAATGACTTTAATAGTACGAAACTTTGAGAAGACACTTTAAGTTGATTTCTTTTTTTTTTTACTATTGTAACTATTAACCAGTATTAACAGTTATACTTTTTTTGTAGTTACTTAGAACTTAATTTAACTCAGAACTCGAATTAATTTAGATGAATAAATCAATTTTCATGATCAATAATATATTAAATATCTAATAGTAGGTATTTGTGTTAAAAAAAAACAACTTTCGTTTATTTTAGTGTTTTTGTTTCATGATTATATGACATAAAATATTAATATGATTTAACAATATTTTATATTATATACATTATATATTGTTATATACAAATACATATATATATATAACAATAGTGTTTGAAAAGGTAAAATCGTTTTAATTTGAAGTCACGAGTTACGACATTTTTTCCTTTGTGTACATTTATTTCTACAAAAGGGACATTTTGTTTTGTATTTTTAACCTTATGAAAAACGTCAAATATTAAATTATATTATTATTGCGGACAGTGTTTGCGTATAATATTAATTTCGAAGCTAAAAATATATTTCACGCGCTTATACGAGTGTATAATATTATATACACGGGCGTATTCAAGTTGGGACAGGTTATTGGTACCCTCCACCGCTGAACGGTCACTTTTGAACTTGAGTATTTTTAAAACGTAAATGTTTTTAATTTTCTTGAAAAATGGAAAACAGGAATTCAAAAATAATATAATACAATATCGTCAATATAATCGTACGGACAGCAATGAGAGCAAACCAAATCGTCTCGTTTGAAAAATTGAAAATTTACAAGAACCTCAAGATAACATTACAATATTGTCGTCGAAAAAAAGGGGAAAGACGCTCCAAGAAATACCGAACGAATTCGTTGAACGCCTTCGACGGTTGGCGTCGGTAAATAGTAATAATACATCACGAAGTATCGAAGTCATTCTACATACAAATATTATTGTATTTGATTATTCAAAGGTATATATAATTATAGTAAAAGGTGTTAAAGGCGTCTTATGGACGTCGTTTAAGTGAATATCACTCGGATAAAGATTTTAGGATTTTATTATTGATATAAATTTGAAAGCAATTATTATAAATCGTATTGCATTCGCGATAAAAACGATTCTGAGCGGAGCTTCGGTGTAACATTATTTATTATTAATAATATTAAGATTACTATAATAATAAATAGTATGATCGTAGACAGCAAAATTTTTTTTGGGAGGGGCCGATAGTATAAATACGAGTATGAAATAAAATAAAAATAATAGAATATAAATTATTAAATTTTATTTTAAGAAAAATTTCGGGGAGAGGGAGGGGGTTTCTTTAATATAGTACAAAGTTACGTATTTGGTAAAAATGTCATTAGTTTTGAACAAACGTAATTTTCCATCCAAAAATAAAATACATTCTGTTGAAAAATTCTAAATTGTGACAAACCAATTTCAAGATTTTTTTTTCTGAATATAGTCGAAGCAATAACGTACGAATACGTCTGATATTGTATTGAATTTTTAAGCCTTAAAACCAAAAGTTGCCACCTCTCTTATGATTTATGAATACTTCAAAATCTATAATTGCTGTAAGTAACCCAAAATTGAAAGAAATTTTTTTGAAAAATATTTTTTCTCTTATATAATATAAAGTCAGTGGTTTTTTTTTTAGGCGCTTTTAAGAAAATCGAAAAACCACCTCTCTAAAGTACTCTAACTAGATTCGAAATTCGCTACCGGAAACCAGATATGACCGTAAAGATCTGAGTGAAAAGGACTTTCTGGTAGAATTTTTGGTTACAAAAAAAAAAAAAAAAAACAAATAATTCTAAAAACCAATGTCAATCGCTCCCCTCGGAGTGTAAGATAATTAAAAAATTATAAATAATAATAATACGTTAATTTAGAGAAAAAAACTCGTTAATTTTTGTGGGTGTAAAAATAACTTTTTTCCAATTATTTTTTTTTTAAACACGATTTACCCCTTTCCGATTGAAATGATGTGCATACATTTCTACAATTGTACGCGTCGTGTACTTACGGTGATATACCACCGAAATTCACGGTTTTGCGCACATCATCCGCGGAGCAGGCTAACCGTTACGACGCGCCCACCCCGAGTTGTGTTATCATACCATCCGTCATTCACGTCGAAAGCCAAGCACTTAGCCCCACGTCCCAGTTATTTTCTTTCGAATGCGTAAAAAGCTGAGCTCATGAATATTTTAACGTGGTCTTTTCTGAGCAGTCGCGAACACGGCTGTTGTATACACGCACACGTATTATTCCATATATATATATATATATATTATATTATATGCGCGGCGTTCAAGTAATTTGCGAACGGACGGGTCATTAAAAGGTCACAACGGGTTATGTGTTTATACGCGCGTCGTACGACCTGAAATTCGTTTTAGAAGGGGGGAAAAAGGGGAAAAACAAAAAAAAGAATCCTCCTCAAAAACAGAAAAAAAAAAAACAAAGCTACGGTTTTTCGTGGTATCTAATTGCATTTAAACGTCTCTAAAAATTCGATAAGAGATTTTATTGTTACGGAAAATTTTTTTTTGGTATCCGTATTGTCGGCGTGTACCTACGTATAATTATTTTTAATTTTCAACGAGTGCGCGGTGCGCTGAGTTTTAACGAGGGCTCGTTGAAAAATCTGTGAAATAACGCGGAGGAACGATAAAAACACCGGGGAAAAATGTATTGCGAGGGAATATAATAAGAATGATTATTCGTAAAAAAAAAAACAAAAACAGGAAAGCGTATAATTATATTTCGAGATAGAAATGTGATGGTGAAAATAATTCGTAAGAATCGAGAAAATATATAACACGTAGCAAAATATTGTATACGTGAATATATTATAACGCGAATAGAATAAGTCGTAATTTAATTATTATCGATTTAGAAGAAAAAACAAAATTTTCGAGATTATTAAAAAATTTTTTTTTTTTTGTATAAATTCGGTGAAACGATTGAAATAAACAATTTTATTGCATCTATATATATATATATATATATTCATCTGTATATCATTTATATATTCATTACTTATGAATAGAGGTCGGATTTTTATGATTTTACACATTTGTATCTAGTGAATGCAGCTTAATGGGAGTAAGATATTTTTACGATTCATAAAACATAGAATCCATAGAAAAAATTTTATTTTGCATAAAAAAAGCATATTTTAAGGTTTAGAGAATATTCAATGTGTTAGAGAATATTTGAGAATATTTTACAATTTTTTTATTTTTGATAATATTTTTTCGAAAAAAATAATAAATAAATAAAATATATATATATATATATATAAATAAAAATTAATAATAATTCATAAGTTATGAATTATTATTAATTTTTAATTCGGGTTTTGAAGTTTTTTTGTATTTTGTTTTTTTAAGCTTTAAAAAGAACTATTAGGAAATTAAAAACGGTTAATTCGATATACTATTTGAGCTTTTGAAAAATTCCTCAGGCATTCCTTCTGATCGAATACGTGTCCGCGACTCGAAATCCTGATTTTTTTTTTTAATTTAAATTATTTATATTTTCCTTTATTATGTTGTAATATTCGCAATTATTTCGAATTATTTTCCCTAAAACATACTTCCGGCCGTTCCCGCTTCCCGCGAATTTCGTTTTTCTTTATTATTATTACTATTTCTTACAAATAGTTTCCTGTATTTTACGGTCGGGTTAGATTTTCTTGATAAAAATTCTCTTGATCGTTATATACGCGCTCCCGTTTTACCGCGTGTTTGTTGTGTTTCTCTAGTCGGCAATTTCGGAATAATTTTCAATCGTGTTTCACAGGGACGTATCGATTATTCCACATTTGTAGTTTTATTTATAGGAAATTAAAAAAGAAAAAAGTTCTACGAAGTAAAAATACTTTTAATTAAATATTCAAACGTTTTCTTGGCGTGTTGACTACGGTAAATTGCTTTCGTGTTACCGTTTACGCGCACATACATACATAACTGCACTTACTATAATTACGCATTTCGGCGGTGTAATCTGATAAAATATACGTTTATTCAAATATATATATGATCTATACGAATAAATAATCGATTAAAAACTGCTGCCGACTGCATGAGTTTCTGCCGTGCCTGTCCAGCGCGATATTTTTATAATACATTTTAATCGGATATTGTTCGGAACACGCGTTGAATTTTGTGACAAGACGAATTATATATTTAACAATCATTTGATAACAGTTTTTTTTATTATATTCTATATTCCCAATACTTTTTTATTCGGGGTAAAAAAAAAATTTGCCAAAGAAAATATACATATTTCAAAACACTGTTTTACGAGTAGAAAATACGGTAATCGAAAATCAAATTTCGCCAATAAACGTTTATTCGCGTTATTTATCCAAAAAAAAAAATAATAATTAATTATTCTCAATACTTTTTTAAAATACTAAAGGCGAATAAACATTCGAAGTATATTTTTAGAAAAATATTCGAAAAACATATTTTTTCAATGATACGTTCTTTACACAATATAACGGCGCTGGTGACTTATCATGGTTCCACCGATTTCCAGACCGGTTATGACCACAAGTAATTAAATCCTTTTCGTTTTTAACGTTTCCACGACAGTCCGACACTAATCTGTTATCCACAGTATTGAGGTAACAGACTTGGGAGATGACAAGAAAACAGAAAAAAAAAAAAAAATGTCGAATTCTATTCCTCGTTTTTTGTTGACTACACGAAATCGAGGTTTCCGTATCCTTTGAACATAAAACGTTCTACGGACGGAATTGCGTGGGCAAAGTTTTGTGAGCATATTATAACGTCTGAGAACCATTTTACTTTATAAATAACACGTTGGGTACGCGAAATTTTTCGCTCGAAACACACGCGTGTACTTACTGTGTTCCTCGGAAATGCGCGTTATGTAATTATTTTATATACATTTATTCCGGGCCACCCGCTGTAGTACTCGTATATAATGCGTTTACAAGTGAAGTACTTAAATCGGAATAGTACGATATAATATAGAGTGTCGATCAATATAACGCTTGCTCGTGTATATTCCATTATGGCGACAAAAATGTGTTCGTAGCTTTTTGTTCTTATAACGATCGTATATAATAATATGTAGTAGAATTTTACAAAAACCGTAAAAAAAAAAAAAAAATACCGAGCAACAAAAACGATTTCGTCGTTTATTATTATTATTATTTTATTCTCGTATTTTACCGTCTTTATTTCTATAAAAAAAAAAAAAATCGAGTTTTTTTTTTTTAAACCAAAACTCTTTTTATATTGGAATAAAATCGTATTAATTAATTTTTATAAGAATAATTTTTCAGTTTTTAATTTATAAAATCTTTGCTGTAAAAATGTCTAATAACTGCAAAACGCGTGTTATTGCCGTTTTTAACGAAATCGTTATTCATATCGGATTCGTATTATGGACAAATAGAAGGTAATTTAATTTTTAATTTAATTAATTTTTATTTAATTTTAATTTTTAATTGATTGGTATAATAGTAGTTCTTCATATTGATATTTAATGTGTGAAAACACGCTTTTAAAAAAATCATTTCTAGAAACGTGTTAATTCCAGTACGTATGGGATCGACCGTTTGTGTTATTTTTTTTGTCTTTATTTATTATAATATTATAAACATTTGTGTTGAGTATAGATTTTTTTTTTTGTTGAAAATTTCGTCATTTTTCATATTTGATAATTAATACGATTTTACGTTTTAGTCGTGATCATTCGATACGAATTAAACAAAAAATTTAAGATATTCAAAAACCTTGTGTTATAGTTTTTTTTTAAGTGTTTTTAAGTTCGAATTCGGGATGAAATGTCCAAGTCGTTGTTACGCATTACCGGTACAAAGTTTGAGTATTTTGTAATTTTTAAACTATTTTTTTTCCCTTTACTCAGTCTTTTTTCATTGTAATTTTTTATAAATTTCTGTCTCTATTATAAACGTTTTATACGGACTACGTATAACTGTTAAAAAAGTTGATAAAATTAAAAGCGGAACGTTTTAAAATTAAAGGGTGAGTTACTCTTAAATACAAGGCATTCGAACGAACATTAAATTTGTAATTTTTATGGGAGTAGCCGTATCATTTTGTTGGCTATAATTTTCGTTCGAATTCGGTACCATCTCTGTTCCCATCTTGTTGACCTATTCAGTCGTTTTGAATACATTTGTTATGTTAAGACTTCAAAACGGATTCTTTAAATTTTTCTTAATTCTTAGTTAGGAAGTATTACCAAAAAAATTCACCAAACACGTTTTGGACAACGAACACTTTGGTCGTTTAGGAAATTATTTTCTACGGTATTTAAAATAATTTTCAATATTACATTACGTTAATAAACGCCCGGAATTTCGTAATTTTCTTAAAGTATTTTGTATTTTTTGATAGAAAAACGAACGGTGAGTTCATTTCGGTATATATACAGTAGGATTTCGGACAATATTTATAATGGTCATTTATAGTGTATATTTTGAAAATATTTGTAAAACGCGCGCGTAGGTCAACGAGGTGGGAATCGATTCGGCTAAAAGGGTCGGCGATAAATCTTAAATTCGAACGGGAACCGACACGGCAGGTGAAAGAGAAGCTTTGAAAGCAATTTTTTTTTTGTAAATATATGAAAATAAAAACGCGTTGATTAGATTGGATATTTATTTAAAAAAAAATGCATTTTAACAGCCGAAATCGTAAAAACAGGGTGTGATTTAATTCGGTGCTTAAATACATATTAACAAGCAATAATATATAGCGTATTCACTATATTTAAATTGAAAAAAAAGGTAACGAGGCGCGGGGTGTTGTGGATATCGCTCATGTGAATTACTTGAATAAAGATTTTAGAGATTTGTTTTTGTTTTAAATTTGAAAGCGATGATAAGTCATTGCATTCGATAAAACGATTCTGAGCGGAGCTTACTTTTCTCGTAAATATAGTCTAAAGTTACGTATTTGGTGAAAATTTCAGGTTTCTGTGACTAAAAATTACGAAGATATAAACAAAAATCGATTAAGACGAAATTGCATTTTCAGCGTTTTTTAGTTATATTTTTAGGTGCTTTTGAGAAAATCGAAAAATGACCTCTGTAAAGTACCAACTAGATGCGAATTGCTGCCGGAAACAAACTGTGACACCGAAGAGATCGGAGCACTCTTTCTGGTCGAAAATCTATACAGGATATAAAAAAAACATCATTATAAAAACAATAGATTCATCGCTCCGCTCAGAATCTAAAAAAACGTCAAATTGATGGTTTAGAGCGGAAAAAATGTAATATGTTTTAACGGCGTGTGCGTTTGTGTGTATCAAAATAAATATTCTTTATAAACGCAGCGGAACAGAATTAACATAATAATATATACGGAAAAGGAAAAATGTAATTTTTCCCATGATTGACGTGTAAAATGGGATTTGAATTTGAAAACGCCATTTATATCCATATTGTATTTTTTTATTATTATTATTATTATTATTCCACTATACGTGCATGTTTCTGCAGCGGGAGGCAAATTACCTTTTTCATACGATTTTTCTCGCTGACACGACTTTAATAATATATAAAACGGTCAATAGCGAAAATACAATTTCGAACGTATCTTGGAAAAAAACATTCTTTTTTTTTTTGTAAAAATACGTATGTATGAATATTAGTTTT
Organism: Slavum lentiscoides; assembly: GCA_032441835.1. Taxonomy (NCBI): domain Eukaryota; kingdom Metazoa; phylum Arthropoda; class Insecta; order Hemiptera; family Aphididae; genus Slavum; species Slavum lentiscoides. The sequence goes on from CM063709.1 coordinate 8,557,134, forward strand.
ACGATTACGTTTACAAAATATATTATTAAATTTCAAATCTTTTCAGGGCTAATAGTAGCGTATTCGAGAAGGAGGGCGTTTTGACGGCGGAGGTTTTTTTTGTATGATTTTTAATATATATTCCGGTTAATAGTGCACACGTTTTCGAATCCAGCTTTATTACCGTTGACACATCGCGAATTCTTTTATTTGTCTTGTAATTTCTTTTTAAAAGAAATTTCTTCAGAAATAAAAACGTAATTTAGAACCGAAACGGTAGCGCATTGGAACCAAAATTTCTTTAGCTTTTGAAAAAAAAAAAAAATTAAGTTTACCAGAGTTACGGATGGACGTCAATAAAAACGTCGGATTTTATGATATCTTTATGAAATTAATTATTTAAATAGTTAAAAAAAAACAATCGTTTTAACATTCATACCGTAAGATTTAATAAAAGTCACGTTGTATGCGACACATTTTGTATACAACACAAAAATATTAACACATTCAAATCGATTTGCTAACATGGTAGTTACAACAGTATAAAAAAAAAAATCGTACAGAAATTCCAAATACAGCAATAGAATAAAAGCTTGAATAATCATACCGCTTACAATAAAAATGCTATGAAAATGAAAACACCAATCTGTGGACGCGATGGGTTCGAAAACCGGAACACACGGGATTTTTTTTTTTTTAGAGAAAACAAAAAATAACTGACGCCGAAAAGAAAGTAATGGAGAGATACGCGTGTATATATAAACGGGCGAAGAAATAGTAAATATAAAATGTATAAATAAAACGCTCTTTTTTTTTTTATTAGTTTTAAAGTAGAAAATGAGGAATATTTGGAAATTTATGGGTTGACGGGAGTTAAAACTCGTGACGTAAGAAAATAGAAAACCAAGACCGATGATATATGCCGAAATAAAACTTCTCCGCAAGGTAAGATTTTATATGTTAAAATGAAAATCATACTCTCTCGCGAAACTATAAGTTACATAAAAAAAAATGATAACAAAACACGAATAAATACTAATAATATTATATATAAGATGACGAGGAAGAAACGCGATCGAGCACATCCGTATATCGCCAACGGCTATTTTCGCCTCGTGGCCGACGGAGAAAAATTCTACTCCGTTTCCCGGTATCGCGCGTAAGATATTTATCCGTATAAATAAATAAAAAGGAAAACGAACGAGAAAGGAGGGGGAAAAAAAAGAAACGTCTCCTGCAGTGTCAGTCGGCCGACATTTGGAGAGAAACTGTAGTTGGAGACCGCGGTACAGAAAAGCGAAATAACGTAGTGCGCACGACGGTAAAACGAAGAGAACGTTTTTGACGAACAAAACGTGGTATAAAAAAAAAAAAATACTTATTTTATTTTTTTTTTGGAAAAATCGCGTTTTTCCATTCGAAATTCGGTCAAATCGTCCTGTCGTATACAAAATTATAGGCTATGGGTGAAACGCCGCAAAGGGTTCGTTTGAAAATCGCCCTTTACGATATTTCTTTCCAGTTCCAAATCTTATATGTACCTAACTGAAAGCCGTTTTGTGTTTGTCTTATTTTTGCATTTCCATTACGCGTGAACGGTTTAATAATTCTCACGACTATACACCGCGCGCACGTATATCATATAGTAGTTGTCTAACGGATGCTGCAAAAACGATGGCTGGAGAAAACGAAATAAGTAATTTATTTAACGCGCCGGAGATGAATATTTCTATCGAAATTCGAAATGCGTTTAATTAGAATAAAGTTTATATAAAAAAAAAAAATTGTCGAAAACTCGTGAATTTTTTTCTTTGATGAAATATTCTAAAAACGTATGACCAAACCGGTGCTGACGGTACACAATTTTTGATTTACGTTCTGTGCATAGAAATTACATAACGAATAACGTATTCAGAAGAGAAAAAAAATGCGAATTCGGTTTTGAACGGAAATCGTGTTTCAAAATTAATCAATCCGAAAAACGCATACTGTTTTTTTGTGATTTTTCCGAAATCCTATAGTTATTTAAGTTCAAAAACTGATTGAAATATTTTGAAATTTGTACTGTGTTAAAATACAATGCGATCGGCGGGAGTTTCAACTCTTTTGGAATGGCCGAGAATTTTAGAGACACTTTTTAAAATATTATTATATATATAAGCGAATTTTATCGATTCCGGTACCTTTTCGCGTTTTCCCGGTAATTTTATGTATAGGAAAAACTTCCGAAAAATTGCGAAATTCGGGTAAAATTGTCGGCTCGTCCGATTTTCACAAAATTCAATATCGTTTTTTCTTTCTTTCTGTAATTCCAAAACTATATTAATCGATTTATACCAATTACAGTGTTACGATAAGTTTTCTAAAAATAATTCGATCGATTTTAAGCTTGTGATAGCGTTTTTGAATTCAAACGATTTCTGCTTGAATTGAAAATTAATGAAATCTGCACGTACAGCCGAAGTTTGTATTGTATTAATAAACATACAAAACATTCATCATTTGTTCTTAACATATTGATGTATTATTATATATTAATTATTGGAAAATATCGAAACGTTTTTCATTTTTAATATTAATATTACGCGACAACCACAGAGAACGATTAAACGTAATTATCCCTTAAAAATTTGTATATACGTATATATTTACCTAACAGATTTTGTAATCGTATTGTTGATTAATCTTCCTCGTTCTGTCAGACGGATTGTTTTTAATCAAATTCCGTTCCGTTATTCAAATCGACTTAATGAGATATGCTCATTTTAATCCAAAACGTGTGTGTGCTTTGCGCGAGTGTACACACATACATACGTTATAATACTGTGTGTAGTTACATAGAATGCGCAGCTTTGTGTAATACACGCGTTTACCCGTTACACAGGGTGTTCCGTATGTAGTAAGCGTAAGCAAGTGGGCAAGATTTCCTTCTTTTAATTATTAATAATCAACGAAGACACGAAATTACGAAATAAAAATGTTAAAAATAATAATAATAAGCGGTTCTTTATTTTTTTTTTTTTAAATTCATCGATCGCGTTGTATTGTACTTGCGACATTAAAATCGAATTTATTTTTTCAATTCATTCGTTTCAATTAAGTGAATAAGTACGAATAATAATAATTAATCGAAATCGTATTGTTTATTTTTGTCTTGAACACTGTTTGTCTCTCGACGTTTTTCAGTAATTAGGTAAAAGTGTAGTGAACTCAAAAATTTATGATTTCAATCACTACGGAAAACCGTTAAAAAGAAAATCGATTTTTTTCCTGTTGATACGCCTGTTTGATTAAAAAAAAAAAAAAGAAATAGTGTTAAATTGACGTAGAAAATTAGCCAGTCGATTTAAAATGTTTCCGTCATCTAAAAAAAAAAGCTAAGAAGAAGCACCCTGTATATACTCGGTTTGATTATTATGCGACATGGAACGTAATACCATATATAAAGACAACGGAGAATGTTTATTAAACAGTTATAGTATAAAACGTTGTATTATGGACAATGGCGTCAGAGACGATTACGCGTCAAACTGATATTGGACGTAGTTTCTTAAAGCTTTTTATTTTAATTGGATGGTCGGGCGGGTACAAAAAAAAAAAAGGAACCTATATCAGATTATAATTTAATTTAACGATTTGTTTTTGGCGTAAAAAGAAGAAAAAAAGATAAACTTGTTTTCTTTTTTTTTTTGTCAAAAAGATTAGACGCGTGATCCCTGCATTATATTAATATTCTGACTTTTGTATTAATTAAATTATTCGAAATTATATGCCAAGATTTTATATATATTATAAATTGATGAAAATTTACAGGATCAGTACCCGGATTTCCACCGAAACACAGTGATATCGATATGATTTTTCTTACAGTTTACAATCGATTTTTCTCAAAAATATTTTCGTCGTTATTACCATTTTAGAAAATTAAAAATTTTAATTTGTTGTTTTGTTTTTCTGACGTGCACAACGCACTAGCGTCTTTTAAAATATTATACAATATTTATGAGTATCTATTATCGTGCTACGAATCACGTTTTATAGTGGTATCGGTTGTTGTAATATTTACATTTGATCATAGAAAACTGATTTCAAAAAACGTACCCAATTAACATTAACAGTTTCCGTGGCTTTGATGGACGCGAATTGTTAATTGACACTTTATGACAATTATTTGTAATTATATACATATATATATATCCATCGGTATGACGTTAACAAGTGTATCCAATCATTACACTCGTACTCATTTTTCGGTAGCGAATTTTGTGGGGGGCGGTACTTGAGGAAGTCATTTTTATCAAATACAAATTTAATTAAACGTTTATTTGTGTATATAATACATATCAATATTGTTATAAATACATGATGTCATTATTTCAGTGCAAAATCAAAACGTATAATAAAATATTTCTTTACACAAAAACAAACATTAGAACACTATTCCGTATTGACCATTATCCAACTTCATATTTTCATTAATCAGTTTTCTAGACTTATTCGCTTATTCTCTATTGATCTGCAATTGTCTGTAATTCGCAATGCGTTATAAACATCGTATTTTAAATAAATTTTTATTCACTTTTACAAAGTTTTTATAATAAAATCACACTTACGTATTATTTTGTTAACGAAAAATTTTTGGAAAAAACTTTTTCGACATATTATGATCCAAAATTAAGGTTCTATGTGGGTATTCGCTAAAGGCTATAGGTTTTCAATTCAATTGAAAAAATACAATAAAAAAATACCGCCGTTGACAATTTTTCAACCGTTTGGGGCACGTGAAGAGAGTGAGTCGTCGTGATCAAATTTAACCCAGATTACATTTCTATGTTAGGTATTGAAAAAATGTGCGGTGTAGAAGGAATCGAAAACTTGAAAGTTCAAAAATAATTACCACCCTCATAGTTATAGATTTTATAAATATTTATATTATGCAATACAAGTACGTACTATCGTGTTGTTCATAAAAATAATTATAATAATAAAAAGAAAATATAGGTTTTGCAAATCATTATACATACTACGTATAATGTATGTAAACGTAATTGCCTCATTTATATCAGATTATTATGTAAAAATAACGGCCTTATAAATAATTCGATGTATTTTAGTACCATTTTAATTTCTTTCAATAGCGCTTATTGCGTATTATTATTATACGGGATATTATAGCGTTTTTTTTTTTGTACAGTATATAAGTATTTGTTTGTTTTTTAGTGCAGATTAAAAGCAGTTTATTATTTTAATTCTTTTTATTATTTTGGATTTAAACCGAGAGCGGAACTTTTGTTAGTAGTATATCATTTTTTTTTTTATTATTTCGTGAAAATTAAGACGCATAATAATGTACCCGTTTAAGATAAATCGTCTTAATATATTATTTAGAAACTTTTTTGTGTCATTTACTATTCACTGCTCTTTTCCCTACTCGTAAGATGTACATTATTTAAAACGGTTTTTGATTTTTCCAGTTGTTTTATAAACGCAAGGAAAAATTAGCGTAAAAAAATAAAGATAAATATTTGGATACATAAAAAGATTACAAAGTATTCAATTTTCATATTGATTTGTTGAGATTGAAAGTATTTCTTTGATTATTTAGATTTTTTACACAATGTTTTTTTTATTTCTGAAAAATCCGGGCCCGGGGTAATCCTCTCTTTATCCACAGGACTGCATTGCTATATCAGATTAGACCATTTACGTCGTACGCGTATACGGACCAATCCGTTTAATGAAAATTTATAATATCTTTTATATATTTCTGGAAGCTTATTTTTCCTTTGTCCGTCTTACGCGAACGGATATCCGGATACCGGATTTTAAAACAATGCGTGACGGCATAGCTCTATAATAGTACTAAACGACTAAGAGGTTTTTTTTGTCACCGTCGCCGCATTGATGGTCTACAGCTGCGCTAGCCACAACGGAGGATTACTGTCGTTTAATTAGAAACATTACTCTAAAAGTTTTAGTCTTTTTTTTTCTTGCTTTTGTTGTTTTGAATCCACGCCGTTCGAACGATTTTTGTCGTTATCAATACGTGCAAATAAATTGTGTGTTCAACAGTAAAAGGTATCGCTTTAAAACACATATTTTATAATCAGTCGGAGGACCGCTTGGATTGAAACGGTATGTTTTTCAGATCGATAAACGCATGTGTGTACCACGCATAGGTTAAAATATATTAAAGTCGAATTCTGTGCTATCAGTGGAACTATTGAAATTATCGTTAGGGAGTATACTATGAACACATTTAAGTGGTCATTGAAAAAGTAACCTCGGAGTCTAATTCTTTTGTACACATGTCGGTTTCAACGTTTTATACATATTCACAAAACGAGTGTAAAATACATCTATGATAGTGTGTGTAGTGTGCATCAAAATACACATTCTTCACAAATCTCACATTTCCTATTTTTAGCACCAGATATTCGAATAGCCCGAATTCTCCTAAAGCGGCTCTAAAGTGGTTCATCGTTTTTGAACACCGCTGGCTATGACAAAATTACGAGACTTTGGCTGGTTTTCGAGTATTGCTTACTGAAATTCCCTTGTTTCACGTTTTTGTATCCGCGTGCACATCTATAGGTTGAATATAAATTTCGGAATAACGTCCTCCATTATTATTTATTCAGATAACATCATATCACACCGATCTTAAGGTGTTTTACAAATCATAAATTCGGACCAGCCAACATTTTGCCAGAACGAATACGTTTTAATTAGAATAACGTATGACGGACCCTTTGCCCTGCAAGTATATGGAAAAAAATGTATAACTGTTCGTATACTCGTTCATTTATTTATGTATTTGTAGGTAACTTTTTTTTATTAAAATTAATTTGAAAATTCTATCAAAAATTTTTATAAATATTCTTTGTATATGTCTTGGAAATCATTCTAATATTCAATGTTATAATATACGGCTAAGTAATTTACGCTTTAGTGATACTTCTTATCGTGAACACACTGTAATACTGCAGGACGCATATTGTAGGGAATATTTAAATTGCGATTTATTTATACAATACGTATATTTTAACATAATACTCTGGAGATTTGTATTACAGAAAACTCACTGCGTATAATAATTAATAAAATAATCGTAAATAAGGGATTTTTTTTTTATAGTTTTTAAAAGTTCGGTCCCTCGTAACGCGAAGTTGCCGGATTAAAAACCCTGCAATAACGATACGACATCGCGTTCTATACGCAATATCCTGCGCCTAACCGATACGACGTCGTATAGTTCACTTCGTTCTGTAGATAAGATAAAAAAAAAGAAGAAAGAAAAAAAAACCACTCTCGACGAAATTGAATATTCTGTTGATCTTGTTTCCAGTCGGTTTCTGTGTATGGATATAAGCGAAAGTATTCTTCACGGTGATAATTAATTCTGAAAAACTGCACAAAACGGTCGCGTTAACACGGATTACATTTAAAATTTTATACGCTTTAGTGTATATACCTATACTAAGGTATATATACCTAATAATATGGTTATACGGAGAATTTTTTTTTATCTTAAAATGTATAAGCTTAAAATCGGTTCGAATATTACGAAAAATATCAGGAGGGTATAAGAAGCCATAAATTTTATTTTATTTTCATGCTTTTCAGGCCAATCAAAATGTCAGTTAACGTATTGCGATTAGTCTAGTTTTAATTCTGAAAAACTTGGTTTACAATCTTATTACAAGTTATTTATGCGTTTTCTTTTGCTTTTTCGAGCCTTTAAAGCATAATGATATGTTTTTTTTAAAAATAATTTTACATTTGTCAAACAATTAATTTGTATGTACCGAACTCGTAATTATTGACTTTACATTTTATAAACGGAAAAGTCGATTAGAAATGTCTTTTTATCCGTTAAAAAATCTTTTGGTCCGTCATATAAGAAAAACTATACGTATAATACACAATTCTCTTCCATTAACGGAAATAAAAATGTATTTATATCGTTATAAAAATGAATTTTCTAATTAAACGTCAATATTTATGGAAATAAATTGATCCATTTTCTTTTCAAAAAAGGCAGATTCATATTGAAAGTGGAGAAGAATATATGAATATTTTCGAAGGTGAAAAATATGCTTGATTTGTCCCGTATAATAATGTGTGCATAGGCTTTTGGCAAATTACATTTGACACACTAGTATATCGCAGACATTGGATTATTATTGACGGTTTAGTCAATTTCGAAATTTGGAAAATTCGATCGGATGGGGGGCTCAGAAAATTAGTCGTATATTCCCGCGCGTTTCTTCAAATCAACCATTGATAGACGACAGTAGAATCCAAATCAGTTTTCAAAATGAACACAGGACTAATGTTAATTTTTTGGTCTCTTTTTATTGCATTTTTCGCGTTTACAAACACATTTTTGTGTTCGGAGTGGCACAATATATACTTGTGCATAATACGCGCTGGAGTATTAACGCACTCTAGAGATAATTTACTACAAAAACTAATACGCGACCTTAATGTGGCGCAATTAGCGTTTATTAAATTTCTTACACACAAATCCTTAAAAATAATCCGCCTTAATGGTTAAATATAATGTAATTTTCGTGAAATATATTAATTGAGTACCCGTCGCGACAAAATATCTACTACACCGCCACTTGTATAATATAGGTATGATAATTTATACAATCACACGGATACAGCGTAATGTCTTTATCGCCATTCCCGCACGTTATTAGAAAATCAGTTATTGTTTAATAATGTCTTTTTTATCCGATTTAAAACACACGTAATGTCCCATGAACTCCTGCCTGAGTAATCCAACAACTTGCTGAAATTCTCATCGACTGTATTCAATAAATTCCATAAATTCTTAGAGTCGCGTCAATGTTGGAAAATAATATCGAGCATTACCTTTGTAGACGAAATTCGTTTGCACACATCCAACTCCAATCTCGACTATCCCGCTTTGAATACATTTTTCTATTCTGTTACATTATTTTATTACACAATGTTCAGTATTCTTTCATTCAGTTCCGGAATGGTTGAGAGGTTTATTAACCTTTGACTTTACGTACACGCTTAAAAAAGTCGCACAGCGTGAGATTCAAAGTTACGGGACTATAGTTACTCAATCGAGTAAGTTTCAGTTATTCTTTTTCGTTTAAATAACTAAATTATTAGTTACTGTATGTAAAACATTTAACACGGTTAAAGTTACTGCGTAAATTAAAAAAATAAATAGAATTTTTATTATTAATTAAATCATATTATTTCAAATTTTATACCTAAGATAAATGATTATATATAAATATATTGAATTAAGGCAATATTTATGCGACAAATTACGTAAACGTTTTTGCCTCACTAAGCGGAATTCTGGAATGATGGAGTTATCCGAACTTATCTCCTATTAAGACCATCATAATTAAAAGAGATATTTCACTACCGGTCTTCTTAATCATTTCTCTTGTAAAGCGTCTCCGAGAGGGTTTCAAATACATACTACAGTACCTCTCCACTTCACCGTGTGTTAATCCTATAATTGCTTATTGCTCCGAAAATATCCGTAGGATTTTAAAAACCATCAACACGTGTAAATTCTCAGGAGAATGTATTCTAAGGAATACATAAGAAATTCTTAAGAGAATTCGTTTATTTAAAAATCATTGGTTGCCATTTTTTTATTATTTATTACTCGTTGTTACGCAATATATAGTAATACAGATTTCTTAGTGCAAAATATTCGATCGTATAACATTAAGTATTTAAATTTGAAATATTCATTGTTTTCACATTTTTCCCTCCATCAGTTTTATGATTTTTTTTTTTTATCAATATTCATTTTCACAAACAGTTTTTACACTCGTTGTATAACGCTGCATAGTGCAATCTATTGCGGTTAACACGATCAATTAAAAAAAAAAAAATGTACATACGTAAAATATTAAATAAAAACGAATCTACTCACAAAGACTTATTCATTTTGTTTTTGCATTTTAAATGCATAATTCAAGGTTTTTTTGTGCATCGAATTCGCAACTCAAGAGCAAAACAGTGTTTGAAAAGGACGAGTTCAAAGAAGGAATAAGCGTGTCTTTGAATGTCGTTGTTTCTTAAAGAAAAATTCCTGAAACGAAATTCCTTTTTTTATGTACAAAAATAACTGATTTGTACATTTGGAACAACAATGTATATTGTACGTGTTGGAATTTCGTATGGAAATTGGATTTGTTTCCTTTTTTCAATTTTCTAATTTCTTAACTGTATCTTATTATTTCAATCGAGAAACATTTTGTATTGTTTTACTCTCTCTCTCTCTCTTCTTTTTTTCAAACTGATCCTTTGGAAAATAATGTTTTCGTTTTTTTTTTTATAGTAATCTATTTTATTTATACATTATTTATTTTGACGGGTCCATTTCTCGAGTGAGGGACATGAAAACGGACAAATTAATTTTTGAAATAAACTTTCTGCGTACTTTTTTTTTCGTTTAATCAAGACACGAGTTTAAGCTTATGACTATAGCGAATTTCTCTTACTTCGTTTACTCGCTGGATTGTGTGTGTGTGTGTGTGTGTGTGTGTGTGTGTGTGTGTGTGTGTGTGGTCGGTTAAAGATAAAAAGCGAGAATATATTTTGTTTTGAACGTCGCATTAAGTTGCCCTCCACGAGATCTTCTCCTCCACTCGGGACAAATTACTATACCGCTCAAATCTGAACTCTAAAATATCTTTACACTTTAATGTCGGTTAGGGAAAGGAAAAAAAGGATATAATAAGACGGTCCGGTGCAAAAATGTTTGTGACGGTTTTGTACAGTGTGTTGGTCTCATATATATATATATATATATATATAAGGGGTAGTGTGTTATATATCAGGAAGCGTGCGGACCACCGAGCTTTTATATATTCGGACGGAAACGTGAGCGGAAAAATAAGAATTGAAACGACACCGTGAATTCTTGCTCTTGTGGAAGACTAGCTGGTTTTACTTTTCGTTTTATCGAAAGTTGTATTTAACCTTTCTCTTCATATATATATATATATATATATATATATATATATATATATATATATATATATATATATTTATATCTCGTACGAGCGAGTGCTACCACCGGTAGTTTATATGGTCTCAGCGATTTTACGGCTTCGGGTTCGTATACGTGCACTACGCATCACATGTATGTACCAGGTAAGGTGACCCTTATTTATAGGAGAAGAAAATATTTTTTGATTTCTTACCCCCTCATTTTGTTCGATATTATAAGAGAATAATTTGGGTTAAATTTGCTTATGATTACTCACGCACTTCACGTACCCCAAGGGGTTTGAACAATTGCAAAAGAAGCTTGTTTTGTGGTTTTTTTTTTTTATTACAATTAAAAAACTATTACACTTATCGTAAAAACCTATAAAACTAAATATAGATATTTATATTCTTAATAAAAAAATACGTTTATAAAATGTGTCATACATCTATTTAATTCTACTATTTCCCCCCAAAAAAATTTATAAAATACCGAATATTTCATTTATTTTACAAAATTGTTTTTTTTTTACGGTTATTTAAATATATTATCACTTATCGTGGTTTAATAATATATCTTGTGTACAAATATTTTAAACGCCTATTAAAAAAAATATTTGTGTCCGAATCGATACTTTTTTGAATTTTGGAATAATATATGTATGTGTAGGAAAAAGTACGTCTATGTAATCATTTATTAAATTCTCGGCACTTTAATGCCGAAACTGGTGTGGACGTGTTGGGAATTTTAATAGCAAAAATGTTGCTGTTTAAAGTAATATGTATATTCCGCGGTATTATCAAAATTAGTTTTAAAATTTTAAAAATTCGTAAATCCGAGTTTCTATGGGTTATTAGGAACCACTTTTGGGTCTACGGAAAAAACATCAACTGAGCACTAATTATATAATTAGACACACTACGGTCCAAGAGAAGCTGAAATAAGAGATCACACTCCACCGCCCCTTCCTCCGACCATTTAAATACGGCACTTATTGTTTGAGTTCAGATTTTGAGAGTATTTTTTTCGTCCTTGTGTATACATTTTTCTATCGTCTCATTGATTGGTTTGAGATTTTAGTTTTTTGTAGTATCCACTATATATTTTCTCCAGTACACTTATAATGAGTCGCTTCGGTTTTCTTTGATAAATATATTTTTTATACTCTCAATCGTATTGACGAATCTTACATATAATTCCTACGAGTGTTGTGTATATATATATATTTTTTTCTTTTACGTATTTCTATCATGTAATATAAGTACCTTATTATACGAAGTATAATTTCATATATTTTTATTTTGTCATAGAATTTGCAGTCTTTGTATTCATACAGGATATAAATTGCAAAAAAATCGGTCGCGACGAGTAATCTCTGAAACGACCGTATCGAATTTAATCAAGTCTTCGCCGTTGTAGTTCGAATATTTATTCCCGAGTTTTTCAAAATGAAAAACGGTAGAATAAATAATAAAATATGAAATTACATAATATTATAACGCACTTATTCAGTATATAATTTATAAAAAAATTATAAAAACGCATCGCTTCGTTAAAAATCTAAAAATGGTATCTAGCGGTTGAGAACCACTGGAATGTATTTTATTTTATTGTCGATTGAAAAATTCATTTCTTCTTTTAAATCACATATGCGCATTTCCCGTTTGGCGCAAATGACTCGGCGGCCTACCGATGAAAATTAAAAATTAAAACTCACGAATAGAATTTAAAAAAAAAAAAAAATTAATTAAATATTACAAAAGAAAAAAAAATACATTGAAATTAACAAATAAGAAAATGTTTATTTTGAATTTCCCTAATTTTTTATACACACAACCTTTTTTCAAACAATAGGTATGGCTCGAAATATTGTTTTAATAATTCAATTTGCTCCACCGCCATTTCAATATAACCTTCTACTAAATGAAAAGGTTCAGACATTTAATTAAGTTTCATTGTAATAGTTTTTCCGAAAAGGGTTGAAAAAAAATGCCGTCAAAGAAACGGTGTTTTTTTTTAATTATATACGATTTATTAATTATTATCAAAGTAAAACGTGTAAATTTTTCCTCTCGATAATTTTAAACTTTGAAAAAAAAATTTATATTCGGTTGTACGTATGAAAAAAGTGGCGTTATGGTGAATTGGGCATTGTGTGATATATAATTTCTAACTGAAGTACGTCGCCTAGAATCTAGACACACAAATATGGTTTAAGTAAAAAAATCAATTGAATTCAGTTTTAAGGGGATTGGAAGCGGATATTTTCTGTCTTTTTGTCGAACACATAAGAAATAATAGTATCCGAACTTGGTTCCTTTTACACGAGTTACTAGTTTTATAGTGACTTGACGAGTTGTTTTATTTTTGTACTTTACTGAATTGTAACTCATTGAAATTACTTATTGCATGTAAGTAACTGTAAAATAATTCGGTTATTAAAATCGAGAAATTTGCCAATTGCTTTGTCTATAAGTCTGTCGGCGGTTTTACATTTTTGTACCGGATACGTTTTTCATATATTTTCGATTAATTTCCATCATTAACATATTTTATTTAAATGTTGTATGCTGTAAAAATCGGCTCTTTGAAGAGCGCGTAATAACGATCCGTTGTCCCTTTGACAGTCCAATATATATATATACACATGGAGCAAACGAGAGCGCTCAAATAATTGTAATTTTAATAATTAAACGCATTACACATTGGCACGCGTCTAATCCAACATATTCGCATTAATTATTAGAGACGGAAATCTTCTACGGTAAAGACGAATACCCAATGTATTTATACGAACGCATCCAGTGAATTTCATTATAATACGAGTATAATGTATCTTTTTATGTACCTATATATATATATAGGTAATGATACATTATTCGATATTCTATTGACTGAACTAAGGGTACTAATATTATACATTGTATCGTATTGGGTTCTCATTGTAGTCGGTACATATTGCTATTATGATAATTATTATTTATATTCGATTATTAGACGGATGCGCGTATCGTACTTGGTTAGAATCCTACACTAATATATGGCATATTTAGAAATTTAAGAAAATGGTATTTTTTAGTTTTGTAAAGAACAATTTCGAAAAATATTCAGAATATGTATTTAAATAAATTGAGAAAAAGTCACTTACGATACGTATTCGAATGCTTTCAAGAAAACGTATTTAAATCATTTATTTAACACGTCGATGGACATGACTGCTATAGCATTGCACCCCATAACTGATCTTTTAGTGTCACTCTGTATCTCTTTAAGTATAATATAAACATTTATAATAACGAATGCTATAGCAGTCACGCGCAGCCGCGGGAATATAAGCAGAATGCCATAGCATGCGCCGTCCATCGACGTGTTAAAAGTATACTCTAAATGTATTCTAGTATTACAAACTTTTTTTGATAAATAATTATATAGTTTTAAGTTTTTCATCAATTATTCGCCCAATTTATATTTATTCTTATTATATTAATTAGACAAAATTACTATTGTGTAACCGATCGAAGCACTCCGTCTAGTCGAAATATTGTACACAGAAAAAAAACATAATTGTACTTTCCTCGTTTCGCTCAGAACTTAATAATAATAATAATAAAAGTGTACAAACATAGTTTTAAAACAATTTTTTTCACTGCAGTCGGTTAAAATATGTCCCGTGAGAGGTGTAAAATGTCCGGGTGTTAAATGTCTAATTACCACTTGGCGGATATCATTGTACACCGAAGCGCAGCGGGTAATATTTGACTTATGTTTAAAAAAAAAAACACAACTATTATTCAAATTATATAACGCTTTTGTAGACAAAAACGTATTTAGAAAAAGTTCGTTTAAATGGCAAAAACAAAAAGAACACCATTACTCGGCAGCGATAAATCTATTTGTTGTCCGTCGAAATATCCGAACTAACGACAAAATTTAGCGAAAAATTATTGACAACGTCCAGTTTCAAAAACCGTTTTGGGCAAGTTATTAAACTATAAAGGTTTCGTCGTCGGATTTGATAGATTGAACGACACGTGATATATTCGAGTAAACCTACTTTTGGGGTTTTGTTAGAGTTATCGTGATTTCACTATATATTGTCCGTATTACGAATTTAAATTGGAAAAAGAAAAATCTTGAACTTGAAAAAAAAAAAAGCAGCCGGCGACTAAGATTTTCTAATTTTTTAATTAAATATTGTAATCGTAATTTCATATTATAATATTCCTAAAATATGGTATTTAATTAATTTAATCGTAAAGTGAAAAAAAAAAAAAGATAGGAAATCGTCAACGTATTCAAAATTGTACACGTTGATTTTATGCCGTGCTGATTGTAAAAGGTGGTAAAAGGTCGCAACGATTTCATAATATTACGAAGTGAAATTTATCTCTTCGGGACGTTTCTGTTTAAAAAACGTATTCTATACATATATATCCCGAAGGAGAATATTATTAATTAAGCCGTGAGTCAATTCGCTAATTGAATTAAAAACAGTTTAATCTGAGCGAGTTAAAAAAAAAAAAAAAATCTTTTAACTCGCCCCGCGGCCTCGTGAGATTTATAATAAAAAAAAAACTATTGATCGCCGAAGACGAACGAGCGGTGTTTCATTCCAGAACTTCGTGATTATTCGCGGATTTATATAATAATTCGTTGTATATAGGCACACACGAGCGATAAATATGGATCAGATAAAACAGTCGCGGAAAATAAATAAAAAGTTTTTCTCTCTCACTCTCTGTCTCAGGGAAATTGACGGCGAAAAGAATGGCGTCGCGACACCAAAGTTTTCACGTGAACTTTTAATCAGAGCGATTCCGCGCTCGGTGTTCGATCATAAATCGCGAGCGCGTGACTTATAATACGGATAAAACAAAAATATATGTGTACACTGTATAGCTAGCTAGTAGGTACTCAGTATAATGTCGATGTGCTGTCATATTCTATATATATATATATTACTACGTTAACAAAATTTAATACTACGTAATGTATTCTAACGTTTTGTGTGTATTAAATATTTTTTATTATATGTATAAAAAAAAAGAAAGATAAAACGCGTGTTGCACGTGCCTCGAGTTTATAACTTAATTTTGCCCGTTTTGGTCTCCGTGTCAACGATACTGTCGGCAAAACAAAAAAAATCTATCGCCAAAGACGTTTTTGTCTATAGCGCGAACATTATTACGTTGACCATTAGAAATCGTATGATTTTAATTTCTAATGCTAAAAAAAAAAACACGAAAGTGGCCTATGAGCAAGTGCGTCGACTCACCGATTATTGTCTTCAAACAGATCCCTTATGAAAAAAGAAAATGCTAAAATAATTCGTTATATGTAACGAAAAAGGGACGAGTGTGAAAATGGTAAAATGATGAGAAAGTGTATATAAAATGGAACGTGCGAAAAACTAGATATCTCAAAAGTAATATGAGAAACGTTTAAATTTCCCGAGATATGGCCTGAATGTTAATGATAAAAATAGACGTCCATCCTGTATTTATCAGTCAAAGGTATCGGGGAAATGTTTCTGTAGAAAATACGTCTTTCGTTATATTTTCCTTATCGATGCGTTGACAAGAAGCTCTCCTACAAATATCAAACACTCTCCCCGTGTGTTTTAACTTTTAACCTAAACACATTATATACGAGTATATATATTAATAAACGTATATATTATGTAATACATGTATAAAACTAAGGATAGTTTATCGACAACATTTGTCTTCATTCACTTGCTAAAAGTATAAATCGCTTGTTTGCTGCAAAAACAGCATAACAAAAATATATATATATATATCTCACGATTTTCCACGCAACCTGTTTATTATGTTTTGAATTTATATGTTATAATAAGGCTGTACTTGGGAAAAATACTGGATTTCAAACGGTGTTAATAATTTCGAAAATTCTATATGTCGAAGAAGCTAAAAGTGAGTGTTTTCCCGACAAATTCAGTGCTGACGATTTTGTTCATTTCAAGTTTTCTCCGATCACTTCAGTGGACGTGGAGTGAAGTTTTTCTAAATATAAATATGTACAACGCGGTAATCGTCGTTCATTTAATTTTGACGACATCAAACGTGCTCTAATATAGTACAATGCAGTAATATTGAGCGGTTTGTAAGCTTTTATAATTTGTGTTTTATAGATTTAAAAAAAAAATTAAATTTTATTAATTTTAAACCGTTATTTGTAATTTTTTACGATCATTTTTAGATCATGTCTGCATTTTTTTAGGTAATTTTTTTAAAATTGTTTTAAGGGCATCGATTTCCGATTATAACCCTTTAAGGTACAAAACGACGTACGTAAAAGTGCTTTCTGTCGGACGAGTATCGAATTCACGTTGTTTTATCGATGAGTCTGTCGGCGAGTTGGAAAATACTACTTAGATTTCTCCAGACGACGGAAAAATTTCGAATTGCCGAGACGAGCGAAAAGTAAAAATAAATTAATAGTCTTGTGTGTGTGTGTTGTGTGGCCTGGACTTTGAGAGCGTTATACAGCGGACTGGTCGATACGACAACGTCTATACGCATTTGTATATATGTATATACTCGTATATATTTTAACGCGAACACGAAGCGAACCGAATGAAAAACACCGACGTGCAATAATATAGCAGACTCTGAGAACAATTAACCGACCAGAGTCGGTGAAAAAAAGTAAAAACACGCTAAACGAAACAATAAGAAGCGAGAGTTTATATTATTATTAGAACTACTAAACTACTCGCGGAGCACGATTGTTTTTCGACAACGCGTATTCCCTTCCTGTGTAGCGCAAAGTTATCTTTGGATAGAGATATCGATTTTTTTTGAAAAGGGCTTTTGTCTTAGAACGATGCGCCACCAAGACGTTTGTTTCTTTTTTTTCCCCCTTTAAGGAATAAGAAAAAAATTTGCACCGCGTTTTACGCGTCATTCAGATACGATTCGTGTAATATTTTGATACAAGAAAAAAATAACGCGATTCGTTAGGGCTGCAGGGAATGGGTCAAACGCGATATTTTACAAGTGTGAAGTTGCCCAGTCATACGATTTGTTCCGAAAATTCGTCAGCATTTTTCAAAGCTCGTGTTCTGGTCTTGACACTTTTTTTTTTCTTAAGTAGGGCGGGCCGCCAATCTCACACAAAACCCGTCCCCGCCAATTCGTTCGTATAACAATTCATTTCAAAACATTATTACGAGTTATGGAAATATTTTAAAATTTCCAACCTCTTTTTTGGTCATTGATTTTGAGTCGATTCAAAGTGTATTTATATAGTTGTTTTTAAATAATACGTTTCACTAATAAACTGCTTGAGTTCGACTTAAATAAATCCCTATCGTTCGAAAAATTGAAATAAAAAAAGAGTTGTAAAAAATTAATTTCGGACACTAAATCAACGTTTCGGTCCGTTGCAGTAAGCCGGTGTGAAAACTTAACGGTGCAAAATTTAATAATTCCATTCCGACGAATATAATTTCCATTTTGAAAGCGTTACACCGTATCAAACGAGTCGAGCAGAACGCGGTTTAAAATCATAAAATGACTTCTAACGAACGTTTGCACCGCCCGCCATTGTGAACTCGGCGATGTGAAGTTCAGATTTCGTTTTAAGAAAAATGGAGAGTCCAACGACATCCAACAAGTTTGATAGTTTTTGAAACGTTCTGTTATACGTCATGTAATGCCGACTCCACGTACCTACCTCGTATTCATATATGATACGAAAAAAAACATTTTATAACAAAATCACATAATTTCAATGAGAAAAAAAAGGCTTTACAGGAAAAACTCTCGTGTATAAGTCAGATTTCGATTTTTTTCCCGTTCCCAAGAAAAATACTATTTACGAGTCGCATTGGACTCTGCGGGTTTTCGATTAAACTAATATTCGAAAAAGATTGAAATTCACTCTTTAAAACGTAAATAATCGATACCCGACAATACAACGAGGTACACACATATACGAGAGTTAATCCTGCGGCGCAAGTTTTTTGTAACCTAATCTAACCCAACTAAGGATCGGTCCTGACAGCCTTAAGCCGCATTCACATGACGACAGTTTTTTCGTGAAACAATTTTCAACTGTTCGAAATATATTTCATGTACGCTCACACTAATGACGTAAATGTTATGATATTTGCTGTCATGACACAAAAGTATTTGTATCTAAACAGAAATGTACGGAACTACATTGGCAGAAATTTCATGCGATTTTTCACACGATGCGTGCAAAATATTTCTGAAGACATGCAACACGCCAACGTGTTGTGTATATTATTACTAATATTAGGTATATTATTATAGTGCGCAGTGTATTTTAACGTTTATTTTTTCTATATTTGTAAACATTTTTGTGTCTTCTTATTTATTATATTGTTATAAATCGTGTAAAAATGGTTTGTAAGCGTGAAAAAATTGCGTCTGCTATTGTCGTTATTACCTTTTTCTATACTACACCTTCACTAGCATTAAACGATACAGCTATAGTCGACGAACAGTTTCTCCTCTATCTTTATATTTCACGTCTTTTGCATTCCGTAATCATGCACTGTATTCGTAATCAGCAATTATAGTTTATGTGTTTCTGCAATTGGTCACTCTTTTTTTTTTTTTTAATGGATAACATAATCATATTAATAGTTTTATAGGTATATAGATAAATAATATAAGCAGTAATAATTACAAATATATACTGTTATATTATACTCGCACACTAGATTCATACAAAACTGTACGACGTAACCGTAAATTGTTATGATTCATAAAAAAAAACTGACAATCGACTGTTCCAATCACTGTTAAAGCTTATTTCGAACATGTTCAGACCTGCAGAGCGAGAATTGTCACGATGAGTGTTGTGTCGCCGAAATTGGACGATTGTACGACACAAATGTAAATAATCGTTCATACGCAGACAGTTTACTGTCATACAGTTATTTCGTTTTTAAAAATATCATCGTCCGGGTGCGACTTCAGTCAGTGGCGTATATGAGGGGGCGATTCCCTCCCCCATCAATTTGTTTCTTTGTATAGGTATTTGCTGTCTATTTATTGAAACAACATTACAAATCGCTTTTTTTTTTTTTTGGTTATCTCTTCCGCACGATAGAAATAACGTAGTAAAAGTCACAGAATATAATATGTATTCTGTGGTTTTTTTCTTTTTTTTAGACGGAAGTTTAAAGAAATACAATTAATAATAATTTAAAAATAATGTAACGGTGAAATTAATAAAGGCCACAAAATACAACGACGCGTGGCGCATTTATCGCGAGAAACCGTGTAAAAGCTGCCGGCTGACAGAAACGCGGTGAACAGTATTCGTCACATCGCTACCACTCACCCGCGCATCGCATCGATAATATTATCGATAAATTAATGATCGAGCTGCAAAACATAGGTAGCTTAAAACGTTGTTTCTTTTGTTTTTTCTGTATATATTTTTTTCCTTTTTCATTCTTTTCTCATATATTTCCCGTGTGTAAAATCACAAAAAGGTGGAGTAGTCGTCCTCCGTTCGCCTCCTAGGCGAAGATCGCCCGTGGCGATATCCGTCTCACTACGACCACACGGTAATTTGTAATATGTGTTCAATTGTAAATATTTCTTTGTATAAAGTACAATCCATCGTCATATCCTTTATTTAAATTTTTTTTCTATAATGTAACCTCATGAAGGAGTATGCATTTATTTTGATCCATACAAATCTTGTACGTAACCTCGCGAAGAAGCGAGCGTAAAGTACTTTTCATTATTTGTGTGTGTAGGTACGCTATATATTTTTTATTTTTTTTTCTCTATTTTTTGGAGTTTTATGACGTCGGCTTCCTCCACACCGACTTACAGAAAAAAAGCACACAATAAATAATAATAATACAATCAAAATTTAAGCGTTTTTTTTCTCCTTTCTTTTCCCCTCCATTCCCCACAAACAATAAGAATTCCCGTGTGCTCCGGTTTTCGAACCTCGGCCGCGAGTTGGCGACCCTCCGTTTTTCTATACCGGGAACCGTTACACGGCGCTCATCCAAAGTGGATGGAGACGTCGCGATATTAATCAGAACGAAAATACTGGGATATTGAAACGAACAATGTGTATAAATCATTCGGGATTCTTGAGTCCTATAGCATCCCCCTTTTTGAGTGACCCTTAGTTCGCGCTTCTATAAAATAAGTCAGATACGCTACTGTGCTGATCTAAATTGATTCATAATCGTATGAAGACTTTTGACCCAACCGTGTATATATTATTATCATACACGGATCTATACTCTATTCCGTTATAGAACAGTTAATTATAATATTTTACACCCTTTTTATTATTATTATTATTATTACCATTATAATTATGTTTTTATTAGCAAATTAATTAAAATTTTAAATGTTCTTCAAATATACACGTTTACAAATCGAATATTATATACTATAGCGTCAATTTCCAAAGAAAATCAATTCGTACGGAACTTATTATGCATTTTTAATTTGTTGATTTTCAAAAACAAGATAATCAATATCGTTTTATCACATAGATTACTGTCTAAGATGATAAATACTAAAATAGTGAATGCGCATTTCATTAGAAATAACAGTATATTTTTTACGTAGGTGCTACTGTTTCATTTAGTAAAATGAACAAAATTTCGATCTACTAATTTTTTATAAACCTGTTTTGCGAATAATATAATAATCTGTATTTTCTTGCATATACATTATGAATGTACTGAACGTAAATATAAACAGCTAAAGTCGGACAAAATTGAATTTATGCAAATTTTTTTAATTTTACCAACGTAACGCATTAATACTATTTATCACCGAATCGTACATTAAATATCTACTATATTTAAGTAAAAAAAAAAAAAAATACTAAAGCCAATAGTATAGAAATATATAAAATTATAAGAAATGCAATATATTTCAAAAACATACACAATAACGTATGTACTTGTACTCACATTTTGAAGTATTAGACTATGGTAAAACAAAAGCACACAATTGCAGGCTTCTGTGAAGGCACATTAATCTTTTACTACGATTGAGTCGCCCGTGATAATATTATGTATTATGTCCAATCACATTTTTACTGACTAGTCTTTAAATATATATTTTACTGCTTTTAGTTTGCCGTTTTTACTTAATCCGTGTTAATATCATATTTTTAATAAAAAATAATCTCAATAGGTAGTGTAAGGATTTCGGTTAATAACAATAAAAAAATTCAATCAGTCATTGTTATTACATGTTTTTATATTAATAATTATAATTTTACATGCAATGATAAACAGAGTAAAGAAATGATTTCAAACATTTTTAACGAAGTAAATGTTTTTAAACATTTTGAACAAAGTAGGAGTTAATAAATGGTTTTAAACATTTTGAACATCGCAAACAAATGATTTTAAGTAATCAGAACAAATTGATTGTGTAACATGGACAATTTCACACGCGATAGATATTTTAACCATAGTTAAATATCAAAAATTATAATTTTTTCTTTGGTATGGAAAATAGCGTGATCTTTGTCTGGGATTTCTGGGTCCTCTGAACAATCGCTGTGAATTTGGAGTCATTATCTGTTGATGAGCTGGGGGAGTCATTTCTGGTTGGATAGTATTTCTCGTGGGCGGGATTTTAGCCGGCTTCTGTACAAGTATATGTTCTCCATTTTTAATAAGATCTAAAAAAAGAAAATATAAATAAATCCTAACATTTTAAACAATTGCGAAATTAGATTTATTTTTAATTTTTAAAATCAATTAATTATAATGTTAAAAATGAAGTAGGCCAAGATATTGTGTGTTGACTGAATTAATTGTAAATTTGTATTATAAAAATGTGTAAACACCCAAAATCCTAAAAATAATTTTCTGCCGAATTTTTGGTGATTATATTTTTATACGCAAAGGCATTAATTTGCAAACAAAATATTAAATGGTTTTTTTTAAACTTGCCATTGAATTCGTCATCACTTGAATCTAGTGTAAAGTGATAATTATACGGTGTGGGTACTTCTTCTTCCTTCTCTTCTTGTTTTTCTTCTATTGTGCTCTTTTCGTTATCTTTATGATCTTTTATCGTAATGTTCGCCTTTGGCGATGAATGAAATGTGGAATTTTCATTAATATTACTAAAATAAAAATATTGTCAATAAAACATTAATAATTATTTTTACAAATTCTTTTGTATCTAACTTCCTTAAATAATTCATTGATTCGTGAAAATGTAATTAGTTTATAATAGTTTTAACTGTAATTACTGATAAAGAAGTATAAAATGAAAAAGATGAATTAGGAGACCGATTAACTAAATAATAACACATATTAAATAATCCATTAAATAGAAATATGTATATAGATGTTAACACATTTATATTAACAAAATAAATTTTCGAGAACATTTTTCAATTTTCAATTAAAATGTTAACTGTACTTACGAAGTGTTATCTACCACAAGATTATTTCTTAGAGTAGACTGCATTGGTGCACTATTGTCATTATTATTACGAGTATTATTAAGTTCTATAAAAAAGAAAAAAAATTATAATACAAATTATTACACCTAGAATAATAATGAACTAGCAGAAATTGTTATCTAAATTTTATTCAGTACTTTGGAATTCAGGCGGTACAGGTATTATCATATCTAATAATGATGGAATATTTTTGGTATTAATTTTTGGGACAGAATAGTTTTCGGTAATATTTCTTGAGGTTTGATCAAAATAGTTCTAAAATCCCAAACATCAAAACATTAAAGTTGATTAGTTAATACTTAAACCTAAGAATATATATATATATACCTTATAACCTTTGTTTCCGTTATTGTACGCGTCCTGAAAATTACGTGGTTCTCTAAAATACTAAAATGTAAAACAAATATAATTATATATGTATATATTACAAACTTGAAAGTGTTTACCAAATAAATATTGAAGTACACAAAATGTATGATGATCAAGGGCGCATGCAAGTGAAAATTCAGGGGGACACAGTCTTAATTTGTATCATTTGTTCAATATTGTTAAATTATTTAAAAACGTAAACAAATAACAATACTTTAAAAGAGAATATTCCTATAATCACTGCAAGTATACCTACCGACTACCAGTAATGGATTTTGCGATATTGGATTTAGATATCATTTTTTTTTTAACTTGTAGAGAAGCTAGGGGAGTCCCCCATGTTGCCGCCCTTGATGATGATTAAGTGTACAAAAACAATTACATTTTATTCGTAATATAAGTCTTTAGAAAAATATTAGTGACAATAATAATAATAATAATAATAATCATATATTATTTTTAATAGATTCCAGACATAATAAAATATAATTAAAATACTATTAATAATAATTAATAACTATTAATATAATGCTTACATGTTGATTGTTTCTAAACATTACATTGTTATTATTAGCCCCTCGATTACGTCTGAAATTGTTTTGCCTAGGTATGTCATTCATCGTATTATAGTCAGCATTTCGTTGAAAATTCCTTCTTTCAAATCCATTATAATTTCTAGGTCCATTTCTATCATTCTGTTGTTTTGCACGTCGTTGATTATAATATGTCTTTTTATATATATTTTGAACTTTTTTTTGTGTTACAAATTGTTCCTCCTCATCATAATTCATCTTTTTATATATTAGTTTTAAGAAAAAAAATATATATTAATAATAAGCATTTTTCAATATATTTTATTGCTAATTATAATTTACTCTTCCTCGATGACAGTCAAAACCTCTTTTTTGAATACCATCACGGTTGTCTTTATATATATTTTTTTCAGTATTTTGTCCATGTCCCATGACGATTGTCTCTTCTTCATCGCGGATTTCTCCTTCTTCCAATTCGTCTTCGACCTCATTTTTACAACTATTACAATTAATGAAACGATTAATATTTACACATTTAGTTAACAACTAAAATTTTAACAATTAAGTTAAATCGAAAAATTAGGTATTCAACCGTAACAGGAATATATTTAAACAAAATATATTACTTTATAAATGGAAAAAAAAAGAAAGAATCTATAAGTTGATATCGCATGAAAAATATAATATTGTAATTACAAAAATACGAAAATATTTTCGTTTTTATCTATTTTACAGCATATTATTACGCGGATAATTTATAAATAGTTATTCCAGTATCATTTTAATGGTTTTTATACATTTCCTTGCAATTCCTTGAACATTTCATTATTTTCTACGATTTTAATGATACAAATCATTGTTCCTTACTATAAAGCTCATGTGCTAATGTAATAATTATTATTTTCGATTAAAGTCGAAATCGCGTTAACAACTTAAACACATTCGTACCTTTCAGTATATTTCGATGATTATCGTAAACAAATCTTATAAATATGAAAAGTAATAAATTATCAAATATAACTCTCATCGCTCAATAATTTATGATTAATACACCACTACCAACAAAAAGCTATTCGTATGAATTATAAACTATTCATTTACTGAATTCACTCGAACGGATTATGCAATTTGTTAAGGATCATTTATGGCTATTCATTTAAATCGCATTTAATTTTGGACACTTAATTTTTGTCGCTATAATAATAAAACAGATGCCTACAAAATTAATCCATTCAAATATCTCGAATGCCGATAGTATAAATTTAAGTAAAAACTTTCAATACTTTTAGTAGGTTTTACACTAGTAGGTACCTTTAAAGCCTGAAACTAATTATTACAATCAATATTATTGTATTCATATATACAAACTAAGCTACAGACATGTATATAATATAATATGAATGGATTAGTGGATATCGATTGACGTTCATTACCTTTATGTGTTAATCAAATAACTTTACGGTAATATTATCGTTTACTATCTACTTAGAAAGAAAGCAAAAAGTTCACATATTTTAAAAATATTCTAATGCCGTATAAGAACAATATGTAGTTGTGTACACTATAACACAACTAAAACATACGATCGGGTTACACGGGTGTTAAATTGAAAAAAATTTGTATATCCTCTTGACCGTTTGGATGTATATTATTGTTAATAACTATTCTTACTCGATCAGATCCTTTTCCATTGTCGGGTTTACAGTACTTTTCAGGCGTTTATGAATATATTGATTGAGCGAGCGAATACTGGAATATCAAACACTAACAAACAGCGCTTGGATCGATATTTTTATTGATTCTATAGCAGTATAGCAACATATACTAAACGATCGAGCGTAGCCAATATTCATTATTAAACGATATAACCTACTATTGATACATTTTAATCAATAACGACTAATCGATACGAGTGTAATATAATATATTTTATTATTATTTTTCAAACATACGTAAAAAATGAAATTATTATTATTACGACACAATGAAAAAATATAAGAAGTATTCACAATATACCTTAAATAATTCCGTCTTTTATTTCTAATATACTCGTATTTTATGATTTTGTACAAATTGCAGAAGATTCAGTAAATTAGGATTATAGAATTTATATAATATATTTTGTAACATTTTTTCAACTGTGGTAATATTATATAAGTTCAAATCATTTTTAAACAGAACATAAAAAAAAAATTCATAATAAATAATTTAAAATTGTATTTATAATTTCTTTCATTTTTATGTCAGATATTTAGTACTGTTATTGTCTATTGATTAAGTAAATACTCAAATGGAGTTTCTTCCGTTAAAAAAGATTAATATTTTATTATTGTTATCGGAGGCGTGTCCAGGATCAAATTTCAGGACAGGCCCGCCCAGTGGCGGTTATAAGAGGTGAGGGCGATAGATGGATCACACCCCCCATAGGACTTGATATCTTAAAATTTAGTATATCTCTGACCTAACAGCACCGACTTGTGTCATGTAAGTTGGTCCAATTATGTTATGGTTATGCTCCATTTTCACGCCCCCCTTTGAACATCATGTAAAACTGATGCTTGGCTGGGTTTGCTGGGTTGCTGGGCTTGCCTTTAGTATGCGACACTAGCGTTGTGGTTTTATTGTTCTCGGCTTCGATGAAATAGCATAAAAACAAAACAAAAAAAAATAAAAGGATAAGAGATTGAAGTTTATATATTACATTCGATTTAATTCTTAATTTCTTTTATATTATATTATTGTACGATATAATAATATTACACAGGCAGCACCGCAACCGCGAAAGTATTGAATACTTAACAACACGTATTAAATATACACTGATCTGTGATTAGACCGTTACTCGAATGTCTATACTAACGATAAGAGAAACAAGCAGGGCATATAACGTTTTGATACTATACAAAATAAAGCGTGCGAAAAAATTATTCTAATGGATTGAATACGAGGAATATTTTATTTTCCCAAAAAAGACATGTTGTGTAATAATTCAACGTAGGTAACTGAAAACGTGTTTATCAAAAAGTGCGATATCCCTTATCTATTTGAACACGGTGCATATTAATTGAAAATTCGTCAGGCCATCGTGACGACCATCGTATTGTACGATACAAGTTCGCGTTTTTCTTTTTTTTTTTCGGCGGTTTATGTTAATTTCGTTTACACGTTTCGTGAGTTGTAATGGGCGCGTATATATATACATACATGTGTAACAACTCATGAAACGTGTAAAAACGAAATTAACATAAACCGCCAAGCAAAAAAAAAAAAAACGCAAACGTAGCTGGTGTCTATATAGACTTTTCCTTTTTAAAAACTCGTTCACCGCCGCTAAAGATAAAGTCAACTTGGACTACGGCATACGCGCTTATCGTGCGTTTAATATTATAGACGTGGCAAAAAAAAAAATAAAACACTACACTGACGAGTTCCTCGGGTTAACGAGATAGCGATTTGTCTTAAAACTTTACGTATCGGTCTTAAGATTAATCATATACGACCACGCTTTTTCGCGTCTCTCGATTAGTCCCAGTGTACATTTGACGTGTGGGCTGCGTGCATTTCGTGCAAGGTACAGCGTTATTATGTAAATCCACGTGCCGTTATGTGTGATCGATTTCTCAGATCGTAAATATATTTTCTACATTGCACAAAAAAAAAAGAAAAGTTTATTCCAGTGTTGAGCAAATATTCTATTCGGGTTAATAGTGTTACGCGCGAGTATAAAACAAAATTCTCTGTGGTCGAAGAGAAAAAATTTTTCTCGAATCGTTTTGTTTTTGTTTCTTTGTCAAAAACTTAAACCGGTCGATTTTTTCTCGAAACGACCGCTAGTTTTAATACTATGAGTTATAGATACGATGATGTACATATAGTTTTTGTACTTTGTTCGAATCGACAGCGTTGTCTGTTTAAATGCAAAACAATTTCGTCCGTAACCAAAGCTAACCTTATATTTATGTCCCTACGCAGTAGTTGTCTTGTCGGAAACCGAAGTCGTCTCTGTCTCTTCTTTCTTCTCTGCGCAAGCATCCAATCCCTCGAAATGGCCAGGTAAGTGTTACCCGTAACCCGGCATAAAACACACTTTCGAACGTGATCACATTGACCTTCGGAGAGTGGCTCTGACGGTCCACCGTTTCGTCGGGTTGCTGCTCAAGGCCCCGAATGCGCACATCGTGTCGGTTTACCAGGTAATTCTTCAAATGAAATATCGTCTGAAACGACGATACGCGATATGAAGTTTTCGTCCTCTTTTCAACAATGGGTTGACAAAAATCAACACGTTTTGTGTCTTACCATTTTTCGTAAAAGGACTTGTAAAGTTTGAATGATCTCTCTCCGGTTAGTCGGCCAGGGACCTACAGAACTACAACCGTTTGCAGGCAATTGTGACCGTTTCACTTTAGAATCTCTCTGTACGCACGTACGTTTATATTATATTTATTAAATTAGTTTTCGCCGTATTTATTGACTGTTGTATACGATCCGGCATAACGAGAATCGGGGGGTTTTCAAATCAAAAACGGGAGCCGTGTTAAAAAGCGTGAAATAAAAAAAAAATTTTGAACGTAATCCCGCGGAGGGAAAATCCCTCCGATATAATTTCAGTGTCGGTCTGTACGTTATATTATATGAAAAACGAGTGAAATCCTACGTAATCCCTTTTTACAATGTTAATATCGTTTCGAAATTAATAATAGACGCCGAGTTCGTATTGCGGCATTCGTATACGCTGCGGCAGATTCGAGATTTTTTTTTTTTTTGTCGATTTCTACAACAACAAAAAAAAAGTCGATAATAATTATTTTTAAAAATAACGAAAGGATGGCGATTCGCCGGTGTTTTATATTACGCGTTGAGTGCTATCAGTTATCCTCGTACGTGCAGTTCTCTCTTTATACACACACACACATAGACTTCCGAACCCATTAAATGTCCGTATAAACGGTGCTTGGGAACGAAAACAGTAATAAAAACCTCATATAAGAGTTCCATCACGTGAATTTCTGAAATTCGATTTCCGCGTGTAAAGTAAGCATTACTCGGGGCACAGTAATATAGTGTATACGTTATAATACGTATAAAAATTATTGTACACAATCCAATTGATTAAATATGTTAAAACGTACTTTGTATACATTCAGTCAATGACACAATATTCAGTATTCACGTGCGTGTGGAAATGTGCGTATTAGTCGGACACCCGAGTAAACGTTTAAGTAATATTTTTGATATTTAATGTGCGAAGTTCGCAGAAGAAACGAGCGAAATCAGTGAAATTTTAATTCGTTTAGAAATCGTTCGCGTTTAATGCGTAAAAACCGAACTACTCTACGTTCGCGTTTGTATGTAATTTTTTAAAGGACAAATTCACGTTCTAAAAAACGAAAGCGATCGTTTCAATTTTTTTTTTTCTACGAGTATTTATGAATAGCTCATATACTTGAAATCTGTGTATAAAAGGGACTTTTCGGCGTGAAAATCTTTCGGATTCGTCGGAAATACGAACGCGTTCATGTGAAAAAAAACGGTGGAAATTCATAACGACGACGCGTCCAGTCATCGTATTCGAATACGTATTATTCATTTCGAGCCGAGCTCAAACCATTGTGGACGAATACGAAACGCAATAAAATTCAATTCATTGCGGTTAGAAATACGCAAAAACACGTGTGTACAATACAGAAAAAGAAATATCACAAAATAGAAGATTTTGATTTTTTTTTTTTTAATATGTCAGAACACTCGATAAAGGCATAATAATATTTTATACCACTCCGAATCGGCCGAATCGTCCCTTCGAGAGTATTGTAATGGCAACTATAATTCGCCACGACTTGCGCCACTCGTTATTCGATGTGCATTTCGATATGTATTTCATGGTAATAATAATAATTACAAGTGGAGGGTAACTGGCGAACACTGATTATAGTCGTACACGCGGCGAAGTAAACGAAATCGAAACGCGTTAATAATATTATTGATGTATAGTAAACGCGGTGCGTAAAGTGTTTGAAAACTCACGCTTATATGCGTACTACGCGCAGTGTTAAATATCGAATTAAAAGTTTTTTTTTTCTAAACAATCGACGGTACGCGATACTATTTTGTACGAGTACAAACGAAAACTTTACCTTTTTAAAAAACAATATTCGATTAAATCCGTCGTGGCTTTTACGGTATACTGCACGCGTATATACGACGTGTGTTTTTAATTTTTTTTCGGAAAATGTCAAAAACACTAATAATACGCGTTACAGCGGCGGCGAATCTTGTTCGTATTTTTTTATTTCCTTATAATTTCGACGTTAAAATTGTTACGTAATTATAGATTATTTTTGACAGGGTATTGGACTCGAAGGAGCCGGAGGGAGCCCAAGGCAAAAAACGTGTAAAAAAGCGATTTTTACAACGGCAGTCTAGCATTTCTCGGACATATTAAATACACTTGGCGATTGGTGCTAAACGAGAAGGGAAAAAAATTGTTTTCTTTTTCACGTCCAATTCATACGTAAAAAAACAAGTGCAGACCACGACACATAGTATTAGTGACCGTATATTATTTCGTATGCGTGAACCAATCTATAGTAGTAAAAATTATTCAAATTTGCTCGGGACGTCATCTTAACGCTGTCTGGCAATTCACCGTGATACTATATTATACGTTTCCCGTTTTTTTTATAAAAAGTAATCGCGTAGATCGATAATATGAAAAACAGAATTAGAGTGTAGCCGACATCGGAGGATCGACGTCCGTATCGGTTATGGTTCGGACGAGGAAAATATAATGCTTTAGGATTTCGAAATAGGTTTCAAGCCCGGCTATCCAAAAAAAAAAAAATATATCGTAGATTTTTAAACGCCTATATAAAATAAAATATGACCCCATTCCGTCGAATCTACGGAATTACGTTGCATCGCGCTGTACAATAAATCCCCCTATAAAATTGTTTTATTTCCCAAATTGAAACGGTCGATGCTATAATAGGTGCGTTACGAGTGTGTACAAAACGAGTTGAGTTTTAATAACCACTGCAGCGACGGGGGTATATTCGATTAAAATTGCACTTCGGCGGTAGGTAATAATAATTTTACCGAAATACGTATTATTTTCAATCGACGTGTCCGTATAGGCAAATGGGTTCGAGCGCGATGGCAACGCGCAATAAATCGCCGCCGAGCCGACTACAATAATTCGCTAATAATATTATATATATATGTGGCGTTTTATATGGAGAAACAGTTATTGCAAATTGAAATTATTTTCTTCCCACCACCACCCCAAGACGTGTGTATTATTAAGATAGCGTTGGTCATCACACGAAATAGACTTGTTAAAATTATTAATTGATTAACGCATTCGTTAAATCCGTCACTACGCCGTTTACAGTGCGCTGTTTCAAGTGTTTGTCTTCATGATAAGGTATTTTCAGTGGATTTAAACGGAGAATTTCGTCGGGAACAATTAGCTGGTCTATGGGAGCTTCTTGAATGCACACGCGTTTTAGGTAGACATTTACATTATTATTTTCAATAAATTGGATATTTTTTTTCCAAACGACTGAACGACTATTTTTCTAAATTCAAAACTGTCTGAATTACACTCGTCTAAAGTTTAATTAATAAATTTAATTTCCGTACTCTGTAAACGTCATTTTCTAAACCCAGTATTGACTTTTAATTTGTTTTATTATTTTAATTAAAAAAAAAAAAAAAAAACGAAGAAAAAACGTTCTAAAACCGAATAATTCGAAAAAAATTGTTTTCCTGCGAGTTACTCGCTTTCGGTCGTATTATTTATGGTTCATCACGTGTTAAGAAGTGTACGAATCGATAAGAACAAATTTCGCGAACGAACTGCTGCAGTCCACGTTCCGCCGCGCAGGAATTAAAACAATAATAATTTAATTGTGGGACGAAATAAAGAAGTATATAATACATGTACATTTTTTTTTATATCGTATACACACATTATACGTTTGTATACAGTAACGGTAAAGTGTTCGTACGTGACGTTTTCGAACAAAATCCCTTGAGGACTTTTTTTTCCGTTCGTGTTTCTAAGTATAAAACAACAAACCATCACGACCCGCTGCAGATGATAAATTGCGAGATGCGTTTAAGACGTCGTCGGGCGGGTATTCGAACAATTTTCGTGCCGTACAATTTATTTATTGTTTTTTGCACGACTCAAAGCGAATCGGTTTGTACTGGGTGACGAGAGACACACTGTCTGCAGATTTTTCTTCGTCTTGCTGTTTCCAATCAGTTACAGAACAGCTGCAGTGTATTGACACGGTATTCTGTAGTCTACGCATTTTTAACGTTATCATTTAATTATTTCAATTTATAGCGTTGTAAACGATTTTTCAAGAAAACTAATTATTAAATATTTCATTTATTTGTCGAAATCGATTATTTCACGGCTATTTATATATATATATATTTTATTAACGATTTGAGAAACGACTGAATATAAAAAACCCAGAAGAATTTAGTATCTTAAGTAAACATTTTATTGGATCAACTGTTTTACTGTTACTGTCGGATTCCTGTAAAATTAAACTAAAAAACAAGTAAAAATATTTCAGTTATCGTGACTGTCGTGATAAACTATATTCTGCACAATAAATATAAAATACGAATTAAATGTACAACAAAAATCATTTATTATACATCACTAATTATAAAGCTCGGTCGTGATAAAAATAACATAAAAAAAAATCACACTGTACAAATGTATGAAATACACCGCCAGTGGCACGGTTTGCGTAGCTCGCGGGAAAGGTCAGAATTTAATTAAGACGGGGGAAACGTAAAATTACTGTAATACATCACACGCAAAGGCGCCCTTCGAATTACTACATAACCCATTTGATGTTCGCA
Source organism: Slavum lentiscoides (assembly GCA_032441835.1). Classification (NCBI taxonomy): domain Eukaryota; kingdom Metazoa; phylum Arthropoda; class Insecta; order Hemiptera; family Aphididae; genus Slavum; species Slavum lentiscoides. The sequence continues at coordinate 8,590,377 of CM063709.1, forward strand.
CATAGTACCTACTCCATACGCGAACCTTTCCCTTGTAAAAACATATTTTATAATTGTTTCCACACCGTTGTTACATTACGTTTTTTTGTGGATTTTTAAACTCGGTAGTGTTTTTTTTTTACACGGTCACAAAAGTCACTTTTGGTGCAAGTGGAAAGGGCACTAGGAAGTAATAAGCACTCTTAGATTTTTCCGTGTAAAATTCCGCTAATCCGTAGAAATTCATTTTCAAACGAGAAAAATTTACCGCGATATTATAGGACTACGCGTGCCACAGATAATATTATTACCACTTTGAATTTTTCGACAATTTGTGTGTTACACCGGATCTTCGCTATTATATAGGATCGTTTTTTGTCGAATGCAATGATTCGTCGCGTTGCTTTCAAATTTATATTAATAACAAAAACTTTGTCCAAGTAAATAAGCGACGTCCCGCGGCCCGCTACTCTTTTTCTTTTCAAATTTAAATCATAAATAATTCGAAAAATTCATGAATACAAAAACGACTTAAAAGTTTACCGTTTTCATGATTCCGTAAACAGTGATGATCTCCGATCGACTGTGACAGACTCGTTTTTAAGGGATGACGTGATGCACCCATTTTTTAACTACTCAAATAAAGTGACCGGATTATGAATTTATCGTTATGAGTCGGGACACATTAGTGATTACCACTTTTGAATTACCTTTGAGAGGACGAATAAACGGTCCGATGGTATTTATTCTGTACGTTCGTATTATTATATTGCCCAATATTTTAATTTAAATTTTTTTGTCATTTTCACTTAATAATTTTCATAATATTCGTTAATTTCTAGAGGGAATTATAAAATAATTACGGTGCGACAATAATAATTAATAACGGTACCGGCCGTATACGTGTGAAAGTTACCGCAGGCCCAGGCTCGTCGTGGCCGCGTCGTCGGTGCTGCGAATTTTAACCGAATTAGTGACGAGAGAAATGGTACGAGGTAATAAATTAAATTGCTGCTCGCGCCCAAAGTGTCGCGAACGAAGCCACCACAAATTCCTATTAGACGAAATTTAATAATATTCAAATTCGTATATAATAATATATGTATAATAATAATTACTTAGCCCCAATATTAATATCGATGAAAAACATTAGACGGCAAGAACAAAAATTACCAAAAAAAAAAAAAAAGTGGTGGAAATGTTTATTTTTTTTCTCTTTACAGTGCGCTATCGCTTTTAAAAATTTCTATCGATTATTATAGGTACATGTTTAATTTTCATCGATCTCTCAAAGAAAATATTATTCGAAATATACGCTAGAATTTTTTTCTTTGTTAAATAACGCGTGAAAATCGTCTCTTCTCGATTTCGCTTGAACAAGGGAATCGCAAAAGTTTGATTTAAAAAAAAATATGTTTATGATAAATAATAAACTATCGTTGACGACAACACCAGTACTCATTAGTTTTTTATTTGTAAAGTTTTCTTGGATTTTACAAAATATAATCTGCGACGAAAAGAATGAAAACGAAAAAAAATTTATTTCAGAATACGCCGGTATTCGTGCGTTAAATACGATATTATTATTGATATTGGAATACGAATGATTTTTACGTTTACACACAGGATGTCAACAAAACGAAAAATTTGGTCGAAAAAAAAAATGGCTAAATAGTGATACGAAATAAACTCCTTTGTTTAAGTGTTCAAAAAAATACGAAGACGATACTCTGATTCTCAAAACCGGTACAGCGTGTAATCGGCCGCGTAATGATTGACCAACAGACGAAATTGTTACACTATTTTATATTGTACGAATTAAATATTATTAATGAATCGTACTTTTGCAGTAGTGATATTGTCGGGACGTAACAAGCAATGAATTTTGCACTTCGAACGAAATAAATGTAATTATCGCGGATTGCAAACAATAAAACACGACTCTTTTTAACGTTTTAGTTTTATACATTAATCAAGAGACGACTGTTAACACTTTTAAAGCGGTGAAATTACAATTACTTCACCACGCAATAAACAATATATTATTATGTATTATTCGGAAGAACGCGTCAACTTACGCGGAGTGTACGAAAACGGTTTTAGCAGCGGACGTTCGTCAACTCGTTCACAGCAAGGGTGCGAGTATAGCAATGAGACAACACTACAATAATAATTATTTGTCGAATCAAATTTCGTTCATCATTGGTCGTTCGTCGAAATAATAATAATAATAACGTCTTATACAAGTCTTCCAACAGTTTTGTATTTTTACACACATTTATGGCATCCGAGAGGAGATGCACGAAAGAGTAATTTACGAATAACGAAACGTTTTTTCGTCAGCAATATTATGATCAGAGTAAAAATTATTATTATTTTTATTCTTGTGTTTTCCGCAACATTGCTTTTTTTTATGTTTCTTTGTTGTAACGAAAACTTTAAAGAAAAAAAAAATGAAAGCAAATTAACATTTCATTGAAACGCTCCGTATTCTTTTTTTTTCTTCGTTATATTCCATATATACACTGCGACAGTCTTGAAATATTTTATTCATCCTTTGCTAAAAGATATATATATATATAACGACTGTGCACGTGTACAACGACAAAGGAACACGACGGAAGGTGGCAAACATTATGTTCCGGTTAAAAGAGCCAATAATAATAATAATTGACTGTTTTTTTTTACCAATATGATAAAAAAAAGCCCAATATGTACGTAAAAAAAATAAATATATAAGACCGATTAAACGAACGAGTGATAATTAATAAAACACGGAATGTTAATTTGTAAGTTAGTAGACTGTATTAAAGGGGTAAATTTGAGTATAAAAATGATATAATTTGTGTAAAATATATATATATACGTACCTAATAAAGATTATCGTACATATATAAATAAATTATAACGAAAGGGAAGGGATGAGGTGTTGCGCTTACAATTATTACATTATTATCATATATTACTCTTTATTAATCTTAAATATACCTAACGTTGACAATATTTAATTAAAATTAAACTCGAATGCATTATAAAATATAAATGTAGGTTTTGTATTGTAACAAATACTTATTTTTTTTTTAAATCCATAAAAAAATTAAGATTTTTTTCGAGCGTTTTTGAACATTTCAGCCAAAGCTGAGCACAAACGAGTTAAAAATGTATATTAAGTAATTTTAATTAAGCTACATAAAGCGTTACATTTTTTTGAAATTTACTTTTAACTAAAACAAAAAAAAATAGTGTATTAATTTTACGAAATGATATTAAAAATAAAATTGAATGATGTCTGAAGAGCAACGGAAAATTTTTCTGAATACTATATTTCACGTGTAAGTTGTAAGTGTAAGTAATTTGTATAAGTGCATAATTTATAGACACAAGGTTTCAAAAAAAAAAAATTCATGGTAGAACCTTCTTTTTAGTTATGAATAGAACGGTAAATTAATAAATAATTTTTTTTTAAATTTAACAAATTATATTCTAATTTTAACGTTTTATACTTTTGAAAAACAGGCTTATTTCAATATTTGTTTTGAAGGTAACAAAAAATAATAATATTTTTAACTGTTCTGAACTTTTATTAAAAAAATTTTACGCTATTTATTTTTATTGCGGTGATTAGAAAATTCCGACTTTTTACCAAGTTAAGTTACTTTTTCTTAATGTTGATTTTAATATTTTAAGTTTACAGAAAAATATATATAAGTATAGTTTATATTAAGTGTATTTCATAGTTTTTTTAGTATGCACATAAATTCCTTTCGCGTAACTTATAATAAATATAGATAAAATGATTGTTATTTTATATTTCTTAATAATATGTTTTTCTGTAAATTTATAATTTATTTGCTTTTCGTATACACGATTTTTATTAAATTTTTTATATTTTTCGTTAATATACTTTTATCTTGAAAGAAAGAAAAAAAAATACGTAATATAAAAGATCAAACGTTGACAACTAATCATTTTATACATTTAACGAAGTTATAGCGTTTTTGTTAATACAGGAAATTATTTTTTTTTACAAAATGGTAGGTAATGTTATTATTGAGGAAAAATCGGCATCGCCTTACGGCCACACAAGAGAAGAGGAGGAGGGGAGATATCATTTTATAACCGAGAACGGAAAAAGAGAGACAGAGAGATATAGTACAGAGCTTGACATATTGCAGAGTTATTCAACGAAAAAATTATGCGAATGCGGATTTCTTTTTTTTATTAAAGCAGGTTGTTTTCGAAAATAGACTTTTTCCAAAAACTTGATTTTTCAGGAAATCCAATTTTCTCCCGCCGCGTTATTGAAGGCCTCAAGTATTTCCCGAGTGTGTTTTTGTATGTAAAATTAATGTTTTATGAAAAATTATTTTTCGTCGATTTATTCTAAGTTTCGTGCAAAACGTATTAGACATTGTCCTATATATAGAAAAAAAATGGAAAACTTTCATTTTACGCTAAAAAGCGTTTTTTTCCCCTTCAAATTGTACCATTTTTCGAAAAAATGCCATTAAAAAAAAAAAAAATACAACAAAAATCGTAACGGTTTTTAATATTAATATTTCAACTGTAAATGAAATTTAAAACAATATTGAAAACCAATAATCGAAACGGAAATCAAAACTGAAATTTTTTTTTTAAATTCGGTTTTGAGTTCCGATTATATCAGCTGGATCACGTTGTTTTTATACGGAATCGTATAGGGAAATTTGTCAAATTGTAACCGTAATGACTGGCGATTATAATTTTCAATGTAACAATTGTTTTTTTTTTCGTTTTGACATTAAATGCCGAATATTAATGCGCGTGTGTTATTTGTATTACTACAGGTGGCGGAACGATGTTGGGCGGCGTGGTAGGTAGGCACATGAGCATACGGAGAAGGGAGAGCTCGCCGTCGGTACCTCACCCGGGTGGTCCGGGTAGCCCACGGTACAGGAGACGGCGACGAGCAGTGACTACTTCGGATCACAAGACATGCGCCCTCATACAGACCAGAATAAAGCTCGGGGACATCATAATGTGAGTGCTTTTTTTTTCCAAACATTATTATTATTATTATTTATACTGATATAATTATTGTAGCCGTCGAGTCGAAATATACATTCGTTAATATTTAGAGACAACTATTTGTATATATTGGAGAAAATTTAAATAAAAAAAATAATTCAGTGATGGGCAAAACGCGTAAGTTTTTTTTAAAATTTTATACGTGAAAAAAACGCGTTTAAAATATGTCAAAACCTGCTACTGTTATTGACGTGTAATGAATGTTTTGCAATTTATTACGAACCACACGATTTAAAAAAAATATTCCTTATTGTGGGAACGTCTCGTGCAATAGTCTGATTTCCATCGCTTCATTTTTTTCACCCCGAAATAAGAAGATCTTTTTTACGGATCTTACGTTTGACTCCGATTTCCGATTAAACTTAAAAATAATATCAGAAACGTATACTAAAAAAAAAAAAAAAAAAAACCACCAAAATTTGACGAAAATTTTCACTTACTTATCATAGCTTTTGAAATTTGACCGTTGAAAATCTGAGCCGAACGCAACGTGAACAGAGTCTTTCTCTTTCGAATAAAATAGAAAAAAAAAATAAAGTAACCAGCAGATAATTCTACGAAACGTCACAGGGTTCTTCCCGCTAGGCTGCAAGTTTTTGTTCTAAAAATGCATCGTCTCCGTATAGCCTTAAAATAGTGTATTAAAATTTAGTCACTACTATTACGCATTTATCTATTTCCGATGGCAAAGAGATTATTATAAAATATTATACGATTATACGTCATCGTGGGTATGATGTCATGACGTCGCGACGTGATTATGAGCATAATCAGTCTGTAGTAGAATAAAAAGTTGACAAAAATTTGCACAGAAAAAAAACGTATTTTAAATATAAATTATTTGACTGCACAATAAGTGGATAATAAATTCGTCCGCTTTATAACCGGGTTGTCTACATTCCGTGATTTCGTTTAATTTTACACGTACCTACCGGACAATCAGCTGATGAAAACGAATGGTTTCACCAAGTGGATCTGACTTATTATATACTCAGACAAAGATGTAATAATATATTATAATAGTACGTACTGTATAATATAATATGTGTGTAATGCAAACGTACCTTTGTAGGTTTTACGATGGAATCACGACGGCGACGTGATATTATTATTGTTGTTATTATTATTATACGTCTGTAAGTTCAACGTGACTGTCTAGATGTGATCGTTTGACATGATTAGCATATACAATACACATGTACAAGTAGGCTTCCATCCAAAATAGCGAAAACATTGTCACGAATGGTTTGATATTCTCGAAACCGTAAACGTGACAATTAGGACTAGTCTTTGTAATTGTAATTATATGTTTTCAATGGATGTAATCTTCCAAGTAACGATTCTGTTTCAACTAACTTTAATTAAATTTCCACTATGCTTAGATATTTTGCAATAAATGACATTTTAAATATCTTTTTTTTTTTTTGTAAATTAGATAATAAAATTGACAAGTACAAAATATAATTTTTCGACTTTGAGTTCGAATTCATACGAGTATTCGTATCGTTTCTTAATTGAAAAAAAATAGACTTGTAAAACACAAGAATGATAAAACACAAGAACTTACAGGGTAAAAATAAAAGAAATTATATAAAAGGAGCACAAAAACCTGAAAGAAGGACTTTAATATAAAAATCCCTGGAACAAACTAGTACATGGTATTATTAGGGTAATAAGAAAGTGTGATGTGATGCAGAAAATAATTGAATTTCAACCATTAAATACACTATTATAATATTATAATCATAAAATGAATATCTATATTCAAAGTCGAAATCTAAACCATATAATTCCTGAAAACCGATATTCAAAACCGAAACCGCGTTATATTTTAAAAATCGATTTTTTGAGCTCTAAATAAAACGGAAAAAACACGTATTAAAAATCGTGTTCAAATCCGAAATAATTTAAAATATTTAATGAAAATTTTTTACGAAGGAAAAATCCGTTAAGAATTCATATACCTGTATTATAATCTGCTGGACACTTGTTTTTATTTTGTGTCAGTTTTATGGATACCGAATTACAGAATACAATAAATGAGACGTAATTAGAGTTAAGATAAACCATAAGGAACGACAAGGATATTTTTTTGTACTTTAAATTGAAAAAAAGAAGTTACCTAATCCAAATAGTGGAGATAGCAAATTGGATCAACGATAAACTATTCGAAATAATAATGTATGTAGGTATATAAACTATTTTCAATGCTATATATAAGCATTATAATATCGTTCCCCATACCAAAATACCTAAAAGTTACAAGTTTATGGCCAAACGATTGAATATTTTTCAACATTTCTTTACAAAATTATTCCAAATACTTCATCGAGCGCATAATTTAAAAAATTTTAACTCAGAGAAAGAGAAAGGTTCGCTACAGTATTTCAAAATAAATGTAAGTAAACAATAATAGAGTATAGAACCGCGTTCGTTTTTAACTCCAGTAAATTCGGGTTTCACTGCTCGTATGATTATATGAAAATTTTGTTGTTTTTTTTACGACATTTAAAAAAAATTAAATTCAGTGTTCAATTAATGATTTTTGACATTTAAACATATATGATGCATTGATGCCTTCTCTAAATATACACGTCCACATTATAATATTCCATTAAAATAAATATGAAAAAACTTACTTAAATGAACATACGTAATGTAACTACTTTTTTTTTTACTTTTTATTTGCTGTTTAAAAAACATTTACGTTAGAAATATCGATATAATACTTTCGTTTCGTATCGGAAGCGACCTCTACCGGAGAACGCTGTTTGTCCGGTCAAATAAAACATTGAAAGATTCTAGTGGTGTAAATGTACACTGTTGATTTGAGTATAAAACAGCAGGGCGCGTTGTAGCACGTATTATTTATTATTTTAAAACCTAGATGGGGTAAATAGCCTTAAAATCCCGTGAGCTGTATCAATAAAATTGGTCGTATACTTAAATGGATACAACAAAACTTCAAATAAATTTAGGTCGTAGTAATCACTAATATCAATGTTTTTTACACTCTGAGCGCAGCGAGGAAAATATAGGTTTACAATGAAGTTTATTATTTTTTTATTTTCTCAGTAGTTTCTTTATGCGTGATTCAAAACACTTCAGAAAATTGGAAGAATGGTTGGAATGGCTCGTACTTTTTGAGTTCATTGCCATCTTGATTACAGTTTTAATAGTACGCACGATACGTAGAATGTCTTCTTCTTAAGGATCCTAATAAATAAAAATGAAATCATAATTGACAAAAAAAAAAACAATTGTTCGATTCCAATAATTTTACATATCGGGTATTTTTTATTTTGTTGTACCTTTGATACTTGTTGAAATATTGTATTTACTATTTTACCAACCTTATAAAATTTCATTTAAAAATATTTGATGATACTGTCCCAGTATTTTATATTAATTCGATATGAAAACGACTAAGGCGTATTTAGATCTAGGACGAATATAATTATTGTTACATAACATATTTTAATATATTAATCAATTAATTAATACGTAACATATTAACTTCGAATAAAATATTTATTATTTGAAAATTATTGATTTTATTCAACGAAATGTCGGAGAAATAAGTTTAAAATTTTTCCAAAGACATTATGTTTAAAACGATACCAGTTAACATTTAAAGATACTCAGACTGCAGTGCTACTGTTTATTGAAGCGTATTTTAAACGTAATTTTATAGGACCCTCAAAAATCGCATTCTATTTGCGCCTATATGCTATTACTGCTACAATTTCAAAAAAAAAAAAAAAAACTATTAAACATTTCAAGGTCTTGTACGTGTGCAAAGCTTTTCTATTCACACGATAAAAATAAAGAATAAAACAATTATAGCAATTTTTTTTTCTCGTTTAAAATAATAGTCGTTTTTCGTTCTGACTTTGCGCAACCGCTACATATGCACAGCGGTGTACATTGCAATGTTTTTTTTTTGTATTGATTCAGTTTTGTTTGAAAATTTTAATATTAATTTTTCGATGAAATTTTGAGGTAATTTCGGTCAGAACACTATCAAATAGTTATTATACATACATAATAATTTATAAATAACGAACTGCGACTTTAATCACACTATATTATTATAATATTATACGAGTGTAAGGGATCATTATACCGGACGTTCGTTTAACATTTTATTGCATATTTCTATATGTACGTTATGTGACTGCATTTAGTCACGCTATGTTAATTAAATTTGAATTCCCATAATTTCGTTTTATGTATAATTTATATTACAATAAATACGTTTTATTCATTAGTATCTAAGTAATTAATTATGTTATATACAATTTTTTTAAAAAAAAACCTAATTGTATTATTTTATTTATTTTTTTATTCAATACAAATATGCGCGCGTATTATATTACTCCAGTTAACCCACATTAATTAAATGGATTAAATTATAGCGATAGGTTACACGTGTTATTTTAATATTTTACATTATTTATTAAAAAGTCATATTTTGTATTATTTCTTACAGCGGCCAATAATTTTTTTTTTATCATACCTTCTAAAATCTCCATACCTGAATATTGTAAATTATTTCCAATTAGATTACCTTATTATTTCTAATCCTGTCATAATCCATTCGTATCATTGAAAACACGTCCAACAAACGCATTACTACACGATACCGAAAATACCAAGGCTTTTCGAATAAAATACCAGGTGTTTGTTAACCCTAACTCTATCTATTGGCTTTAGTAATAATCAAATATTATGAATTATTTCTAATAATATTTTATTTTAACAGTATAACAATATGGGCAGCGAAACGTCCATATTTATATAAAATACGGTGTAATTATTGCACTTCCGTGTTACCAGCCATCCTCCCGTTATAATTTTTATGTGAATATTTAGTACATTTTTTTGTACGAATTCGTGCAACCATTTTCAAAATAAAAGTAAGAAATTACCGTCTAAAACAAAAATTAGGACAAATCATAAACATCTCGATCTTAATTATCGTAGATTAATAATAAAGACAAAATTGTACCAAATTTTTGATAATTATTTTTTTTAAATTTGGCTGAAGAATGATTAAGTTTTTTTTTACAATATTTAGGCGCATTTCCTATTCAACACTATTGAATTTTAACAGCCAAAGATCTAAATTAACACGGAATAAAGTACACAGGTTGTATTAAATTTAAACAAATAGATTTAAAATAAATAGAGCAAGAGCAAAAGAGATATAAACCATACTTTAGAGCGAGTTTAAATTTATGTTTTTTAGTTACCATAGATTGATATATTTTTTAAAAGTATGACACGTTATTTTATTCGTTTATTTTTCTGTCATGAAAATCATAATAATTATTAACTATCAAACGCACACGATCGAATTTATTTCAAAGGAAAATATAATATATCCTTTCGTTCGTTAAGTGGTATGCGCATAAACCAATGTGTGTGAGTGTAGTGGTGAAGGAGTAGGTTTAACTCATTAACTTCTACTGACTTGAGTATAGTGGGTGACGTATCCGCGAGTGAGTTAGAATAAACCACCCTTCTTTTACTGTCGAAATGTCTTCAAACACGGATACTTAAAATTTCCAAACAGGACAGGAACTCCGAATAAATCAAAATGATCGTTATGTAATAAAGTGAATTGTAAATATGTCCCCAATGGGTTCAGCGTAATTTCATTTCAAAAATTGATTAAGTGAATTACTATTAGATAAAGGTTTTATAGAGTTTCGTTTTATATTACTATAAATTTGAAAGCAATTGTATTTAATATTATAATATAATACATACGAGTAACAATATAATATTTTTATTATTTATTATTAATTTATATACTTAACATTAAATTATATAAAATACAATTTACGCGAAGTAAAAAGTTTAGACGTACTCATGTACATGTAATGGACGCAAGCGATCGAATAATTATAATATATATATAATATTAATATATATATATTTATAATTTAAATATTGTCACCGAGAGAGACCTCTCCGAGCCGGCCGACAACGACTCAAGGCGCCGGTATATTAGAAATCATATTACACATGTGTACAGATACAGGTATACTATGTGCGACGTTCATAGCGAGGGGGTGGACTAATGAAAATCTATGCACAAAAAATTTAAATCGAAACCATAATTCCTGTAAGATAAGAGCAATATTAACATTCCGAATGTTTAAAAAATAAATAAACGCTGGCTGTTCGGATTCTACATAGAATTTTAAAAAATACCTATTGTGGTATTCAACAATAGGTTGTTCCAATATGAAATATTATTTCATTATTATGCTGTACAAAATGATGCAATAGGCTTTGGATCATTTAGTACAGCTGAGATCGAAATAAGAACATTTAAATGAATTACATTAAAATTTGAATGTCGAAAATTAGATGTTTTTTATCTACTTTATACACTAATTTAAGTACAGTATTTGCTATATATATAGTTGATTTTAAATATTATTATTTCATTTTTGATTTTCTTCTGACAATGATGGAAATTAAATATGTTTTTATTGTTTGTAAAATTTAAAATGATAAAAAAATTTCTTACGTTTTCTTTAAACAGCTTTTTAGGAATTTTTATTATTATCAATATCCTTTTTTTGACAGTACTTGGTCCTATATTATGCACGTAAGGACAAATAAATTGTGCGTGGGGTAAAGCAATACCACCTTTTTTTCAAACGTCTAGTTGCTTCTATTGGGTGGGGGGTATTCGCTCACCATCTTTTATCATCTTTTTTTTATCATAGGGTTTTTCTTTTATTTTATACTCTCTTGTTATTTTATTTTGTGTTGACACACTGAAAACAATGTTTTTTTTTTTACAACTGTATACGCTGTATAACTGCTGCGTATAGTTTAGATGTATATATTATATATAGGTATAGGGCGTCACCTGCAAACAATCCATCAATTCCGAATTTCGCGACCCTCCGAGTTCAAAACCAAATGAATTAACTCTCTCCCCCTTTCTGCCCCTAACTTAACCGCCTCTACCACATTCCTGTTTTATACTCTCCCTTCCCCTCTTCCAAAGATTCTCGTAACGCAATAACAATAAACCGATATTATATTATATAAATATAGACACACACACACACACACACACACACACACACACACACACACATACAAAATATACTATAGTATTTTATATAGAGCGATCAGGATTGCGTGACGGCCTATGGGGAAAATTAATATTTCGCGGACTTTATATACACGGGTTGATTTATTTGAGAATAATGAGAAAATGGAATTTATATTTTTATCCATAGGTACCTATATATATATATATTATATAATAAATATAATGTTACTAATACCACATTTTTATAGGTCACTTTTATCTCTCTGGTCTAGACGTGCCGCGATTTTTTGGGAACCCCCAGCGATCGTCACGGAATATTGATTGGTCCGGGAGCGTCAGCGACACGCGCCAGTATGGCCGTTTCGGACACGATCCAAATCCCTTTGAACCGTAGTCATCGCGCGCCGGTGGCTCGTATAACACATAATAATAATAATAATAATAATAATAATAATAATAATAATAATAATAATAATAATAATAATAATAATAATGTATTATTAGATATACAATATAATAAAATAGTAAAAAAAAATAAAAAATTTTTAAATTAAATAAAAAATAAAAATAAAAGAATAAAAAAGTATGTTTGAAATAAATATAAATAAAAAATAATAAATTCGTATAGGTATATAATATTATATTAATATACAACCAAACCAAAAATTATATTACGAAAAAATATAGTATTAATATAATATTAATAATAAAAAATATATATACGAGAATACATTTTATTAAATATGTTTATTTACTGTACCGCGGTTTCGACAAAAAGTCGTCATCGGGAATTGAGGAAAAAAGAAAAATACAACAGGATAAAAATTGTAAATCGCCAAAATTACACAGAGAATAATTATGGATATTCCGATAGAAAAAAAACGTAGAATTAAAAGAAATTTTATTTAATTTTTTTTTTTTGCTTTTTTTATGCTGTTGTAATTGTTTTTGTATTTTTTTTTTTTTTGCTTAATACCTAATGATGACTTTTTGTCGTAACCGCGGTAGTAAATGAAGAAATTTAATACTACAACTCTAATATATTTCTTTATTTTTCATAATAATCTTTGGCTCGTTTATACATTCACATTATATGTATTATATTATATATATATATATATATATATATATATATATACGCATACATGAAAAACCATTCGTCAAAAGACTTTTAAAGTTTTAATGCGAACATTTCGAATAAGAGTATAGGTAAAACGTTGTGGAAGAATTCTGTCTATGTTATTTTATATCAGTGGTTCTTAACCTTTTTTGGTTCAGCGCCCTTTATCGTATAATAACTAACTGCTAACGCCCCCCTCATGAAAAATCAAATGTTCATGAAAATATTAATAATATTAATAAATTGTATATTATTTTTAATCTCCGAGTTTGAAAAAGCTCACCGCCCCCTCAACGCCCACTTCAAAACTATCGCCCCCCGGAGAGACCGAAATGCCTTCAAGGGGGCGGTATCGCCCCCGTTAAGAACCACTGGTTTATATTATATAATGTTGCAAACTGTATAGGTACCTATATAGTGATCTCGCGCTATGCCGTATTATTACTGCAGGTATGGTCACGCAGTTCCCTGTGCGTTTTATGAATTAAGGTGCGATTGTCGTGTACCGTCGTTATGCCGTAACAAGTGGTTCTTAAAACAGAATTATTGTGATAAATGATGGTTGTGATACGTTTTGTAGCATATAAAATAAAATCTACCTTCTAAGTCATGTCTATAATTGCAGTAGGTTCTTGTAACTGTATGAAAAAAAAAAATTTGATAATTTTGAAAAATAAATCGTATGTCGTTTATAATGCGGACGAGAAAAGATAATTTTCAAAACCGTCGCTTATTAAAAAAAAAAAAATCTGTGTCTTATCGGAACCGGTCGAATTAAGACGAAGAAAACGATTTCAGAAAAAAAAAATGTGCTGTTTGTAATTGTTTATTAATTGGTTCGATTAGTGTTTCGAATACGGACGAAAAATTGTAATACATTTGAAATTACTCGAGCAGGTAATTAAAATTATTACATAATATCGTTACTAAAACGTGTAAGAAATGTAAATAATTTCAGTACCTCAAACACAGGTGCAAAAACACAATGCCGTATCGTGGAACGTTAAATTATTTACCGTATTCGTGTTTTTTTTTTTGTTTATTTTTTTTCCTAACAATGACGAAACCGGTATAAACGACAAAAATATTGCTGTCGTTCTGCGCGTGGTATTATACACGAAACGATGAGTAACGTTTTCGGCGAGTCAATCATTTTTCGTATCATGCCATCGCGTGTCTTCGTACACGTTGTTTGTATTATGCGAAACGAACGCACGCAGTGGCATTAAAACACAATTCCCCGAAATTGATCCGAATCGTAGATACAGTCCCGTACTACGTTCTCATTCGGTAATAACTACGCACATAAAATAATAATAATAATATTAATTAATTAACGACAAGAAAAAAAAGTTTCGAGAAACCGGGCGTTTGAAAATACGTCGTAATCACAAAACAGACAGGACGTAATAAAAGTAATTATAATGCGCGCGTGTTTAAAATATATTGTTCAAACACCGCGTGTTTATTCTAACCGATGGAGTAGGTGTATTATAGTCGTATACAAAACACAGTCAAACGTTAAAATATATAATTTCGAAAAAACACACAAATATTACGTAGACAGGGCCGTAGACACGGAGGGGGGTTAGGGGGTTCAAACCCCCCACTTGAACATCGGATACTGGATGAATTATCTAAGAAACCGAGAAAAATTGATATATTGTTATAAATTAATTATAGTATATAAAAATAATATAAATCATTCACACTTTCTTGATGTTTACCTCATTATTATAAACTAATGATGACCTCACATAGGCCATATTAAATGTCTATCTATAGCACTGAACCCCCCCATATAAAAATCCTATCTACGGCACTGTACGTAGACGTTTATTTAAAAATTAAAAAATATAAAACTTCAATGGATATATAGTTTTATCAACGATTTTATTTTTGGTATATTTACTCTAACGAGGCTTCTGACAAAATCGATTTCCCCCGAAACAAATGTTCTCCACTCTTGTGGTATAAGAGAATATTTTAATAATTTAACAATTTTTGCAACAATAGTTGTCACGCATAATTATATAATATAGCGACGTGTTTCGAAACGAATTTAATCGAAAATCTAATAAACATACGTTTGTATATTTTTATACAGTCGTTCAAAATTGATTGAAATTCTAATGACAGTGTACGTTTATTATTTTGTTGAACTTATACGCTAATGGCTGAAAATATATTCAGGCCGGTTTGCCTTTATTGTTAGTGTATTGTAACTGGTTATAGTAAAGTTATAAATCAGTTAACTTATAACTTTAACTTTTATATAAATATGTACTTATTTTTATAAACCGTATCAAATATAAAAAAAAAACATGTTATTAAAAGCCAATTAAAAATGGAAAAGAGAAAAGTTACCAAAATACTGAAAATATCGAAACATTTAAAATAAATTAAATAATTTTAATAAATACGATTCGTAAATATTTGTATTGAACATTAGAATAGCTTTCAGAAAGTTGCACGTATTAAAAAAAGTAAGTAATATTACACTTACCGTTTATTTAAACAACAGTACTTTTTTTAAATATAATTATTTATATTACTGTTAAAAGTGTTTGGACAAAGACTCTATTTGGAAATACATTATTTTCACAGGACCAGTAAAATCTTTGGACGAACTATTACCTATGTACATTTGCATACAATTTTTATTTTTATTCGAATATTGTGGAAAAAAAATTAATTTTTATACTTTGTTTAATTTTAGCTAAATTGTTTTTATGTTTATAGGTATTATAACAATTTTTTTAATAAATAGTTGCGTACCGACTTTTTAAAATTTAGTATGGATAATTTAATGTACATATCATGACTAATAAATAATACATTAAGGTACTATGATAGCTGGTAAGAGTTAGGAAAACATTTAATTGTATTATAGTTGTTATTAACGGAATTATTAATAAAATACGATGAATATAATAACGATTGTTGATTTTCAGTTGATATTTCTGGATTAAATTAGCAATGTAATATCTTTGAGCTGAAGTCAATCCTTGATATCAGAGAGATTTCTCACGGGATTTCTAGAGCCTTTTTTATGTCCGACTTCATCTCAGAGTGTGAGTATACATAAACAACCCTTTGGTGAGGTCATGATGGGAAGAAGGGTAAAGAATACTTATGAAACTCTACGATAACTTTTTGAGAACTGATTGTGGTTTGAATACACTTTGGATAGAAATATTATAAATGTGTTTGAATAAAAATGGTTTAAGAATATTGTTAAGATTAGATTAAGATCGACTGAAATTAACTAGATGCTGTTCTCTACGATACATTTAATGCCACGACTAATGACATTTCAAATATTTCTAGGGCTATTTAAATGTTTTTACATCTTTGTAAGCATAATAAATGAAATCGTAGGATTTATTTATGTTTACCTAATGAATACCGTTTTAAATATGTTATTTATCAATGTAGAACATTACGAGTAAATGATGATGAAAAATTGTATGTTTTATTTGAGTGAGTTTTAAATGTAATTATATTATGCAAAACACTCAAAAAAAAAAAACAAATAAATACTAATATTAGTATTTTTAAATATATTTATCACTTAAAGTGATAAAATATTTTGATAAACTTATACTAATAAAGAAGGATGTGTGAAGAGCGAAGCGCACTTGCTCTAGAATTGAAAAATTTTCTCATCCTTTCTACATAGTGTAATAATAGTGTAATAGTGTTATTTCACTAAAAATACAAACGGCTTTATACATCGCGCTCGTTTTCAGCGTAGTATAGACTGTAAAAATTGTAACATTTGCGAAAACATAGTTCACGTATAAGACAACGTTCGTTAAGAATATGTGTTATGATAAAATATGTTGAGAAATATACTTTTGAAAATCAAAATTCAAACTAATAATAATAATAAAATTATCGAGTATTGTAGAAGTTCACTGAATAAAAACAGTGAATAATATGGTACGTATAAGGCTTCAATTGATTAGAGTGCACGGTGATGATGGTGGGGTGGAGAAGGCAGGAGTCATTAAACATCACCATGGGTAATTGACTGTTAGAACCTTTTGTTGAGGGGTGCAGAAATAATGTCCTTTCGACCGACTCGGCAGTATACAGCGATGTTTGTTGTGTTTAAAGAAAGCCGGCTTAAAAGAAATCTTTCAAAAATTAATTTTTCATTCAATATTTTATGTATACATGATTTATCCCCAGAACTCGAGGTCATCACCGTTAGTCGCTCAATGAACGAAATGGAATAAAACGCCAAAACGATGTATCCATAAATCATATGTCAATCAATAGACATATTATTTGTACTTTATTCTTTCCTGAATAAATATATATATATATATATTATTATATTATATGATATTGACACTCAGTCATATATATAAATATATATATAATATATTATATTATGTAGGGTATGTTTCGTCGAGTAGGCAATAATTTGTCACTCGCTTGATGTTCAATACATCAACCGGAAGTTAGAATTTCGAATTAATTAAGATTATTATAATAATTATAATGGATAAACGGCAAACGTTCACGTATAGTCAGTAATATACTTAAAAAAAATTAACTCTACATTTTATTTCTACTGCTTATATTGTACTAAATATAAATGCTATATTTTTATTGGTGTCGGAGACCATTTTATTTTGTATAGTCTGTTGAGAAGAAAAATGGAACAAGTGACATTTTTAAAAAAGTTTTTAAATGAGAACTGAGTAACTGTTTTATGAAATTTAAATGCCAGCGTTTATAATCCAAAT
The DNA here is from genome assembly GCA_032441835.1 of Slavum lentiscoides. Taxonomy (NCBI): domain Eukaryota; kingdom Metazoa; phylum Arthropoda; class Insecta; order Hemiptera; family Aphididae; genus Slavum; species Slavum lentiscoides. Next base: position 8,608,387 of record CM063709.1, read on the forward strand.
TATTAACTGATATGCTTGAAACAGATATCGTTAGGAAAAGTGGGTAATAAGCAATATATTTTATCGTTTGTTGTCCACTTATTTTATACTAATGTCATCCGTTTTAGAGCTGGCATAACATAAAATGTCGTGTTTATACATTTTAAACATAAATTTTTTATTATTATTATAAAATAGCAACAGCAAAACCAAATTTGATTTATTAGATGCGTTTCCTTTTTCTATACAATTATTTGTTTATGAAATGTCGCTTTTTCTTTAAATATTGCACATATGTCTCACTGAATTAAAAATACTTTCAGACCACCGAGTTTATTTAAATAATTATAGAAAAAGTTCTACATTTTCGTTTTTGTCATTGTCAGAATTTAGTTTAGAGCGAATATCCTTCACTTACCATAACTCATTTGCTTCATTTCATTGAGACATATTCTATCCCCTTTAAATGTCTCTTTTTATCCAAAAAATATAGTTAAAATATTTTTTCAACATTTTTCAACTCAAGTGATGTGATTACGCATTATACGCAGCCTGCTCTTTATATTCCGTAACTCCTTGATCTCCACAGCTGACAAATATTTTCGCATACGGGTTTTTGAAATGTTTAATACAGCCATTTCGTTGACTTAATTTTTCTCCTCAAAAAGATTAATGGAATTAAGTGAAAATTGATCTTGTTATTTCATGTTATCGTATATTATTATAAAATACGCGAGTATATATTTTGAATACAATTATTAAACTATTTATTCTAAAATATATTAATAAAATGTATGTTACCCGTGTTTACATTACTAGGGATGTTGTTGTTTAAGTATTAAAATTAATTTAAAAATTGCACTAAACAAATTAAAAATTTCACTCAAAAAAAAAAAAAAATAAAATTTAGCTTGATGAACGCCGAATTGTATTGTGTTATTTACAGTAAGTGTAAACATACTTGAATGAAACAGATACGTCATGCTTTCTCGTATAATTAAAATTTTTTTTTTTCATTAATTATTTTTTTATAAATTAACATTTATTAATACGTTTAATTTTGATATAACCGTTAAATTATCATTGAAAACGTAAATTGACATAATATAATATAATTGCATATATTATATGTTTTTTTTCCTTCTCTCTACATTGTTATATTAATTTAAACAACATTTTAACTACTATTTAACTACCTACTATTGTTATCATTGTTTTCCTAATTACCAAACACAACATTGTCACATATTTTGAAATTGTAAATTGGAATTTATTTCCGTAATAAACATAAAGATATTATTGATTTCTATATTGAAATGTAGAACGTTACTGAAATTTAAAACTACCGAAAAATGCAAAAAGGTACGATTAACATTTTTTTATATTTCGTTTCGAATTTGCACGATACGAATATAATACTCACTAGCAACAAATTCAAACGGTAAAAAAAAAAAAACGTTACAAGTATAACGGCATTCAAGCACTATTACATACGTATCACTATATTGGTCTTAAAATACTTTTTACACACAATAGTGCACGCTTCAAATCCACATCGGTATTAGGCTTTTGGATGTTGTTATAAATTATTAATGAGCGCGCGCGTTTCAGTCCGTCCGAATGCTGCACACTCGATCATTAATACTGAGAGGCTTAAAACGTAATGCCTATACATTGCTACCCATGCAGGGAATAAATGTATTCTCATTTTTAGGCAATCGATTTTTAAGAACAAAACCAGCCGGTTTCGCGCGTCATTTTTATAATGCGAAACGATTGCCATGACGTATTTTACGACTCTTAACGTGACTAAATTTAAATCGTTTACGTAATACTTTCTCTATTAAATTCTCAACAAAGCCCGTTTTAAAACACTCTTTGTGTATACAACTCAATAGAAATATATGACTCAACCAATAAAATGAACTATAACGGTATTAATAAAATGTATAACCGTAAAAGCAGTATATTAATGCGCCACGAACGCAGTCACGGCGTAGTCCCAGTGGATTGAAATCTGATACTTTTTTTTCATGATATACGTATATGTACCCTATTACCCGCAATGCGATCGCATGGATTGTATAATAGTATTTGACTTGTAACCGCTGAATAAGCGAGTATGGAAATTCAACGATTATCCTCTGCAAAAAAAAAAATAAATAACAAATTAGGTCGGCGTAAAGGCTATAAAATCTATTATTTTTATTATATTGATTCGTAACTACGTATATATGACAAATAGAATACGTCAGGGACGGTTACAGGGAAAAGGCAACAAGGGCTATTGTAAAACCCCTCTCCGCGATATTAAAAAATAAATAAATCGAGCATTTAAATGAAAGTTTTGTTTCACAAAGTATTGAATTCTGTGACACTGTTAGTTTACTGTTTATACCTACTACTTATAAAATATTCGAAATTATTTAATTACGTGAGAAAAGAAATTGAATTACTTTTATTTAATGTGTAACAATGTATTTTATAAAATCAACCGATTGGGAAAAAAACGTCATAAATAAAGGTTATCATTATATTTGCTTTAGTCTTGAATATCTCTAATCGTTATTATTGTTTTACTATATATATATATATATAAAAAATAATAATAATTAATATTTTGTTAACGAATTAATATGTAACACTGAACGAAATTCTTTAATTGATAACAAAAAAAGTTAATTTTGTTTAACGCGTGTGCACTAAAGAGTATATTTATAAACAAATCTTTGCCAATTCGAAGGAATTATTAATATTTAATTAGAATATTATAATATTGTGGTTTTTTGTAAAGTAAAATAATACGGAAAGTCTGTCGGTTTCGTTTTCGAAACACAGTCATTTGTATAGGACTTGGATCTTGGTAAAGATATAATATAATGCGTTTCTCTAAACTGAGTAGTGTTATATTTTATAAGTGATTTTTCGTTTACTTTTTTCGCGATCAGAGGTGGTTAATTATCTTTAATTTTTATTATAATAAAAGTTATGATTTTGTGTTTCGATACGTACACTTATATTTTATGGGCAAATTAAATGATTATAATATTTAAATGTATATATATTTTTATCCATTATATACAAATAATAATATACTTGCGTGTTTAATATTATAAAATTTGGAATTATAATTAATAATAAAAATAGTTTGAACCATTAATAATACTAAAGAAATTTGATTAAATAATAAATGTCTACTTTAACCGCATAAAATCGATTCAACTCTTGACGTAATGAGTAATGGCTGATGTTTGTAAAGCCAAAATAATTCGAAGTTTTTCAAAATATGTATTATACGATCAAAATAAATACTAAAAATGTCGAGAGTTTGAGTTTTTTTTTTGTGATATTATAAGAATGAATTGAAATTTGATTTTGGCGAAAACAGTTTGTTGTCGACAGTTTTACTCTTAACAAAAATATTGAGAAAAACGTGTCCGATGTGGCACCAACGATTTGCTACTAGAAAGTAAGGTCGAAATCGAAAATCGGAAATTGTGTGCCATACGAAAAAGTCTTCGTAAACAAAAAAACATATTCTTTTTAAAATCGATATATTCCTCACTTAGCCCAGGATTTATGTTAAAGAAAACGTCGCGTATCTATATATATTGAACATGGAAATAAAATTTAAAATTTAAGTTTTTTTATTGTAATCAGTTATATGAGGGTTTTTTACGTGACAACACTCAGTGTCTATACACAAAATAATAATACAGACATACCTAATGTACTGATGACACGTTTGGTATAGAGAAAAAAAGATAGGAAGTTTGTTGTATGTGGGCGTTGGAAAACTTTTTGACAAACCTCGTCCGTCCGACGTCACTCTTCGTATGTATACCTACATATGGCTATACGATACGAAAACTTTCGAATATTTTATTTTTGTTTTTTGCACTACACGCATATTTTTTTTTTTTGTTCAACGTAGTTTAAATAATTTGTCTGTATATTTATACAAAATGTGTGTTTGTGAAAATATATAATTAATTCAAAGAGTATTATGAAAATAAAGAAATATATATATATATGAGTTATATTAAATGTAATTATTTACTATAGGTTTCGACAAAAAGTCATTGTCGTGTATTAAGCGAAAAAGAAAAATACAACAACAGAATAAAAAACAAACTTCCGTAGAAAAATTATAATAAAAAAAAAAACATAGAGTTGAAAAAATATAGTAATAAATATAAACCGTAAAAAAACGAAAAAATTTTGGCATGTCATCGATATAACAATAATAATATTATTATATTACCGGTAGTTACGTGTGGATGTGTGTGTTTAACCAAATTTCATGATGGACCCTAACGTAATGACATAAAAAAAAATTATTTAAGAGGAAATAGATGATGATTATTAAAAAATAGTGGTGGACGTCTGTTAAAATTTTTGAAATTTTTTTTATTAAGAACTCGTCTTATAAATTGAAAAAAAAATCACTTAGAGTAAAGTTTTGCAGGTTTATAAGTTGTGTCTGAAAACAAAAATTCTCTGGGAATTTGTTCGAAATAATTGAAATGTATGTTTTTAATTGATTACAGAGGCCTCGAACACTATACCGTCCGATTCTCGCGCGTATATTTATAATAAATTATTTGTGTATTATATAAAGCGTATTTATATCGGCGTACCTATTCCGACATATATTACTGGACAGACCGGCTGTCTTTGTATGTACGAACATTTTGGTTATTGTAGGTTTTACTGTACAAACGGTTTAGGTCAATACAAATAATTTATTATTCGGATTGGGTGTAACGAAACCGAGGCAAAAATCCGGATATTATAATATTATTATAACGACATAATTTACTGTCCCGTTGTCGGTAATATTTATAATATGTTGTTCTTGCCGTCGCATATTATGTACTTACGGTGAATCCGCAGCGCACAGCTGTGTCGGAATATTGCCTATTCGAAGCGCCGTGCTACACGTACGGTCTGCACATTTCGATAAGGGAAATTCTTCAATATTTATTGCGAACTATTTATGGGCCACACATCAGCTTTGAGGAGTGACCAAAATGAGTTCTTTTTTTTTTTTACTTAAATTTTACTTTAATTACGTCTTAAATTCAACGATTTTTTGTGGCTTCGATATACATTCGTAAATAAATATATATATTCTTTTATTCGCCGTGGACATTTTGGTAGATTACCCAGCGACCAGACACTATAATAATGTAACATAATATACTCGCGCTCTCGTTTTATAACCCGGTCGACGGTATATAATACGTATTTTCTTTTTTCCGCATGCATAATAGATCGGTAGTGTATGTTACGTGTTTCCAATGAATTTTTGAAAAAGGTAACCGATGACAAAAAAAAAAACAAATATATATATATAATAATTAATTCTTTATATATACCGATCGCGATCGGTGGGTAAGAGTGGAGGGCGAAAAACACGAACACACACACACACACAATGAAATTATTGGCTGGTGGGTTCGCCGTTCGGCTGGGTCAATACAGGCCCCATTAACTATTTACAATGGCAGGGCGCATTTGGATTTCGTGACGTGTTGGTTAACGAACTCGTCGGTCACGTCCCACAATTGTGCGCGGATAAAAATCGAAATATCTGTATTCAAAATTCTCATCGTAGTGCGTTGAATAAATTTATACGATTATTATTTAAATAAAATTAAAGACATTATCACTTTTGTCTAGATGGAAAATTAGAAAAACAAAAAAAAAAAAAAATGTTTTTCTCTTACATCCAGAGCCGGATTAATGGAAAAATAGTCCTGGGCTAACTCAATCTGGGGGCCATAATTTTACAATAACAAAAAATGTCTTACGTGTATGCACGTTTATATGTGTATTTAGTGATGCAACGAAAAAAATGTTTAGGAAGAGGTGTTATAAATCAATTAAAAACACATAGAAATTTGTACTTGATGTTATTATTTTTTTAATAAATATTTTCACGTCAGAAATTAAGTAGGTACGTTACAAAAATAATGTATTAAACAGTAACATTTAATAATAATATTAAAATAAATAATTTTAATAATAATAATAATAATGATAATGATAATGATAATGATAATAATAATAATAGTAATAACTAATAACAAAACGAATATACAAATAATGGTTTATGTAAAACATTTTTTTCTGGCTTTGCTCGATGCAAAAGTGTCCAAAACATCGTTGAATATGAGTTTTTTGCATATGTATAATTTTTAATAGATATATTTATTTGTTAGCACATTTAACCTATATCTTCAATATGCACTGACCTTAGTCGATTTTTAATAAGAGCCAACATTGAAAATGAGCGCTCTACTTCACAATTAGTTAAAGGTATTGTCAGATATAATCTCAATGCAATATATACCTGTACACAGGATCGGACTGGCCCATGGTATTAGCGTGTAATCGCACGGTGGGCCCTCTAAATATTAATTTAATTGATTAAGTATTGTTCTATTAAGGCGTTTAAGATCACTTATGGGCCAAGATCTTCTTGAAGCGTTAATACTCATAAACTGCGAAACTGATATTATTTCATGAATGGGTGTAGCTTGTTTGTTAAAGTTACTGTATATAATGAACGAGCGTAGCGAGCAAATTTTTTTTTTTTTTGGTTTGGTGGGCCTTTAAAACTAATTTGCACGGTAGGCCTTTTTTAACCAGTCCGACCCTGCCTATAAATTTGGAAACACAAATGATAGTCCTAAAATTATTTCGGGGTCCCTATTCCTTAGGGGGCCCCGGGCTATAGCCCTCTTAGCCCCCCCCCTTAATCCGGCTCTGCTTACATCCTATGTGTTGACACACAGTTTGGAATTTACATCGCTATTGCCCGTAGACAATATTATACCTTAAGATATTTGTATGAAAAATAATTGATCGTTTCAAAGTTATTGTGATGCCGTTAACAATAGTGTATACGATATTACGAGCAGAAGGTTCGCAATTCGTCGTAGCCCGTTTCACTCGGAATATCGTTACTGCGGATTTCGAGCTATTTGTAGAAATTATTATTATTTTTTATTTTTTCAATTATACCGGTCGGCGGACGAGGGACGTATAGTTATTTAATATCATTATTATCGATAGAAACACAACATAACGTGGTAATAACTAATAAATCACAATATATATTAACGGGTAAACATTTTTATAATATAACATTTATTATTCGTACGCGTGTATAGTCGTGTATACACATCATCACAGTGTGTACAAACGCAGCGGGACTCGATCGAATCGAAAACACACAGTATTATATTATTTATTATTTAGGTTCACCGTGCCATATTTTATCTATAGACACATTTGTCGAGAAAAATCATAGTGAGTCATCAATTTTTACCTAGATATACATATAATTTTTTCTCTATCAAATACAATCGTGAATATCATATCAAATCATATAATAATAAATGTATTAAATTTATACAGTTTTAGCGGCGAAATCATGTATTTTTGTATTATTGCCCAACTGCATTATCATCCTCCCACTACCAGATCGTTTGCAAAACGACGACGCGGTATATATATATATAGACATCATCTTATGATCCTTATCACCGCCCGTTCTTGCAATAATCGCCCTTCGCCATCGTGTTTATATCGTTTTTAAGTTGATTTTTACCCCTTGACGAATAATGTTATTATAATTACTGGTTAAAAATACAACATCATATAGTGTTCTACACAGTTACCGACGGAAAATAAAATGGTACTCGGAGCTGTGGTTAAAAATTGTCTATTACAATATTACTGGAAATACGCAGCGCCGGTCGTGGCGTTCAAGTGAAAATATTACAAAAATAAAAAAAAAGGTCATACGTGAAAAAATAATTGCTGTCTTAATACAGTACAACGTTTTTTGGCAACGACGTTTCGCGGCAGAATCTAAAATAAATACGTGAAAATTAAACGACCGGTGAGAATAAAATAAACATAAAAACCAAATGTTTTTTAGTTTTATTTTCGTTATTGACAAAAAAAAAAAAAAATCGAGTAAAAACGAAAATCAATACTTCTTATTAATTGTATTCATACGTATCTCGCGCAGTGCTCTGATGGGGGAGAAGGCGTGCGCAGGGGAACGGAGCTCCTTTACTATTTTCGCGTAGTCCTCACATTGTATTGAAATATAAATTTCTTTATAGAAAGATCATTTTTTTTTATTTTTATTTACAGAGCTGCTCTTATCTTTAATCGTCCCGATTCGAACACTGATCTTGCGCGGCGTACACACTCGCATACGCGCAGTAAACGGCGTGCTATTCAATACTCAAGATCATCATAGCGTTAATATGAAAAGCATTGAAATTCGCTAATTATTACCTTCGCCAATGGACAAAAGACAATTTCAAGAACGCATTTCTGTGGTGTTTTAGGGTGAGCGGCGGAGGAAACCCGTTGTTCGCGTATCGCCACTGCGTATAATAATGCGCGCGCGCGCGCGCGCGTCCCGTCAAACGGTAATATTATAATTTCGGCCCCGCGCAAAGGCTAAACGGGCACCGGGACGACGAAAGAAACGGACTTGCATGCACGGCGCGGTGTGCGTGCGCGTGGGGTGTGGGGTGTGTAGGGTGGGGGAGAAAAAGTACGGTTTGGCGAGTACAAGCGCGTGTTAGGTAGGTACGTACAGTGTGTATGCGCGTATGTGTGCAGCGTGTGCCGTTTACGCGTACGCCCGCGAAACGGCAACGTGGCAACTTATCGACGCGGCATTGTTGGTGGTGGCCGGGGCCGTCGGCCTGGCGGCGATGCGGTTGGCGGTGGTTCGCGCGAAGGGACGGCGGCGGCGGCGGCGGTGGGCCGATGGCGGTGGTGTACGACGAGGCGCCCTGGAGGAGCCGCCGCCGCCGCCGCCGCCGCCGACTCGCGTTCTACGCGGGGACTTGCCGCCGCGGTAGTAGCGCGCGCACAGCAGTCCGGACACCGAGTGCGTTTTCACGGCGATACGGCGCGCGCGGGGCTAATCGGTTTTTTTTTTAAATTATTTTATTTTATTTTTTTTTTTGTTGAATCGTTAATATTATTTAATTATAATTACGTATTGTAGGCGCGACGTGTTTATTGTATAGGGGATAAAATAGGCGAGAATTGAGAAGAAAATATAAAATTGTGATATAGTCTTAAATTTACGGAAATATTATAGAAAAAAAAAAATGAAAATGTCGTGAAAAAAATTAATTTTTGAAATAAAGCCACCGTCTCCCCCCCCACATTACCCGCCACCACTCCCAACACATTCGGCCAGCGTCCGTTTTGTACGCGCTCTTATTATTGTTATAATACGCGCGCGTGTGTGTGCGTTTCGTCGTTAATTCGCGTGTGAATGTCAGTGCGCGGACCGTCGACGCGGCCTTCGACAGTGCCTTCCGTCGTCGTCGTCGCCGTCGCTGTCGCCGTCGCCGTCGCCACAGTCGCAGCCGCAAAACAAGTATAAGACGACCGACGAAAATCGCCACTGCCACTGCAGCGGTGTACGTCGGAGCGCCGGAACGGGAACCGGTGGCCGGGTGCGGTGTGGTCCGCGGGCGCGCGACCGCATCGTCGGGCGCCGTAGCGTGAGGCTCGGCGCGCGGTGACGGCGAAGACGCGAAGACGACGACGCCGGCCGAGGAAAAGACGACGACGACGACGGCAACGGCCATAACGACGTCGCGGACGTACAGCGACGACGACGACGACGACGACGACAACAACAACAACAACAACAACAACAACAACAACAACAACAACAACAACAACAACAACAACGGTGCGTTCCGTGCAGTCGATGCGGCATCGGCCGATGGACGATAGCCAAAGAACCGGGCCGACAGTAAGATGACCGCCGGATCCGATGACATCGAACTCCTAGCAAAGGTCAGTGTGTCGGCGCGTATATACACCGTTTGTATGCGGCACATACACGCGTAATGTGGGCGGTGTACCCGCCTAGCGGCGTGCGACGAGAATAATGCGCCCGGTCCACGCGATGATAGTAAAACGTGATAGTTACTATCGCGAGAGCGTGTGAGAGTTTTACTATCACCAGAGACTGTGTCCACACGTCGATAGTCGCGTATGGTAGTAAATAGGTCTGTGACAAGCTTTCCACACTAAACAAGTCTGAAAATTAATTATGGTGTAATTGATGTTATTGAAAATATAATAAAACTAAAAAGAATTTTATCAAATAAAAAAAAGGAATTGGGGTTGAGGAATGGTTATCGAGAAGGAATTTTTGAAATTTAAAGGGAAAGGTATTTTGAGTCTCTTTGAAATATTTTTAATAGTTTGAATATGTTGTCGGTAAATTGATAAAGTAAAACAATTGATAATATATTTAATACTCTCATTATAGTGAAAAAAGCGCGATAGTACACGTTTCCACGGTGATAGTTGCTACCACTCTCACGAGAGCTATACTCTCGACTATCATGCGTGCACGATAGTGCGATAGTCACTATCGCCCTGTTCACACGATAGTAACTCTCACGATAGTAACTCTCGCGATAGCAACTATCACGTTTCACTCTGACCGTGTGGACCGGTGGCTTAACGCGATTTCGGCGGCGAGAGGCACTGTAGTGCCGCGACTATACCGGGTGCGCCCGGCTGCACACCGGCCTTCCTCAACACTCCAAAACTAATTTTGGCCACCCCGAATCGACCACCCGTCCCCTTAATGTTTTAGTATATGATCGGTATTTGATTTTAATTGGAAAACGATATAGTAATCGACGTATTAATATAATATTTGTACTTTATTCGAGATTTATCGTGAATTTCGGTTATTATCAATGACCTGCAGTGGCGTACCGTGGTTTGTCTGAGGAGTTCGACTTCGGACGTAAAACACTTGTCTTTATAACAGCACGATGAAAATCTAAATTTAATGGTTTTTCGTGACGCGATATTCAAATCCAGATTTAAAAAAAAAACTTTTATGATTTAAAAATAAATATAACAGTTCAGATGGGGATGGGACGCCAACCGTTGCACGCTGACTATAACGTTAATTTATTTAACAACAAAGTTAGGCCCGAAACTAATCAGCCCCGTAATGTGTAGTTGCGGCACTGGATCGAACGGCGCGGTTACGGGACGAGGGCAGCCGGGAGCCCGTAGGTGTCGTTTTGCGGCAAATTTCGGAGCTCGCTATAATATAATCGAGAAAAAAAAAACGGGAATGTAAAAAAATATACGAGCAGTGTTCGAATTGAAAAATATAAAGTAGTTCAAATGGAAATTTAAAAAATAGCGTTCCAAATGAAATATTCTGTATCACGTAACCCACGTCCTCCTGCTCACCTGCACTATAACCTGATTTCTAAATGTATACTTTTTTTTCCTCGCCGATTTAAAAAACGTCTCTATACGATTTTTAATAGGATATAGTGTTCCACAACGTTTTATATAAAAATAAACAACTAATAAACCCATTTAAATTTAAGTAACATACGTAATAATACGTAAAAGTCAATTTTTGTCACAATATGCTATCACGGATTTATATAAAAAAAAAAAAATGTTAGGATATTCTGTTTTATACACGGGCGCACGGATATGTCTTACACAAAACATACAAAAGAGTAAAATTAACCGTTTCCCTAACAACGATTTGGCTGTCATAGTAACGACGAGTATGACGTTTCGGACAAATTTTTAGGATGACCCCCCGCGCCATATGTCAAAACATTATAATATTTTGTATATATTGCCAATTAATGAATTTAAAAAAAAAAAAAAAGAGGTGAAGCCCATTCTAAATAGTGTGAAGGAAAAATTGCGTCTGTATTTTACTGACAACTATTTATTAATGATAACGGTATTACTAATAAAATTCTCAACGTTTTCAAGACGTTTCGCCAATTAACGACGACGTTGTTTATCGATAATTTTTACTGCCACTGCTGAGTTTTATAACATTATATCTGTGCAGGGTAAATCTAAAAATAATTTTCAAATAATATTATTCTTTGATAAGCGATTGGATAATAAAATGCGTATATAATAATTAATAATATCGAATATACAATTGTTTCGTGTTTTTTTTTGTTTTGGTCTATGGTCCCCAGGTATACCGCGCGGTTATAAACGTTGCCCCGCGTTCCTCTGAAAATCGTTGTAAAGGGACGTTATTTTTGATTTTTTAACGAACTAGAGGAGCTCCGTCTCCCCGATTCGAGCACTGAATACGTGGCACTCCTCAACTTTCCGGCAGACCACGCTAATTCAACACGGGTCAAATTTTTTTTTAATATTCGTATATAATGTTCTGTATTCATTTTACATTCGCGCCGTTTTTTTTTATGTAACGGCCGTTTTTCGCGTTTATGTATTGTAATTCTTAACGGTCATGCGTATCATCCTGAGTTGAAGGCGACGAAGACACGCCTTCATTGAAACAAAAGAAGACGAATCCTTTCTAACGGGCGTTGACCGCGGCCGCCGCCGGCACGTGGAGTTGACGCGATCGTTTGACTTGGAACAAACTTCTTATACATAATATATAATAAATATTTTATACATTGATAATATTATATAATTGATAAGACATGAGCACTTTAACGTTGTAATTAATAGTAATACGTAGTGGATAGTGGTGTTGTTCTCGAATAATGAAGAAATGGGTGAAATTAATTTTTCTTTCTTTAATTATTAAATTTTTTATTGAATTGCTCGATAATTTTGATGAACAATAGATAATAACGTTTCATCAAAAAGAATTACTTAAAAGTGTGTCGAGTTATTGGAGCGTAACAATTTTCGCGACTGAGACGGACGAATGATAATAATATTGTCCTATCCATTATATCTAAGCTAACATATAGTTTATGTGTTATACGTACCGATTTCAAAATTGATTTTAAATACTACCGGTAAAAACCGGAATCAATACCCGAACCATAATTGAAAACCAAAATCGACATTCAGCATTTAAACCGCAATCAATAAACAGAAATATCCATACAGGAGGAATTATGGGCTTTGAACCACACAAATTGATCGATTAAATACATGGTTCTCTGTGTGAAGAAACGCGGTTGTATAGTTTTCTCGACAAATACTGGTGCGGGGGAGCGCTTAAAGTGTTGGAAAATTTAATACACTATCAGTATCGTAATTACGTGAAAACTCGTATCGAGTCGGAAACTTTTAATCAGAGCATTGCCGGAATTGTATTTCATAGGAAAATATTACGTTAGAAGAGTATTTTTTTTTTTTAGACGTATTTATACAGACAATTTTAGATAGTAATATTATTATTTCGTCAAAATCGTATATTGTTAATTTCGAAAATAATAGTCCTTAAATGTAGAGAATTTCAGCGGATTTTCATCATCATTCTACTATATTAAAGAAAAAAATTTCAAAAATGTTCTACCAATATTTGTCTATTTATATCAATTTTGGATATGAGGATTACGATCACTGACAGCAATAGTTTTGTAAATTACACCAAATACCTACGCTCAGAATTGTTTTTCGAATACAATTATTTATCATTGCTTTTAAATTCATAGTAATAATAAAACTCTAAAATCCTTGTATAAATAATTCACTTGACCAGCGTCCATGACACCCGATTTTTGTTGTTGCATACGACGTTATATTTGTCGTTAATACTAATAACGACGCAACAATAACGCATATTAATATATAATTTTATTGAGAAATATGCGATATCATTTAAAATTAAATTTTACCATAAAATTGAATTTGAAAAACATAATTATCGTAAACAAATACATTTTTGGATTTCCTCAGAAATGTGTAAATTTTCACTAGGTAACAAAATTTGCTTTCTTTATACATTTTACGTTCAAATGATACAAAAAAAACCATTTCCGATCTCATTAATAAAACGAGTTATAACATATTATAAATCCATATAAAGGCGCGAAAATTATTGTTATAATGCGATAAAAAAAACAATACATTAATGTTTAAAATTTTGAAAGATTCTTATTAATAATGTTTTATTTGTATCAACGTGACACGTGATTGTCATATATTATAGTCGATTTTGATTTGTATACACGTTAAAAAGTCAAAAGACTATAAACATTATATAAGACGTTTCTTGTTTCCCCGCTAGGTATAATTTATTTATATTCGTATATAGCATTTCGTTGTTGTTATACATGTATAATATTATTATAATAATAATGGGGCCATACATCACAAAGACATGACTGATCGTCACACTCGATGTTCGAGTTAAACTCAAATAAAACGTGCTGTTCAATCGGTAATATAAATTGTATGCAAGATAAAATTCATTTTAGACAAATGTCGCATAATATACGAACTTTTCGAAATATACCTTTTTAAAAAACCATCATGCGTTTTTATTCGATTAAATTGTATTGATTAATAAGTCATATTGTTCAGGCTTACTATAATATTATTAATTATACGAGTATATATGGCGTGCTCGACGAACGAACAATTTGTTCTTCATATAAGTATTTGCATTGAATTATTTTTGGGTTCGGTTATATCTGAATCGATTCAAGGGCGAACTGGTAGGTCGGGAGATCGGGAAATTTCCCAGTGGGCCGGTTCAAATAGTCGAATCGGGAGTCGCTTTGAATATTTGAAATCTTATGTATATTTATTAACATTATTTAATAAAAAAAATTTTTTTTACAAGATAATGGCCACGTATGTGTGTACTGTATTGACTTTTACCTATACAATTGTGTGTTAAAATAGGTATTTTCAATTTCATTTCTTAAGTTTTTATATACTTAAGTATTTTTGTTTTACGCTTAGGTAAAAACCGTCTATAGAAATAGTATTGCACGAGACAATTTAGAAGCATTTGTATAAATGGCAACAGAGAAAAGCATTTCAAATACAATTGGTTCTAATACAGTCTATAGACTGTCTATGCCAAAAAAAGCGAGACATGAATTACCGATTGTTCAAATAATTTCTGTATAGGATGATAATAATTAAGATTAAATAACTAAAATATACTATTTCAATTAATACAGCGATTTTAAAATATTTTTGTTGTTTTTACAAGTATATTTTAGATAGAATTTAGCTAAAAATATGAGTAGTTCAACTGCGTAAGCCATTGTACATAGTATGTCTGAAAAGTTCCCGAACTAAATTTCTGTCCTTAATATAAATAGCGCTATCGCTTGTACAACAAAAACAACGTATAGTACAAAGTCAAACGAGTATGTGTACAAAATTTCAACACGTTTAGTCATTTCAGTCTTGAGTTGTATATTCAGTTGCATAGGGTGTGTTCATCTGGTACCTTGTACGAGCTTGCAATATGAAACAAAAAATTGTAATAAGATTTTGTGTTCGACTTTAAAAATCGTCTGTAGAAACTTATTCTATGATACACCAAGCATTCGGTGATGAAGATGTATCTCGTATTATACATAATTATGTGGAAACGGCTTCAAGACGGTCGAGAATCGTTGGATGACGATTGACGACGAACGATGTTTGAAGCCATCAACAGCTGCTCATGACGAAAATGTTGCGAAGGTGCACAGCTTGCGCTGCTGCTCGAACAACCTCATCTTACCCTTTGGACCATAAGAGAAGAGTTAATCGGGGTAAAGACGCTATACATACAATTCTAAGTGAAAGAATGAATCGTCGAAAGGTTTTGTTCTCTTTTTGTTCCACACTTTTTGACCGACGAACAAAAACAGACGCGTCTTTCTTGCACCCAAGATTTCGTTGACACTGCCAAGGCCCGAAAATGATCCGAATTTTTCAAAAACAGCTGTAGCGGATGATGAAAGTATTATGTGTTTCATGTATGACCCTCAAACCAATCTTTCTATAAAAGATTTTTGAAGTCATTGCACTTCTTTGTTCCATATTACAAGCTCGTACAAGGTATAGCAAGAAAACATCCTAAGCAGCTGATTACAGCTCGATAATGAAGTGACCCAACGTGCTGAAATTTTGTACAAATACTTGTTAGACTTTCTTTTACACGGTGTTTTAGGTATATGAGCATTATTTATATTTATTACAGAAATTATTTCGGGAACTTTTTAGACGTACTGTGTATTACCAATTATATGGGTTGCTTCAAGAAAAATCTCCTGGGCCGTTCTGAAGGAGCTAGTCAGCCCCTGAATCGATTTTACCGCCAAAACAAATGCTCGATAACATTTTGTAATTGATTCTTCAAAATTTCACGTAGACATTACACGGTGACCTTAGACGTATCCGGGTCACAAGTCGAATGTTTTAAAAAGTCAGATATCATCACAATCTAGCTCTTGATTAATTTTGTGCACAATATTTCGTAATTACCGCGGTCATGTTTAGTTTTCTTAATACAGACACACAAGGCGAACGTAATAATTTATTATGCGTAAATACGCAGTTCTGTCCTAAATAATAAATATCGATACACTATCGATTATCGTGTATTTCACGTTATCATCATTGTACTTGTATAACCAAGACCATGGTATTGGTCTAATACAATAACAGAGTGATATGTGACTATGTCTATATGTATATATTATATATAGTGTTAAATTCGCGGCGGGGCGATTGGCGACGTGCATTTTATTAGGGGTGGGCGTGCGACCTATTTGACAAATGGCCTTGACCGTTTTGACGTTGTTAAACATGTGTAGCGTGTGTTGGAATGTTTGTCGGTGAGGGGGAAGGGTTGGACGAGACGCGCACGAGTTTCTGACGGCGATAATTGATTCGGCTACAAAGAACTAGTGCGTATGTGTGTGCGTATATTATACACACACGTGTATTGAATTAAGTAAAAGGTTGAGTCATCTTATGATGTCACAGAAAGTTAAAATATTAAAACAATTCGTTGGGTGTATTTGAATATTTTCTTCCATATATGTATATATTTTTTAAAAAATTACTCGGATTACCTCCCACATATTCATGTAAATCGACATTTTTGTACTTGAACTGTTTCAAATAAAAATCGATAATCAATTTTATATTATTTTGATTTTTTCTTTTTATCAGAAATATTTGAACGCACTGTACGGAAATGTCGTCAAGAGCAAACAAAAAAGGGAAAATACATAGTCAGTTATATCAGCTATGTAGCTCAAGAGACGTTCAATGAAAATTAATTTTTAATTTTGTACGAATATTATATATTTAATTCAATAATTCGAAAACTTTTTTTTAATAATTGGTGAACATATACGTATTAGACACATACATAAACGTCGATTAAAATTGGAAAAAAAATATAATTATTCTATATGTTATATATTTCCCCAGATTTAATTTTACTCGTCAAAGTTTTCACATTTAATTCTATAAACGAGTTATTTGATCCGAGTTTTATTATTGAAGCAAATTGTCAATGAAATTAATTAGACGTCTTCTAGCTTATAACTGTTAATTTTTAAAAATTTCTACTTTAAATGATTGTGTTAATATTACACTAGCAATTATTGAAAATTATAGTTAAATAATTTACTTTGAAATGTTCGGCATGCTTTAGTCGACATTCGTATACTAAAAGTCATCGTATCCCACATATTATATTTTTGTGTGGCGGGAAATCATCTCTATCAATATAGTAATAATATTGAAGACTAAATATTTTGAAAAATTTATAATCATATCGTTTTTGTCAGTCGATATAGATATAAGTATGGGCTTTATTGATGTATGCTATTTGTGATGCGATTCAAGTATATATGTCTGGTATACTTACTTGAATTGACTTCGAAAGCATGATTTAATTCGGATGTGCCAAATTCGTTTTGTGGTTGCACATGTATCGTTGTATATGGAACTTATATTTTTACTTTAAACTTTATTATAGATTTTTAACGATACTTAAAATTCTATTCAATATTCTATATTTGTACTATATTTGTAAGAAAAAATTTGATAGGGGGGTGTCAAGAATTCGTTTATCTCTTCATTTATATTTATAAGGGGGAGAGAGGGTTATACGGGGGCGATAGGTGGTCAGGTGGATCTCTCCCTCATGGGATTAGATATTTTTTAATTTAGTATATCTCTGACCTAACAACACCGACTTATGTCATGTAAGTTGGTCCAATTATGTTCTGGTTATGCTCCATTTTCGCTCCCCCTCCCTTGAACTAAAATAAAGCTAGAATTAGTGCTCGATCGACGATCGAGCATTTAGTACATAGCTGACGACAAACTCGGTCGGTCGTGTACAGTGTAAACGAATAAACGTATAAATGTGAGTAAATAAGTAAACGTTAAATAAATAGTAAATAAACGAGTTAACGTGTAAACGAGTGTACAGCGAGGTAAGATGAATCCTTATGTTCATTTCACTTCGTTGAAATACGCGAAATAATATTATTATTAATAATAAAAAAATAAATAAAAAATAAAGATTCCATATGCACGTACTAAGGTCGCTCGGTCAGCGTCAAACAAAACACCCGCATATATCAATAGAGCGCGTCAGCCGACCGAAAAAAAAAACGGGAAAAGAAAGTAGTCACCAGATAGCGCTATGCGTGGCAGAAAGGCGCTTATAAATAGCGGTCCGTAACCATCGGACCGCTCAGTGTAGTCACGGCAGTCAGGCGCGAACAACGTAGTTCGCGTCTGTCTGCGGTGTGTGTTTGAGACTGACCGCTATTTATATGCGCCTTTCTGCCACGCCGTCTATGTTATGTCGTAGCGCTATCTGGTGAGCACTTTCTTTTCCTCGTTTTATTGTTATTTCGTTTACGTTCCATGCACGTTGTTCTTCCTTTTTCTGTATCTGAATTTCGTTTCGACACATTAATATAGATCTTTCTTCTTGGTTATCGTCGATGTTAATATTTCATTGGCAAAGGGGGTTGGCTCCATTTTCCCCCCCTTGAACATCATGTATAACCGCCACTGAGTGATGTTATGTGATTTATTACGGTTTATAATATATTACAGAATGTAAGTCCGATTTGTTCTGAAGTATATTTTTGAGAGTGGTTTTAATATTTGCTATCGCAAATACTTTTTTTTTAAACTCCAGTCGGACATGTATACCTACTTATAACTTTGAAATCGAGAACGACATTATTATTACCAGTTATCAAATTGGATCTGTTGTCATATGAGATACATTTAAAATAATTTTATTATCCTATAAAAATTTTTTTGAATTTTTTTTTTTGAATACACGAAATAATTGAACACAAATGAATAATTTTGTCACACGCATTTGTCACATTTACATATTTGTCGATAAGCCGATAAGAGAAATAACCTTTTTAATGTTAGTGTAACGTATTGATTCGAATGCCCATATAATACAAAGAATAATAGAAATTTCAAATTCAGTTTCTATAACGGCAATCAGATCTCTAGTGATTTTTTTTTTTTTTTTGCCATAATAAAACTGTATACTCATTGTTATTTTTCAGCCCTTTTCTGAAGAGTATTCGAAACTTTTGAATTTTCTTTTCAACAATTTTTTAAACTTTTTTTTTGTGTAAAAGTTTCACGTTCTTCCCTCTGTGAAAGCTGGTCCTTTCTGTTCAGGCAATAACAATAGGTATTAAATAATATTTTATTGTTATCATTATTACTAGTATTAATACAATTATTATCATTATTATTTATGCTGCAAAAGAGCCAATCGGCATTAATTATTAAAATGAAAAAGTAATAAAGAATTTTCTAGGAAAAAAAAAAGTAATAACAACGATAATAAAAAGACGTGAAAACATTTTCTCGGCTGACATTCACAAAGCCTTGGCACAATCACATATGCTTATAAGCTAAATTAGTATCGATTTGTACTTAAATACTCGTATATGAGAACGAATAAATTCGATATTAAAAAAGTAGTGAAAGACAAAAAAAGAAACAATTTTAGTATTATATATTATAAAAGTTTTTAAAAACTGACGTTAAATGTTTAAATATGCAAAACACAAAAGGTCGTTGTGCTACTCATCACGTCGTTATCATCGTTATGACGTGTATACGTATTATAAGCCATACGGCGTGTTATAAAATATAAATTATAATGAAACTATATAATAGTTTTTTTATAGACTCGGAATTTTAATGAATAACTATCCTATATATATTCGACTAAATAGTTCAATTAATTATTATCCGTTTTGAATTAATTTTATTAAATAAAATATTTCACGTAATTATATACAATAATAAAAAAAAAAAAGCTATTACGCATATAGTTAATCGTTTGACATTTCAATTTAATGACTTTATTAATTTTTTTATGAAAAAAAAAAATATATGAAATTAACGTTTGCACAGTTTAATAACGTATGAAATATGTGTGTAAATATTGTTAGATATGCTTTTGTTGAACCGTGTGAGTTACCTCATATATTATTATGAGCGGAATCGAAATTGCCGTAACGCGCGTTGTTCAAACATATAATATTATGTCGGTAACAGTAAAAGTTGTTTGACGCGCGTCGTTAAGAACTTTGCATTCTGTTAAAATTCATGAAAAGAAGCACTTTTAACTTGTATAATAATTACGTGTTTGTGCGTGTGTTTTAGTGGTTGTGTAAACATGAAAATATCGTAAAATCATTTACACGTTTGTTAAAAAAAAAAATAATATTCTTAAAAAACGTGTATTAGTGTTAAAACGCGTTTAAAGCAGGTGTACTGCAGTAACGGGGTTATAATATTATAACATGTATGGAAAATATGAAAGTCGAAAAGTCTATTGGCCAGCAATGGCGCGTTGAGAACGATTCGAAGTAAAAAAATATATTTACGTTTAATTCGCAAGATGTGCGTGTGAAATATTTGGTTACACGTGTATTGACATTTTTCCCGGTTATTATTAAAATAAAAAATCATTATAAACAGTTTTGAACGAATTGCGGACGTTCATATAGTCTTGAGGTCATAAAATTTGTCACAGATTAAATCACGAGCGAGTAAATATATAAAATATAATCAAAAAATTTGCTGTACATTTTAACGGAATGTTATATTATTATTATTTTATTAAAGGTTCCCCATATTTACGCTGTTTACAGAGTTTATAATATTATGTCGGGATTTTTTTTTTTCGAAAAAGGTTTGAAAGGTTTTAGGTGCAATAATTCTATACGTAGTTTTAAACGAATTATGTAAATTATGACTTAACCGCGTTTTATATTAATATAATTTTTTATGTTTTCCGAAAATCTCACACGTATTAATTGTCTAGTTCACTGTACAATATTGTTGTTGCGGCCCAATATTAGTATACCATCCGTGTTTAACGATCAGATTTTTAACGCTTGTATTTAATTTGGCCGTTTAAAATAACGAATTATGATTAAAGTAAACGCATTAAGTATACATTCGGATAAGATAATCGTTTTTCTGATCAATAAACTATTTTTGGAAGCCAATCAGAATTGGACGTTTTCACACTATACGATCGATGTTATGGTACTTTATATTATTTTATGCGCGTGTGCACACACAATCGCACGCAATTTTGAAAACGTCTCAAAACATTCTGATGCAAAGGTTTATGCGCGGGTCCTTAAGGTTTTCGGGGACGAGCGAATTCATAGCTGGTCCGAGCGACATTTGGAAATGTCAAATTAAAGTGTTCTTATAGCAAACACAGAAACGAATGATTCTTTTAAAGTTCAATTTTTCGACTTCAAATTAAATTTTTTTTTTCACTTTACGACGTTTTAATAGGGAAACCGAGCACGAGTTGTTGAAACGTGCGCGCAAATATTCGTATATTAATAAGATTAACACGCGTTCGTCGGCGATCGATGTAAACCAGTGGTTCCCAACACAACTCAAGCCGCGGACCACTTTTGCACATTTTCGACTACCGCGGGCCACTAAATACTTATTATTATACCCAGCTGTCTCCTAATATATATATATATATATATATATATATTAATAACTATTTGTGATTAAATAAGCAATGAATGTCCAGGAAAAATATTTAAAACTTTTATTCAGTGGTATATTTGCAGACTAATTTAGTAAAAAAATTTAAATGAATATGTACTTAATAAATGTTATTAGCTCGTATTCCTTTGATCATTTGTGACATTCTTGGAATGACGCTTTTGCTTAGAGCAAATCGCATATTATATAACAATAACATGAAATACAATTTCACTCCCTATAGGTACATTTGTTGGGTAAAACGCGCTAAATTGTTTATTTTTTTTATTTCTAAGTTAACATTTTTTTTTTCAAATTAAAAAAATCGAAGTAAATTTAAAAAAAATATTTGTCACCACGGACCATCCGAGATAAGTCCATCAGGTATACCATCGGTGGTCCGCGGACCCTCAGTTTGGAAACCACTGATGTAAACGATCATAAACGCATGTAATTCCATTTTTATTACGTCCTCGGAAATATTCGGAAGCTCTTTGGATTTTCGTTACGGAGACCCTTAAAAGTTCCGTGTGGCTACACCAGCGTTGTTGGTCCGTGCGTGCGCAGTTATATTTTTCATCTGTGCCTTTCTATAAATCTAAAGAATTTCTGTATAATTATTAAAAAAAAAAAAATTATTCCATATACACGATCCCGTCCTTTTTTTTTTTAACGAAATCACTCTTAAAAGAACGCGGTCATATATTTTTTAAACATGATGTGGTTCGTTTATGTCGACTGGAACGTTTTTTTGAGCCGATCACCTCACACGACAATCTCCGTTTTATAGACACGAATGAAATTCAACGTACGCGATAGCGCGTATTTTAATGTTTAATTCCGAATGATCATGAAATATTGATTTCAAAGTAAATCGAACGAGACTGAAAAACTCGCTCGATTTGTGTACATTTTTCTCGTTAAGCATATATTTTGTTTTTTTTTTATATTTAATCATCGCAAATAGTTTTATTCCCCAGACCAACATAGGTAAACTCGTCACGAATTCACGTATGGTCGGTGCAGCACAAGAATAGTGACACGATTCAAAATTTACCGTTTTCGAGATTATCATGAAAAGTTAATATTGCCGTGTTTTTAAGCGCAAGAACGACATTTTTGATAATTCTAAAAATAACCGCGATATCGTGTCCTCCTTTCGTTATCGCATAACCGCTAATTTGTTATCACGAAGAGCGGTGACTCAATTCCAGTTGTGTCCTGACAGTCAAAGCGACAACATCGGTAATATCGGCTAAAGCGATTATAAAATCACACTGAAAATAATTTTAAAAAACTATTTGCGAACACCGACACAAGTCAAATACGAAGACGGTGTTATATTATATATACATATTTTTCGCAATAAATGTTTGTTTTTTTATTAATTAATAATACAATTTGTACGCGTTTACTCGTCGTGTTATGGTGGATATATAAAATATCGATATTGTGTGAAATACGGTTTTCTCGTCATAACTCAAGTGAAGGACGAAAACGGGAGACATTTTCGGAGGTTATTCTTGACGTCAATCAAAAAAAAAAACTGTTGTCGTTGTTAGGACGAAAAGTAAACACTACTCCCTCCCCCCAAGAAATGTTAAAATTTTTAAAAAAATCCAAGATCTTTGCAAGAAACAATAGAAACCCTTGACTGTACCGGAAAATCGACTTTTTTTTTTTGAGTTGTGTCACTTATGTCATGCTATTTAATTCGTATGATATTATGTGACGATTAAATGTCCAGGAAAAATATTTAAAACTTTTATTCAGTGGTATATTTGCAGACTAATTTAGTAAAAAAATTTAAATGAACATGTACTTAATAAATGTTATTAGCTCGTATTCCTTTGATCATGAAAACGACGAAAATTATCCGTCGACACACACACGCTCATTACCATAATAAATGTTATTATATTGGTCAGAGAAACGTAGCCGCCGCCGCCGCCGCCGCCGCCGACAGTCGTCATGGAAACGTGGCGTCGGCGGCGGCGTGGCAGCGGTGGTTCATAAGAACGTACGCCGCGGCTCGTAGCTTTCGATACACGGGGACCGCGGTACCGGGAGGAGCGAACGAGCCCCGTTTGAGTGCGTGCCAACGCCAACGCCCGTGGGCCCTCCACCCACCGCATCAGCCCGCCCGTTGACGGGCCGACGACGGTGTGGCGGCGGTGCAGCTGATTGTGGCGGTGAACCGAACCCCGCGCGTGTGTCGCAATGCAACACACTATAGTACGTACGGCACGCGGGCTGGACGATCGGCCCGGCAATTGCGGTGGGTAGATTGGTTTGGGCGACCGGTGTTTGTGTGTGTGTGTGTGTGTGTACTGGGTGGGTGGATGGGACGGCGCCACCGCTTTATAATACATTATATTATAATAATATGTGTACGCGATGATACGGCCGGGCGAACAGTGTGCCGCCGCCGCCGCCGCCGCCGCCGCTACGCACCGAACAATACGCAGCGAGTGTCACGCGGCGGCGGTAGACGGTCGACGCCGCCGCCCGGGCGTCGACCTCTCCGTCCCTTCTCACGAGCACCGTAACGGATAAAAATCCATAGGCTGTGTCTGTGGCGCGCGCGAAGATACGACGACGTCCGGTGGTATAGATAAAAAAAAAATAAAAATTATCCCGAGAGAGAATCGCTTAAAAGAAATAAAAAAAACAATATTATTAAAAGCCGGGTTCACACCGTGGAGTCGTGAACTGGGCGAGAGCTCCACTCCAATTACCCCAGGCGGTCGTGACTTGATGTGAACGTCGCGGTCGTGGTAGCGGTTAGAACCGTGTGCTGGATTTGAAGCGAGTTCGTATTGGTGTTTGAATCGCTGACTTCCACTTTATTT
Source organism: Slavum lentiscoides (assembly GCA_032441835.1). Taxonomy (NCBI): domain Eukaryota; kingdom Metazoa; phylum Arthropoda; class Insecta; order Hemiptera; family Aphididae; genus Slavum; species Slavum lentiscoides. The sequence goes on from CM063709.1 coordinate 8,633,061, forward strand.
GGATTTGGATTCGTTCTAAAAAAAAAAAAGTCCCTGTAACCACCTCGATCTTTTCTAATGACGATTCTCCGGAAATATACTGTTGACGGCACCAAATATAAATCACGCGCTTCTATAATCCGTATCACGCCTGTTTCTTTTAACGTTTTCACTGAACACGGTTTAATTCGCACGCGACTTTTGCGCTTTTCAGCTTAGCCGTAATAAGCCACAAATAGCCGTATAAGAATATAAGGTGTTATAATAGTATTGAGTCCTAACAGGGACGCCCGCAGAAGGATATGCCAGTGGGTGCAAAAATATTATTTAAGTCGGTATAGAGCTTTTTTTTATTTCCCTTGTCCGTGGGCCATAGATAATTCATATGAAAGCGTAGTGTGGGCGTGGATAATGCATATAATTCGTGGAAGAAAAGCCAATTTCTTGCTGAGTAGGACAGAAGATGTGATTTTTATATTGCTGTCTCTCTTCCTTATTCGGGAACGCTGCCCGCTACGTAACTGGTATGCAAATTATGACCTATCCATTATGTTTGATAATCGTATTAGACCGTATCTATCAATGGTATATTACCTATATGCCAGAAAATATCGCAGAAACTATCGTTGAAACTATTTTATAATGACAAAAATGTAAATGCATATTAATTAATTTGGGAGTAAGGGTTGTATGCCCTACACTCTACAGAATTAAACGATGGACACAATAGTCTTTTTTTATTAATCGTTGCAGGAAAAATCTCAGGGGACGCAATTGCACCCCTTGTACCCCCTTCGGGCGTCCCTGAGTCCTAAAGAATCGCACACAAGCCTGCATTAACGACTACACAGCAGTTCCGTGTGGACTGGACTATCGTGAACTATCGCGGTAGTTAAAATAAGCAAGTCGTGAGACGTGCGCAAAACTAGTAGCATATTCTCTCCCGGTTCACGAATCCGTGTGAACCCCGTTTTATGATAACTGCCGGGTTATTGCTGAGTAGTGAACAATACACTGCGTTTGCGTGTTATGCTTTGTACACACGCTAAGATTCCCCGTATCCGGTGAGGCCACGTCGAGTGGTTAGAGTTGGATTTTATTATATCTGTTGCGTTCGTCAACACGTTGACTCGCGTATTTCGCTTTAGGAGGGGCTTCATTTTTTTACGGCGAGTATTTACAAATGTTTAACAATATAATTTAACGAAAAAACTAGTCAACACGGATCGAAAAAAAATTTAAGTCATCGAATGTTACTATTTTTTTGTACGTATAACGAACGTGGCACGCGTGTATTAGCCGCACACAGTGCGGCTTCAGTATATAAGGCGCGGATTTAAATATTACTACTCATAGGCGGAAATCGGAGAGGAGGGATAGAAGGGACTAAGCTCTCAAAAATTTAAAGTAGAGGTCTTAGCCCTTCCCACCTGGTCCGACTGCCACTTTTAAATAAAGATAGTGCCTAATATTTGTCCTAAATATAATTATACAACATATGATTCTATTTATTTTAAATATCCTTTTTATTTAATTTTTTTTTTTTTTTGCAAAAAAGTGAATATAATGAGTACAACGAGCAGAGAAATCTCAACGCCCCCCACACACACCAGTAATTACACCGAATTTCCGCCTGTGTTATCAGGCGATTAGAATTAGCGGACGAAAAAAGTTCTTAAAACAAAATTCCTATAAAAATATGAAAAATGTATTTCCACAATAACATAAAAAAGAGTAGCCAAATTTTCGTCTGGTTTTTAGATCTATAATAGTAGAAAAAAAATACTCAGTTTCCGATCTCTTTAATATGATATTATTCTTGAATTATATCGTAATACTCTTCATCGCCCCTATATATAATAATATATTTATACCATTTATAATAATAAACGTGAGACGGTCGGTTATTTTATACAACGAATAATAAACGGTCTTAAAACGGATTTAAAAGTAATTTAAAAGCTTAACGAGATCAAGGTGCAATAATACAATAGTCGTTTTCAAATAAAATCTAATGGTCGTGCTTTAAACAGGTTCTTAATATACTGTTTCCGTAAACAAGATACCCAATTATAATATTTAATGAATTGCAATATTATATTACGTTAAGTTCAATTCAAAATGGTACATCTTATAACATTTTTTTTATTGTAATTATTATTTGTTTTCTATCGATAAACGTTTTGCGAAATATGGAATAATTAAATACGAGTATATTCGTGATCAACGAGCGTAATCCACAACAACCGCTGCTCGCTTCCTTTTTTTTTGCATTTGCATTTGGTATGGTTCAGAGTAATTTTGTATTTATTTCAAGTCTCTTGTAAACAAATCTACATTATTTAATACGAGTATTAATTTAATTTTCAATAAATGACTTTGATCCGTTTGCGTTGCACACACAGTAGATTTTTATTAATAATTCAAATGATTATGATATGATTTGTAAGGTTTTTTGTTTTATTACAAAAACGGTAAATATTTAATTTTGAAATTACAATAATTAGTTTATCTTGTTTTTTGTTTTATTTATTATAATCTGACACATGTAATTTACCAACAGAAACGGTCAAAAATTATTAATTTACCGAAAATTGTTAAAAAAAAAAAATTCCTAGATAGAAAATAATATGTGTGTGTGTATCGTTATTTTTAGTATGAAAATAAAACACACGATGATATTATAAGTGGGTAAAATTAAATTTTTACTAGCCCATATACGAACATCGTCGAGTTTAATGACCCTTTGAAGTTTCCACTCGAAAGGCCACCTTAATGAAATTGCCCGTTCAATCATGTTGTCCTTACACGTCAAATGCCCGTCGAGTGTATAGGTATACACATATTTTTTTATTTTTATTATTTATTGATTAGTTTTATTTATTTTCATTGGCGGAGTAAAAAAGAACTTGCACGTGCCTTTTTTTTTATTTTACATAAATTACGTGCGGACAACTAATTTTTTTAAACATTTTTTTTTCTGCTGCTTTACTCGCCGCAAATTAAATTTGCAGACAAATAAGTCGAATAAAGGCGTTGTGCAGATTCGCGTATTAAAAATGCAAATATAGAAGAGTCGATTATTATTTCGTTCCATTGAACCGCCCGCTGTTTTGAAATTTGTTTCGATTTATGTATTATTATTTGTAAAGTTTTTTTTTAAAAATATGTAAAATATTACCGACACGTCAAAATTTTTTTAGAGTAAAATACTTTCGATTGCGAATTTAATATTTTTTTTATATTTTTATTTTTGTGTGTTCAGCAGTGAGAAAATAATAGATTTAAATAATTCAACGTGATTTGTCGCAATTACAATGTAATTATTAATACTATTAAATGTACCTGCACCACTCAAATCTTACCAAACATAACCCTATAACTTATAATATTACACGATTTAGTTTTTATTTCGAAGCAAAATCGCTTGGTTATAAACAAAATATAAACAGTGCTACTAGTACGAATATATTTTTGTTTTATAATTTGATATTTCAGTAAACTGACGTTTTTGTATGCTAACAACCGGATAATTGCGTTTCAATTGATATTAAACTATATGTATAAACTATATAATATATAGGAGGGTGATAATCGCCTGTTAAACCGTTCGTCATGTTTTATAAAGTTTAAGTAAGATTAAAATCTAATTAAATCGTTAATTAAGAAATAAAAAAAAAAGAACCTAAAATTAAACACAATACGATAATTTACTGACACTTATATTTGCGATAAATCGTTGTGTTTGTAATAATAGTTATTAATTAGCGTGTTAATAATGGCACGGCGTATAATATAAGATAATGTCGATTGCGATAAGTCAATCAGTATTTTAAAATTTACATTCAATTTAATATTATAAACTTTATTTAATTAAAAAATGTGTATTATAAAAACTATTGTGTTTTAAAAGTTTTGTTGTGTTTTTTGCTTGACAACGTATTTTGTAATTACACAAAACAAAACATAATATAATCGTGGAATAATACGCGTTTCATCGTATAATGATATAAAAAACGAAAAATTATAATAAAGTCTGTTATCGAATCATCTCCACGATGTATTAAAATTATATACACTTATCTATTATCCATCACGATGGATGAAAATAATTATTATTGTCCATTACGAAATTACGGTATTTTGTAATCATATACACATATACGTATACCATGATATTTATCTGTCAGATATCATCGTCTTCTAAATTTTTTTAAAAATATTTTTAACGTTATTTCTGAACTGTGAATTATACGATTTAATGTCGTTCGTGTGTTCCAAAACAAATTTTTTTGGATATGTTCAGCATTTAAAAGGTTAATTTCATAAAACGTTAAGTCGATTTTCGAGATGAAGCCATTAAGACGCGCATGTGTCACAGTCATATTATGCGAAAACGTAATAATATTATAGAAATAATTTCACGAATTAAATACAATTTTACGTTTTCGCGCTAATTGTTTTAAAATATTACAAAAACTGCAAAATAATTTACTATTATTGTGAGTAGTACGCCATTAGAAATATTGTGTAGGGTACTATAAATATTTTATAATATATATTATTATTTAATCAGTTAATGTATTCGTAAATAAATACACACACACACGCGCGTCTTGGTCGCGACATAATCTCGTCATTAATTACGCGTTATAATATTTTTGTAAAAAAAATATAGAATTAATTTATTTTTTTTTTTTGTCAGTGTATATCGGTTGATATATATGTTATTCGGGTGTTGGATTTGCTTTCAACGGGGGTTTTTTTATATATATTTTATTCAATTTTTTTCTTACGAAACGACGTGAATTATTGCACATTTGATTTTCTAACGTTGTCGTCATCAGCTGCTTTATCGACGGCGTACACATTAAAAATACGTCTTGACCGGAGTTTGCGTCAGAGCATATTTTAACATATAAAGTAGGTGGCACAAGTGGCTAGTGCCACCTAGTGAAGGATTAGTGCCACCCAATGGTTGGTGGACGCGCCACGCATATTATTTGTATATTATTTCATACGAATGACTTATATATATATATATAAAATGGCAAATAAGAGCAAAAAAAAAATTTATATAAAATATTAATTTTTATATAAATACGTAAAAAAAAAACGTTTTCAAACGACTTGTAATTATTTTTTTATAAAATTAAAATAAAATTTAAAAAATATGGTTTCGAGATTTTTTTTTTAAAATTCAACATTTTTTTTCTTTTTATATAGAAAAACCCATCACTATTTTAAATAATTACTATATAGTACTTTGCAAATTATTCCAGGGGAAGTAGACATGAGCACGGGCGTTTCTTTTTTTTCAAGTAAGTCATAAACTAAAAAAGTACCTACTTGGGTATAGGCATTTGGCTTAGTCCTCATAGTGCCACCCAGTACAAATTCCTTAAAATATGCTCTGGTTTGCGTTATTATTTATCTGTGGTTTCAAATTCTCCCACGACTCGTAGGCACTTATTCCTTTTACTCGACAGTATGAAACGGAAGTGTTCGATACAAAAAAAAAATTTGTTTTTATGAGTTTTGAGCGCCACATTTCATATTTGTGTAAATGTGTGTGTGTGTAATCGGTTAAATCGTTATATTTCTGAACCGAGAGTTCGTTTTTTTTAAACCTATTTATGTTACATAATATTATGTGTATGATTCAGAAGAGCGATTTTTCTTATTTTCTGAGAACGAGAAAACACAAAACAATACGTGATTTTATGCGTCATAATAGAAAAAAAACCTTATAAAATGATAATATGATTTAAAAAAGTTTTTAAAAAAGAACTATAAGTTTAAACTATTAATCGTGAACTATACTTTCAAGTTGTGATGTTTTATGCACTTTTCACAAAAAAAAAAAAATGGATTATTTGGCCACTTATGTGTACATCCGAGGAGAAAAATATATGTGCCTAACCGGTCTACTACTAACTTGGAATATTATATCGTAAATTCTATAGACTTTTGCTTTAATGTTCTTATTAAAAATATTAAACTATCTTTTTTAACGTAATTGTACTTAGTCTTCTTCTTATCGTGTCCGTTTTCGGCCGCTATTGAAAGACGGGGGAAATTTTGGGTCATGGATCAAAGACAGGCCCTCAGCTTCAGCCCGAATTTCCACATTTTCTCCATTTTGGTCGTTTTCTGGGTATCCCCATGTGGTACTATGACTGTTGAAATCACCAAGAACTATCTTTGTATCACAATTTTTGAAATTTATCGGTTTTTCGAATGTGAAATCTGTGTTCGGCGATTTATACACTGAGGTTATTGTACAGTTACCCACCTCAATAATTAGTATTTCGGTCTGGTCGTTGTGAATGGTAGCTGCGATTTTAGCCACTAGTCCTGGTTTGGAAAATATTGCGTTTCCGTATTTTGAATGACTAGATTCATTCCCGGAATTTTTGGACGAGGGCTAACCTCATTCCGGCGCGTCTCTTGAACACATAGCACGTCGCATTTCTCTTTTTCACAAAAGTTTGCAAGGAGTTCACCTTTGATTACTGAGAAACCTTCTGTGTTTTGTGTAATCACTTTAACTGCTGGTAAGGGTGGCCCTGAAAAGGGCCGTTTCGAGTTTAAATGCCTAGGCATTCTAGCACCGGTGTTGGTAAGATTAATTCGCGATATTTATCCTGGTACAGGCTCATATATCGCGATGCAGAGGACGCCACGTGCAGGCTCTTACCCCATGTCCCCCATTATACTTAGTATAATTATTATAATAATAATATTTTTTATTATTATTTATTTAATTTTTTTTTTTAATGGAAAAGTCAACTTAATAGCCCATTAAAATAACCAATAATATTAATAGTACTATGGTATTATCCAGGTAGCTTTTTTTTCGGATCAACTTTATAGTTCCGTTGCCGATATGATCGTCGAACCCTTTGCGTTATTATTATAATAATAATATACATGTTAGCGATGTTTATATTATGTGCAATGTGTGTATGCGTGCGTTAATAAATTCAGTGTATTTTTGTATATGTACACTGTGTCCACTAATAAAGGGTTACACTAACGATTTCGAATAATTTTTTTTTACGCTTCATATACATAATATTATATTACGTGCGATTGTGAAATGAGGAATGCCTCACAGACCATCAAATAACTGATGAATTGATAAGTAAAAAAAGAAGTTTTCAATCAATGAAATAGGTACACTTTGCGTGTATAAAATGGTACGATAATTATTGGTTAAACATAACCCTGTTACTATTTGTGTGCGGATAGACGTAATATAAATAATATATTTTTATGCATATCTTATACGTTTATATACACTTTAAACACGTTGTATAACAACCAAAGGCGTCCAATTATTTTCTACACGAGCAAATATATTGTATTAAATTTCGTCTTGATACAAAAACGAATCAACTAAATAAAACAATAATGTCGATAATAACGCGGTGGTTATATTTATTTCGTTATGAATTTCTTTATAGGACACTATAGTTTATTAAAAAATTTCGTGTACGAATTAAAAATATTATATTTATAAATATATATGTTTTTGTCGGTTTATGACTATGTACGCTTAATAATTGCGTAAAATCGTCACTCAAATATACTTAACGGATTAATACGATTATGTACAGTGTTTAGACATAAAAAAAATCATCTAGTTAACTATAAAGAAAATATCAATAATTGTTATCTAGAAATAAATAAATGAACGATATCACTAAATAATTGTTAATTTTATTAATTTTATTTAATTAAAAGATTTATTTTTGTCACATTTCTAAAATGTTGGTTTGATTTAATACTTAAATGTCTTTACGATGTTAAATTATTAAAGTAATAAAAGTATTAAATAATATTGTGTCCATAATATAATATGCCAATAACATAATATAGTTTGCCCCGAGTAGGGTGCATTTAGTGACACTCGTACAGTTAAAAAAAACCTACATCATAAAAAGACGATAAAAAATGGTTTAGATTTAATTTGTCAGGACACAATCACTTATCGAAGCATCTCCTCTTAAAGATTTACCGATGTAAAAATAGGTTAATTGAATAACGTCTGAGAATTTGTAAAATATCTAGTTAGATTTTAAATTATACCACTTATAGCTTTGATGAGGTAAGGGTTTACAAATAACCTATATAGGTATCTCTTGAAATAACAACATCCAACACTTTTATGGTTACATAATATGTATTTGTACGGTATACTGTGTGTTTCCTATAGTATATGATAAGTAGCAACATTTCTAGATAATTTCTATATTATATTATAATAATTGTAGTCAGAACCGAAATTTATAGTCGAATTTTACTTAAAACTATTCCGTTGTATAAATAATAAGCACTCCAAAAGAATGTGTTAAAAACGATTCTTTTTATAAAAGAATATGAAAAAAAAAAGGAACCGCTTATTATGAGAACGTATACACTATATAGAAACAAAATATAAAACATGTAAATCAAAATTACATTTTCTAAAAGTTTTTGTGATTTATATACCATTATAATATATATTATATATATAAACTTTTTTTTTTATTTTTACTTAAAATGAGAAGTCGTTTAGGCCAGACAGTTATATAATATATTTTACATGAATAAGTCGTATATTTCATAACACATTCACATTTGTATATAAGTACAAAATTCTTATAGTTTGAATAATATTTTATGCAGACAGATCAATTCCAACAACAGCCATATAAAGTAATAATAATAATAATACTTAATATAGGTGCACGTGTATGAATTAATATTAAAATGGAAATGTGTTATTTTGACGTAAAGATTATACACATTAATTTCATTTATCCATCTAGGACTGCTAGTTAAATTCAATTATATGATTTAATGATAAATACTAAACGAAAAATTGTATTTCAAAATAGGATAATATTTTATATTCAAATTATAAAATTGATCAATATCATAAAATGATGATTAGTTTAATTTATTATTTTGAAAATACTGATTAGGTACTTAGAAGTAAAACTGTCTGTAAACCATGTAATTACAAGATAGGTACCAGAACAATGATTGTCTAATATAAATTTATTGTGAACATTATTCCAATTAAAGTAAAATTCGTTAAGTGTGTAAATGTTTTATACGCCATTATTACATTATTGTTTTAATTTTTAAATGGACTATGGTATAACGCGTGATCTATTGCGGTGTTATAATAAATTAAAATCATTGGTAGGAATAGAGTTTTTTTTTTTTTTTTTTATTCATGTTCACTTTGAATTAATAAACATAAATAAATCTATTTAAATTGTATAATCGTAACTTTATCCGTATATAATACAATACATATTAAAGCCATATAATTTAGTTTGTATTTCAATTTTTTAATTAACGTAAATTGTATCTATTTATAAATAAAAAATTTGGTCAATACGAGTATTTAAATTTAATGATAAATACTGAATGTAATATAGCTGGGGATTAGTATTCACGTACACAAATGTAATGTGAATGTGAACAATTCGAATTAAATGATTTACGTTAAATGTTTACGATCGTGTGTTTAAAAAAACAGGGGGTATTTCCTACACTGTTTAGTGTTTATTCTAATAATGTATTATATTTAATAATAAATAAATAAGTATACCTTTAATTAATCAAAATAAAATGAAGATAAAAAAATCGCTACATTAGGTGACATTAAAAAAAAAAATTGTACCCCTCCTAGCTCCCCCTTCTCATAAGTAAGGCGCAAGAGCTGCGCCTTTAATAGTTATGTGATAACCAAAGAGTTCAGAGCGTCGAATCGTTTTATATGGCTTTTAGACGGTTTAACGGAATTATATTCAATATAATCCAATTAGTGTATTGGTTCCCTACACGCAAACAACTCGGTCGGGGCACTCACAACGGTCGCTTTTTAAATGATTATACCAGCAATTTCATTAGCCTTCATCCTTTTCAATTTCTATATCCGAGTACCATGTAGCTCTCGATCACCACTCTCTCTCTCTCTCTCTAGAGTCTAGGTATACATACGCAGCAACACACAACACACACGAACATCACAGGCGACAGTTCTATGTTTGTACAATATTATTATTATTATTATTATTATTATTATTATTATTATTATTATTATTATACATAACCGAAAGATTATTTATAATATATTATACGCGTTTTCTGAGCATTGCCCGAGCCCGATCGCGCGTTCGCCGTTTCCGATATTTACTCTTTTTTTTTGCTGTTCCGCTCCCGTCCTGATGAGGGTAAGTAAAGTGCGTGTATCGGTACAACACTACCCTGAAATCGATTGAAAACTAAACCGCACTACCGTCGTCGTCGCGTTTCGCAAAACGGTTCTGTGAAAATTTCGCTCGAGAGCGAAAAAAAAATAATGTTACGTATCATTTACAAACACGTTTTGTAAAATGCCTGATTTTGTGTGATTTCGCGTTTGTTTTGAAACAATTTACACGATATAACAACTCGGATTCATATAAAATACGCGTTTCGAACTATATATAACGCCTTCAGTCGAATCGTAATGAACAGGAAAACAGACTGCGCGGTATTTCTGTATTTGATTTTTAATATTGGGATTGTATGACACTAAATTCTGAACGACTACCGCAGGCTTAATCGACTATACAGAAACGGTTATATGATTGTTAGTTCTTCGGTTTGATCAGACAACGTAGAGAAAACGCGCGTATATTTTATATAAGCGCGCATGTGCTTTTTATATAATCGATTGAAGCACGGCCTCAAGGTGTACACGTCATTGGTCACCTAATTTTTCTTACTCGACTAAATTATTGTAATATTTCGATTTCACGAAAGTCATAATCCATTTGTACGTTAGTTTATTTCACTAATTACGATACATAAACAATTAATGCGGCGTTCGTAATATAAAAATATAATAAATTAATATCCGACGCCATTTCGTGACACGAATTATTTTGTAAATAACGACATAAAAACAGAAAAATGTCAATTTTTACATAAAAACGTATTTAGCAAATTAATTTTTGTTTCGCAATTTTAATGTGTATTTTTTTTTATTATTATTATTATTTTTTATATATATATAACTTAAGTCGTTTGACGTTAAACTGTACGTTTGTTAGGGAAAACTTGGAAATCAATACTACAAAACTTATTTCGCTTGAAACGTAATAATTATTATAATACAATATATAGCGCAGGCTACGTTCCTAATTTTAACGCGGTTTCACTATACGCGCAATAATATCGTGGTATTTTATTATTATTATTATTATTATTATAATAATAATAATAATAATAACAGTGTATAATATAAATTAATTGGTTGATTAGTATCTATATTGTATATGAAATATTGCACGAAACTCTTTAAGTAAGCCGAGCAAATGTTAAGGATAATATAATATATCGAGAATTGTCTGCAATAAACAACATTATTATCATCAATGATTATTGCGCGTGTAAACGTTTCAATTAAATATCGTTTAGAAACTAAATGCCGTTTATATCGCTTTTATATAATAAATACGTGTTATTTGTGATATTCGACACACACAAGCGCGTACGTACATTATTTATAAGCCACCGTTTTAACGGTATACTTATTGCAGTTATTGTTTTAAATGTATTAAATTAATTTTGATAGTGATATAACCGAAATTTCGAGTACTTACGTATTATAATTGGAAACATTCGACATCCAACAGTCGACTGTTCTCGATCGTTTAGCCGATCCGCCCGATCCAAACAAAAGATTTAACATGAGAACAAATATATAATAAACATATCAGGAATAAATTGATTTTTATCTTGTAGTTTTATGTCAAGTTCATTCGTGTACTTCAGTATATCAACGACAAAAAATGCCAGTTCAAAAACTGAATTTCTGAGCACGGAAGCGTCTTTTTTTCTTCCAAAAAAATCCTATGTTTCCTGACGTAATATAAAAAATTTTTTTTGTATTCTAATAATTTAGAATATAATATGTACGTATATTTATTTATTTTCAAGTATATATTCAAATAATAATAATAATCTGTTTATACTGTCGAATACTCGAGTGGTACATTTTGCCGTGTAATTTTAGTACATCGTATTGTAAAACTTTTAAAAACATGTGTAGTTAATGCAATGTGGACTCAACGAGAAACGTGGCCTACATAAAACTCGGGATCGATATAGCACAAACGGACATTATACGTTCGGCATTTTCTCCCAAACATTACCATACTATTTCAATTTATCATGTTCGGTTTTGATTTTTCTTTCTTATAACGCCATAAAATCTCTCTACGGACGCATCCCTAAACGATCTGTATTCTACACACATAATACACATTATGTACGTACATAATATTACCATACGTTTGTGGAATATTATGTAATAGCGGGTATTTGTTAAAAATATTAGTTTATAACTCGGAAAATTTCAACGTTTCCACCGCGAACATCATCGCGATAATAATAATACGAACGTATAAAATAAATGTATATACTATGATTTTAATGGTTTTCGTTAAATACACAATGATAGTATGCGTACCCATTTAAAATGTGATATTGTTTGAAGTCTGAAAACTAACGTCGGTCTTGTCGGGCGAACCCCTTTTCCGGCCAAAATATGCTTTCCCCTTCATGGCCACTTTACTTTTTCGGCCGAAATAAAATAAGGATGTAGTCCTTAATCGGCCAGTGAACTTTCCGTTAAAACCTATTGAGATGGGATTTAAGTATCGCGGCACAGTGTGTATTTTAACTATTCAACTGGGCGACACGATATTGTCGCGGCAGTAAAACAATGTTTTGTCACCTATAGTGGATGGTATTTTTAATGTCTGGGTGATAATTTGTTTTTTAGTCTTTAATTGGCATGCTTTTGCATTATAAACAAGGTGTCGTTTAAATTATTGGATAAATCGGAGCAAAATTAATCTATCAAAATCAAATAATTTTATAGAAATGAATAATAGACGACCAATGACCATATATATATATATATATTTTTTTTTTTGTTGACTTACAAATTCGGATATCAATTTTATATTTTTCAATATTTTTTTAAAATTGTTAGTCCAGGTTTGGCGCTAAAGAAACAAAGGGAGTAAAAAACCATTGTTTTATACAATTATATAGGTATAAACGAACGAATCAATGCTTTCCAGTACAACTTCAAGTATACGATATCTGCATGATAAATATAAAATATCACGTTCTAACTTTTGCACCATTAATATATAAAATATACCTATAACTAGTAAATGTTCCGTCGAACGATTCTTTTCGGTATGAAAATGAATTAAAATAATACCTAATAAAAAACCATATAAAATGCATATTATATAGGTCGACGGGGTTTTTTTTAAAAATATTTTTTAGGATAAAACGTCAAAATAACAGCTAAGACTATCAAAAGGAATTTTTCCTTTTTTTTTATGAAAATTGTTAAAAAGTCGAAAATAGTCTTGTGAACACTTTTAAGAATTTGGTCGATGGCATATGAATTAGCGTTTAGTCTACAATGTGTTAACACCAAAAGAGACATTATATAAAAAAAAAATGTTCACAATATTGTTTTATTACAGAAAATTTTGCTACTAAGTAATAGCACACTAAAAGTTAGAAAATATATTAATTACCGTTTCATTATATTTATATTAAAAAATATAAACAATATTATAAATAAATAAATTTAATAAGTAATATTCGTTTATTAAATTTAGATACATATAGTCATTTTTTGGTTTTTTAACACAAAAAGTGTTTTTTTATTATGGATAGAATTCAGGGACTGGAAACGCAAAGAAAAACCAGGTTCTGGAATCCGGAATCCTTTGGAAATCGAATTATAAACGTTATTAATTCGAGGTAGAAGTCATCTGTTTCATTAAATTTAGTTTTTTCATTTGTATATTTAAATACGTCATTTATGCAAAAAAAAAAGAGTCTGTAATTTTACTATATATTTTAATATTTATTTATTATTTTAAATAAATTAAATTATATATACATTCATACTAAGGTATATTATGAACATTATTATTTATAAAATATAATAAAGTGTGTGTTACATACAGAGTTGTATTATTATTTTAATTTTATTGAATCCAGAAGGATTAAAATTTAACCAAGGTACGCAATTAATACATTTGACGTATCCCGATTTGAAGAGAAGTTTTTTAAGACGTTCATTTCGACAATATATGTCACGTAATAATCATGGGGTTGTGGGTTAATTGTTAAGTACCCAAATAATATTAAAACATTTTTTTTTGCAATTCCCACGCTTGGTTTGCGCAAAATTTACAAACTCATTTTAAAAAATAATAAAATAATTTAATATTTTATAGTTTACTGTCAAATAAACTACACGTGTGAAACATAATTAATTTACTATTTTGTACTTAACAACTGATGATTTACTGGTAAAATCATTATTGGTTTATTTATATATTTTATATTTTCTTGTAGAATACATAATTTTTTTTTGGGGGGCTGGTAAGGGAGTTATAATATAATCGTATTCTTATTGTTTACCGCGTATACCGCGTCCACGAGCTGCGTATTACTGAACCATAAAATCGAATTTTTCTCTAATACCTTATTAACAATAATTATAAAATTCTATGTTTTTTTGTATAAAAATATACGTGATATGAGTATATAGGACGTCACGGACTCTTTCGGAGTGTAAGACACTCTCAGTGCTATCTTATCAGTTTTGAAAAATCCTATGGCCGTGTAGTTTTGTGTAGATTAAAAAAAAAAAAAAAATGCTAACTCGCGCAATTTCATTTCTTTTGCCGAACCGTAGCCCGTCGCCTGCGCTTATTGACGTAGCGCGTGAAAAGGTCAAACAGTAACGGTTGTTACTGAAAAGGCGGCAGCAGTTACAGCCGAACAGATTACATATTTTCATAACGACGACGACACCGAACCGTTCAGAGGTGTGCCGCAAGCACACAATAATAACGCAGATAAGATAAAACCAGATGGTTCACTTTTTAAAATTTCCTATTCAGCCCATGTAATTCTCAAAAATGTAAACAAACTAAAACCACAGATTAGATGAATACAGATGGATCACTCGCGATGTAAACAAAAAAAATGACGTCATTCGAATCCCCCATATCAGTGTTACCGCATGATAGCACAATATATTTACCTAAAATTTAAACATTACTCCCGTGAGGTAATCTGTTTGTGTTGTTTACATAGTGATTTTGGTTCGGCGATCGTGTCATATAATGTCTCATGTTAAATATACTCGTTTCATACACACAGTAGAAAAAAAATCGGTGCTTAATCTGCGTTAAATTTTTACCGGTACGTGATAATTATTATTATGATAACAGTATATGAGATAATACAGAAGTTGTACTATAATATTGTAAAATCCCAGCACAATAATTTATATCGTCGTGTGCGCCTACATTGATATGCGGGGGACCAATCAGAAGAGCGTATTTGCAATTCTTTTGTTCTCGGGCCGAGTGATCCATCTGTATTCATCTAATCTGTGCTAAAACCCTCCTGTGATCAGTGTCATCACTGAGAGGGAAAAAAAAGTTTTTTTATGAGTTCCTTAAATCTTACATCACTGAGTTTTACTGTTTACTATGCGCCCCGCTATTGTACTAACGCCCTCCGCCGAAAGCTTAAAAAAATTGTAACGAATAAGCGTAGGAAAATAGTTTTAACAATGAGTAAAGGAGTCGCTACTATTAATACTTCTTGAAGTGTAAATAATAAATTTTATAAACATATTGTCATATTATTGAGTAAGTACATAAACTTATATAAGAAAAAATGTCATTTATTCCGTGACAGAGTTAAGAAGATAGGTAGATAAAAGATTAACCCAAAGATAATCACCGCGATTAACCAATATAGTAAGATCTACGAAAATTTTAGCTAATTTGCATTGACCACACGCGGCGCATATACTAATAAAGTTATCGGATACAATAATAATATTATCGTAGAAAAATATGTACAGTAATTTAATTTATCGTATGCGTGCACATACTGATCACATGGGGGGACGAATTATCAGTGAATCAAAAAGTGAACCATCCGGTTTTATCTAATCTGTGATGATAATAATAAAAAATAATTGTAATAAATAATAATAATGAATGATAAAGAAAAAGGTAAAAGAAATCGGCCGATAGGAGGACGATGGTTTTGCGGATCGGCAACGTGGCGCGGCTGCGGGACTCTCCCTTTCGCCGGTGCGTGCGGGCGGGTGAGCGGTGCGGACGGCCCCAGCCGGCGTTGCGTGGCGGCTGCGACGGCGGTCGCGGGCCGGGCGGTATATATCGACTCAAACTTGGTTACTGGGACGGGTTTATCGTCCGTGACGTAACAACCGTGACTCGGCGCGGGCAGCGGTGACGTCACGGCCGCCCGCGAGCCGAGCTGCTACATTACGCGCGCCGCCGGTGTTACTCTGCCCCGTCCGACCGGCCCTGCTGCGGAACCCATCGATCGCTGCTCGACCGAGCTGCCCTCCCTCCTCTACCACGCCGCCGTTCGCCGTCCGCCCGTCGTCGTCGGCCGTTTGGCGCTCGTTTTCTGCGGCCGAACGATCGACCGAGTAGCGGTGGCCGGCCAGCCGGCCGGCCGGCCCGCGGTAACGCGCCGCTCCCAGCTAAAATGTACGCCTTGATATAACACAATCATTACGCGTACGTTTTACAACACTAATGAATTGTTGTTGTGCCCTTGACCCGTGATGACGCTCAAGTCCACTGTGTAGTTACAAGAGATTTCGCACCGTTTCGGTCCTGATATCGGTCAGCGCGGTATACTAAAACACACTATACGTGGTCACCGTGGTCGCTCGTAGGACGGTTTTAGTTTTTACGAGAAAAAAAAATTTCGGATTTTTTTTTTTTACATACACGCTAGACAGCGATCGTTCGGACGTCACGGATCGCTGCTAAATGCATACATTAAAATTCTGCGGTCCTCTTAGGGGCGAATTTTTTTTTTTAACTCAATTAAGTTTAGGTCAGTTTAAGTCTAGTAAAGGTTAACCTGCCGCGGGGTGTTGTGGATGCCGCTTGGATAAAGATTTTAGAGTTTCGTTATTACTGTAAACAATCTCGCGTTGCGTTCGCGGTAAAACGATCCTGAGCGGAGCTTCGATATTTGATATTATTTATTATTGATAATTTAACGTGCATATTAATTTACCATTAATCTTATACAGTACATCATATAAATACAATTATTCTTAATAAACCTAAGTAGCTAAAAATTTGCGAAAAATTGTTTTCGTTGATATAGTAAAGATTTACATATCTCGTGAAAATTTCGAGATTCCAGGACCTTTTTAACAAACGTAGTTTTTCAATAATAAAAAAAAAAAATGTAAATACACATTGTCGAAGAATTTGAATTCGTGACAAACGATTTTCAAGATTTTTTTTTTTACAACGTGTAGTTGAAGTACGTCTGATATTGTATGGAATTTTTAAACCTTAAAACCAAAAATTACCACCGCTTTTACGAATTTAAAATAGCTAAAAATCTATAATTACTATAAATAGCTTAAAATTTAAAAAACATTTTTTCTCCCCTAATTATAATATAAAGTCATATTTTTGGTGAATATTTCGAGTTTCTATAACGGCATTAGTTTAGAACTAGATGCGCAATGCGCTACCGGAAACCCGCGGGTATGATTGTAGTGATCGGAGTACTCGTTTCCGATAGAATTTTTGGGTACATTAGAAAAAAAAACGCATCATTGTAAAACCATTACATCCCTCGCTCCGCTCATAATCTAAAATACACATAAGTGTAATAAAATATTATAAACGCTTATTAAATCGTCCTTTTTTTTTTTTTTATACGACTTTTTATACATCACGATTATACGAGGCGCGGCCGGTGCAAGATTAATAAAATAAAATTGCAAATAATATTCAGATTTTTCTGCGGATCACCAGAATACTCTGGCGGACCACCAGTGGTCCACGGATCACCTTGGCGACCTTTATTCCGTTATACTACACCATTATTTACACGTTTTGTTCACTGAATCGTGTTTCGGTGTACGATTGAAGTGTTTACGATTTTGACTGAAGCGTTCGATTTTTTTCTTTTCTGTTGTGTCACTCTCAGAA
Source organism: Slavum lentiscoides (assembly GCA_032441835.1). NCBI lineage: Eukaryota > Metazoa > Arthropoda > Insecta > Hemiptera > Aphididae > Slavum > Slavum lentiscoides. Next base: position 8,651,150 of record CM063709.1, read on the forward strand.
ATTTTAAGTACTACTATATTATAATTTATTATTTATATTATAATTTCATACATGATTTGTATTTTAGAGAATTCGCCGTCTGTAATCGGTATACAAATAGCGAAGTTTTTTTCTTTTCTTACGTTTTTCCATACTTTTTTACCGTATGACAACACTTATAGATGCTAGTTTTATGAGCATCTAGGATAACGTGTTTTATTTACGAACAGTTTTTTTTTTCATTTTCATCGTGTTTCAATGATCTTTAATTGGATACGATTGACTTTATAATCGTGGAGTAAAATCGGTCGGGTGTTGTGCTTATGACTTACAAAGATTATTTAGATTTTTTCACTATGTGATAAAAGTTGCATTTTTAAACGAATATTATTCTCATATACAATGTGTAGTATATTAACGTGTGTTTATTTATTGTATATGCGTATTATAGAGACACGTTTTGGCTTTTTCGAGTAAAAGAAAGGTGTAAACTAGCTCTTTTGCCCTATTTCTTATAAAAAAAATTGTGCAAACGCCATTAGATTTTACTTTTTTACGCTAATACATAATCGTAATTGTGTCGGACAATAAAGATGTCGTGTTTATGCAGGAGTGCTACAAAATTAAAAAAAAAAAAAAAACTTTTCCAAGTAAAAATATTAATTACAAATTTTGACAAAAATTGTTTTTCTGTGTACAAATTTTCGACTAATAAAAGTGCTCTAATCATTACACTCGTACACGTTTTCTGGTAGCAAATTTTGATGATGGGGACTTTAAAGCGTTCATTTTTCGATTTTCTCAGTAGCTTTTAAATGCGGCCAAAAAAAAACTACCGAAAACTTTTGTTAATAACGACAAACATACGATTTTGTCAAAATTCATTACTGTATTTCTCCGGGATTTAAAAAAATAATAGTCCTAGATTCTTGAAATGCACACATAATATGTAATTTTGCGTTATATTATGTACGTAAAAATTTCTTCTGAATTTTGGCTTATAGAAATTATTGGATGTTAAAATATTTAAATCGTAAATGGGGTTATTTTTGGTTTTAAGAGCTGAAAATTCTATACAACGTAAGTCTTATGTTATTTCAAATACGTTGGGAAATTTTTGAAAAACAATTTTTTTCATTGCCGTTTACACAATATTAATAAAACGTCTTATGGTGAAAAATTATTTATGAGAAAAAAAAAAAAAAGAATGTTCAATAGGAAATAGGAAATACAAGTATAACGATAACGCCAAGGCCCCAAAAGCCGTTTAACGACGATAGTGGAAAAAAGCAGCAGATATAAGTTATTAGTCCGAAAGTTCATTGTATAATAATAATAAAATATAATATAAAAGACCCGTTTTTTTATGTCCATACATGAAAGGTTAGTTATTGATTTTACTGAAATTTTACCACGTATTGGAATATTTACATTGCTACAGAAATGTAGCGCGTTTATTGGTGCATTACGTATCGATTTCCTCCCCGCACGCTTAACCGCAAAGCTATAACTATCGCGAGTATGTGTTTTACGAATAACTGTATACTCTGTTCTACGAATTTTTAATATTATTTTTCCTGTAGATGTTCTAAAATAATATTTTTATTCGAATTTTATCCTGACAAGAACCTTCAAAATTGTGTACTCAAGGTCATTATACGTAAATACGAAGTTAACCAAATATTATAAAGAGAGCAATAATTTATTATTGTATCTGCACACATGTATGCTGCTTTTATTTTTAAAACGACCCTTGCGAAGCATATATATATATATCGACTGCTTTAAAAGGTAAAAGTCGAAAAAGCTATATAGTCAATTCTCGAACTAGGGACATATTACTACGAAGAAGAAGAATTAAAACAAAAATGATGATTAAGTTTGTCACCGCGAGATCGTACTTAAAAGTAGGTAATAATTATTATTATGGTGCAGTATTTCAGTGACAGTCAATTTAATACCGGTTTCCATTCGTGATTGACAAGCCTATTTTGTGCGTGAAAGCTCATCAAAACGCTGTTGGTTTCAAAGGATATTGATAAAAACGTTCGTGTGTAAATATGTTTTCGGAGACGAGAAAGCGATTTGGATGGATTCCAACGTTTTGAAAAAATACGTTTAAGTGGTCTCTAATCAGAACAATTCGATTAGGTGAAATTCTATGTTACTATTGTAACCGTAGAATCCAGTTGCAATGCCAAGAGGCTGTGGAGGATGCAGCACCCTCTCCTCCCTCAGATATCTCTAAAATATTTTTCAATTTATAATTTGTATTAATTAAATTTATATAATAATTCTATTATTATAACTTGTTATGGATTACGGTGGATTTTGGATGCTGATGAATTGTTGACAGTCAACTGTAGTAATGATACATTTATATATGTATAATAGTAAATTATTATTTATTTACTGCATATTAAGTCTGTAAATTTTTGAAAAGTTTTCCAAATACTATAAAGAAAAAGTATTGTTTACTATACTGCATATACTTGCGCAAGACTTAAGAATGTCATATTCGTGCAGAATTTTAAAAATCCACGCCTTTATACCCTAACCTTTACGACACAAATGACCAGTTCCAAACACCAACCAAAATTAAAGTCCTTGCCTCGTGAGATGCGAATAATAAACTATAATAACTTAAATTTTGCAAACCTTTGTACTTTACGTATGTAACAGTCAATAGTTTGAGTCGAATTGGATGACAATATAATATTATAACATTGTTTTGACCGATTGCTTGTGTTTGCTTCTAGGTTGGCGGCGGAGAAGGAAGTCGCGGCGGCCGCGGGACGTGACTGCATCGGGTCGGCGGGTACATCCGCCGGCATGGGTAGACCACGGTCCCATCACCATCAGCAGGCGGACGGGCCCCCTGGGCCGTCGTCCTTGTTCCTGTTCAGCACCGACAACCCTGTCCGCCGGTACACCAGGTTCATCATCGAATGGCCATATCCTTTTGAAACGTTTACTTGAAAAAACGCTTAATTATTTAAAATATATCTGGCAGAAGAGTGACTTTCATATCGGAATGCCGTATTAAACAAGAAAAAAAAACACTGGAATGCATTTAGCACGAAAGTATCGCTAGGGAAAATATTATGACTAATGAAACACAAATTCAGCAAAAGTATTTTGCGGAGAATTGTGTTCAGGAAAATACATTTTAGTAAGGTAATCCCCTGGAAGGATATTACTTGAGAAAATGTAATTTAGGAACTAAAACGATATGGTAAAATCTCAAAATTGATTCTATGAAAAAAAAAATCGAATTTATGTTAGCTCGAAGTGTAGATTTCACTGCGAATAATAATTTTTCGTACACGTAATTTCTGCAATGATGACGTAACACTGTCAAGGTTTAAGCGGAAATAATATTATGGTCTCTCTGTCCGCCCCTAAAGTGATTATGAGCCCTTAAACACGCACTAAATCATGTCGAAGTTAAGTAGCTTATAATATCATAATAATATAATACGGGTAATATATATTTTCTTCCGTTTTATGCTTTCGTTTTCATTCGTTCTTTTTTACATATAAAATCATGCAACAATTTTATAACCAAACATAAATTGAATTACGGGAGAAAATTATTGTATTGAATTTTCGGTAATTACGTTTTTATTTTTATTCTATACATTACTTACAATTATATGTTTACCTTAATTCAATTATCTTGCACTCCGTTCGAATATGCGGTGCTGTTAACCATCATAGCCAACTGCGTGGTGTTGGCTCTGGAGGAACATCTGCCCAGGGGAGACAAGACTGTACTTGCTAAGACTTTGGTAAATCATGCAAATTATTTAATTTTCATTACTTTTTTTTTATCTCTCCCTCTACTATATTCCCCTTTACTACAAAACTTTACTTCCCGTTACTACAACACGATTTTACTAAAACGCTTCGTTCGGTAATAATAATTTCAGGAGGCAACCGAACTCGTTTTCCTAGCAATTTTTTGCGTCGAAGCGACTCTCAAAATATTAGCTTTAGGTTTTTTACTGCACAGCGGCTCATATCTTCGTAATATATGGAACATTATGGACTTTTTTGTAGTTGTAACAGGGTGAGTACATTGTTTTATTTATCTTTTATATCTAAATTTAATTACATTTGTTTGTAATAAAACTAAAAAATATACTTAAAAAATAGACACGAAATCTAAGAAAAAAAAAAAGTAGAACAAAACGTATTATGTTAAGGAAAACTATGTTGAATCGGCTAGGGATACATTAGACTCAGGGGTTTACCGATTTCTAGGTCAATGACTGAATTCATGGAGTCCAACATGCTGGACATGAGGATGTTGAGGTCCTTTCGGGTGCTCAGGCCTTTGAAACTGGTTTCGAGAATCCCAAGTAAGGCACTCGAAATGTCTCAGGATCACAGGAAAGCATTTTTGACAATAAAAATCCTCGAATGTTCTATTATTTTTCTGTAAAACCATTTGATTAACCCGTTTTTGTAGGCGTATTGCATTTGGTTTTAGACATATTCCGAGTATCGGATTAGACCGTAACCGTTGGTTTGCGAACTTTTATATAAATAACAATTTATTTACATATATATATATACATAATAATATTCTTTTGGACTTTTGTTGGATGATAGAAATTCCCGAGTAGAACTATCGTTGATACAGTTGATCGATTTGTAGTTGGATTATATAATATTATTCGGCTTGATTCGAACAAATTTATTACAGTATTCATACATCATTTAGATTCGATGAGGCATAATATTATTAGAAAACTAGATAGAAACAAAACGGGTCTATTGTTATTATAAATATATATTTTGTATAAAGCTGTTGATCAATTATATATTTTATTTTTATGAATAATATTGTTATTATACGATTAATATAATATACATATATATATACATATATTCCTCGATATATAAAATAATTTTTTTTAGAAATCTGCACGTCGTCGTCGACTCGAGCGAGTTGACCGTAGATAATATTATTATCGTAGATTATTTTTTAATCGTATACCTATTTACTTTGTTATTTTTAAATATTATTGTATTTTCAATACTACTATAAGATCATAATAATATATATATATGTATATATATATATTATTAGGAATATAGTGGACGATAATGTTGGCGAACGTAGACATGTCTAGTGGCAATTACATTGGCCGAAATTAGGAGTTGCGAAACACTGCCGGGAGTAAAAAGGGGCATGGGATTATGGTGCTGTCGTTGAAAATGTTGTTGTTATGACCTTGGTTCAATCTGTTTGAGAATTCTAGACAATCTAATATAATATATTAGTTACGCAGAGTTATTAACGTAATACTAAACACATATAACCTATAAAAACCGACATTATTATTGCTATATTTGAAAGTAATTTTTTTATAATAATCTTGTATTTTCGATCCGTAGATTCCGGTTTGTTTTATTTTATTATTATTATTATTATTACTATATATACATCATATATTATTATTATTACAGTTTTTTTTTATTATTATTATTTTGTATTCGGGAACATCGCGCGCACGACCATCAAAACAGATTATTATATTAATATTATTATTATTATTACATATAGACACGTCCAGATATACATTGTTTATTATATACATAGACGCATAGAACTAGATGAATAGAACGGATTGCGTGTTTATTTTGGGGTAGGTAGCGCACCGAGTAGTGATTAGAAGTGTTGTTGCCACAGATGTATAACACAAATACCGTCAGCGGCAAACATGGATCTGCGAACGCTGCGAGCGATCCGGGTATTGAGGCCACTCAAATTGGTCTCCGGAATTCCAAGTGAGTACATGCACGAGAGAAACGGCTTGGTGGGGTTTACTAAAACCCCTCTGCCACTGTCAAAAAAACGAGGGTAACGGAGAAAAAAAAAATTTGAAAATACAAAAATATTTTGTATGCCAATACCACTCGAACGGTAAATGCCAATACGTCACGACAATTATAGGTTTTGCTATAATATATATATATATATATATATATATATATATATATATATATATGAGTCCTTAAGTTGTCGTCGGCGATTATTGGACATAAAAGGATTGCTGCGCCGGCGCACTAGATGTAAATTTCCGTTGTTTTTTTCACCATAGGTTTGCAGGTCGTGTTGAAGTCCATCATCAAGGCTATGGCTCCGCTGCTCCAAATCGGCTTATTGGTGTTATTCGCTATCATCATATTTGCCATCATTGGGCTGGAGTTTTACTCCGGAGCGTTGCACAAGACTTGTTACAAGTACGCGTAACCCCATTATATTAGAACAATAATAAACGGTCATAACGAATTTCTATGCGTAGCGTATCTATTTTATATACAATTTATAACTTAACCTTTAACTTAATTTTTTTTTTAAATTTCTATGAATTACTTATACATTTTTGCTTTTTTACTTTATAATTTGAATACGTCATAAATTTCCAAACCTAAACAATTGAACATAAATTAATGTAATATTACCGCAGTGGTTTATAATAATTACGATCATACGAGTGTACTATATTCTGATGCTCCTGTATATTATACCTGATTATAGTCCGATTGTTGTGTTATAACATTGCCTCAGAAGACCGGTGTTAACCCTCATCTGGATCTCTAACAACACACCGATATGTTTGAATTATTAATTGTAGGCTTGATAATCTGATGGCGATGGATTACGAGGGACAGTCCCCGGCACCTTGCAATTCAGACTCGGACTCGAGTGAAAGCACAAAGCCGTATAACGCGTATTTCTGCAAAAACGAATCGTCCACGTGTATTGAGAACTGGATAGGTCCCAATTACGGGATCACGTCGTTCGATAACATTGGGCTTGCCATGCTCACTGTGTTCCAATGCATCACTATGGAAGGGTGGACGACGATTCTGTATTGGGTAAGTTCAACGTAATGATTGGAAAGAAAAAATGTGTATTTATATATCAAAAAAATAATGGTTATTATTATGTTCATTATTGGTTACCTATACAAAAGACTTTACTTAAGATGATATATTTTTAAATTTTCGATAAAATTTTTAACAGTTAAATTGACCGTAGGCGTTTTAAAAAAAAAAATTATTCCTAATAAAAATATAATGACATAATCTTTTTTTATTTTTTATCAACTAATATTCGAAACAATAATTGTTTCAGATGAACGATGCGTACGGTGTGCTATTCAATTGGATATATTTTGTACCACTTATTATTCTAGGTTCATTTTTTATGCTCAATTTAGTTCTCGGTGTGCTTAGCGGGTAAGTTTCATTATTGTTTTTTTACATATTTAAAATCATTGTTTTTTCCATTGTTCAAATTTTAAGGGAGTTGGTTGGGGAGGGGGAAATTGGCAAAAGAAATATACTCGGTCATTCGGTGAGGTTTTTATATGCTTTACAGAGAGTTCTCAAACGAGAGAACCCGCGTAGAGCGGCAAGCTAAATATTACAAGATGCGCACGAAAAAAAAATATATCGATACATTTAATACTTATATTAACTGGATTACAGTCGCAGGTACCTACCGTATTTTAAAGGCGCGTAATTATTTGAAAGTATAATAAATCGTCACCTATCGTACATCGATTGCTCAACGTATATTGTGTAGATTACAAAAACATATATATATTTCTAATTAGAAAGTCCAAGTTGACTAAAAAAACCTGCGGTCGTCAATAAAATAGAAATACACCCAAAACATTTGTGGATATTATACATCATTTGTTTTTTTAAACACATTAATAGTACCTACCTTTACTTAGCTACACCTATAATAATTAGTTTGTGTAATATTGAACCTCATGCCCTGGCTTTGTAGAGAATTCGCTAAAGAAAGGGAAAAAGTCGAAAACCGGCAAACGTTCTTGAAGCTACGGCGACAGCAACAGTTAGAACGTGAGCTCAACGGTTACGTAGACTGGATATGTAAAGCCGGTAAGTCGGCTTAACTTCTAATGATTGTCATACCCTTGTGAACGTAATTTGTTTAAAAATATTGTTATGCACACTGACAAACTAATTAAAACATTTTTTTCATCCGTATGCAGAGGAAGTCATCCTGGCCGAAGAACGGACCACGGATGAAGAGAGGAGACATATTATCGAAGGTAAACGCCAAAACGAAATCAAAGAACGTGCCTACGTATATGATTGAGTTTTATCTTAACTCATTATTATATTTTCATTTGATGTTTGCAACAGCGAGAAGAAGAGCTGACATAAAAAGAAAAAAACTGAAAACCTTGGGTAAAAGCAAGAGCACTGAATCTGAGGAAGAGTGCGAGGAAGAAGAAGCTGATGAAGGTAAACATGATTTCTTTTTATGCGACTCATATTATGATAGCATTAATTCTGAGAATGACTAATCCCTGTAATTTTATTATGTAATGTCCTCTTATAATGCATATAATATAATCCTCTTTAATGCATAGTAAACAATTTTATCGAAATATTCAATGTTATGTTTCAGTGTTTGGTAAAGGCAAAAAAGGTACTGTTTTTTTTTTACGTAAGAGGATTTATTAAGCGTGAGTTTGATTAGAAAGTTGGAGAAAGGAGCATTATTTAGAAACATCTTGGATTTATATTGTGAAAGAGATAATTTTTGCATGTCAGAGGTGTGTGTGTGTGTGTGTGTGTGTGTGTGTGTGTGTGTATGTGCGTACAAAAGTGGACAGTTCATATTTAGATTGTAGTCATAGATGACAATTTAAAAAAATTAATAAATTCTGTACAAAATAAGAATTTTGTAGATAATTAAATATACATTATTTTGAAAATGTAAGATGTATATAAAAATTATTATTCAGTGTTATTTTACAGTGGCGGGTATATGAAAAACGTTAGTTTTTTCGTAATTAACATCTCAATAATCCCTTATTTTGTGGCCGATTATTATTTAAAAAGTCATTGATTAAATCAATAATAATATTAAAACTATAAATTATAATACATTATTTAAATTGTATATCATTTTATTTGAAAATTATTGTTTTATTTTACACATAACTACCGCTACCTTTTGTCGTTGTTATCCAATAATAATAATAATAATAATAATAATAATAATAATAATAATAATAATAATAATAATAATAATAATAATAATAATAATAATAATATAATAATAATAATAATAATAATAATAATAATAATAATAATAATAATAATAATGAATATTATTGTTGCCTTATAAATAATTTACCAAATTTAGTGAAGAGACAATTAGCATATGAGTATATTGTTTTCTCATATGCTGTATAAAATATAACCGCTACTGTCTCACTATTTGTGTTTTATAATGAGTTCATTGGTAGTTAAAAGTAGTTCAGTTGTGTTTTACATGCATTAGTTAATATATAAATCTTACAAATTCACAGGTTTCCCTCGCACGCCGACGTTCAAAGATCGAATGCGAAAAAAAGGTGTTTGTGCGTCTATGTGGAGAGCAGAAAGACAGTTTAGGTTTTGGATCAGGCATATGGTAAAAGCACAATGGTTCTATTGGTTCGTCATCGTGTTAGTGTTTTTTAATACGGTGTTTGTGGCCATTGAACATCACAAACAACCGGAATACATAACGAATTTCGTCTGTAAGATTACAATTTAATTTTAAAATACGTTCTATCCGTTATATCGTTTGCACAATAGTATGTATTAATGTAAATTATTATTTTTTTAACATTACAGTTTATTCGGAATATGTATTCCTAATGCTTTTTATGGCCGAAATGTTCATCAAAATGTACGCACTCGGTATAAGGATATACTTTGATTCCGCGTTCAATCGTTTCGATTGCGTCGTCATTATGGGTTCTATATTTGAAGTCGTGTGGTCGGCCGTCAAAGGAGGTTCTTTTGGGTTATCCGTGCTGAGAGCACTACGATTATTACGAATATTTAAAGTGACAAAGTAAGTGTCGTACAAAAACCTTAGATTTTTTAAAACCAACGTTTTATTTAAGTCGTCCTCCGAAAAAATATATATATATATCTTATTTAATTATTATTTAGAAATAAAGTGTAAATAGTAAAAAATAATTAAAATCAACTGCTATGCGCTAACTGAAGATAAGAGTAAGGATATCAAGAATGATTTTTATGAGATAATAGACATAGTTAGTGATATATTATCGAATAGCAAAGTAAAAATAGTGCTTGAAAATTTTAATGCTAAAATAGGTCGAGAACCAATTTTTAGCCTGATAATTGGGATTAATATCCAACTGAAAAATATCAAATAGCAGTAGTTACAAGATTAATAAACTTTGCTATGACAAGAGATATGGTAATAAGTAGCATAATTTTTCCTCACAAAGCATATACAAACAAATGTGGGTATCACCAGATGGATGAACAAGAAATCAAATAGATCATGTAGTGGTAGATAGCGGAATAAAAAGTGTATAATGGTTGTGCGTTGTACTAGAGGTAGTAGTGAAACACCAGATTATTATTTGGTAAAAACCAATGTTAGATTTTGATTACTATCAGTAAAATGGCAAAAGAAAAAATCCATATCAATAAGATAAATAAAGAGTCACTAAAAAGTAGTCAAACTGCAGAAGAATACAAAAATAAGTTAAATGAGATATTGCGATTGGCTGAAGAGAAAAGTAGTATTGATGAGATTTGGGAAAAAATAGTCAGAAAAAACAAAAGAATGTGGGAAAAATCTAGAATAGAAACTATTGAGAATAGTTACAAAAGTAATGCAAAATTATCCTTTGTAAAAGCAGATGAGGTTAAAAACGGTTTCAAGCCAAGATCAACAGTTATGAGCATTGATGAAAGAACATTGATATCAATAATTATTACAATAATATCATTATAATAGTATCATTGATAGCATTGATTGTCTTATAAGGACAATGTAACAAGATAATTCGAAAAGGTTTTTGAGAAAATGCTGAATATACCAATCCAAACAGAAACGGCAGGAAATATTATTATCTCCACAATAGAACAATGCAACATTTAGAAGAGTTATCGTTAGAAGATAACTTTAGTCTCTACCTAATATTTTTGTTTTTGTTTGTAATATAAATTTATAAAATAACTTTTATTTTTGTACTATTATTATTTCGCTATAGGTATTGGTCTTCATTGAGGAACCTCGTAATATCGTTACTCAACTCTATGAGATCAATTATATCACTGCTTTTCCTACTGTTCTTGTTCATTCTGATATTCGCACTGCTTGGCATGCAGTTGTTCGGTGGACAGTTCAATTTCGAGGAAGGGACGCCCCCAACAAACTTCAACACATTTCCAATAGCCCTGCTGACTGTGTTTCAGGTTAGCATTACTCAATGGGAAAATATATAGTGTACCAATATAATACATATTGTGTTACTCGTAGATTCTGACAGGCGAAGATTGGAACGAAGTCATGTACCAAGGCATCAGGAGCCAAGCACAGACCCAAGGTGGAGGGATGATATATGCATTATACTTCATTATTTTGGTGTTGTTTGGTAATTACACACTTTTGAATGTGTTCTTGGCCATTGCCGTCGACAATTTAGCGAACGCTCAAGAACTAACAGCCGCTGAGGAAGAACAAGAAGAAGAAGATAAAGAGGTAAGTGCGGGCGGGAAATAATAACATGCTGATTTTTTCACACCGACAATCGGCCTGTTTAATAGAAACAACATCAAGAACTCGAAAAAGAAATAGAAGCACTACAAATGAGCACAGACCCGTCTAAGGCGGAAATGATACCAACGTCACCATCGCAAAATTCCAGGTAAAAAATTGTATAACCATGATCATGAGTGTTTTTGACATTAATTTATGAAATAATTCGAAGTGTTTCACTTATCAGACACCACCGAAAACATCATCTGGATGAGCCTGATAGTAAAGTGGAGGAAGAAGAAGACGAGGGTCCAAAACCAATGTTACCATATTCATCAATGTTTTTGTTGACGCCAACCAATGGGTATTTATAGAAAATCATAAAACACAAAATGTTCATAAGCATTTATATTCGGTCGTTATTATTATTTGTGTCTACAGTATCAGAAGAGCCGCCCATTGGATCGTAAATTTGAGGTATTTTGATTTTTTTATAATGCTTATTATTATATTGAGCAGCGTGGCATTAGCCGCCGAAGATCCAATTAACGACGATTCGGAGTGGAACAATTACCTAGACGTGGTTGACAATGTTTTCACTGTGATATTCGCCATAGAAATGATATTGAAGGTAGAGAATTATATTTTCCTCGTGGATTTCTCTCTCTCTCTCTCTCTTTGTTCGACCGAATAACCTAATTACTCTGTTTCATATATAATATTATTACAGATAATCGATCTAGGAGTGATTTTACATCCCGGCTCGTATCTCAGAGAATTCTGGAACATAATGGACGCGGTGGTCGTCATTTGTGCCTTCGCGTCATTTATATTTCAAAAAGGGTAACATGTCAAAAATAAATTATACGTAATATCATTATTTTTCTTAATGACAATATTTTGTTATCGCAATGATTGTGTATGTATTTAGTGGCGGTACTGTCGGCACGAATTTGTCTACCATCAAATCGCTTCGAGTACTCAGAGTATTGCGACCGTTGAAGACCATCAAACGTGTGCCTAAGCTCAAAGCGGTTTTCGACTGTGTAGTTAATTCGTTAAAAAACGTGATAAATATATTGATTGTATACATATTATTTCACTTCATTTTCGCCGTCATCGCCGTGCAATTGTTCCACGGCAAGTTTTTCTACTGTAACGACAGTAGTAAATCGATCAACGGTACTTGCCAGTGAGTATTAATACGCATTCGAAAGTTAATTCTAATTTATAAACATATATATTACCTAATTTATTTTAGTTTTTGTAATTGATGTATAAATATATAAACGTCGCTCGTGTTTTCAGGGGTTATTATTTTAAATACGAAGCCGGTGACACGGAAGACGTGAACTCGCAAAAGTTCATGCCGACACCGGAGAAGAGACAATGGGATCAACAATCGTTTTACTACGATAACGTGGCTGTGGCTATGTTGACGTTGTTCGCCGTACAAACGGGCGAAGGATGGCCTCAGTACGTATACCAAAATAACGATTATATTATTATAATATCGCGACATGCAGTCGTTATTTTTATTATTCAAAATAATTATTTTTGATTTTTTTCTTCTAAACGAGACTTTAAGAGTCGAATTGCTTGGCGAAAGCGAATGATTTATGATTTTATTCTTGACAGAGTGTTGCAAAACTCTATAGCAGCCACAGAAGAGGATCGTGGACCCATACCAAATTACCACATTGAAAGATCCTTGTTCTATATAATTTATTTCATTGTGTTCCCGTTTTTTTTCGTCAACATATTCGTCGCTTTGATCATCATCACGTTTCAAGAACAAGGCGAGGCCGAATTACAGGACGGCGAAATCGATAAGAACCAGGTAAGATGGCAGCAGGTGCATGGCGACTGTGCGTCTGGAAACGATATCAGAGGATGAGTGGGATAGAGGCAGTGGAGTATCCATAAGAGTCACAGTGACCATATCTCCTCTCATTGCCATTTTATTTATTTTTTTTACTTATTTTCTCTGTTACGCGGTTCGTATGATATCAGTGTATTGATTGACGGTATTTGAAATTGATACGATTCATCTGATATAAATTAAAAGATATTCCACAGAAGAAGAATTAAATCAAATTGGCATTAATTTTTTTTTTTTAATAATAATAATTTAGTACATATTATATAGTCATTACTCGTGTTAGTAAGGAACATAATAATAAATGGCTAGTGACTTTGAAAAAAAAGTTATAGTTATTAAATTATTTAGCACCATCAGAAATTAAATCTATAAAACGCCATATTATACATATCTCCTTCCCCAGTTAAAAAATCTGAGCGCGTCACTGAACTATATTAATGTCATAATACAAATTTCACTAATAATAATAATTAAACAATACGAGTATTATGCAAATAGATGACCACGACTAAAACTTTTGTTTTAGAAATCTTGTATCGACTTCACCATACAGGCTAGACCGTTAGAAAGGTACATGCCCAAAGACAGAAATAGTATAAAGTACAAGATATGGCGTCTTGTAGTGTCTACACCATTTGAATATTTCATCATGATACTGATTGTTTTGAATACGTTGTTACTAATGATGAAGGTAAGTGCTGTCGGCGTGTCATTATAAACACGTATTACAATTATTACATAATAATTCTATATGTTTAGCAAAATGTTTACACGTATAATAAACGGTATTATTCAATATGATAATCATATACATATTCTACTGGGAAAATAATTACAATATATAAAAATTAAATAATATTGAAATATTAAACTAACCTGGTAAAATATTTTTAAAAAAAGTTAAATAATATATATATAATGATAAATACGAAAAGAAACTGGTATAGGTTTTATTTTTTTTAACAATTTCTTTATTACTATGACAAATTACATACCTATTGTTGATATATTTTATATAAATCTTATTATGTTCGAAATGTGTTAATATTTTGGTGAATGTTTCTCAGTCACCAAAGGTTATTTTTATTAACATTTTGGTGCCCATAAATATTTATTTGCATGCAATTTGCTTATGCTGATCACTCCTATGCTGTGATTATCATACACACAATAATTGTAATTTTTTGAAGAACAATTTTTTTCGGGTTGCTTATTTTTCTCTGTCTCTTATTTCGCATCTCTTGCTTATAACATTTAATAATGATAGGAATTGATAAATATTCAATTAGAACAAAACGCATCGCTGACTTTTATGTTAATTTAATGTGTTTTATCTTCTAATCGAATTGTTGACTTTTTACATTTTAAACAAACATTCTTGAGCGATTTTTCCTCAAAATAAAATAATATATATGAAAAAATAAATATGGTCTCATTGCAATTGAAAACATTTTTTTATTTATTTAATAAAAACGCTTCACGTAAAATTTTAGTCGTGTCGTATTAAGCTAAAACACACTAAATTAATTGAATCCAAAATCTTGAAATAATTTACTAGATTACCTTAAGTCGAATCGATTTCAATTTTTGTCTTGAGATAATATGAAGTTTGTAAACTAGTTTAATACGTCAAGTATAATTTAACCTGAAAAAGTAAATAAAATTAGTCGATTATAAAGTCGACGATTAATTATATTTAAAAGTAAAAGTAATATTTAATGTCTTTATTGTTAGTTAAATTGTCAGTAATAATTGTTAATAGTTATTATTAATTGTTAATTTCACAATAATAAGAAAAAATAAGAATAATTGAAAAATGGCTAATTATAAATGTGCGTTATGTTTCAAAGCAATCTAGAATTTCATTTAAAATATTAGTAAATAAGTTATAAATTATAATTATATTTTACTGCTAAAACATATAGGAATCATTAACGTGTTTATGTGCTATATTTTTTTTTTTTGTGTTTAGTTTGCTTCCAAAACAAACACTCTTCTTTCTTTTTTTTTCAGTATAATGTTTGATCTTTTTTTTTATTATTATTATTATTAATTTTTATAGTTTTATCAACAAAAAAAATCCTACAAGACTGCTCTACATTACATGAACATGGTGTTTACTGGCATGTTTACCATTGAGTGCGTACTCAAAATTTTGGCGTTTGGAGTCAGGGTAAGAGAACACGTGCTCAAGTAGTAACCATTAGACTTATATATATATATGATGATTACCTAAATTATCTAGAACTAGATAATTCTTCACTACATGATTATAATTATTTATATAATCTTTTGATATTTAATAATTATAACAAATTTTTTTTTTAATTTTTTTACGTTACTAAATTATTTTTACAATCGTTTTACGAATTTATTATATTTAATTAGGATAATAATTATTAATTACGTACGTCGCGTGCTTTCCATTGAGAATGTTTCTTTTGAAATGAAATAATATTTTTTTGTACTACTGTAAAGAAAAAAAAATAGAAAAATAGTTTATATATATAATTGTTTCTATTGTACTGCGTATAAGGTAAGTGGATTTTCGAATTACCTATATATCGACATAATTTGAGTTTATAGACACATATTACCAATTACTAACTGTCACTATTCATTCTTTTTTTTTCTATCTAAACTAGCATGATTTATATGTTTGTATTTGTATAATTTCTATGTAATGTACCTGTGTCTGCTGTCTATGTATGTTAAATACCTTACATTTTTATGTCCGCTTATGTCTTGTTTTTTCTTTCAAATATTATTTGGTGTGCTATGACTTGTTTTCTTTTTCTAAATTAGTTTATCATATGAATATAAGGTTTATTATAAATCTATATTTGTATTTTTTATACATACAGTATCATTTAATATAATACTTCTTGCGTATTTGTCATAAAAAAAAAATTAGAATGCGCCCGTCGTATATATCAATTCTTATATAATATATGAGTATATAGAATATCATATGATCATTTTCCAATGCAATTATAAATAATAATAATATTATTATTACACATCTCCACTACACAGTAAGCCAGTAGTGAGAGAGAGAGAGAGAGTCGTTGTTAGATTATTGGTATTTTCGAATTTCGTCTTTGCGTCTTTATAATAATAATATTAAATAATGATTAATACATTAACGATCTTTTTAATATTTCCGCCTATTTTGTTTTTCAATTATTTGTTAAAGACGGAAATCGGATCTCATCATAAATATATATTGTATACAAATTAGATTTGTTATTTTTTCCCAGTACTAGAATTTTAGTATAGTATTTACTGTTATATCAACCGAAGTTATTATAGTTGCCTGTGTAATTATTAAATCATTGCTTTTATTTGGTTGTTTATTCCGTGGCTGCAGCATCATCGCGAATCGCATCTACTTAACAATGTTCTACTGAATCTCAATCATTTATTGACGCTGTTATTCCTGGTAGAATGTGTCCTAAAACTCATCGCTTTCGGATGTAAGGTAACATAATATTATATTGATATTATACGCATAGTACACGCTGTGTGCATTAAAACTACAAATATGATTCGTCAAATATTTGTATTTTTGTCTATTCACTTGCGATTTTCCTCAATTACAGTACCAAATAAATAATACCAATGGAAAGCATGCGTGTTTTGATAATAATATTATAATTATTCGTAATTTAATGTTTATCGCGTATTATATAACGTTTCTAACCCAACAATTTTGTTTGCTAACTAAATGGTTTTCAGAATTTTTTTAAAGATCCATGGAATATCTTCGACTTTATCACGGTTATCGGGAGTATTGTGGACGCGTTAGTCATCGAATTCGGGGTAAGCATTTATATTATTATTATATCGTAATAAAATATTCACCCAGCTAACACAATAATTGTATAACCATTATATAAGATAGGCTTTTTACACATAGGTATTATGTATTTTACTTACACAATTATAATAGTTCTGAATACAAGTGTATTCGTCTATCCTTGTCCTTCGTAATATAATAATATATGTATTATTATTTAGAACCTGAATTTATATATATATATACGTATATAAATAATAAATATGTCATATACACTTAGTGATACTTTTTTTCTCTTGAACTGAACGTCCAGATTGTGAAATTAAAAAGAAAGCCAATAAACGTATAAATTGTTAAGTATTTGTAAATATTATTAACAGTAATTTATAAATTATACAACGATTCTTAGACGTAAAATAAAACCACGTCGCGTATAGAGGACACTCCCTACCATGTATTTATATAAAAATAAATTTATGCTCAATATGCAACACTTAACTATTCCCTAATGAAAATTTAATAATCTTGTGATACTAAATATAATGTAAATAATATTGCGTGAGGTATATACATCAATAAAAATCTATTTGATTATCGCTGTGCCGTCAAACACTTTTTTAAAATATGTCTAATTATTTTTATAGCTACCTTTGCAAAACCGTTAGATTCCGGGTAAAACGGTACTTCTGTCGAATATTTTATGTCTACATTTATACAATAAAATTAAAATTCGATCTCAATAAAGCATTTGCACCAATTGTTCGTAATTGTTTTTGGAACGCCAGAACGTGCAAGTACCTGAGAAAATTTGCCTATAACAGTTTCTGCTGTCATTGAATTCATCGAAAATACTTTTAACCGTATTGTGGTTACGTTTGCTATTATAAAGAAACCCTTATTTTGAAATGAACCGATAAAATCGCAATGAACCCAAGTCCACGGTCTTTGTAATGGCTATTTCCATGGAGATAAAATAGATTTTAGTGGATTTTTTCTAATATTTAGACATTGATCACAGTTATGTGTAATATTTTCAATTTTGTTTCCATTTGATGGTTACCAAAAATAAGATATCGTTAAACTTTCTATACACGAAGAACCCATATGACAAGAATGTAGTTCATCATATATATTATTATTTCGAAATTTGATCGGTATAACCCTAAGGTTGGGTTAGGTTATTCAAACAAATTTATAAAACTTTATTCAATAAATCTTGACAATTCTATGTCACAATTTTGTTGTTAATGCTACTTTTAATTCTCCAACGAAGTGTATTACATCGAAGCTCGAATAATCGTTTTATCGAATGCAACGATTTATCATTGCTTTTAAATGTATAGTAATAACAGAACTCTAAAACCGTATCCAATTAATTCACATAAGCGAAATCCACAACACCCGCTGCTCGCTATTATTTTTTAAATTTTATTTCAAAGATGTTTTGTTTATGTCATGTTTTAAAATTCCTATTCGTTTAATAAATATAAAATTTATTACAACTATATTTAAGTTTGTAAATTCCGGAATGATTAAATTTGTTGAAATTATTATTTTTAAATTGTTTTATTTTACAATATATATTTTTGTTTTATTAAATAATCATTATGTTTAGATGTAATTTTTACGTATTTAATATTTTAAAGAATTTTTCTGATATTTCATAATACAATAAATAATTAATTGCATTATTTATTTGTTTGGGTTTTTAATATTTAATTTTCTTTGGTGTTCTATACGTAGCTAAAAGATCAAATATTGCGTTCCGATCATACGATTTATTTTTGGGTAGTTTTTATGTCCTCTATCGGATTTCGATAATCTCAATAGAATAACCTATATGTAAGTGTTATATACTAATAACATTCAATATCAGACATTATAATAATAAATTATGCAAAGCATTCAAAACTGTTGTCATTTCATAAATATAGTGCCACGAATAAATTGTATATATTTTTAATTTCACGATCTGGAGAATTTCAGTTTATGAACAATTTTATTTCACTGAGTAATAGTAATTTTTCACTAAGTAAGTGATGTATTATATATACATTTATTTTACCGGTCCCCGTGCATAATAATTCCCGTCAACTGTACCTATCGCACTTCATAATAATACACAGGTCACACGTACATTTCTTCATAACATTAACCATAGCCCCTTTTCCTATCATGTATGACCCGTTTACAATGATTGTCCATCCTTTAACACAATTACCGTCCACGTGATGTCACTTGGAGCTTCCGAATACAGCCATGCTTTTGAAAACCTCTTTAAATATTGTTTAATCGCTTTTATCACATAACCCTAACTACGAAACCGTACGAAAACAATACAAATGTAACATAGTATAACAATGATATTCATATGTTGCACGATGGTAAAATACTGTAAAGGAAAATCGCGATGCTAAATCAATATTATTTAAAACGAATAATATAATATAACGAAATTATTATAAATAAACCGACAAATTATGGCCCGAACCTGTTGAAAAACTACAAATGGACACGGAATAATTTAACAAAATTAGAAATCAGACATATTATATATAGTATAATATTGTCTTTTGTCCGAGTTTCGCACTGTAAAATAACCATCTACACATCAGGCAGAAGAAATTTGTAACATGTTTACTCTTGTATAGGAACGTCTCGTATATGTGTACCGAACTGTGTTTGATGATAATGATATAGTCAAAGAACCAAAACTGCTGTTCGGAGAAGTTGTAGAGGTAAATTTTATATTTAGAACATCAGGAGTACGCCAGTTTGTTGCATCCGACGTAGACCGCACTTGTAAATTGTTGAAGAATGTGTCTTTTGTATTTTTTTTTTTGTTTTTTTTTGTTTTTTTTTGGTCTTTTGGACATGGATTTTTTCAATCATAATACATAATATATAAATATATACGTAACTATATAATATATTTTGTATTTATACGTGTTTGATATAATTATTGTGTTGTATAATGTACAATATAATAATTATTAAATCGCTGTTAATAATCGAACAACAAGGGAATGTAATATATTTTTTATACAGTTTTGAGTGACAAAATATAAAGATACAATTGAATAAAACATGTGTGAACACTATTTAAAAAAGATATTTAACACAAATATTTGTATAGCCTAAGCCTGAAAAATGCATTCAAATGTGTTTATTATTATTTTAAATAGGCGAAACTTATGTATATGATACTATTATAACAACTCTTCATGTAAATCCAATGAAATTCGCAAACAATGTTCAAAACGTACCAATGGACTTATGAAATATAAATATTTTATTTCTACGTCTATACAGACACACGTTCGAATTTAATAATAACAATTTCATTATTTTCATATTCCGTCGCAAAATAATACAATAATAATTAGAAGAAAATTCAATATAAACTCGAAAATACATAATGAAAAACAGAGTTAATCGAACTTTTGAGATATAAGTAACACTGTCGATGATATTGTAAACATATTTGGTAATATTAATAGTACGTAGTATAAAATAATATTAGATATTTTTAAAATCTATAATACCTTAACAATAAAATAGTGAAAGTATAACATATTATACAATTATTTTATTATTATTATTATTATTATTATTATTATTATTATTATTATTATTATTATTATTATTATTATTATTATTATTATTATTATTATTATTATTATTATTATTATTATTATTATTATTATTATTATTATTATTATTATTATTATTATTATTATTATTATTATTATTATTATTATTATTATTATTATTATTATTATTATTATTATTATTATTATTATTATTATTATTATTATTATTATCATTTATTTATTATTATTATTATTATTATTATTATTATTATTATTATTATTATTATTATTATTATTATTATTATTATTATTATTATTATTATTATTATTATTATTATTATTATTTATTATTATTATTATTGTCATTATATTGTATTACTATTAAACATACGATTAATAGATATTGTTATTTGTTTATCTAATTGTGCATTGGCGTATTAGACACCAGCGCAGTACAATGTAATAATTCACCATTGTAGAAAATATAATATAATATGATTATACTTAAAGAAACACCTGCATAGAATTAGTATAAAATTTTAAAAGTAAAATAATAATAGTAGTTAATCACCACCATTATTGTTTGTTGATTATTTGATTATTTTGTAATTCAATAGCTGAAGTAACATTCAGGATATTTTATAACATTATAGTGTATTAATCCCATTTGTTGTTTATGAATTATTATATTTATTTTCAATATAAACATGATATTATTATACTCATCGAATTCCATAATATTGTATCACTATTAACCATATAAACTTTTATTTAGGATTTATTATTATATTTTTAAGCTATTCACCAACTATATTCAGACATTTATTTATTTATTTTTTTTAATTGGTCATTTTTTGCTCTACTGTTAAACGTCTAGCATTTGCATAAAAATTACCCAGTTTTTAAAATGTTTACATCTCGAAATTTATACATTTTTTTCTGCTTAGTTGTAACATCGTTTAATGCTATATTGTCTATTGTAGACGTAATGGTTTTTCATTTTAATAAATAAAAATACAATAAGACCTAATTATTACGTACAAGAACGTCAATAGTATCTGTCACAATACGTAGAAATACTATTTATTATATAGAAGGCAATCAAAAAAAATTTAATGCAGTGTATTTAAGGGCATTTAAGTGTATTAATTTCCAAATATTTTTTTCATTATATAATATTATGTTCGTGTCATTTTTGCAAAGAAATATTCATGTAAAGTGTATAAATATTAAAATTCTTTTTTTCGGATCTTCCTATATGTGAATATAAAAAGATCTTGAAGATTAAATCGTAATTAGATAATTTATCGTGCAATTTTCATGTAGAAATTTGAATTACGCAAAGAAAACAAAGTATCTATATGTTAATAAAGAATTTCAAAGCCCGTGTAAAAATGATAAACTTTTACGATTAAAAAATCTCATTAGCAAATAACCGAGTATCCGGAACGTAGGTGTGAAAATAATTATTGTATATTTTTTTTTTCTATTTCGAGTTGATAAATTATTATATTTTACTATATATATATATATATATATATAGTATATACTTGGTTTGAAGAACATTTATTTTAGAATAGTTTGACATCACAATTTTTTTTTTTTTTTATCGTTTTCACTGGTATTGAGTATTTGCGTGACATTCGGGCGAAGAGGTCATAGCAGCAATATTTGCGTGTATAATATATAGCTGGGTTCGAAGCTATGGCTTTCGAAAGACTAAAATACGTATAATCATACCGATTAATACGGTACAGTAATTCGTTACACGTGTTCGATCAAAAATCAAACAATGAACCGTCTTATGTATACGTGCATAACGATTAAAGTGTATTAACAAGCTTCGAAGACGAACGCGAAATTGATGTGAAAACCTCTACGTCCTTCTTTGTATATTTGTATATATACCTATGTATATATATATATATATATATTTATATCAAAAAACAATATTGAAATTGTCGTGAAAACGTGTTACGATTGATCTTGATTGAAGCCAACGTCGGTCGGACGTTTCGTGTCGTTCGCGAGCTTGCGCAAATCATCATGATTTATTATAATTTACATGATATTAATTACATTATACGCTCTGCTGCCGACGCTAATAATAAATATATATTTTATGTTACGGTCAAAGCTCGATTTTCGGTTAATCTCAAAATTAATTCAACGGTTACGTTTTTTTAAAACGTACAATTTCGATTTAAAATAATATGTATTATAAAAAATAACAATATATATATATATATAAAATTAGTATATATTATAAAAATGATATATATATATATATAAAGAAAAAAAATGCCTAGAGTATTTGATGATGTTTTAGAAAGTAACAACTAGTTTCGACCGTAAGTCATCATCAGATTAAAATGAATAATAATTGGTGTACAAAATATACCTAAAATATAATATTTTGTAACCTGGTGATGACTTACGGTCGAAACTAGTTGTTACTTTCTAAAACATTATCAAATACTCTAGGCATTTTTTCTTTATATATATTATTTTTAGAATATATTCTAATTTTAATATATATATATATTGTTATTTTTTATAAGTAATATATAAGAGTATTGCAATTTTTAATTTTAATTTAATCTTGTTTTGTTCGAATACGGAAATGTTTTCTCCTCTGCCACTTTTTTTTTACACGTATAACTTCGTCGCGGTCAACGATAAATAAAATGCGACTGACAAATAAATTTCGTCGAACAAAACACGTCATATCAATGGGTTTATAAAATGTTAATTGTGTAAATAATATTATATACCGCCGTTACGGTAACGAAACGCCCGGGGAATCTTTTTGACCGTAACATTTTTTTATGTATATAATAATTTAAATTATATACCGCTGCCGATGCTAATATTTTATTATATTATTATTATTATTATAATAATATAACATGTACGTTATACGTAAATAATATTGCCGCTGCGGCCGCTGTAGTTATTCCGACGCTGTTGCTTTTGGCACACATGATCTTATAAGATAATATATATTATTGTCCTACGAAAAATAAAACAAAAATATATCGTAATTATATTATAATTTTGTTTTACGCGTCGAACGCGCACTGAACTCGCGTAGGTATAATATAATCTTGTATAGTTAATTAACACTTTTTTATATATATAATAAATATCGCTATAACGTAATATTAACCGTGCGTGTATTTTATAGTGGTCAGACGCGAAAAAATTTTTTCCCCGAACGTTTCAGCACTTTTAATCTTTCCCGAGTTAGACTTTTAGTGTAATCAAATCAAATCATTGTGGCAGCGCGTTTAGTGGGCGAGGGCTCGAACAGTTGTCGATGATCATCATCATCATCATCTGATGACTTTTGCAAAATTTCGCTTACCCGAACACGCCCATGTGATCTCCTATCGACGTGCGCATCGTATAAATTTTAATGCTATATATTTATATTCGTATAACGATTAAATTTATTTCTTTGGTGGTGGTGGTGGTGGTGGTTTTTCGTTCTTGTAGTTTACTCGCTTCTGACGATCGAGCCTTTTTACCGCGGTTTTAGCGCTGCAGCCGATTGGAATGACATAATGTTTTATGTTTGTTTTTACAACACTACACATTCTTGTCGCCTTCGCGTTCAAAACACACTGTTTTTTTTTTTTGTCTCGTGTTTATTATAATATATTTACGATGTACTTTTTGTATTCCCGACATTCAGGTGGTGGTGGAGGGGGGATCGGAAGCGACAATTCAACGTTATAGGTGATTTCGCGCACGTTTTTGTGTTTGTGTTCTAAAAAAAAAAAAAACATATTTCGTCGAATTCTTCTCATCTCTATGACATTCCGAGCATGATAGATAACCAGTCCCTTTGACTCGGCCCTTATATACGAAATAATACTCAATATTCCGAGTATAACATACCGCGAAGAAAAATCGTGTTCGCGAGCGCATATTCAGACGTCGTCGCGGCCGTTATTTAATTTTCTTATTATTATTATTATTTTTTATTCATTTAATACTCGTTGTTTACAGGAAAACTTCATAAACGTCGGATTCCTCAGGCTTTTCCGAGCCGCCAGACTGATAAAACTACTCCGGCAAGGGTATACGATACGAATATTGTTATGGACGTTCGTCCAATCGTTTAAGGTACGTACACTATATTATATTATACCGCCGTTACGTTAAAACCTTTCAAGTTTCAAGCACTCGAATCGAGAGATTACAATCATTTTTTTTTTTTTTGAGTGACAGAAGAGAGTGAGGCGAAAGGAGACGGTCCATAGTGTTGTCGAATTGAAAATAGGTGGTGAAAATTCTTTTTTTATTTTTTCGATTTTTAAAAATTTTTATCGTAAATACAGCGTAAATTACATAAAACTTCATTATCGTATTTCCTTAATTTTTATTTAACTCATACGAATTCACGTATACCTATTATATTCCGTATAAGTGCATTACGAGTTCACGAGTTTTATGATCGAGTCATGCGTGTAACGTGTGTAAATAATTTTTATTGAGAAAAGTGTTTCGGCGGGTTATATAAATATAAATTGTCCTTATGATTATGCAACATATTAAATTGACGTATCACTTTGTGTTTTCACAGGCATTGCCTTACGTCTGTCTACTGATCGGTATGTTGTTTTTTATTTACGCGATCATTGGGATGCAAATTTTTGGCAACATTGAACTGAACCCGGATACGGACATCAATAGACACAACAATTTCCAAACGTTCGTCCAGGGTCTGATGCTATTATTTCGGTAATAAAAAGCCCGAAAATTCAGTAGAATATTACTATAAGCTTTTTATTCATTTATATTTCTAGATGTATTTTTACTTAGATATTTTAGATGTAGTTACGATATTATGGTACCTAGTAATAATATCGTGTATTTCGAAGTCTTTTCCAATAGAAATATATATATATATATATATATATCTAAGAATAAGGTAGGAATTAAATTAGAATATAATTAATATAAAACAGATATAGTGTTTTTATTATCAGCATTATATATGTGTGTGTGTGTGTGTGTGTGTGTGTGTGTGTGTGTGTGTGTGTGTGTGTGTGTGTGTGTGTGTGTGTATGTGTCAGTGGTGGTTATAAGGGGGGCGATAGGTGGGTCGCCTCCCCCATGGGATTTGATATTTTTTAATTTAGTATATCTCTGACCTAATAGCACCGACTTGCGTCATGTAAGTTGGTCCAACGAGTAAACATTAAATAAATAGTAAACGTGAAAAATAAACGAGTAAACTTGTAAACGAATGTACAACGAGGAAAGATGAATCCTTACGTTCATTTCGTTTTATTGAAATACGCGAAATAATAATAATATTATTATTATTAATAATAATAAAAATAAATAAATAATGAAGATTGCATACGCGCGTACGATCGGTCGCTCAGTCAGCGTCAAACTAAATACCCGTATATGCGCGTCAGCGGACCGAAATAAAATGGGAAAAGAAAGTAGTGACCAGATAACGCTACGACACAACATATAGAGGGCGTGGCAGAAAGGCGTTTATAAATAGCGGTCCGAAACCATCGAATCGCTCAGTGTAGTCACGGCAGTCAGGCGCGAACAACGTAGTTCGCGTTTGACTACGGTGTGTGTGTTTTTTCGCCCCCCCTCCCTTGAACATCATGTATAACCTCCACTGGTGTGTGTGTGTGTGTATGTGTGTGTATTATACAAAAAATTTAATTATTATTATATTCATTTACAATATAATATATTTTATATTATAAATGTATTATAAATGGATATAAAATTTAAGAATTAATAATCTGTAAAAATGTCAAGATTTTTGGGCTTTGGATGACTTCTTATTCAAAAGTCTAGTTGAGCCTGTGCCTCTGAATTATTTTTAATTAAAATAAAATACCCGCGAGCAATATTCTTTCTAACTGAACGTTTTTTCTCAGTTTTTCTATAATTTTTCATGCGTTCGTGAAATGTGGTTAATGCTGATAATAAAACCGCTATATATCTTACATTTATATTTTAACCTAATTTCTATCCTAAAAAGTTAATCGTCGACAATACTGATTTTTACATACATTATAATTTCTAAAAAGAAAAAAAAATTATATTCTATGATATAAGAATCAAAACTCTAAAGTGTACATTTTTGTCTCTTCTGAAAATTGTCCACCGAAGGAAGTCTCGTTTTTTTCGCTCTTAACACGGTTCTGATTAAATATCAAACATGCACTTTTCACGATGTTACAGATGCGCTACGGGTGAAGCGTGGCCGTCGATCATGTTGTCATGTAATCAAGGCAAAATGTGTGAGCCCGGGGCAAATAAGCCACCCAACGACTGCGGTTCCAACATGGCCTACATGTATTTCGTGTCGTTTATATTTTTTTGCTCGTTTTTGGTAAGTTTAATGCGGTACATTTTTTCAGAAATACAATAATATTTTATTAATAACTATCTACTCGGGAAAAATATAAAATATATATAAAATAATTATTTAAAAAATAAATGTTTCCAAATCTCTATAGACCTGTTGTTTAGCAAGACGTGACTTAACATAAAAAAGTCAATAGATCACATATTAATGTACTTACACTGATTTTCAACACGTTCGGGTAAAAATATAAATCATTTTTACTTCTAAAAAAAAAAAAAAAACAATAAATAGACGGTCGTTTTCAATAATTAAATATGTTTTTTATGAAAGCGTGATCTAGAAACTAAGGTGGGTACCCAACATCATTTGGTTATAGAAATAATGTGTTTATCAAATGAAATAGTAATATAACTTATAAGTAATCCTTAAGTTTTGTTTTCACATAAAAGTCAAAATTGTTTTAATTTTTATTACTATAAAATATAATATATCGTCGTCTTACGTTTACGCGTTAAAAATTACGTCTATGAAGACCGTTACTGTTATTTTTTTCCCCTATAGATGTTAAACTTGTTCGTGGCCGTCATCATGGATAACTTTGATTACTTGACCAGAGATTCGTCGATTTTGGGCGCCCATCATTTGGACGAGTTTGTTCGGATCTGGGCGGAATACGATCCGAACGCTACGTGAGTCTACAAACGTTTCCTAATTTTTTTTTTTGATACTCTAAAAATTAAATCACAACCGCTCTTCGTCCAGGGGCAAGATACATTATACCGAAATGTATGACATGCTCAAAAACATCGATCCACCTTTGGGTTTTGGCAACAAGTGTCCTAATCGATTGGCGTACAAAAAACTTATTCGTATGAACATGCCGGTTGACCAAGACGGGAAGGTACAGTTTATCACCACGCTGTTTGCGCTCATCCGGGAAAATCTGAACATAAAAATGCGATGTGGTAAGTACGAGTCTTTTATAAATATTGTTGACTGCACGTACGCCATATTGCGGGGCACCTCGTCAATTTTTTTATGTCTTTGTCACCTGTCCAATAGCCGAAGAGATGGACCAGGCAGACGAGGAGTTACGGGAGACCATCAGGCACATATGGCCGTTGCAAGCCAGAAAGATATTGGACTTGCTCATTCCGAAAACCGATTGTGGGTTTTATAACTTTCGTATTACGAGAACTGATCATCTATAAAATATGTTTTTATTTTTATCCGCATATCTATAGGTTTGAATACTGGTAAATTTACGGTAGGCAAAATATACGCGGGTCTATTGATTTTGGAGAACTGGAAGACCACAAGATTCGGTCAGATCAAGTCATCGAATCCGCAGGTAATATATTGTTTATATAGTTATTCGTATTGAATTTTTTTTTTTTTAAAAAGGAATATTTGATGAAATTATTTTTAAAAGAATTATCTTTAAAACGAATGTTGTATTTGGAAGGAAATTAAAAGATTATTTTTAAAAAAGGAAAAACTAGTAAAATGAAAATTATGATAAAAATGTTTTAACAATATTTACAAAAATAAAAACACAATTTAACATTTAAGCCGGTTGTTTATTTATTATTATTTGAGTGCTGTTACAGTGTTACCCCTGATTTTCGTTTTTTTTTTTTTACAAATTGTCATATTATTATTTGTGTTGTGAACTTTATCGATGCGTGTTTTATTTTCCTTGGACCGTTACAATGTTTTCCATTGATGTGTTTTGGTGAAAAAATATTACTGGTACAGCGCATGCCCAATTTAATTTCGGTTTGTTTTTGTTTTGTTCTGTTGTTTTTGGTTTTTATAATTTGTTGGTACAAAAATCAATGTTGTGTGGGTGAATTTTTGTTTTGTTTTCGCATTAATAACCGTTTACAAGGCACAAATTTAAAAATAAACAAAATAAAGAATAAAAAACCACCACAAAATAATGTTGGTACTTTGGTCGTGTCATGAGAATACCAATTTTATGTTTTATAAAAATTAAAAAGCTACAACATTGAGCTTTGTGTACACATGAAAATACACGTTTTGCTTTTACACGTCCACACTTATTTGACGGTTTTTTTTTCATTTATGTTATTATTTTGTTTTTGATTTTGTGTGTGTGTGTGTGTGTGTGTGTGTGTGTGTGTGTGTGTGTGTGTGTGTATACGTTGTAAAGACCCAATCATTTCTCAAAAAATAAAAAAATAACCCGTGGAAATCTAGTAAATAAAATCGTATGAATATTATATATATATTAAATATTATAACTTATTATTATTATTATTATTATATGCGTCGTAATAACGGGTTGAGTTCAACATTTTAATATAAACACAAATAAAAGTGTTGTTGATATTATCATTTTTGTTTTTTATTTTGTTTTTATTATTGTTTATAGCTTTAAAAAATAATATACTATATTTGGTAATACAGTTTTTTAGTAGATAGGTGATTATAGTCAGTGAAGTAGGTATATATATATATATATATATATATATTTTTATATATATAATAATAATGACATTGTTTAGTGTAGTATGTGCACAAAATAATAATAATTTATCAATGTGTGGAGGATATTGAAGGTTAGGTGGAATTTTTCTTAGGCATAAAAGCCGTGGAACACCGTTGATATTTTTAGGCTTAGAATATTATTCGTAGAACACATAAACATTTTTTTTTAGAGCATGGAAATATAATGGGTGAACGAAATTACCTAGTAAATGGAAATTGAGAACAGTCGACATAGAGACAGTTTATATTTATGTGTTTGCTTTCAGGACATTGCAGAACATAGTTCCCCAGAGCCGGTAGTATTTATTTGAGTTTATTCAATTATTTATATTATTTATTTTAATTACATTTATTATTTATATAAACGTATGAATAATTATTATTTCTTATTATTAGTTTCACATTTATTTTTATTATTTAAATTATTTTTGTATTTATTTATTCTATATTCATTCGTTTTCAAATATTCTATTCTCATTGTACAGTTTTTCGTGTCGTTTGCGCTCCTCTTCACAATAAATATACTTAGATACCAAAACGAAACGTTGTTAAACTTAACATAAATAATAATTACTAAGTTTCACTCAAATAAATGCGACTACAATAATATACAAATCTTTTAGTACCTATTTTAAATATATGTTCAACAATATTTGAGTTTTTATAATATCCGATAAATAATAAATTATACTTATTTTAGCAACGCTTCGTTTCGTGTTTAGACATACGTCATATATTCTATACGTAATTTATTGTTACAATTATTATTAGTCATTTATCAAACCGTCTACTATTATAGGTTTAAACATTCATTATTCTAGAAAAATCATTTTTTTCTTTTTTTTTTCTTATTATATTATTATTATTTACGTTTTAATTTTTATATTTATTATAATTTTTTTTTTTAAATCCTTGTCCTTTTATGAGCACTATAAAACCCGAATCACTTAATACTTATTATAATACCCTTATTTACACATTTATATATATTATATGAATATATAAAATACATGTTGTATAATTTATATAGTTTGCCTAAATATATATATATACACATATATATGTATATATATATATTGTATGGGTAACGTACGATTATAATATCATACGAGTATAAACATATTTTGTTCGTTCATTAGACCACAGTTCAACTGGCCATGTTAGATTCTTATAGCACTATACATTTTTTATTATATACAATATTATATTTCATTTTTCATTATTGTTATTTTTATAACTTTAAATAAATAAGTTTTCAATTCATTTTTACGGTCATGTATAAGCACTGGTCTTTAAACAGATCAATACTTTAGAACGGATTACCTACATAGAAGACATGAATTTGTTCAATTTATTTATGTCATATAAATTCAAAATACCTACATTAGCATAGCGTATTTAATCATATTGATACTTTCTTTACATATTTTCTTTACGAATATATGTGTACATTTGATATTTATACACTTACAGTATTATATTATTTTATCGACACGTAGTTTTAGAACTTACTATTAATAATTATTGTGTTTTTGCATATCTACCTACCTGCATTCCTAGCGAGTAATTCCACAGTAGTTTAGTATAGAATGAATTTTTATTTATTATTTATATGTGTATAAATTAAACACATTTGTATGTGTAGTTAGTATATTAGAATGGTTTGTTTTTTTATATTTTATTTTATTTCAATAATAACAATATAAAAACTAAGAAAACATTAACACAATATATACAATATAAAAAAAAAACAATAAATCGTGAGATTTGAAAATAAAAAGTAAAATAAATTATTTTTATTCTTTGAGCTTATAACACCCGCTTGGCGACAAAGCTTCATACAACATCTTCATATAAAAACAAAAAATTATACATTTAACAGAGCTTCTTTTTAAGGGAGATGTGGTGGTGGTTATAGGCTATACAAAACTATATAGTTGCACACTGTTGCACTCCTAACATGCTATTATGTAATTTTTCGCTAATTTTTATTTATATTTTTTGATTATTATTGTTTCTTCCATTTCTAGTTAACTATTAATTTATCTTTACATTACTTTTTTTCTACAAAAAGTTATTGTGTAAAAATTTCAAACAGCACTCGTCATTCTTTTCGTGTCTGGTGGAGGCTGCAGGCGCCACCAATTGGAACGCGGAACGTGGACAGGACGAGGACGAAAACAGCTGTTTACTGACTAGGAACAACTCCAGGAGCAGGTACTTAGACGTTTTACTCGGTGAAACAATGCGTGTATTGAAAATAAAAATCGAATTTCGTTTTCCAATTTGTTTCGAACACACGAAACAGCGTTGATCTTTTTTTTTCTTTTACAAAATATTTATAATTGGCGAATGGAATGTTCAATAACATTATTTTCGTGCGTTAATTTGTTAGCAGTTTTCGGTACTCGCGTGTCTTAACACCACCACTAACGGATGCGTTTTATTTGTTTCAGGTCTAAAAAGGTGATGATCGTATGGCAAAGTAATATTTACTCATGAATACGTCAACCCGACCCCCAGAGAATTTGCCCTGTTCCTATAATAATTAAGGTTGAAGTAAAAACATAATATTAGAACGTATATACTCGTATATAATATAATGGCGAGATTTGTGAGATAATTACCAGACCGTAAGAAACAATATTCTAATGCGTATTTCTACACAGTATACTTATAATATTACGTATTATTATACATACGTATGCAATTTACCATATATAAGTTGGAAAAAAAATAAATCACATTTCTAATAAAGCGTATGACGTATATTCTAACATAAACAATAAGTAATACCGCGATATGAGCGACATACATAATAACAAAATCATTTCTCCAGTGTAAAAATGTTTCGTCATTATGTCAAGTGACTACAATCTGTGTGTAAAACGGTTCTGTGTTTGTGTATTTTCAGCGGTATTTAACGCAATCCAAACGTTTGAGGAGGAGACGTGGCGATATTTTAGAAAAGGTATATTTTGATGGTTTGAGATTTTTACGAACTCCCCGGAGAAATAGATTCGTTGTGTTTTTATACTCGTTGATTATTTTATACGTTATATATTATTATTATTATACATACATAATATTAAAGATTGTTTTTTTTTTTTGTATTTAATATTTGGTTTATGTAGAACTCTTGAATTTCGATTACATTCTTTTCTACGGAAACTCAAATTTCTTCTTGTTAATTTCAATAAAAATATAACATTTAGACCTCTTTTCGTGTGGTTTCATAGAATCTAGTCACTTGATGGAATTCTTTTATAAGTATACACTTATATATACATCAAACATAATTACATAAGTATATATATATATATATATATATATATATATATATATATATATACATATATATAATGTAATATACGTTCTCTTCTTGTCACTTCATAGAAATGAAAACAGACGTTATATGTTATACATTTAAATAGAAAGTTTAGATGATTTAGAATAATTTATTATTATTTTTATAATGTAGTATACTGGTATATACAAATATATTTTTAATAATTTAGGCATATAATTACGGTAATTTGTTTATTAATGTGTGTATATATATATATACACACACACAAAGTATTCTATCCTTCTCATTTATTACATTATATTGTTTAGTGTTGGACGGCCATAATATATCTTTTTTTTTTTTTAATATTATTATTTCAGGATATATCTATAATATTATAGTATTGTATAATGTCGATTGATATGTTTAATGATAATATTCTATATATATATATATATGTAATTAAAAAATTATAATATTTTTACTATTTATACTAATACGTTTTGCACGATGCATGTGGCGCAAAATTTGCATGCAACTTTCAACGTCTTATTCACTTTTTTCTCATTATTAATATCATATTATACCATAGAACTGTGGTCAGTTGGTGAAATCATTTTAAATATCTCCCCCGTGTCATTTTTATTTCTTTTGTCCTCATCACGAAATTAATGTTAACAGAATGAATAACCGCACAACCTACTTGTCAATTATTATTATTTGGTTTTTTTTTTTATTTTTTACAGAAATACTTTTATTGTAGTCGATTTTCCATGAAAACCTATTAACTATACCCGCGTTGGCCAATTTTTTATTTTTTATTTTTTAAATACAAATATAGGTCCTAGTGTGTAAATATTATCGATAAAATACCGTCGTGTAAATACGTATATATATTGTATATATTTTTGAAATATTCAATCAAGAGAAGATTTTTATTTTTTTTATTCCCTACACACGTTTTGTTATAATAATAATAATAATTATTATTATTATTTGTTGGTATTCCGTTAGCGCGTGTTCCCATTTCGTGTACATATTGTTACTAGTGAACATAAATATGAATACTAGTATACTCAATATACATATAAGTATAGAGTTACATTTTTGAAATATTATATTATTACATCCGCGAAGACCGAATCATCGGAAAAGTATATTTATACACTAGGACGTGGACGATTTACAGGTGATGGAGTTGACGGACGAGGTGATTTCGTCGCGAAGACCGTCCGAAGACTCCAATTCCGACGGACAACAGCAACAGAACCAGACCATGCATTTACATCCTGGTTACAGGCAACAGAGATCGCGATCGCCGAGCATCAGGTAAACGCTAAATTTCTATACTTGCCGGCAATTTCGTTATGTGTTTGTTGTATCAGATGAAAACTAACCTACTATATGACGTAAATATTGTACGCGTTATTTTTATAAAAAAAAATAATAATGCAGTGACGTAGATACGATTTTTCTCTTGGGATGATGATTCAAAGGAGCTTTCTTATAGTATTTTATATATCATTTATAAAAATGTGTATTCATCAAATAATTTTTAATGAAAGAATCCCCATAATTACATATGACCGAGTCAGTTCGACGATTTTTATATATTACCTACATCTAAAACTTCTTTCTCATTAATCATGTTGTACCGCGGTTTTTGTAAGAAAATTAGATTTTTTTTTTTTGTAAGAGGTAAATAATATTTGACGGATTTCAAGAAACTATCGAATTTTCTCGTACAGAATTTTCTAACGTTTTCTACAGTCAAGTAAAAACAAAAACCAATATTTCTTATATATTATAAGTATATAGTAATACCGTTTCTGAACTCCATATATAATTATAGTGATATTGTTATATAATATTGCAGCACTGAAATTCGCTATTTACTTTCACCATTACCGCAATACAATTTCAACATTTTAAATAGCAAGAACAATTTTTTGGGGACTTCGGGGGGTGGAAACCGCTCGCGGCCTCCCCGTATCTGCACTACTGAAACAATATTTGCTTATAAAATCATAATTTTTTTTTTGCAAATTTGTAAAACGGAATATTTATCAAAGATATACGTCCCGCGCGTTAGTAAAAATCGATTTTATACCAATATTGAAAAATGTGTTTGACCGCAGTTTCCACATTTTAAAATTTATTTTTATTTAATATATCTTTCGGTCATCGTATTTACCTATAAATATTATTTCAACAGTTTTGAAACACTAACACATTTTAATTTAAAAATAACACAACGTTTAGTAAAATGTAAATAAATTATATTATATTCACAGGAGAGAGCGCCGAACTCCGTCACCGATCAGAAGGTACCATCATCAGCAGGGTCATCACTACCACCACCACCACCACCACAGTTATCATCCACACGAGATCGGCTTCAGCGACACCGTATCAAATGTCGTCGAGATGGTCAAACAGGAGCACCGTCGTCATCCTAGAGGTAAAAGTAATTTTCTTCACTTGTTCAGAAATATATTTTTATAAAAAAAAAAAAAAAATCTCTCTTTCTCTCAACCACACACACTGTGCGGATCACAGAACATGTCCGCCGAGAGTGAAAGAAAAGAGCACAATAATACGTTAGGTTACTCGGACCTAGCGTCATACACAAAAACACGGTTTTCTAACCGTTCAACTGTGTTATGGTGACTATAAATAATACTAAAATATAAGAAGGCGGACTACGCGAATCCCTTCCGAATAATTTTTATCAACACGCCGTCGTATTAGTCGACGTATCGATACGTCGACAACGAGTTGAAATGGCTAAACCCGAATTTTCGAATGCCTCTTTTCCCGTGTTTTAACCGTTCCTATTAGCTGAGTACCATAGGCGTGTCCAGGCCTCCATGGCTGGGGAGGCCAGTTATAAAATTTAAATTTTTTACTTACTACAGCGATCTATATTCTATATCTATATTTGTGACTTTTTTTTGTTGTATGGCAATTATATAGCACCTGGAATTTTTTCACACCACAAAATTAAAGATTATCTTGATCTAAAAATTGGTTTCCTATGCTATTACAACTAATAAATAAGGCCAATCAACTGATGTGCTACTTAGTTATTTTTTATAAATATTTTATATTTATAGTTCTAACCACGGTATAGATTATAAGCCAAGATGCCAAGAATTAAGTCACTGGGGAGGCCGGTGCCCACCCTGCCTCCCTCGTAGACACGCCTATGCTGAGTACTATCAGTTTTTCAAAAATAGTCCTTTTTCTATGAACAAAACGATAGACACCTCATACCTACCGATCCACGGGTCGTGTACCTCCTAGTTCCTAGGTGATAATTAAGTCGAATACAACATTTGGCGAACACTATTATAACAGTCATTGTCACGTAAGTATTTAATTGAAAATTCCAGCGATTTCAAGCCAATAATAATATGTCACACGCAAAAATACGGTTAAAACAACATTTTTTTTTTTTTTTGTTACTATATAAATATGTTTAAAAATTATAATATGTAGTAGGCGGATATTATTTATGTAAGTGTTATGAGCATACACGTGCTCAGTTAGAAATGTATTTTATGTAATTTTCATTTTATGGCGGTGACGATACAACACAATGATTAATGGCATTATCAGGCAATTTGCTTGTGACTTTGGTAAAGTTAAACGTAATGAACAAAAAAAAAAACCAACGTCGAGTTCCGTTGTCCTCTCTTCGCACACCATCACTGCACCGTCAATATTACACTGCGTATATACATAACGCCATAAAACGTGCTTTGGGGTCGAAGCAGCTCAGCGTTTGAAAAGTCCCTCTAAAAAATTAATCATTTTGTGTCCTTGTTCGCCGTTTAAAAACGTAATTAATACTCGTTCCTTTTACAGGTTTGATGAAATAAACTAATAACATTATTTTTGCCCATAATGGAACAATTTTCTTCCCTCCTCCCGTTTTAACACACGTTATAACGAGCACAAGTCACT
The DNA here is from genome assembly GCA_032441835.1 of Slavum lentiscoides. Taxonomy (NCBI): domain Eukaryota; kingdom Metazoa; phylum Arthropoda; class Insecta; order Hemiptera; family Aphididae; genus Slavum; species Slavum lentiscoides. The sequence goes on from CM063709.1 coordinate 8,688,108, forward strand.
ATTTTTTTGCGGGTTATGAGTTTACACGCGTATTTTTTTTTTTATAAACAAAAGAAATCAACCGTATATTTTTTTCTTTTAAATTTAAAGCCGAGCAATGGTAACTCGGTACTTTCAATTTTTTCGCTACTTTTCTTTAAGTTTCTTTAAAAATAGCATGGGACGGCTTATCTTTTTTTTTAAATATATAATTCCTGAATTGAAAATCCAAATTTACATCATCCAGTTACATGTTACAAAAAGAAAACAAAATGCAGCGTCGTATAAAGATCATTGAAACCAGCGGAAAAAGAAAAGGTTTTAATACTGTTTCGCGAGTTCCTATATTATAATATACGATGAATTCTCCTTTCAAGCACCGAAGCAGCTCTTATACCAAAACTTCAAACCGAATTTTAAAATTCCTCATCTCCTTCTTCCCCCGTTCCCAAAAAATAGAAAATAATTTAAACGAAGTTTTCGTCCGTTTGTGTTCCGCAGGTTCTTGGTCGGCGTCGACGAGTCCGGTGCGGTCGCCCAGCCCAGACAGGTCGGAGAACGGTCGCACGTATTACGGAACGACCAGCCTGGATCAACGGTCGCGTTCTCCATCACCGGTATCGACAGCGGGTAGCGGTCGACACCACCAGCAGCAGCACCAGCAGCAGCACCACCATCACCATCAGCAGCAGCAGCAGCAGCAGCAGCACCAACACCAATACATTGTAGGGGTCGGTGGCGGCGGCGGCGGCGGGGCGTCGGCGTCGTCGTCCGCCACGGCCGGTCCGACGTCTTCGAGACTGCAACAACAGCAGCAACTAGCGGCGTCCGTGTCGCATCACCCGCACCCGCATCCGCAACAGACGCTGTCGGCCGGCGGAGGCCACGCGACGTCCGTGTCGGCCATGATGACGGGAGCGGCCGCGGCCGCCGCGTCCACTATGATGCCGCCGCCGTCCGTGTTGGTCAACAGCAGTTACCCCGTGCTGGCCGTGGCCGGCTGCAACAGGCGCCGGTTACCGGCCACGCCCAACAAACCGTCGTCGCTACAGCTCCGGCCGCCGCATCATTCGGCGTCGATAAACTTCCCGAAACTGAACGCGTCGCCGACGCACGGGTCGCCGGCCGCGTTACCGAAACCGCCGGCGCCGTCGTCCACGGCTGCGGCCGTCGCCCGACAGAGCATGGCCATGACGGCCATGCCGCCGCTCAGTTTCGAACAGGCCATGTCGATCGGACGCAGTGGCCGGCTGCTGCCGTCGCCGGTGCGCAACGGGTACGCGGCCGCGGCCACGGCGGCGTCGTCGTCCTCGTCGAAACAGCACCACCCGTCGTCGGTGGCCGCGATCAGACGTCAGAAAAGCGTCGGCGGCGGCGGCGGCGGTCGGGTCAGTAGCCGACACAGCGATTCGGACGAGGACGACTGGTGCTAACCCTTGCTGTCTGGTAGTGGCCGCCGAAGCCGCTGCCGTCACCGTGGCAACAGCAGCAGCAGCAACAGCAACAGCAGCAGCAGCAGCAGAAACGGGATCAATAGTATTAACCATAACGGTAACGACAACGGTAACGGCCGTTCGGCGTACGACAACGAACGGCCTGCACCGGAACCCGATGCAATGGCGGCGGAGCAACGACAAAAACCGATGTTGCCACTCGATTCGCCGTTGTCGCCGTCTTCAGTGTCGTCGTCGTCGTCGTTGTCGTTGTCCTCGTCGTATTCTCTGTTGGACATCTCCTCGCACTCTGCCGTCGCCGCCGTGCCACCGCCGGAATAGCAGCGCACTATCCTCCGCCGCCCCTGCCACGGCCCATTTATAAATATTATTATTAACAATATTTAATAGGTATAATTATATGTAACAATTATTATTATTATTATTATTATTATTATTATTATTATTATTATTATTATTATTATTATTATTATTTTCTATGAGTAAATTTCAAATAATCAGGGGTCGTAATTTCCTGCGTACTTATTACTCTCGTTCAGGGCCGTATTATACATCGGGCAAGAAAGGCAGTTACCTAGGGCGGCAGTCTGTTTGGATGGGGCCCGGCAAAAAATAAATAATAATTCTAATAAACTGCTGTAGGCTTCGTACATTCGAGAATGCATTCATCACATATTTTAGAGAACAACATTAAATCTCTGTTGGAAATTTGCAAGTATTTAAGAGACACCGGATTGAAAGTAACGTTTCCCGTATTTCGATATTGCGCGTTGCGAATTCATTTGGCAATTCCAGTCGGGTTAATACATGGTCCGAAAGGTCGTTTTTTCAAAACTGTCAAGGGTTAAAAACAACTATTTTAGATCAACGATGAAGCGAGTACGTCCGAATACCTTATCCATTTGGTCTTTGGAATATAAAATGCGATATAATAGAAAAAGTGTAAATTACGATGAAGTCGTGAATGATTTGCCGAAGAAAAGTCTACGAAGAAAGCTTTCTAAAACATAATTTTTTATAATACATTTATAATACACAGTTACGAGGTCGTTTGTTTCACTTCTTTTTCTCATTTTTTAAGAATGTTTTTGCTCCCAGAGTTAAAGTGTTTTTCAAAAATAAAAATACGCTATCACATGGAATTTATTTCATAATTATAGGAGGAGAGGAAAATGTGCCTAAGGTACCGCCGACATGCCTTAATACGGCCCCGATCTCGTTAATTTTTAAAAAACGTTTATTTCATCATCGTGTACGTCAGTTTTCGTTAAAGGTCGATACACACATATTGTATACGTATAGCGGAATGAATGATATCGCAGGTTCCGCAAAAGTGATCGTTTTGTAATCGTTTAAAGGTTTTTATTAATATATGTTTTAAATGTTATGAAAATCGTTTCGCATAATCCGTCAGATCGTTTATTATAATATATAAAAAGTATACGTTTTTTTTTTTTCTATGGCTGGACATTCCCTTTTTCTCGTTATCCTATCGCAAAACTAATCCTCCTGTGCCGCCCACGCGAATACGCGAAAACGTTGAATTACACTTTAATATAATATTATATTGTCTTGTCGTCGGATTTCTAATCAACACACATTAATAATATTATACGATAATATTGTATATAATATTTTGTATTCGTTAAAAGTTGTTTCGTGAAATTCTTTTCTTTTCTTTTTTCCACAAACATAAAATTGCAACACATTATTACTGTTAAACGATAATAACGTAATAATATATTTGAAAATAGCAGGTTTTTTTTTTTGCCTCGATACTTTGCGCCATCAAGAGGGGAGCGTTACGCCTCTATTTTTGTGATCTATAATATTGTCTGTGATTGTATTCTCTTAACGTTTTAACCGCATTATGTATTATTATATAGTTTTTACGCGTTGTATTATAAAACAATTGAAATTGATTTCGTCGGAATTCTTTGATATTATGTACGTTTTTATATTATTCCAATTATTATTATATTTAAATTTAAAATCCGACTCCTGCTAAATCAATTCGTACTTCTCACATATATATATATATATAAATTATTGTGGAAAAGCGTCGATAAAAATTATAATTTATTATTGTTGCATTAAATTGTCCGAGACGCGTACCATTTCGGTATATAAAAACACGACGAGACGTTATTATTTTTAGGGAATGGGTTACATAAGGGGATGTCCGCGACTCTTTTGTATATTAAAAAACAAAAATAAGAAATTCATATACTCCTAAACAACACTTGTTCGTTCGAACGGACAAAAAGCGCCAAAAAAAGCGTCTTATAAAGCTATTTAAGAATGTATTCGAAATGTTCGGTACCTACTCTATTCGACTTTCTGCGTATTGTCCGATAAATAAGCACACTCCCGTTCGTCCGTGTCCACCGTTCATACCGTTTACTTTCTACTGATTTATTAAAAAAAAAAAATTTTTTTTTTTTTTTTGACGCTTTGTAATCGCCGCGAGTTTCTTATAAATATATGTCTTATTTATATATATATATATATATATATACGATTCATGTTTTCGTTTTTGTACTTTTGGAGCGTTTGTTAAATAATAATGTATAATAAATAATATAATATTTATGCATGCAATGCAATTTCGCGTTGTATGCGAACGGGTAGGCAACTATGTTGTGTAAAATTTTCTGTTGTTATACACGCGTATATATTAAACAAATTATTATTATCATTTTTTTTTTTCTTTTTTCTGATCAATCGTTTAATCTCGAACGATTTCGGTAAGGTAGGTTTTATAAACCACGTACACTCTCTCTCTCTCTCTCTTATATTTTATATATATATATATATATATATATATAATATATATTTATTTATTTATATATATATATATATATATTGCTTTACTATACACTATACACGTTCACGCGAAGGTGTGTGTATTAATATATAGTATATATATATACGTAATATTATTATTATATATAATATATATTGTCCTTAATCTTTCGCCCTCTCAATCTGTACCTATCAATATTTCTCTCTCCGTATTTGTGAATAAAACGACTTTGTACATAGCGTATAGGTTTTTGGGTGGTTATTTTGTGTTTTGTTTTGTTTTTATTTTTTTGAGGAAAAATTTGACAAAAAAAAAACTAAAAAATTTTTTTTATCATATTCTAATACTTAAGTGATAAGATAATTTTTGCTAATAGATAATAATATAATATTATTGTACATTTTGTTTCACACGGGACCATCAAATATAAACGTTAATGTTAATTTCCATTTGTTTTTTTTTTGCCGTCATCTAAACACTGACGCGCGTTTGATTTTTTAAACTGCCAATACATCACGAATGTAATTATTATCATAATAATTATCATTACTATTATTATTATTATTATTATTATTATTATTATTATTATTATTATTATTATTATTATTATTATTATTATTATTATTATTATTATTATTATTATTATTATTATTATTATTATTATTATTATTATTATTATTTATTATTATTATTATTACTAATTACGTAAAATCATATTTCAGATGATAAAAAACTAAATTTTATTAATATTGTGTTTTAAACTGAAAATTCTCGCAAGTTTTTTAATAAAAATACAATGAATTGTTCTCTTTTAACCCTATTTTATCATGTATAAAGTATAAACATTTATGATATTAATTATACTAGCGTCAGTAATACGCGTAGTATCGTTATTTGAAAAAAAAAAATCTGTGATAAAACGACATACCTATGTATAAAATCTTTTTTTTTTTTTAAAGTGTATTCCATTCCGTCAGATAAAATATTTTTTGCGGGAATTTCACTTTCTTAACGGTTAAAAATAAATTTATTTATGTTTTAATCATCCTTTCTATCTCTTTATATATATATATATATATATATATATATATAAAACTATGTATATAATTATATCATTTATATCTCTCTATATAATATAACTATTATTTTCTATATATATATATACATTTACGCTTGCGGATGTCCCTTCCGAGCTTGTTTTAACTTACATTATGTTTACTGTTTAGCCATTTACGAAGAAAAATTCATTATCATAATAATAATAATAATAATAATAATAATGTATAGTATATACAACATTCAATATACAGTACCTGTATATATTCTATATAATTATTGTAATGTAAAATAATAATAATAATATTAATATATATTGTAATCAAAGTTGCCTTATTACTGACCGTAAGTTTCGGTTGTAATTATCTTTTTTTTTTGTTACAAAATAAAATTTTTAAAAAAACTGTATAAAACAATTAAATTTTATGTAATATAAAAATAGTTTTATCATTATATTAATAATAAAATAAAAAAATGTATAAAATGGAGGTGGAACGGGTATATTACTATTTTTTCCAATGTGATTCATTATTATTACCTAATTGTCTTAGGGATTTCCTTTTAGAGAAATGTATTTTTTTTTTTTTTTTTTTATTAGATTATAATACATATATTTAAAATGAGTTGTCGAAGTTTCTTTTCGTTGATAATATTTGTTGTTAATTTTCGACAATCCGTTTTCTATGCTGTAAAACATGACGCAAGTAGATTTTATCTTGTAAAAATAAAAAATAAAAAAAACACTAAGAAAAAAATTTTTAAGAATACAAAAAAAGTTAATTTTTTTTTTACGTCGTTTTTAATAATAATAATATTAATATTATATGTATAACCTTACTTAATACATAATTTCATATATGTACGCAATTAATAAACTGTACTTAGTTAATGTAAATTTTATTTCTATTATTTTGTTTTTCCCTCTTATACAGGAAAATATATTATTATTATTATTATTATTATTATATAGACTATTCAATTATTATTATTATTATTTTTACAAAACTTATGTCAACTTCTAGATGAGTTATTTGTGACATAGGTACATTTTATTTATGCATATATTATTATTATTATTATATATATACAAATTACATGTATATATACATAATATATTATTAAATTTATTGTCACCATTGTATTTATTATTTTTTATTACTATTAAAATTTATCTGTTTTTATTTGTGTTAAAATAAAAATTTACAAAAAAAAAAAAAAATGAAAAAGAAACGAATATGATAAATTTTAGAGAAAAAAAAACAAGTTTATTTCATTTTTTTTCCCCATTGTACTCATAGACCTTGCCTCATTGATTGTAAATAAATATAGATCATCTACTTGTCAGTTTTATGGCAACACATCAATTGGCAAAATTGAATATAGGGGTTGGGGAGGGCCATATATGTCTGTATATTTACTTGATTAAGAATGAACTGGGGTATACCAAAACAAATGTAGGAATGTGTATGTTCTCATATATCTTCACGTAAAAATTCATTGACTAAAAATGCTGTCAGCTTAAATTAGGTCTTCATTATTAAAAGAAGCTAATTCACTATTTCTTTGCCCGTATGTAGTTTTCCTGGATACAAAGGATTTTAAAAATATCAATACTTCATTAGGTGTAATATCCACTCGTCCCTTTAACATGTTTGGATGTTTATAGCAGCTATATACCTATGTTTTTGCAAATCCGTTTTGCTAGGAATTGCAGTAAAAAAATACTTCTGTACAATTTTAAATTAATCGACAGTTCACAAAACTATTAAATGCATTCGATATATGTCTTACTTTTTAGGAACCTTGGAACAGGATCCATAAAACCTTTAAAAAAATATTTTAGGATGCATGTATCCAAGTCAAAACAACATTATTATTAGTTTGTCGACTACACTACACAAATCAACTTCTACATCAATTAAATCAATATTAGGACTAACTTTATTAATATCATTAAAATCTTATCGTTTCCATTAATCCTATGAATATTCCATTCCAAAAATTAAATTATAATTTAAGAAATGATCAAATAATAAAGAAATTGTTACTCTATTGGGCAATGATTGTAATTCATTTTTTGCAATTAAACTGAAAAACAGTATTATTTTGTACAATACATTATCAAACTGTCACTATCCTCTATGACCTCAAATGAGAATTATCATAAAATAAAATAATATATATTTAACTTTTTTAATGCATGTGTTTAGAGTAGGTTATATAAATTCTAAATGATACATTATGTTATAATATATATAATATGTTCCTTAACACTAAACACTCCCTTGATCTTAAGTGCTCGTTTGTCATTGACGATGTTTAGGAAACGATGGTTTGGCCTTTCAGAGCTTATTCGACATTTGCAACTCGTAATCATTTTAATGCAAACAGGGTCAAAGGAAATAGGAAAAAATTTTTTATTATGTGAGTATTAATGAATTCTAAAACGGTAAGTCTTAAATCGTGCATATAACAAAACACTGAAATATTTAATAGAAAAAAAAATATGTATATATTGAATATAAACGCGATTGCGATAATACATATAATGCATGTAATCACACGTGATTTACACAATTCGCTACCACTTATCAAAATTATATCGTCTCTTTCTTAAGGTAGTTAAGGTAGTCAATTTTTAATTAAAATAGTTTTTAAGGTACGCAAACAATAAAAATGATTATTTTTTTCCTTCGACCATAATAATGTGGTAGCCAAATTTGGTTTTGACTGGTGGATCTGTATAAACAGGACTGGCTAAGCTTGATATCGGTAGAGCGAACGCTGCATCTTGAAACGGGCCGACCATAGAGCCACGAATCATCCAGCCTAAATCGCCCTGAAATTAATTGAATAGTAACCAACATTAGCTATAAACAATAATTATTACTGCCAATTTTTATTTTTTAAATAGACTTAAAATAATTTCTAATTATGTTTGAAAACATATTTAAAATGCGTTTGAAAATATATCTTGAAAAGACTATACTCCAAAATAATTATTATAAGGCAAAGGTAAAAATATTTTTGTTGATATTATATTATATTTTGAAAAAGACGAATAAAACACGTCTAAACACAGAAAAACACCTAAAAATTTATTCCCGTTAAACTTACACCTTGTCTAGCTTTGTCTTCGCTGTATTGCGTGGCCACTTCGTTGAATTTCACTCCGGCCTTAAGTTTCTCTAATGCTTCCAAAATTTTGGATTGTTTTTCGCAAAGAATGTGTCTCACCTGCAATGTATACACATGTCACCAATTAGTGTTGATAATTAGAATTCGAAGTCGGCTGATCATAACGTTTATCGGCAATCGTTAAGTGTGTGTTAAATCAATTTTCTAAACAGTAAACTAAAACGAGACAAAAATGATACGAAACTGTAATAAACAGTTTGTTTCGATTGTGCCAACTCTACGGTGTACGTTTATTTTAAACATATTTTTCGGATCGATAAACACCATCGTTTGTTGTATAACCATCCGTCTCCAAATTGTGTCCATCGTCACGGTGTTCGCCCATCGACACACACAAACAATTATATCGTCGGACACGACACGTGTAGTAGGTACACAAAACCTACATCTACGTACAAATGCTCAAATCGTAAGTTACGCAAATAAAATCGTTGGACAAAGCTCACTTTTACGGCCGAACCACCTTTTTTCTCTTTCCCTTTTCCCTCGTCGTCTCCTTTAGAACTCGTCTTGGGTCCCTTGGCGCCGGCATTTTTTTTCGGTGGCATCCTAATATTATTGTACGGATCAGTCTCATACAATGTATTTCTATCAGCTTACCACTACGTGGTACGTGCATAACTACAAGAAAATATCCATTTTAATACAAACACTATAATCGCTATTACAAATTGTTTCAAATAAACGGGTAAGTGTACTCACGAATTATTTTCAACGAATATTATTACTGGCATGCTATAATACGAACTCATAATGTTAACTGATTCTTATCACTAATTTCGAATGCAGATAATAGATAACGTAACAGTTGATATGAACATCTGATGAAATATTATGATAACAACAGCACTGGACGTAAACGAGAAGATGCCGCCACAGTAGAATTCGCGTTGTGCTTGGAAAAATATTATTGGTTTTTTGAGCAAATGTGTTTTCTCGTGGATTTTGTTGAAGATTTAATTTAAAAAGTACTAAAGGCTACAGTAAAGGTATATTACTATATTAGTATAACTTTCAAAAACGTATTGAAAACAAATTTTACGTTTGGCGTCGATAATAATAATTATTTTTCATTTTTCTATTCCTTTTACAAACATATATACAGATTTATAAATGAAAAAAAAACTGAGTGCAGCATATAAGCTGATTTATACTGTATTTTATTATATATAGTAATCTGCAAACATACATGTTTACAGCGTATGTTTCAGATTAGGTACTGTATAGGTATCGAATTAAAATATTACGTTTTGATAATAATCAACGCGACTGTGATGAATATCGTTTAAATGTAATGGTAATCTATAGCGACTATAGCGTATTTATACATATTATTCAGCTCTTATATTATAGGAAATATAAAAATTGTCCGCGTCTAAAATGAATATTGTAATTTTTTTAACCACTTTTTTTTTTGGTTGCAATTTTTTAGTTCTTTTGAATCATACACTTCGAGAAATTACTATAGTAAAATCAAAAACGTACCAACCATATATAAATAGATACGATTTGCTATACAGGAACGTATATTATAAAGCGTGTCGACATATTATCGCGGAGCACTATACATTTCTATACACGATATAAAGTATAAGCAGATAAAAAAAATTCAAAAAACACACAATTTCAAACCCGATAAACATTTATTCGAAAATAATATGAACCAACGTCGTTTTGCTAAAAAAAAATTATTCTGGTGTAGTAATAAAATAATATACTTAATTAATAATATAAGCGTCTACCATAATATGGTTATAACTATATGTATAATGCTCGGCTTTAATACTCTGAAAATATAAAAAAAAAAATGAAGCAATTTATTATCTAAAAACTCCATAATATGTCCTAAAAAAATGGCCTTACAAAATTTTGTAAAAAAAAATAAAACGCTTTAAATAATTACATTTTTTATTTCGACAATATAGGCGCGGCCGCACTCTCTGCATCACCGGAACAGTGTTAAAATCATACGACAAAAACACACGAATTGATGAAAGGTATAATCCACTAGTCGACTACGGGTGTGTTATGGAGTTTAAGTATTTGAAAAACGTTTTATTCAATGCTTATGTAAATACAGAATACTCACTGCCATTTGTCCGACTGTCTATACAAAAATATCAAGTAATACTTTACCCCTCTCACACGTATATAGAGTGAATCAAATGCAATTTTCTTAAATTTTCCATCCTCCGAGTACGATTAGCCGTGTAATCATATTGTTCGTCCATTGTTAATTTACCGCAACGACTCCGACAGTGGCGGTTATAGGTGGATCGCCCCCCACCCCTATGGGATTTGATATTTTTTAATTTAGTATATCTCTGACCTAACAGCACCGACTCGTGTCATATGTAAGTTGGTCCAATTATGTTATGGTTATGCACCATTTTCGCCCCCACCCCTTTTGAACATCATGTAGGTATAAGGCCGGAATTAGTGTTCGACCGACGATACAGGTACGCGCTGAAAAACTAGATCGGTCATGTACAATATAAACGAGTAAATGCGAGTAAACGAATAAACGTTAAAAAAATAGTAAATGTGTAAACGAGTGTATAAAGTGGAAAGATGAATCCTTATGTTTATTTCATTTCACTGAAATACGCGAAATAATAATATTATCAATAATAATAAAAAATAATAATAATAATAAATATTGCACACACGCGTACGATCGGTCGCTCGGTCAGCGTCAAACTGAACGCCCGCATATACCAACATAGTGAGTCAGACGACCGTAATAAAACGGAAAAAGAAAGTAGTCACCAGATAGCGCTACGACACAACATAGAGGGCGTGGCAGAAAAGCGCTTATAAATAGCGGTCCGAAATCATCGGACCGCTCAGTGTAGTCACAGCGGTCAGGCTTGAACAACGTAGTTCGCGTCTGACTGCAGTGTATGTGTGTGTGTGTGTGTGTGTGTGTGTGTGCCACGCCCTCTATGTTGTGTCGTAGCGCTATCTGGTAACTACTTTCTTTTCCCGTTTTATTGTTATGATTTTTCATAATGTTGCTCTTAATTTGAACCGACGTTATCGAGACTCCTGGGATGTATTCAAGTGCCTACATCGACTACTTTCTGCAGTGTGCGAAATAAAGGTTTTTTTTCCAAACGCCTTTTATTCGTTTCTTTTTTTTCTATCAAATATAACCCGTGCGGGCCACGACAATATACGCTAAAAATTACGAATGGTGTATTTTGTTGGAAAATAAATCACGTAAAGTTTCGCGGGTAAACGAATTCGTCGCACTCGATCAGATTAATTGAAACACAAACACGACGTCTAATTTTTGCGCACACTTTTCCTTACGTCACAATACATTCGAATACAGAAAAGTTTCAATAATTTTTCAAACAAACACCGCACTGCAGCAGCGAATGGTGCAGACAAACAGTGGCGTGTAACGAATCATATTTTTAAGAAACGGTTGCTTCTGGTTTTTAGTTGAGTGTGTGTCTAAATTGTGTTCACGAAGTTTTGACAGAATTTCATTGTTTTGCGGTCTCCTCAAAGTAATAGATATCTGCACTGTGCTACCGGAAAACGAAAAATTAGAGCACTATTTCTATCTAAAAAAAAAAAAATTTCCTACAGAAAAAACATTTAATTTTAACACTAAAATTGCTGGGTTATATCATCGTTGGTACACTGTTTACTTTTTTATAGTTTTTTTTTAAGTTAGCGACGCCACTACTAAGGACAAAAAAAAATTCGAGTGTTTTAAAATCAAATTCCACGCGCGGACCGCCGACAGCGCGGAGATTTTATTATTAATTTTTTTTTTCGTTAATATTACCGTAAAACTAACAACGTGACACGCGCGCTCCATCCTCTTGACCCATTAAACTCTGCATGAAGAAAAATCCTCTCGAAACGCCCCCGCTGCTACAGCAGACATCCTCAACAGCATACCGGATCTTGTATACTTTTAGAAACACTGCACGAGCGCGTTAAATAATTATTTATTATATTTTTATACCGAGTGTATGTATATATCCCCGAATAACTTATTTGAGTGTTTTTTTGAATCCGCTTTTTTTTTTCTTTTTTTTTTTTGAAGAGAACGCCTCGCGCACAAAATATCAGATAAAATAGAAAGCGGCTATTCGTAATATACCGCACTCGAATCATAATAATTTTATTTATTTATTATACCTAACCCGGGATATAAGCCCATCATTTTAAGAATCGATATAATATAATATTAATAAATCTATACATAATATAAAAATTAAATGCTGTTCGTTGATAACGGCTTGATCGACTTAGCTAATTTTTTTTATGTTCGTTATTATTCGAATAGTGTTTTAGGGAAAGAAAAAGTGGAAAAGTTTCCCGGAAAATTGGAAAAAATTCGGGAAAGTTTTGTCGGTAACGGCCAATCTCAGGAAGTACTTATTCAATCGTCCTGCAGTTTGATTTTGATTTGTAGAATAATCTACGCAAACGGTTATATAGGCGTAGTTTGAAAAGTATCCGTCTGGTGATGAAAGAGCGATGAACTCAGAAGAATATTTCACATGAGGAAAATTTCCGATAACCATATGGTTATTACAATGCTATACAAGTATATTTACTAAGAAATACGTTTTTTTTTCTCATTTTTACTCTGTTTACACATTTGCAGTAGCTTTTTCGCAAATTAATAAAATGATCAAAAACACAATTTATTGATATTTGAACGGGACAACGCCTGTCGGGTCAGCTAGTTTAAAATAAATTAGAAAATTTTCATAAACTTTCATAACAATACTTAGGTACTGCGTTATACGTAATTTATACTTCAGTTAGTTTATAAGTTCGTATTATTTTTAGTTTAGCAGAAAACGACAGACGGACAACAATTTAGGGTTACGCTGGCGAGTATATATTGTACTCAAACGCCAATACGTGATATCAAATATTTATATGAACCGACATTAGTGTACCGGACACGCATAAAGTTTATCTAAGACTCGTATATATTATATTCTTCATAAAATAAATGATGATTTTGTTGCGTATAATTTGGTGGGGTTCTTGTCCGTTAATGGGAATAGTTTCAATATTATGGCTCGGATTTCGATGGATTCGCATCTTATTTTGAAATGCTCGAAACGATGCTAGTTATTAGTGTGTTTTATGTACACACTATTCTTATTTTATTTTTTACGCACTTTTTGCATTTTTAAAGTTTTTTTGGGTGGGGGGTTTTAACGTTTTTAGGGCTTTTTTTTTAAATTAATTTTTAAACTGTTTCTAGTACAATTACGAAATAAAAGTAGAAATACACCCGAGACCGAAATATAAACACATATATAATTCTGTATACTAATATACAACACTGCATCTGCAGCTGATTATCGCCAAACCATAATATGATAATAATTTTAAAATAATTTCTGACTTTATACACGTATAAACGACTTTTTTGTTGCTGTAGCCGTACAATAAAACGCGTACTGCTTTTACATATGTAAACAATTGTATACGGTAAATATTCGTAAAATAAAAATGCGCAATGAAAAGTTACCTATATATTTGGTTAAAAATATTCATCAAAATTTGTAAGTCTAATATTCGTACTGTACACTGCGATTTGTCCACGCAGTGAATAGTCGCAAATAATTTACAAGACTGTATAGTCGATTTCTGTCGTGATATATTATTATACATTATACAGTATATAAATATACGTGCAGTAGGGATATAAATTTTAAACGGTCGAGACAGACGGATTTATGTTTTGTAAACACCGCGAGACAATAATAGAAACACGCGGTAATTGTTTTAAACAATTCTCGAAAGAGTAAAAAAGTATATGTCCGTTTCGTGTACAAAAAAAAAAAAATAAAATAAAAAAATAAACAAACGTAGTTGTACGTATTATAGGCCCGGTAATTATTATTCGCCCGGTACAATATGCGATTATAATAATAATATTTTAACTAGTGAAATTTTACATATTATATGAAACCGGTCGGCTTACTTTATTAAGGCTATCACTATTTGTATAAACTGTGTATTGAAAACGGTATATTATTATAAATATATATATAAAAAAACACGTGGAATTATTGATTTATGGCGAACGATTATCATTTCTCGAGACTATATCCAGAGTCTGGAGAATATACGTGCTGGCACATCCGTAATTTATTTATTTTTTCTCTTACAAAAAGAATAATGCCTGCATATATACACACACACACATAATAGTGTATACGAATAAATGGAAAAAAAAAAGAAATAAAGAAATTTATATATATATATACTGCAGGGAGTGTGCCGCGGAGATGTGCTGCAGTATTTGTTATTAAAGTAACGAAAAGTAACGCGTTACTGTAGGTAATACGTATTTAGCATTAACGAGTCGATAAAAATTAAAAAATTAAAATCGACATTTAAATTTAACGGATAACCCTCGGTTTAGTATAAAATTGTTTTCCCTCGCAAGTTTTTTTTAAAAATTATAATTTGGGTGAATTATTTGTATAAATGAACGATTAATTTAGGACGATTAAAAAACAAAAAAAAAACACTCGAGCGAATAATATATTTTGTCAACTTAAATTTTAACTCTTTTATTTATTCGTATTTTTATACCATAGATTAGTCGTAGATTTTGTGAAAAAATTTTTTGGAGGTCACTAAAAAATGTCGGTTTCCGTCGCATTAGTAGTAACACTACATTTATCATGTTGAAAAAAAATATCTTTTTTTTTTCTTCGTATATACATATATTTTTTTACATATGCCACGAGATGATTTCTATATATTATAATACCGTATTATAATACAGCAGAACCGGTAGAGAACGTCGAGATCGGAACGGCGGGAGAGGAGATATTTACCGGTACATACCTATACGTACGTAGTACGGGTATATAATATTCTACTGACTACTGCATTGACAACATATGGGAAACTATTCGATCGTATGACACAGTTTACATACACGAATGAATATATTTTATATTTTATATAATACGCGAAAATCTTTGGAAGAAATTCGTGAATCCGCGTTCAGTGTCCGTATTCGTCGTAATACCGTGCACGTATCATCTGCTGTATTGCCGTATAGTTTGTCAAATCGATTATTACTTCTCTGCGTTATATATTAAAATGTACAATATATACTCAACGGCGGATTAAGCAATTTGCCGCCCACAAGCAGAAGGAAATTTGCCGCCCGTTCATTTTCATAAGTGTTTTTCTAATCAGCAAAATGCATTATTTAGCAAAATAAATTATTATTTATTATTTAAAAATATATTATAAAACAGTTAGACATCAAAACATAAATATAAATATATTATTAAAAAAGTTTTCTTTGCCGCCCCTAAAATTTCGCCGCTCCAATCACCTGCTTGTTCTGCTTGTAGAGAAACATGACGCTTATATACTACATTAACACACGTGTGTCCGCGGCATACGGATTACTAGAAATTTAAATTCTTTCGAAAAACTCGTCGACTTGCACGTTCGAAAACTGCGTACCTACCGATTTCAGTCGCGTGAAGAGTACAGGCATTGCTCGAATTGGGAAAATTAAAGAAGAGGAACTCTGCTTAAAAAGAAAAAAAAAGTGCGTTCCACAAAGAAATTTACTTTTCAATACAATGTGGTGACTAATATAGGTAATATATAATAGTTGGGTACGCAGATGAAAAAAAAAAGTAGTAGAGGAGCTTCATCCCCCTGCGCACCCATCGATTCAAGCACTGAGAATAGGAAGATTTGTTTTTGAAAAAAATATAAATTGTATTTGATTACACGAACAACCGATATTGTTATTAATTATAAATGAAAACGATCACGGGCCTGTGGTGGCAGAAATAAACACATTCGAGAATAATTATTATTATGGTTGATGTGTTTTTTTTTTAAATCCATTTTATTTATTTGTCTTCGAACACTTTTTTTTTGTGTAGAAAAATGGTCTCTACCGTGCATTACGTTCCGGAAGCAAATATTTTATCCATAATTGGTATTTTACAGGTTTTTCGATTTTCTCATTGTAGTTTCTTAATTTGAAAAAAACACTCGAAAATGGCAAAAAACCGTTAAAAAGCTTACACGTATTCTTTTCGGACAATTTTTATATTTTTTATGAACTGAAAATATAATATATATATATAAGATCATAGATATAATATATAATATTTATCGTAATCATTAATTTTAATAAACTGTCGACCAAAATCGTTTTCATTGCTTTCGAATTTGTTTTATGATAATAATAATTTCAATTGAAAACATAACGCTTCGTGATCTGCCAAATATTTACTATATTTCGAGTGCTGATCATATCAATGATCGTAATCATATCAAATGGAAGGGGACATATATTTAAATATAGATGTAAAATGTAAAAGATAACGTGGCTTTTTAAAAAATAATCATTAATTTTTCGTTCGTATACATTATTATTATGCTAGAAAAATAAAAAATAGCATAAATGTAAAAAAAAAAAAAAAATGTCATATATAATATGCTTTAAGTTTTAATAAAAATACCACAAGCGACACGCAGAATGAAATATGGTTTTTGTAAGTTACAAAAAAAAAAAAAAAATTGAAAATTACTGCCCGCCACATTCATAAGGATTAGAGTGTAAGTACTCTATGGACCATATATTTTATACATAATACAGAGTATAGACAATTCTACAGTTTAGCATTACAAACTTTAGACATTTATTTCTATTATTTTTAACATTCCATTAAGAAAGATTGTTTATAAAGTATTGATCGAAAATCCATTAACAAAAAAAAAAAAAAATTGCTGTAGTGACTGAATATGATATCATCACCCTCCCCCCCGGTAGCACGCCCCTGGATCATATTTTAAACAATTAATTACACACAGCATGAATATGATAATAAAATTAATGAGTAATTATATAGTAGGTATATTATAGTTCAGTTTAATATCTTATACCAGTGTGATTTTTTCATTCGATTACGTGTGCAGTGTTCATTTATTATTAGAAGAAAATAAAAGATCGGCTGAGGCACATTACGTGAACATTACATTGAAAATGAACGATTATGTGGAGATTGCAGTTCACATTCTGTCAACAATAGTTATTGGAAATTCGTTCGAGATAACCGGCATACGTTATTGATACACTTCTATTTTTTTAAATCTATTTTTCGTTATAATATACTGTGTCTGTTGGAATAATAACGAGCGTTGTAGTCACATTTGTCAAAAGTTTACCACTATTACTACGATAAAATGGTACGTCAATCAAAATATTTACGAATATCATTTCTCAAATTTTAAAATAAACTATTATTATTTATAAACGCAGTCGATACGTTTTATCTCGACGGTATACATTTTTCTGTGAACACTTGACGGAAAACATTTGATTTTCTTGCGAAATCACACAATATAACGCGTAATACATTTTTATTACAAATAATATGATCCATCGCTATACGTTGCACATTTCGCTTAGATAAACACTGTACACCACCGGATGCCATTCACTCTGCAGTCGACTGTCAACGTTCACTGGAAAATTCGTTGGATAACAATTTTATATTCTTATTTGCCATATAATTCCTTTAGTTTCCGTCATTGAAAATAATATTCGAAATTTGCAAGTTGAGCGTAGAATTATACTGTAGTGATGTAGAAATTTTATAAAAATGTATAAAGTTCGAATGAAATTATGAAAAACAAAAACATCTCGTCACGCGAGAAACGACGTCACAGAACTATTGAACTATTCGAAAGAACGAACGCTTGTCTCGACCGTGTTCGAGACGGCTTCTTTTTGGATTTAACGAGAGACAATTATTGCTAAATACGTATTTGTGTCTTCTAGAATTTAGAGACTACCAGAAGAAAACTTCCTTACGATCCCGTCTGACACGTGCCCTCCCAATTCGAACAGTGTTATTACGTTTTACATCTTTGACATTGTCTTGATAGCATAAGCGGAAATGGAGCTTAGGGGGGCTAAGCCCCCCAAATATCTTATAATTTGTATGTATTCTGGATATTTAACTGATTATGACTGATGTTAAAAATGTTAGCCCCCAGAAAATTTAATAGATTTCTGCCTGTGCTTGATAGTGTTACACATATCGGACGGCCGTTATAATAGTCTAATAATTTAACAGTTGTATATGCGTGTCAGAAAATATTAAATATAACTGGAAATACCGTTTTCGACTGAATAGTCAAATATTATTTTCGCGGATACGGTGAGTCTGCAGCAGTCAATGTACAAAAAAAACTGTCAGTAAAACAACATAATATTATACATATATATGCGAGATATGATCGCAGATAAGTCTCTGTCGTGTAGAAAAAATGTTCTAGTGTAATGGTACACATACCTTAGGTAAGGTCAATTATGTTTTTGCCAGCAACAACAACTATTTCGTATAGGTACTATTTATTATGTACGCGTTTATAAATACTTTCTACATAGAAAACTCCGGGTTTAATACCATCGGACATTGTTTTTTTTTTGACGAGACGACATTCCGAATAGATTCAAATAAGCAGTCTATTTGAGGTGACAATTATTTGTACTGAGATTCGTATGGACGAGGTTTTGGAGGGTCAAAAACAACAAAAAAAGAATTAGTGACAACATAGCTTCGCGCGCGGTAGCACTTAAACGCCTACGGTTTTATTGATTCTGGACCAATAATAATTTAATTTAATATTAATCTGAATGATTTATTGAATTTTACCTATTTATTTAATTCAATTTCATAAGAGTTTGGCTATATATATATAATACACACGACACTATCACGCTTGACGACAACGCTGCACGACGCAATATTATCCATTTTTTTCTTCTTCTAATTTTTCACTTGAGATTATACACAGCATAAAAAAAATGTATTATAATAGTACCCGGAGCACAGTTGATTTAATTTTTAAGCGAACTTTTTTTTCGTTTTAATAATAATAATAATAATAATAATAATAATAATAATAATAATAATAATAATAATAATAATAATAAATATGTGTGTCATGTTAGTACTCGCAGTTATATAGTTAACGCGTTGCGTGTAATAGGTCACAAATATATATATATATATATTGTTATTATATATAAAAATACCTAATACAAAATATTACCTTAGAAAAAAAAAACGAGACTATATAATAAATACAACGTCGATCGGTCCGTTATTTGTGTTTTAAATAATTGAATACAAATCATATAATTATTATATTTTTAATTTTTGTTTTTTTTTAAATATTATTAATTTAAAATACAAAATTAATACGCGTTGCGACTATTTGAGATTATATAACTTAAAGTAACCTCAGACATGAAATTCTGTACACTACGCTAGTTATGCGCCAAATACCAGAATATGTATGGAATATGTTCCCATTACCTACATCAAATTTGACAAAGTTACATAATATATGCCTGTTAGTATTATACTATTATACCTCTTTAGTAAAGTGTTATTATCATCGTTGTAATAAGGTTAACGCGTAATATAGAAATGATTTTATTCGTATTTAATAAACACACTATACATAAAATATTATACCGAAATACGAGTATGCAATGAAAAATCTTTGATTTCTCGAAAAAATGTTATGTTTCCTATCCCGAGCTCGCAACGTTTTTTCTACGTGTATATTAATTTTTTGTTTTATAATTTTTTCTACAAATCACTTGTGTAATGACGGTGAAATAAAGCGCTCTTGTCTGTATGTACGAGTATTTGACGATGATTTATATATAATAAAAAAATAAGTTTTTGGACAATTTTATTTCGCACCACGTGGTTTGACTAACAAACAGCTATGTTCTGTAGCTATACAAATGTGTAACTGCGGTATTAGTCTAGCCCATCTGACACATCGCGGCCATCGCCTAGGGACTATAAAGTTTTTAAATTGAATAAAGGACCAACGCCGAAAGGAACAATTCTGAATATCGTAGAAAATAAGTTGAATAATATTTTCTTAAAGTTTTTGTACTTACAAACAGCTACAGGAGGTCGTGTCTTTTTTTACCGGAATATTTAAAGAGCCTGATAAGATTTGTGTTATTATTTTGAATTTGAAAGCGTTAATAAGCAATCGTATTCAAAAAATGATAAATATTAAATTTAATTCTTGTTTTATTTACTGTGGAATTGTAGGAATTACTTTAAATTAAACATTTTAATAATATTTTTTTTAAAAAATCATCGAGAAAATAAGTATAGCGTATGATTAAGTGAGAAAAAACATATAAATAGATTAAAAAAAATAATACTTGAACATTCGATTTATTCGAATTGATATATTTTTAGATAAATAAAAACCTATTTTTGTTTAGTTTTATAGAATTCCTCATCAATCAAGTAAACTCGGCGAGCAATCGAATCGATCAATCGACCCTATTTTACTCGGAGAACTGTATTTATATATGGCCGTGGACCATTTACAGTGCCACTAACAGACGGTTTAAGTTTTATAAGAAGACCACCGGGAAAAGAAATTTAACTGACATTAAATTCGTTGGGAAGACGTAACCGAATAAATTGTACTATATGTTTCAACAACCAGACGGTCGTGGACATACGTAACATTACAAAACAGAGACCTGTGACAGGCGGCAACCACCCATAACGTCTTATAATTGTTGCGGCAGTATAACTGATCTAGATTTACTACATGCGCTTAAATTTATCGTCAAATCAGTAAAAGAAACACACGCGTTCAAAACGGTCGTAGCTAAACTGAATCCAGCAGTAGGTGCACCGGTACGCGATAATTTATTATTTAAATCTGCAGATGTTTATGTACAAACACCTGACTCGAACAGTTATCAACACCAATGCAGTGTGGAAGATGTTGTAAACAGTAAATTACAAGTAATGAAAACGAAGCAAAGACATGGACCGAAATTGTAGAAACTCGTAGTGTTGTTTATGTACACGGGAATTTTTTTTTTACATTTTCTATTATCAAAATTATAGAATATTTGTTTCGTTTACCTATATGAAATCTACAAGTGTATATACTCATTCTTGGGTATTATGTACTCATATTTCATATGTAATGTACTGTATAATGTATTATTTATGATTACTATCGTTTGAACCGACATCCGTACAGCACCAGCTTTGTGTGGTGGCTCGCTACGTCTTTTTTAAAAAAAATTGTATTTCTGTATTTTTTTTTATAGGAAATATTTTTTAATATTACTGCTCGAAAACGTTTATTTCAAAACTGAAGTTATTCGACAAATTCATCACGAATACGTGTATACGCGTATCATAAATATTTTCGAGTGATGTCGCGCGTTAAACGAAAGAAACGTTTTTACACGCGTTCTATACGCGCGTAGATCGTTGCAGGCTGCATGATCAATTATGATAATATCCTGATAAATCGGTGCACGCCAACAGCGCGTTGTACCCGCACGACTTCTATTACTGAATTATTATATCGATAAATAATATTATATTGCAAGCGAACACTCCAAAAAAAAAAAAAAAAAGCGAACGTCTCGTCATAACCACAATATAATAATGTTTATCGAGGAAAAACAAACACGTTGGCTTGCGGTTAACTGCGGTCGACGCGTTTGACAGAGCTGCTAAAAAAAAAAATAAAAAAAATGTTGTGGCCATGTATACGTACATACACGACGGTATTATGAAAACGATTCGATCGGATTTTATGTTTGCCGATTATCTAACAAAATATTATATTTTAATAAAGCGTACAATAACCGAACACGCACTGGTCTGAACCGTTTTCATTAAACGTATACACGATAATTAGAGTGCGACGCGTGGTCGAAAAACACACCAAAAAAAAAACATTGAAATGGAAATGAATCAAACCGATGTTATCTCTTCGAATACGTGAGAAACGAGCGAAATATATGAGCGATTTTTTTGTAGACTGAAGGTTTTTGTTTTTCTCGAACAAAAATGATTTTCGTGGCACAACGATAATCAGCTGTAAATATATATAATATATTATATATTTATATTATCTACAAATAAGTGGAATCCGTACGCGGATTTATTGGACGAAAGAACAGGAAAACGTTTCTCGTTTATTATTTACTCGAACGAATACGCCGTGTGCATCGGTTAAATACATTTTTTTCTAAAGAGTTCAGATCAAATATTACTCGATGCGTATTCGAATCGAGTTTCCTGCACACACACAAACCCTTTAAGAAAAAAAAAAAAACCTTTCCAAAAAAATCGTGCCACGAAAAAAGTCTCTGCGCGCGGTTATAACGAGTCTGTATGTCTTATATATATATATATAAATATGATTTGGGTATAGTTTTATATTCGATATTATTTCGCTAAATGTATATTAAGTATGGACCATCGCCCTGCACCACCGCTGCTGAGTTACTGTTTTTGTACTCATTCTTTTGAAAAACGCGATAAAATTGTATGTATAAAAGTATAAAAAAACCAAAAATCTACCAATTTGATCAAAAATGTATATAAAACATTTTGTACGTATATTTTTTGATTTTTGTTAAAAATGTAAAAAAAGAACACGAAATCAAAAACAGTATACAATGTCGTCAATATTTATAAATGACTATAGACACAAATGGTCTCGTTTTTCGTTAAATTTGATCGTTTATATATACATATAAGTACCTAATAAACAACGCAGTTGTTTAAAAATAAATAAAAAGCTGCTACAAGAAATGTATTTAGATTTGCTGAATACCCTCGAGGGTTGCACGTATGTGATACTGGTTTAATCATAAAGTATTCAAGTTACGAATAAAAATGTACTTGATTAATTTCAGGCTTAAAAATTATAAAAAATAAAAAATGTATAAATAATACGTTAATTTAGGAAAGTGAATAAAACTTTATTCATTTCAATAATCACGAGAGTATAATTAATTTTTTGTCCTGTTTTATCGAAAACAATTTAGCCCATTCCCCGTATCACCGATTGAAAATCTACAGTTACGCCCATTTGTGCGTTATTAAAATCAGCGTCGAATGAAAAATAATACAAAATTGTTGTATTTCGAAAAGCCAATATATTGTTAAATTAATAGACGTTTATTTTTTTTTTTTTTATATATAATTCATAATATTTCATGATATAGGCGTTTACCCACCCCGCGTGCAATTTGACTATCGACATAGGACGGTGTAATATATGTGTAGTATGTCATTCTACGATTATTATTTTTTTTCGTACACGAGTATTACGAACGGATAGAAAAACGTGTAAAAAAAAAAGAGTAACAAAAATTAATTTTCTTACATAAAAAATATTTTTGAATTCTACTTAAACGTAATCCAGGGATATATTTAAACAAAGAGGATATAAGGATCTTTAAATCTTTATATAACTCTGTCTGATCCTGCAGCAAAATTGTTGTCGATACGTGTAAAATAATCTATATACTAGGGCGCATGAATTACGTATATACGCAGAATCACAAAATTAGTTTTGCGAGGACGGAAATAAAAAATTGTTTAAAAAAAAAAATCAATTTTACTGTAAACGGAGTTGTCGCGTTGCGATTTTCGCGGATAACGTGCAGGATTCCGAGTGCATTATATACAAAGATGACGTCAACAGTAATTTTAAATGTGTGAAAATCGTCGGTGACCCATAACGTCGGTCGGTCGGCGAGGTATTATATATACGCACTGTGTACGCCAATTCAATATTCAACAACACGTACTGTTTAAAACATTTAAAAAAAAAAAAACGAGCGTATCAAACCGACGCGGACGTCATATATAGATTTTATAAATTTATACGAACCGAATGCGAATATATTAATTTAACATATAAAAAAATCTCGGGCGTCAAGAACGTGCGAGGTAAAAGTAAAATCCGCGGGTCGCGTAAATCGTCGCGCGCTCGATGTTTTTGAATTTTTATCGAAAACGAGTATACGCCATTTACGTACAGGAACGGATATTGTTCGTTTTCAGTCATTATCATTACATGCGCGAGTATATAGAGAGATCAGAGAAAGAAAAGTTGGAAGCGTTTGTAATATCCCAACGCTATATATAGGGAACGGATCGATTTCAATGAAATTTTCACATGATATATGATATTGGACCAGAGGCGTACTCAAGGGGGAGGGGGGTTCGTGGGGTTTGAACCCCCCATGACCTCACTAACCGATGTAGTTTTGTGCGTTACATGCTCATAAATAATATAATTCACAGGAGCAATTTTCTAAAAAAAAAAATTTTTTAAGAAGGGAAAAAATAAACAAATATTTTTTTTACAATCTATTTTCAATTTTATGTCAACAAAATTTTCAACCCCCCCCCCCCGCCCCATTGAAAATTTCTGAGTACGCCTCTGTATTGGACTATTCCTCAACAGTCCATCGATTTCATCGTCGTCAGCCAAAACGCAGAAATGGTGCGTGTTCGGCGATAACGGCGTGCAGGCGGTATCGGCGTGTACAACCATATACGCGTTATATATAGGTACCGACAAATACAACACCAAAATGAAATATCAAATCTATTTTCGATAAATATTTATTAGCCGTACGCGTCGGATTTATGAACAATTTTATTTCGCAAGAATGAAAATAACTCGCCTGCACGCGAGAAATCAGTTCCGCAGTTACAGAACTCTTGAAAATCAGAAAGAACGGAAAAATTTGGGCCGTCTCGAATGAGTCCGAAAAATTTGCCCGAGATTCATCTCGACATTGCTTCTTCTGAATAATTGCTTGTCTACCTATATACCGCGATATTCCTGTTCCTATACGCTATTGTTTCTCCTGCAGTTCAAACATTTACTTTTTCTTCTTAAAGTCTCTTTTGCGCGCGATCATAAAACATTTTCAAACGCTAAATCGTAGAAATTCGTAGGAATCGATTTGTATTATATTACTAAACAAAATATTATAGAGTATACATATTAATATATATAAACTGACGCGAAGACAATCCGAGACAATTGAAAACAATTATATCGAAATGGCGAGCAGTCGTTGTGTATTAAAAAATATACGTATAATAAAATCGTAAAAACGAAAGCAAAAAAGCAAACTACTAAAAAAAAATTAAATAAAAAAAAAAATATATAATTGCCGTATTAAATTTGTTTATTTAAGCGATCGAGGGGGAGAAAAAAGGAAACAATTTTTAGTCTCGAAACCGCGGTAGTAAATAAACTAATGTAATTCTTATATATATATATTTTTTTTAATGATCTCTGGCGAAGCGTTTGTAGTACATTGAATATGTTTAAAAATAATAATAATAAATTTCTAACAAAAAAAAATTTTTTTTTGATAATCACGCGATATCGTTATTATAATTACGCGTGTCATATATATTCTTATCACGATAATATACTTTACTCGAACGATCAAAACGAGATGATATCTCAAAAAAAAAAACGACGTTTACCAGGACGGGTTATTAATAAATTTAAATAGTATAAACGGAACAGATGAAATCTATCCCGCGAAAACATTGTTATTATCGCATACAAAGTAAACGTTGCCTAAACCGCTGCGGAGCGGGGAAGGACTCGGACGTTCGCGTGCTGCGTCGCGGACCGGAAGGAATAACCTACTTTAAGGTACATCTGTGCAGGCGGCGACAGAACGTATATTGTATAGTAGCGCGTACCTGTACCTCGAGTATAGGTACGTATATATACCTATACGAGTAGTACCTATAAGAGTACGTTACGCGCGCTGTACGAGGCTGTACGGCCATTATATACGACTGTATTATTGCAGTGTATCGTCTCGAAACGCGGAATATTCTACTTACTTTTTTTTTTTTTATACGAAGTAAAATTTTCTACCGCACGAGCAATTTTCACGTGCGGCAATAAGAAAAAAAAACGGTTTTTCTCTCTCTCTCTCTCTATACATATATATATATATATACCACGATGACCGTTGACCTATGTGTTAGGTACACACAACTGTATAATATTATTAAAATACCGGTCACGACAATAAGAGAAGCGGTATAAATACGTATGCGCGTACTCGTATATAATATAATATAATAATATTGTAATGGCGTTTTCGCGGCGACCGACGCGCCGGAGGCGTGTAATGGTAAGTAGCTTGGCGGTGATTTTTGCGCGCGATAGAGAAACTCACTGCCGGCGATCCGAGGAAACGGGATACGGGAGTCCGGGGGAGAAAACGTGGGAACCAAGGACGATAAGCCGTATTTCGAGCGCGTGGGTTTTTTGTTTTTCGTCGTCGCCGGTCGATCCGCCGCCGTCGCGGAAAATTCCCGTGTTCGGAATTCGTTCGCGTCCCCTTCGTCTATATATATATTTTAAAAGAACACGTTCACGTTCGTGTTCTTTTAAAAAAAAAAAAATCAACGGCGTTCGTTTGGTCGTTCGTTTTATTTATATCTATATATATATATATATAAAATGGAGCCAAAAATGTATAACAATTCGTCAACTGAGAACGGCTGGGCCGATTTGGCTCAAATTTTTTTTTAATTGTTCGTAATCATGGGCGGATATACGGGGTGTACCAAGGCACACCCTAAAGTAAAAATAAAATATTATATAATAGGTTATAGTATTGGTTAGTAAACAAGTGTTGGATACTTAAAATATTTTGACTTTGTGTATGGAAGAAAATTATGAGCTAAAAAAAAAAACGCATAAAACGGCTGAATTTGTTTATAGCCTCCATAAAAAAATAACTACAAAAAAGGCCGGGCACACTCAAACGTAAAACTCTGGGTTCGCCTATGTTCGTAATTGCCAGGAGGTTTTTACGAAAAAAAATTTTGGAAAAACCGTTTTTTTTTTTGGCAAAACAACGTTTGCCGGGTCAGCTATAGTAAAATATAAATATATGAACAAATTAAAACTTTCATGGGTCGAACTACTAATATTATTATGTTTTTCGGAATTGACCACGTTTTTGTTTTTTTTTTCCTGACGTTTCAGGACATGCAACGGCTCCGAAACGTCAGGAAAAAAAAACAAAAACATGGTCAATCCGAAAACGTAATAATATTAGTACCTATATAAATATAAATATGAAATTATAATCGTTCATTACTTTGTGTATAAAATCCGTATACACATAATTTAGTTTGATTTTATAAAAAAATACGTATATTAGGAAATGTTATTATACGAGTATAATAATGCGTATATGGGTATTTATTATATTGAATATGTACCAAAATAAATTTGAACGGCCTGAAAATCGTTCGTGTCCACATTAAAACCATGAACGTCGTCCACGTTCAATTTGAAAAAAGAAATGAGTGACGTTCACAAACATCGTTCTTTCCAAACGCTGGAAAATTCGAGTGCCATTCGAACGTGGCGAATATTCCGCGACCAATCTCCGTCGGCGGCCTCGGGAAGTCGCGAATCCATTCAAAGCCGGAGTATAATGACAAACCGTTTAAATCTGCCCTGTAGCTCTATTCTGTAACTCGATAACGTGTTAACAAATAAATTCGATAACAGCTTCTTATCAAAATTTAAAAAATGTATGGAATTTCACTATCGATATCGTGATTCTGTAAATGACTCTATCGATACCTTGCGCTTACAAAGTGTATGTCCACCAAAATGATATGAAATCGATAGCTAACGACAATTTTCTGGGAGGTTATAAATCGTTTCGACAGCTTAACGAACCGAAAGTTGTCGTTAACAGGTCTTATCGAGTTAACAAAATAGAGGTACTGCAGTCGTCTCTGAACGCATGTTGTTCGACATAATAATTCGCCTTTTTCGTTGTAGTCGCCAGTCGGTGTTGGCGTGCACCTAAACAAATAGCGTGTACATAATCGGACATGGTGTTGAGCGGACCGGGCCACTGTGCTATAACTACGCTACAGGACAGTGGGCCGATGATATATTAAGCCCCATGGGGCCGATATTCGTATAACCGTTATCATTATAATTTAGGTTTGATAAAATAAAGAAATGTTATAGGTCCCGTGTTGTTTAGAGCAATACAAATTTTAATTAATTTAAATATAGCTAGTATACAAGCTGTTTTTGGCATATCATTATTAAAGGTTATTAGTTTGGTATTATTATTGCATGAAAATGTTACAATTCCGACATTTTCCCTATAATAATGTCAATGAATACGTGATATTTTTTTATCCGAATAAAAGTGAATATATCGCGAACCTATAGGTATTTTGGCCGTTCAGTAGAATAGTCGGCTGGACCCGTCCCAATCCGCCTCTGCAGTGCTAATCAGTGATCGAAGTGTGGGGGGGAGGGGTGCCATCCCTCTACTTTTTTTAATTAGCATATTCCATCCCTCCGCACTTGTTTCGTTTAAAATTATTCAATCCTCTTATGGATTTTAAAATATTTTTTTTTTTATATAATTTGTAGTTGTTGTATGTTGTCTAATTTTTTAGAAAAATATCTTTTATACATTTCTTTGTAAGAATTATTTCGTTTTCTAAAATGTTAACAATCGCGGTAGATCTAAACGTCACTTAATCACGATCAGAAAAAATATAGTTCACCATCAAGTTTTATTAGGGCCGGTGTTTGAGATTTTGTTAAAAAAAAACTTTGTCCCCCGCCCTCTTTTAAAACTCGATATGACGACAATGCTTCCAATCTACCACTTATTTTCATCCACTATTCGACCACTGGCGTTGAGCACTATATATACGCATATATAAAAACCTGCAGCTACAGCTCATTAAGGAAATCGTTGCCTCGATCACCGGACGTAGACTTCGCAAATGGCGGACAACGCATATACGTTCTTCAGCGTAATAAAAAAGCCTGTCAAAGGTGCGTCAACATTGAATAGAAAGGAGAATTCGAGTTACCGGCCGTTCGATATCACTCGGGTATTTTGTCGTAATTCAAAAATTTTCAATTTATACAATGATTAATTATTTTTATCTCTGACTTCACAGGTCCTTTTCGTAATTTTATAGGCTATAAGCACCAAGATGTTAAATGAAATTTTCAAAAGTTAAAATATCATTTAACAACTTGCATTGTGAGTTTTTACGATACAATTTCTGAAAATCAATATATTTCCGCGGAGATGCCTACACACCTTCCTGTTTCAGATGACTATTACCTGGTTTGTTTCCTGACAATAAATACGACTAAAGATGATTTTTCTGTTATAGTTTTACGTGATTGTAATTATGTGTTTCAAATATTATTTAATTCTGTTTTCGAAATTCAACATTTGAATCAATCCGAACTTTTTCTTTTGAAAAAAAAAATTAATTACGTTTTTAAATTAAAAAAGTTTTTCTCAGATTGAAAAAAAAGTGACTTCTGGTTTTTTCCCCTGTACCCTTCATATTATGTACTTGAATATGAAACGGCGCGTGGTACATTAAATCCCTGTCTATATAGGTGGTGTTATTTTAAGATTTATCATCTCTCGTATTGTCCGTTTAGTACGTCCTGCAGCCATGATTAGTACGGATTTTTATCGTCTCGTCGACAATCTACTGCACTTTATTATACTTCTCTCCACGCTGGCGGTACCGGCTGACCTCATATCCAACATTACACGTAGCTTTCGTGTCCCTTCCTTTCTCTTCAGAAATCACTCTCTCTTTTGTGTCAACACTACCTCCTGACTCCTGTATGGATATAACCTGACCTTTACATATAGAATACTATTCATTGTGTAAACAATTGTCATTTTGATTTTAATCCCTAAATTTTCGCTTATTGCGACTATAAGTTCATATACGCTCGTTATACAGGATGCAGTGGCGTGATTAGGGTTAGGTCATGCGGTGGATTAATATTTTTTTCATAAGAACAAATATAAAGATTTTTTTTATATTTTATTTCAATACCTATTAAGTATAAATAAAATATTATTAATTTATTCATGTCTCGGAGTTACAAAAATTCTCATTGAAACACGAATCAGTTAAAAGTTTTTGTGAAGCGCTCGAAACTAAACACTTACAGCTCGTCCGTAACGAATCGTTTTCTCGTTTGATCGTGGTACGTATGCAGTAACCACCACACGTTGCACGGACCGCTCGCAAGTCATGTAATGTTAATTCCGTTTTCGAAAAACGACTTTAAATTAATAGTAGAGTACCCTAATAAATCTTTTGGCTTTCCACTACATTTCTTTATGCAGTTTAATTAATTAAGCTCCATTTAATAAAATACAACAATTACTCGAATCGGATAAACAGTAACTACAATAATAATTATATAATATTTTAAAACTAATCTGGAGAAATTCATATGTACTTAAATCCCCGTAACATCAAAAATAAAATACTTATGATCGGATACTGTCGTTATTCGAGATGTACCTATCCACAAATTGTTTAATTGCATTTTAATATTGAACTCCGCAACAAATGTACAGAAACTCGGAGCTGTTAAAATGTTCGCTCAGAAAAATAACTTATGTCTTATTACGAGTCAGAATATGGGACGCGTGTTTTTTATAAAACTCTCAACATTAATTCGTCTACTAAAAAAAAAAAAAATCAAATACCTAATAATAATAATAATAATATTTTATTCGTTAAAGAATAAAACGGGCGGAAGCCCAATCGCACAAGTGAATATACATAAGTATACATTAGTGAAAATTTTAAACATGTTAAATATAATAAAATATATAAATAGAAATTGATAACGTAACTTAATATGTACGTTTTAATAATAATGATAAATACAAAAATAAACATAAATAATTCGAATACAGTGTGTGATATAATACATTAGAGTTTAATGTAAAACTTATAATGATAACTCATTTAATGAGTCCGAGAAATAATCTAAATTAGGGCAATTAAGGCACGAAGACATGGCTTTAGATAAGGTTGAGTTTTTTGTGAAGTTTGTGTTATAAGATAATATGTAAAAAAAAAGTGCTGGATATCTGATATCAAGGATTGTCAATTTTATTAATTTTTTCGGTACTCATTAAGAACATTAAACTTAACGCATTTTTTTCTGTGTTAATTTAATTTAAAAACATTGAGCGATTCGCACACACTTGTATACTAAACCTAATTTAATTATAAAATACGCTTATATATTTATAACCGACAGTAATATAATCGTACAACTTATCAGTAATGTATTAAAATATAATATGGAAGACGGTTAGATCGGGCGGTTAAAGAATTAAAAGGAACAGTATAGTGTCTAGTGATAATAATTTATTGGCAAACGAGACGGAGGAGAAAATGTTATAAAGTCTCCGTTAAACTTTCTTCCGATTGTGCGTATATTTAAAATTTTTGACAACACACATCATTCGAATGGATAATAGACCTTCGTTAATTCATTTCCAAGTGCTTATGTACGGATATTAATGTTT
Organism: Slavum lentiscoides; assembly: GCA_032441835.1. Lineage (NCBI taxonomy): Eukaryota > Metazoa > Arthropoda > Insecta > Hemiptera > Aphididae > Slavum > Slavum lentiscoides. The sequence continues at coordinate 8,719,888 of CM063709.1, forward strand.
CGTGTTCAATGAATTATTCACTTTTACGGCAAAATGGTGTTACCGTAAGAAAGCGTAATTATTATATTATAATAAGTACGGCTGATCCTCTGTCCACGGGCGACGTCACGAAAACCGGTTAAGAGTAGTAGGCGCCTCTATACCTATATGTACGTGTACACGAATAATCATTAATATTATTATTCATAAGGTTGAAAATAATGTATTTTCTTATGGTTTTACATTTATTCGGTAAAGACGAAAGTATAAAATATTACACTTATCATAAACGCGTAAGTAGAGATTTTGAAAAGTAAAAATAGCCTTTCACTACTAACGTATAAAATATACGTTCGTCTTTTATTTATTCCAGTTTCTCAATACTATTGGCGCGTTTGTGTTCTGTAATGATGGTATAAATGCAAATATTTAGGATTATTTTATTTCAAGAAATATTAGAATAATCTGTGTGAAATTAAAAATTTTCTACGAACAAATTATTTATATACGCATTACAGAATTGGATATTTATTGTAAGCATTCTATAATATTTACACAAAGTTTCATCTGCAAAGCTTCGTTTTTGGCCAGATACACGAAGGAAATCTAACTTTCCAGAAACTAAACTTTTGTAGATCTTTCTTTACCTCGTCAATCCGTCTACTAGTCTTTGTACGATTCTACATTCTGATCCCTTCCAATCTTCCATACGTTACGCGGTCGTGTATTCTTTCTTCGTCCATCCTTGCAACACGACTTGGCCATCTGACACTGCCTGATTTGATGTATATTTTTTTCGTTTTCTAGAATTTCGTCGTCGCTCCGTATATCCTCCTCCATCGTCTCTATTCATACACAGCTCCGTACGTTTTCCTTGCCTGCACTTTTCTTGCGAATATCTTTAGCCCGTTGCCATCTGCTATTGATAACGTTCAAGTTTCGACTCTACAGTATAGTACACTAATAAGACTTTTGTATAGCTTCGTCTTATTGCAGGCTTTCGACAGCAGTTTCGATTTGAAGAACGCGTTTATATATACTGGCAATGTATGCGCGGTCAGGTCAGCCACATTTCTACTTTTTATTCCTTCCGACACGTTGCTTATACTGCAGTTATTAATTAAGGGAAAATCGAAGGCGCGTGAAATTTTTTACAGAAGTCTTACTCGACTTTTCTTTTAAACTCGTCGTACAGAAACCCTGCAGCGTGTAGAGAGTTTATAATACGCAATACGAACGCAGATTATCTCAGAAATAGCGACGGAAATAATGGTGCTGCTACGCTGGTGTATGGTGTCGATTTCAATTATTAAAACGATGATTAAATATATAATTTTATTTTTATTTTTTTAATTTCTCGCGAGAAGCGTGAAAATAATAATAATAATAACACGCGTTTTTCGTTTTGAAGACATAAATAATTACGCGCGAAAAACGAATAATGTCACCACCCGCGGGACGATCTCCGCCGAAACGCGCGACGGCGCGACGAAACGATAAACGACGAGAAACCGTCTCGTCGTCGATCAGACGAAAACGATTTCGTATTATAATAACACGATAACTTGGCACCGCCAATTTCATGATTGGAAAAGTTTTCATCTGTATGGACCGTTTTCACGATGACCAGAGTCGTGCCAGTTCTTTCGCGAGTCTAGTAGCAGAGACGTATTTATGGTGAGGGATCGACCACCGGGTTCGAATAACCTAAAAAAAAAAAAAAAATTTTAGAACTGCTGTTTTTTTTTTTACCGATTTAACTGTATCAGGGACTGAAATCTTAACAAACATTGGTCCTGATTCCGCGATTAAAAAATAAAAATTTTCTGTTTTTTTTTTTTAAATTTTCAGTTGGGTTCTTAAAAACATCGGTTAATACCTGAGTATTTACCACGGGTCTTAAAAGCATATATATATATATAGGTAATAATAATTTGTATCTACCCATCAAAATCAGATAATCTATTTCACAATCAATAATATCATCGACGTCGATAGAAAAAGTTTTCCGAAATTATTCGGATATTTTTCCCAAGGCGTATAGAAAATCTTACGGGAAAATTCGTTCTTTTTAATCCGTTGTTATTAAGGTGATTGGGAGCGGATATTTTCTTGCACATACGAAACACAGTAATATAGTAAAACCATCAACGTTTTGTCCGTCCGTCGGTTGTAACGAAGCGACAAGAATATTCTGAAAACAGATTTTTTTCTATTCGGTATACGAAGTATACTCGAGTTCTGGTCGGGCGAAGTTTTACAATTTTATCTCCATAACTTTCATAAATTTGATTTTAATATTTTGTAAAACGTTTGAAATGATTTTTAAAAAAAACACAAAAACAAAACGAGATTTAAATTTTTTTTAAATGTCGCCTGACCGATCTCGAGTAGATTTCATGCCGGATTCGAATCTGTTTTCAGAATTATTGTCGCTTCGTTACAACCGACTGGGACGGATGGTCAAACGGCCGGTGGTTTTACTGTACATGTTTCGTATGTGCAAGAACAGGACAGAGAAAATGCCCGTAACTTTGAGAAATATTTTGCTAGTGCCCTGCAGTGGCGTAACTGCAATAATTCGGGGCCCCGAGACTGTATCGAGTTTCGGCAAGTTTTACGCCGTCAAAACTCGTCAATTTATTTTACAAAATCTATATTATATTTTTTTTTATTAATTTTTTTTTTGTCCCCACTATACAGTACGACGTGAATATTTCAAAAAAAAAAAATTCAAAATTTTTGTTTATATACAAATACGAGGGCCTTCCTGCAAGTCCACGTGCCCCGGGGCATTGTAATCGCCGAAACCCGCAGGGAGCTAATGCCGCGCCGCCGACTGTTCGGGATTTACGCGCGGATCGCGGAAGTCGCGGACTAAAACGGATTTCGCTTTTTCACCGGCCGCAAATAAAAATGATTTTCCCCGTATATTACAATTATACATGTATATATATATATATATAGTTATTATGTGCGGATGCTGATCGTTACATCTCAGCCGGAGCGGAGACGGGTAGTGGAGTCCGTGGAAGAGAGAGAGAGAGAGATCATCTCTCGCCGCGAGATTTACCGATCATAATCGATTGGACGGAACAAAAAAAAAAAAACAGACGATAGAACACACGGTGAAAGAGCACGGTTAATAACAAACAAACCGCGAGAACGTTACACGCGGACCACCACCACCACCACCACCACCACCATCCATAACCGATGATATTCCTACTCTTCATACGCGCGATAGTGCCTATATAACCCGACCGATTGTCTGGCCCCACCGCCACCGTCAGGTCCCCGAAACGCGTACTGCGGTAATCGCGAATGAATAATAATGTTTTATTATCTCGACCGGCGTGTACCTATTTCTGTACGCGCGGGAAAAGGAGAGAACCGGCGCGCCAGTCCGCCGACGATCGCGTCTGCAACGAATAGTGTCCTGCTGCCGATATAGCGACTTGGCCGGGTTAACATGTAGTGAATATTAACGGCCGTGCGCGCGTACATACCAAGACACTGTGCTGCAGGGGTTTCGTGTGTTTTTTTTTTTCGAAGAGGCGAAGGAGGAGCTTCTCGTTTCCCGAGAAGAGTTTATTTTCGCCCGTGTTTTCTTCGCAGTCCCCGGTAAGTAACGTAATACTGTATTGTGTAATTATAATATATATAATTCGGTAATATTTTAACACTGTGCGTCGACGGCGGCCGGTTTAATAAAACGGGCATTTCGCGCATCGCAGTTGTTAAAAAAGTCGAAGGATTTTTGTTCATCGCTATTATATAGGCTTTTTTTATAGGCCGTTTGCGAAAGGCTATTAAAAATTATCGTTTTTTTTTAAATATTCGAACGATGCGCAAACGGCTTATTATACGTCGTATACGCGATATTTACGGTTAGCTTTGTGAATTGTGTCATTTAAAATAAAATGTATACTCATATTTCTTTTTTATACTTTATTTACTTAGATTTCTTCGTTTGTACATTTTGAATGAAATTCCGTCTACGAGCTGTGTGTTTCTCAATTCCTCAGAGCGTTTAATGAATTCTTTAGACTTTTCTCGATGTAATATTTCTTTCCTTTCAATATATACGTTTCCATTTGAATTTCTTTTAAAACTTCAATTACCTACCTAAAATTAATTGAAAAAATATCAAAAAAAACCCCCCGGTCATGTGCGTTATGGGTTTGGCAGCCAGTCTTGTCACGTGTATATATTATACTTGTTCTGCAGTAAAAACGTGTGATTCGCAAACGACCAGCCAATATTTTTACCTGTGAGATTAATGATGCGCAAACGACAAACTCCGTTTGTCTCGATCGAATAATTATTAGTGAAACCTAACGAGTTCTAATAACGGCAGAGATGAGCCCCCGCAAGATCGGAATTCTGTGTACGCCCGATTCGGAATCGAAGAAAAAAAATTATTTGCAGGATTTTAACGAAATATTCGTAATACGACGTGTTTTATTCTTTTTAATCTCGTAACTTACCGATATCGTTGTAGACAGAACACAATTTGTATTGTAATTTAATTTTGTTAGAAATAAATATTTCGTTTCAATATACGTCTATGCGGATTTTTTTCGTCGCTCAATTCTGTGCCAAAAACGTTGGCTATTATTTAAATTTAAAGTACCAGGCCTAACCGCTGGCCATTGTACAAACGGCGTATTTAAATTGAATTTCGTCCGAAGAGATTTTTTTTTACTTATTAGTGTGGGCAAATTTTTCTAAAATTGAAATAACCCGTAACGGTTAATTAAAAAAAAAAAACACGGGATTTTTTTAACAAAGACGTTTTATGAAATGTCACGGAAAAAAAACACCGACTTACTTCGAACATTGGCGGGACGCGAAAAACGGTTAGGTTAGGTTGTGATCAAATTTAATATTTTTATTTAATATTACCGCATTATGTCCTAATAAACAATAATAGCATGTCGTTTAAATGATAATATAAAAAAATTAGAAATTTTCGCTATACATGTGTTTATTCATTGTATTATTATATTTTTTTTAAATTAATATTTTCAAATATGATTATTAATTTTTTTTTTGTTCATATAAATTGTTTTTTTGTTCGCATTATTTAATCATGGTTTTTAACATTGTACGCTTTTTTCCGAACTCCTACGACTTTTTTTGAAATATATATTATTATGAAAAGTGACAACTATATTAATCAATCATTCACGTAAGTATAATAACATATATAAGAGTATTGATTATTATTATTTATTAATAATATAGGTACGCGCGTAAACATTTTTGGAGCTATAAAAATTTATTGTTCACCCGTATAAAATAATTATTCATAATCAAAAAATGTTAACAGTATTTGAAATAGATTAATAGTTTTAACTTTTTCTTAATCGAATTTAACGAAAATCCAAATAATATGTTATTACTCGATTTGAATCGATTAGAACACGATTGGAATTGTTATTACGTATTACTATTAATAATGAGTAGGTGGTAAACATTGACATATTATTTAGTTTGCTCATAAATTCGCGAAAATCGACCATATATGTATATATATATATATTTTATTAGTTTAATACGCGTTAATTGCCTATTAAAAAGAAAAAAAAACGAAATCCTTCGTACTTGAGCACAACATTTTTTACCATTATTTTTCCACATTACGGTTGTCCAATTAGCAGGAGGTGTAACATTCCTTGACTGCGGTGCAATTTATTGTTGTACAGCGGAATATTTTTTGGTCATTATGTCCGATCGTCGGTCATTTGATGAGAATAATTCCGCTTGTTGTACACAGAGACGAAGAAAACTAAGAATAATTCTTTCGGAATAAAAAGATAAAATATGTATTTAGCCTAAGAGCGGTGCTCTCTTTTTTTTTTTGTTTCGTTTTTGTCAAGTGACTCGTGCAACGTGGACATTATCGTACCGGATTAAATCAGTAAGATATTTGAAGCTAAATCACTTATAATCTGCTTAATATTTTATTCATTTCGTTTTCACGAATGAAATAAAAAATAAATTATATTATGTACACCCTAAAAGTAGACCGGACCTGTAAAGTCATCGTTGTACGGACAATTAACGCGCAAATTATTAAATCCTCACGTTTATTCGATCCCGAGTGGAGTGCGTTTTTGAAATACAGTGTTATCACAAATAGTATGATTCGTTTTTTTAAATATTTTACTAAACTCAAATATAACTACGTGGAACCGACGAAATTTTCAATTTTTACGATACCACATATTTTATTATATTTGATAATATTATATAATTGCACCTTACGGTGTATATTTCGGTCACTTGGCATTATAAATCACATCGGTCGATAGAAAAATCGAGATTATACGTTTTTATTCCAGACCTTTTCTTATTATTTCGCAGTCGTTTTTACATGATAATATCTTGTTGAATTTTTACTTTCACTTCGTTATTTTCAGAGAACACATTAAAGACTTTTTTTGCAGTACATCGCGATCGTTATAGTACGGTTTAAACGATTGGTTTTAAATGTTTATAGAAAACCAGCAGCTGTAAAAAAAAATATATAATGTCACGAGACTTTTTATGAACATATTTTATTGAATAGCATTTTAAAACTAACTCGTATAATCGGGTGCAAAACACACTACAACGTTGTACAAATAAGTACATTTTGTTGTTTTAACGAAAAATAATAATTCGACTCGACGTCGACGATGTGAATGATTTTCGAACGGTATTGAAAATGTGACGATAAAAATTCAGCAATCGCTCGGCCACAGACCGAGTGAAATATTTCGGTGTATATTAAAAAGTGTAATAAACGCAGACAGTTCGCACGGCATAACCTCCGCGAGGTCATTTTCGATTTCAATTTTGTTTGTTTTATAAACCTCTATGCAGGAACTTACATAAAATAAAATGAAATTTTTCGTGCATCTCGTTTCGAGCCCGTCGCTGTCATATTATTTTTATTATACTGATGATTGTCTCAATCGAATGTTATTTTCGCAGTATATACGTATATAAGTAGAACGTTTTTATTTCGTTTCTATTCGGTTTTTTTGTTTTATTCCATAGTCCGACTCCGACAGACTAATGCGTGGGGTTTAGAACTGTTTTTTTCTTCTCTCTTTATTCCCACCGATTTCCACGATTCCTGCAGTGGTCCCGATCGACCGTTTTAGAAACGTATCCTCCTATCCTGTGCTGCTCACGATAAATTAGACGATATTTTGTTCGTTTCTAGAGGAGACTGCGGAAAACGACGTGACCGAATTGTTGTCAGACGAATACCGCCGAATCGTTCAATACCGTTCAATTACGTCGTAATTGTTTTGTTTTTTCCATCGTTTTTTTTTTCGTAAAATTTTCATTTTTATTAATTCGCTCGATAATCGAATAAACTATTAGTCTGCACGACGACGACGACATTCCGAACTGATCGGAGTGCAGAAATTTCTGGTCGTCGTTATTTTTGTGGTTTTTTTTTTTTTAAATATATTTCTATTTTTTTCAATAACGTTTTTTTTTTTACGCCGTTTCTCCGGCCGCGAGGAGACGACGCGAACGGAGAAAGCTGACTGCCGCAGTATTTATCATCTCGTATATAAAAATATGTGGGAAATTGTGGAGACACGATTGTATAGGTATACACGTACTCGCGGATAGTTTATTATAATTATTTATATACGAGTACGCGGCTAGTGGACGGAGATTATTCGTCTTGCGCCTTAATTGAATGCGTATAGCCGACGTGATTGACCCGGTGGCGTGCAGCGTACACCGAGCAAGGTCGCGAATGCGAAAAAACGAGTAAAAAGCGCGTATGGAATACGGCGATAAAATGCCCCGGGGGATAAGAATCCAGAAAAAATATAAAAATATCGAAAACGCATCTAACCGCGGAGGTGGACTACGCGTAGGTTTTCTAAACAACTTATAGAAACGACAATATTGTTTGCAGACAATTCATTAATACAGCTGTGTCCAGGATTAAGGTTTATTGTGGCCCGTGGGCTGAAGTACTTGTCCAACACCGGGCGCGTGGTTTAAGGCCAAATAATCGTCCCGCAGGAGTTCAAAAAATATAATGCGCGTTACACGGAGATAAAAATTAATATATAATATTCTTTTACGATAAAATTTCGATTTTAATAATAGAAATTAATATATATATATTTGAAAAAATAAATTAAAAATTTCACGCGTTTCAACTAATAATTTGACAAAATAATAGTTAAAATAACGTGTTATTATTATACAACGTACGATTTTTAATATAGTCTCGCGCATTCTTTTGAACGAAATCTTCGTCCGGGAATCTTTCGCCGGAATATTGTAATACATCATTTTCTAAACTCGTTTTTAGTCATCATGATTAAATCGATCCTGCGTTATCGACGTTCAAAATCTGGTTTTTTTTTATATGTATGTTTTACATCGAAAATAGTACAAAACGATAAAAAAAATATATGTAAAGAACGAAAAAGTTAAATCCGTTAGGTACCCGTTTTTTGCGGGAGCCCGTGAACTCCAGCCCTCGCCTAAATCCTGCTTTGGGTACCATTGCATGATGCTCACAATACAGAAATGGCATTAGAAATCACGACCCCGACTTTATTTTATGTAATCCCGGGATATCGTCATTTTTAATTATCAATTCCGGGATCCCGGGATTATCCTGAAATGTATTAAGGTAGAATTTAAAAGGATTATTAATTTAAAAAATAAATATATATATTATTTTAATAGTCTTTATTATTTGTCTCGCTGACTAATATTATTTTTTAACATTCTGAAAATGCGTCTAATGTTTCATCTCAAAATATGCTTCTCAGTTTATTTTCTATGTACATAATCAGCAGCAAAAAACGCTCGTTCTCATTCGATGCTAGTAGGAGGAGTTAATAAACATTTAATACTTAAATGATAATTTTTAATTATGTCCTCCATTTTCAAATAGATTTATTTTTTTTCATAATGAATTTAAGTAAATCAGTTTTAATTTTCGAAAAATAAAATGATGGATTTTAGACATTTTAAATGACAAATAAATATCGAGATATGTTTTTTTATTGATCCCGGGATACATACATTTTTTTATAACAATTTTGAATTTTACAAACATGCTGAAAATGCGTTAGCAAAAAATTTACTATATAAAAAAAAAAATTAACATAAACCAACTATTATTTTTTCAATGGGTTCTTGCAGTTATTCTGATGGTCGAAATATTAATTTTGGCTTATTACTCTTTACCAACTATAACCCTTGAAAAGTATAAAACTTAATACCTAAATAAAATAATTGTACAATTGTAATTATTATATAAATTTTCAATAGCAGTGCTAATTTTACTTTAACTTTTTTCAGTACACACCTGTTAATATATAATTAAATAATTCTTTTTAATTAACTGAAACCGATTGGATTTATGTCAATTGTTTTATTTACTAAATTTTAATTCTCTCAGTACGAGTACATGTCATTATTGTGGTTTAAAAGTTTTTTAAAAGAAGTAAGTTTTTTTTTTTTTGTTCACCTGTTTCTTTGCAAAATTTATAACAGTCATAAAACAATATTGTCGGTAAAAAAATAAAGAAATAACACGCATTTTTTGCTCTTTTTTGTTTTTGTCGAAATTTCATTTTATCATTCCGTAAACATTGAAAAACGCCTGCGTGACATGACAATAAATGCTGTATATCGAGCGGATTTCGAAGTGTCGTGACCCAGCTGATGGCGCCACTATGCGCAATGCCTTTGTATTATTGTTATTAAATCATTCCAGGGATTTTTAATAAGAAAAAAAAAAATCATCAGATTTTCTCCGTGACAAATGGAAAGAATTTTATTTTTATTTTTATAATAACAATACGGGGCGATGGTGAACTGCAATATTTCGCACAATGTCAACGGCGCAATATTACACATATTCCTTTTGAGAAAAGCCTAGACAGCTTTGGGTATTACACGAGTTGACAAGGATAATTCACTAAAATATTTAAATAAAATAGAATATTATGGTACAACACGTTGGGTAATCAGGGAATAGTACGCATGATATTATGTGTTATTAATACGAAAATCATTTTATAAAAACGACAGCGAACCGTGGGTGTTGTGGATGTCTCTCAAATGAAGTATTTAGATAAAATTTTAAAGTTTTCCTATTAACATAAATTTGAAATTAATGATACAATAAAACGATCCTGAGCGGAGCTTCGGTGTAATACACTTTGTCGAAAAATTTAAAGTGGTAATAAAAAAAAAAAATTGTGACTTTAAATTGTCAATTGATTTTTGAGTAAAATTGAAATCTATGTCGTAAAAAAAATTTTAGCTATTAAAACCAAAAATTAATCCTTTTAGGACTTAAATAGGTCAACGTCTAACAATTGCTATAAATGGCCCAGAATTGAAACAAATTTGTTGACATTTTTTTTTATGTATGTATAGCGCATATTCAGCGTGTAAATTTCAAGAATCTATAGCACCATTATTTTGGTAGTTTTTTTTGTGTCGCGTTTTGAAACTATCGACAAAATAGTTTTTCTTCCAATTCTTGGATTGTTTTGAATTATGCATGAGCAAACTGTTGAAAAAATCTAAAAACGTTTCAAATAAAGTACCGACTAGGCAATTTGCTACCGGAACGTAACGCATGACGAGATCATCCGAGCATTCTTTCTAGTCGAAAATTTGTACACAGAAAAAAAACCTCTTTGTAAAACCAACAACTTCCTGGTTCCACTCAGAATCTAAAATAATATACTGTATATATGATTAAAATTATTATAAACGACAAAATCGTATTGAAATATATATGTTATATATTGAGTCTAATGTTAAAATATTTAATGATTTATACGGTATCGTTTTAAACGTATAAAAAGACCGTCCGCAGTAGGTACTTTATAAATCACATGGTTTTTAGATCAAATTCAATAAAAAAAAAAATAAAAATAAAAATTGATTGATATGTTGTTGAAGAAAAAAAAAATGTTTTATTTAATACGCCACGCGATATTACACTACTCTAAGAAAGTATATAAGGCGAAAAAAATAAAAATAAATAAATCAGTTGTCACTATTGTAAAGTAATTAATAACCCATTATTACGCCCACGACAGCTGCAGTGGCGGCGATGATAATAACGTTAAAGAAAGAAAGAAAGAAAAAAAGTACATCGTGTTGATGTGATAAAACGTATTAGAACGTGCGCCTATTGTCAGCTAACGATCAGTCGTGTATTTTATAGCAATGGCAGTTGTAATTCGATATATTGTAAAACAATTTTTCCCGTTTGCAACGTCATTGTTTTTTTTTCTCCTTTTTTATACGTTTGTATACACGAGAAATATCAGTCAGCTCTACTTTTCCTCGTGACCGGACGATCCGAAATTTGCACGAAATATATATATATATAAAATATATTTTTAACGAGTATACGAAACAATATAATCTTGAACAGTAGACGATGAAAAAAAAAAATCCTATCGCCCGGTAATTCGTTTAAAATTGTATCGAAACCGTTGCTTAACAGCGAAATCCATTAGAACGTTGTACATTCCGCCGAAATACACTGTACACGTATAAATCAACGTCGATTGTTTATTAATTTCTATATAATAACTAAAAAAAAAAAATCTCATAATTATTACGTCGTGTATAGCCGTTAGAGTATGATTATTATTCGCGAAAACCGTACTTGGACGGAAATTGCGACAATGCGCGAGAGCGGTCGTGGTGGACTCGGCGCGATATTTTTACCGAGTGTACGTTTTTATAGCGTAGAAATATTGAATACGATTTTGAAATTTTCACTTTATTTATAGGGTCGGCTGGGAAAACGGGAAATTTCGAAATGACTCTTACCGAAAAGGGAAAAATAATTTATGTTCTGTGACCTAAAATTCACAGCGTCCAGTAAATGCTGACTACCGAATGGAACGCTGAGATGGTTTCGTTTTTGAGATTGCACCTCAACGATGGAAATAGCACGAATTCCCTTTAGGATTTTGTAGGTTTTCAGTTCGGCGCGATTCGTTTTCGGTCGAGTGCTACTCATTTTGCTTTAAGGTGGCCTCACAAGGAAAAAATCGTACACCAAGTGAACTCGAGAGGAAGAAGGGAGCAAGAAATATTGACGTTACCGATAAGAAACATTGAAGCTATTTGGGATTTGTTTCCAAGGAGCCCGTGACGTCCTACGAGCGAACACTCATCAGCATATTGTAACGCTCAATGGCACGCACGTTGGTAATTGTTTTCAACATTGAAGTCTTTCTATGGACATTTTGATCAGAGTTATTTCAAAATCCTTTTTTTTTTGCCCCACTCTGTAATTTGGCATCGATAAAACTACTATTAAGGGTGTTGTCTCAAGTTATACAATATAAGAATAGTACATAGTCAATTATAGAAAAGTAAAAGGCTGGACACTAACTAGTTAGAACTCTAGAAGTAAGTTAAAGTCAATTTAATCAGTAACTTTTTGTAACTCGATCAATTAATTAATTTATTTATTAACGGCATTACACGATATGTTTCTAACATAACGAATTTAATAACGTTATTTTTAAAAGTTTGTTACAAAATTATTTTCACCTTTGGAGACATTCAATGGTTCCAGTAAAAATGGAACGAGTGAAGTGACAACCAAGTACTTCATGTTATTTCCAAAAAAAAATATATATATATTTATAAATATATTTTCTTACTCGTCTATCGCTTTTAATTTAGTTCAACGACGTCTTCCAATTCTCGTGTATGAAACGACTTGCCAGTGTTGAAAGATAAATATAACACTAGAAAAAAAAACGAGATTCTATTTCACACACAAACTACGAGTATTTCGAAGTATCTTTTCTTTTAAAATATAATTCGTATTTGTATAAATAAAAAATAAACAATTTAATGTGTATATTTCATATATATTGCCTTTTCGATGAAAAAAAAATTGATTTCTTTCTCTTTTTAACATCTAAATAATTTGTTTACCATCTCATTTGATTTTTTTTTAAGAAACTGATTTTCTAATCTAAGGTACAATATTTCACCAGAACAATATTTTATTTGAATTATAACTGATCTTAATTAGGTATAGTTAGAAATATGAACAGACTTGTCCGTCGCAATTGTGTCGAAATAATTTGTAAATATCAATCAAGGTATTGATGAGTATTTTTATTGGGAGTAATGGAGATTGATTGATCGTGAAAAAGAACAAATTCATTTTTTTCACTTCGATGAATATACGCGTGTATTGCACGTTATTGTTTTTTTTTTTTTGACGGATAATACCTACACGTATTTCCGTCGTTTGTTTGACATTTTGAATCAGTCGAATTCGAAAATATATAGAAAAAAAAATTATCATATATTTATATGATACAAAAACACATTGATGGAAATATGGAAATGCGATATTTTCTTTCTTTCTTTTGAACAGTTATCTGGTAAAACATATAGTCTGTAACGTCGTCGAAGGATTATAATATTTGATTGATTTTCGATTTGATATGAAAATACGGTATCTTTCTCATAGAAAAAAGTAAAATGGATTATTTTGAATTACTATAAGATAACGATTTTCACAATTTACACTGTTATTATTATTATGTACAATTAAGTATATACTAACGTAAAAAAAAAAATAAATAATAATAATTCGTTCGAGTACTTCATTAAACAGAGTAATAATTACCGATTATTTATAGGTTTTTGAAAAAAAAAAAATTATTCCTATGTAATCGCTATATGTTATTATATTAAACTCTTGACACGGTCTGTTAACGAGTATTTTCCATATTGTACAATTAAAATATAATATAGTTAGAATTAAATTTCTTTTACGTTAATGGCGGCGGAAAATTAATAGCGAAGAATATACTATATATTGGTATAAAATTACATTATTTATTTTTTAAAGTGTAACGGTGGAAAATCATAACGCCGACAATAAAAAAATACACATATTCGCAGTCACATTGCTTACATGGCGGTAAAACGTTTTTACGTTTTACAGAAAAGAAATCATTTTTTTTATGGCAATTTTATTTCATTTCGCAACTTTAATTGCGCCTTTCCGGGAAAATCGAAAATTCTAAATATTATAAATACGCTCATCGGTACCGCTTTGTTTTACCTATCCTAACCCCTAAACCCAACGCTTCATGGCGATAAAAGTATTTTGTTTGAATTTAAAAAAAAAAAAAAAAAATGAAATTAGATTATTAGTTTAGTAAAACACTGTATAATATAATCGTCATGAAACGTACCTACTATCCGTTTTAAAATTGGTCGATCGGAACGAAAAGAAATCGACGCGGTACGCATCGTTCAAACACATCTACTGGCGCGTTATCCTAGTCGACCGCAGTCGTTTTAAAGTGGTTAAGATACCTATTTTTGTCAGTATTCAGGTCCAGTATTATATTTTATCGTTTTAACGCGACGACGATTACGACGCGAGACGAATAATTTAACTCTATAAGACTCCTACGATTTTCATCAAAAATGACGCTCAGTTCAGACAAAAAGTTTTCGCGCAGAATAAATTACAATATTATACTTATATACTATAAAACAGCCGTCTCTTTAAATGTCTTCAATCCCCAAACACTCGTAAGCGTTTAAAAAATACAATTTTTACAATCCATTTTTTTTTTAAAATCTCATAAGAATTAAAGAAAAAAACTACTCTGTTTATTGCGCGTTATAGATAATATTGTAATTTATTTCGTGTGAAAAGCTAGTGTTCTGAGTACGAATTCGAGTTATCTATTCCCGGTGAAACGGTTTTATCGAAAACATTTCAGTTGTTTCTGTATATTTTCAGCGCGTTTTCACGGGCGTTGCACGGTCCTGCGTGCGTCCTCTTAAGATGAATATCAATTTCTTTATAAATCCCATGTAACATGCAAATTAAATTATAAATCCGATGCGTCTTTCACGTTAAAAAAACGGTTATATTATATATATATATATATATATATATATATATATATATATATATGGAAACAGTGGAATGAATTTTTTTTTTCTTCTACTTTCACTTACATCGACGACGTCTACTAAAAATGTTACTATTTATTGTTATTTGTTATACGCACTTTAATCCGCTTACCGGTTTATGACAATATTATACGAACGAAAACATCGATTTATACCGCCGTATTTCGATACGGCTCTTAATTGCACGCGATACGATACCGGTGTGGATACGCGCGACATATTTATTATTCGTCGTTACCGCAGCGAGTCTTTTCCTGGATATATATATATATATGAAAAAACCATTCATATTATATTACGAAAAACGATAAAATACAGGCATTTAATATATATATATATTACGATTTCTAACGACGCGCAATTTCAGTATTAAATATTTAAATCTGGTTGGAAAAAAAAAATTGAAAAAAAAAAATGTTTATAAATTGCATCCGTAAGGCAATCGTTTTAAAATTTCTTCTTACAGTCGTACACCTCCATAAGACACGATCCCGTACCACTTAACGATTGACGCACTTCAAAACTTTCAATCGTTTTAAAATTTAAATCACTATAATTTCTCATTCACATAAATAATAATAATAATAATAATATTCAGGCTATTTATTATAGAGAGCGTATAATAATATTAAATATTCGACCTTTTCAAGTCCCATTAATTATTATTTTAACTACGTGTTTTGCGTATGAAAGTTGACAAATCGACGGATTCATTAAAACCGGGCGTTAACGATTCCTTACTAAATATATTGTTCCTCGACGGAATTAAATCCTTTTAGCCACTGCAGAGTGCCATATACTTATAATACGTGAATTCGACTGGATATTTGCGAAAAAAATATTATTATACGTACATATATACGTATATATACATGGTCGGATTAGGTCGTATTCGTTCTTCTGATGAGTTTGTCCAAATATTATTTTACGTTCTCCGAGGATAAAAATATATTCGATATGTTATTATTTTGTAATACGCGACGATACACGTTGTGTTTACGCGTGATATAACGTAATCGATTTGTCGAATTTTTCAGCGTTGTCATATTTTTTTATGCGACTATATATTATTATATTGTGGTTATGTGGGCATGTCCGATGCCTTTATATATTTTATGGTGTGTCATTAGCGTTTTGTATCGAATCATATTGTTCGGGTTATGTTATGATTTTTAAAGCAAGCAATTCTTTGTATGTTCGGGTATCGGATGAATTTTACAGTGAATTTTCGTTATTGAATTTACGTAATCATGATATTCCGTTCTGAACAATCATAAACATATTTCATTCAGGTATTTGACAAACAGCGAGATATAATATAATTCGAGAAAACTGCACGGGACAAGCCAATAATAATAATTATTATTCGTTTGTTCGCGTTTCGAATATTCCAATGAAATTCCGGAATTCCGTGTCAACAATCTTCACTCCGTTTGTAAACATTTACGTGCCAAACATCAATTTCACGTTATTAGAATGCATTAAAATAATCAAATTTTGTTCTGTTATCGTCACTTATATATGTACTATAATAACGCGTTCTGAAATAAAAACAATTAAGAGAAGTGTATTTGAGAATACATATATTATGTTATTCAAATAATCAAAAATAATTGTATAAATCGTTTTTATTCGGTGTACCGCTACTATGGGTATTCATTCGGATGCGCTAGAATCGACCTGTTTTAAACTAAGGTCTGATTAAAAACGGTGTTTATTGTCATTGATTCGCAGGGTAATGTGTTGTATGAATGTATAAACGCCAATTCCTTAGAAGATATTCGAATTAAAAATTTCACGCGTTCGCCGTAAATAAAGTGATTTTTTTTTTTTTTTTTTGGGCGTTTATACATTTATACAACACATAATCGACTGCCTTATAATTCTAAGCGCTTAGTTTAAAAAACCGCGTGTTTCGTGATGATTTATTAGATTGAAAAAAAAATTTTCGGACGGACCACTAGTTTTCACGCGTAACGAAGTCCTTCGGTGTATTAAAATTGTCTCCTCTCCGACTGACCAACAGCAGCCTTAAGCATTTTATACGGACATAAAATCAAAGTATATATTATCATAGGTTTTTTTTTTCTAATAAATATTTTGACAATATTTACTGTTCGTTAACGATTTTCTCAGCAA
This sequence comes from Slavum lentiscoides, assembly GCA_032441835.1. Taxonomy (NCBI): domain Eukaryota; kingdom Metazoa; phylum Arthropoda; class Insecta; order Hemiptera; family Aphididae; genus Slavum; species Slavum lentiscoides. The sequence continues at coordinate 8,736,997 of CM063709.1, forward strand.
TCGTACATTTTGATCGCGTCTACAAAATCAGATTAGTATAAATAATACAATTTTTTTTTCGATTATTTTTAGCGAGTATTATTTATTTAAATTTTAACGAATTTTTCAGAGCGATTTTTAACGCGCGTCCTACTATTTTTTTTTTATAAAATTTTGTTTATTTTTTATGTATCTACGATTGTCGCGAGCCATATCTTAGTTATAAACACGACGTTTATGTACAAAAAAAAAAAAAATCTAACGAAAAGAGAAAAAAATCTTTCTCCCCGTTAACAACGCGCATCACTACTAACCATTGTCATTCCACGTTTTGTGTAAATACATCATTACACGCGCGCGCGTATGCGATAATAGCACACACCTAACGGTCGAATAATTACCGAAAACGTTTAAAAAAAAAAAAACGATCTCACGTCAGATGGGAAAAACTGTTATCGCGTTAGATTTCCGTTCGGTTTTCACTTTCCGCCTCCCGCCGCCGGCCAGAAAACCTCGTGTGCCGCAGGATAATGTCCTGGACGACTGTTATGTTATGCCGTCTTCGGGTCATTAAAACGCGGACACATTAAACAATACATCTCTGTCCGCGATTGTTGTTACAAAACTAGAAAAATACAAATTTTCTTCCTAAAACCCATTCCCGCACTTTCTCCTCCGGCGAAGGACCCACGGCGGCGGCGGTCACTATTTATTTTTCTCTCTCGCTCTCTCGGATGCGCTCGATTTATAAAACATTATTACGCAATAATAATAATAATAATAACAATAGTTGACGACTACGGCGTGAGATATGAAAAGTGCCGAGAATTTCATATAGTTAACGCGCGTGAGATGAAAAAAAAAAACGTTTATGTTTTTTAACCGGTTAATAATAAAAAAAAAAATATCCTATTGATGTTTTATTTATTTTATTTTCCAGAAAGGATCGTCCGCAAGGATGGGACCTGCAAACGCCGTGTCTGCATTAGCCATAATCATCGTAGCCATCACCACGTCATCGTCTATCGTTTCAGTTAACGGTGAGTAAACCGAAATCACAATACGCGCTGTATATATAGTTTCCGAAAACAAAAATGTTCAGCTCGAGCTGAAAAAAGCTGTGGCCTACTTTCAATTTTTATAATACGCAATATTTTCAATTAAAGTATATTTTTTAGTGATAAATTAAACAAAACAAATACTTATACTCGTATAAAACAATAAAATAATTACTCGTGTAGTAGATTTTGTTTTTTTATATATATTTATTATAATTTAGAAAATTATAATAAAAATCCCAAACGTCTGTTTTTTATTGGTGAGTTCAGTGTGAACTCTTTCGGGTTTTATCGCGCGTTCTATCCGCCAATCGTGTGAGCATATCTAAACAATTGAGTATTCCCCGTTAAAAATAATAACCGATTTTAAATTAACGTTGTATTTAATAGAAATAAATAACTATTAACTACACACGTCCGATGTAGAATTCCTCGAGTAAGTCTTCGTCATAAGCATTTTTTTTTTTTAAATAGAGAATTGGAGTAATGCGTTTGTTGTCGACCACAATAACGTTGAACGTGTTAATTAATACATTGACCCACGCACAATAATATTTTTAATCGACCTTCTAGTCCTGGGCGAGAAGGAGGGGAAATTTTAACCCGAAAACTCCCATTCCGCATATACGCCACTGAAGTCTAATATATCAAGCACAGGAAATTGCATTCTAAGGCAAAAAGGGAATATATATGTATTGATTAAACAATTAAGTAGGTAGGTTTCTGTTTTGTTAGCGTTTCGTTATCCCAATCGTCCCGTTATTTGTACCGAAAAAAAAAACAGAATTCAATCTCAGTCAAAACACGAAATCATAAGACACGCCTTCGTTTGGTATAATAATAGTCCACTAGCACCGTCAAAATACATATGCAATTATATATATTATATAATGTTTGTTACGGTCGTCTAAATTTTTGAGAAGTGGTTTCCTCATGAGACGTATTCATAAGATGTTTTTTTTTCTTTTAGAATTTTTGATTAATTCACTGCAAATATTGTGCATACTATGTTATACGATTGTGTTAAGTCTGATATATAACATATAATAATTTTTTAACGCCTTTATACGAATTATAGATTGCGTTTTATTATTATAATAATAATATTATTATTATTATTATTATTTTGACTGTTCGAATTATTACATACATTAACTTATATATATTATATATATTTAAAACACGTTAAGTATAGATTATACCTATATGTATATATATTTTTTTTAAAAGAAATATTTTTTCAAAGCCACCGGATATCTCTGAATATACGGCATACAATATACCGTATACTACAAAATATATATTTACATTTCTAACGGTAATCCGTTAAAATTTTTTTAGATTTTTACCATATATTTTTCGTTAAAGTTTTAGAAAAAATATAATACGGAGTTAACTATATATTATTTTTGTTACGGTTTTCTTAACAATTTTTCGGAATCTATAACTCGTAATTATCGCAATATTTTATATATCGTTAATTATAGGACGCGGTAAAATCGATAAAATGCTGAATATAAAACAAACAAAAAAACCCCCGTTTGAACGGTGTACTTCATTAAAAATACACTTTTTGAACAAGCCGAATATTACTAAAATATAGTCCGAAAATGATATTTGCGTGTTGATTCATGTTGAAAAAAAATTATCCGCCACGTTCATTAAAGTACGCTTGATTTTAAAATAAATTGTATTGTTTTCATAAAAATAATTTATATTCAACGAAATAGCTTGACGATAAATGCCAAATGTCCTAAACACAATACAGTATTCTAAAGAATTACCGAATTCTAAAAGTAGTAATAATTCCGTTTATACTTTACACTCTGGTTTAACAGACGGCCCGTTTCTTATTTCACACATTCTATATGATTTAATTGTAAAATACCGTCAAGGACGAGTTTATGAGAAAAACCATAACAACCTGGGAAACATATTATTATTTTTTGTATTTACACAGACACGAAATTATATATATTATATATACAATATTAATATTTTAATTGTTGCGTATACTTAGCATATTTTAGATTATACATTTTCTGAAATCCGCAAAAATAATTTCACTATCATATTATTTTGCATATGGCGTATACATTCGTATAAATCAAAAACCGATTCGATAAAGACGATAAAGAAAACGGGATGAATATCACAAATGCTTGTAAATACTGTAGGGACTTTTACGAATTTTTTCGGTTCCGGTTCAAGTTTTTCAACAAATATAATTTTTTGTTTCGGTTTCGGTTCTGGTTGATTAAATTTTTAAATTGTGGTTCCGGATTAGGTTCCGATTAACACGGGTCTCAATTTATTTTTCTAAACAGAAAAAAAAATAAACAAAACAAAAACGATCACAAAGTAACTTATTGAGCTCAATTTCAAGATTGAATATAATAATAAATACCGTTCAGTTACTCATTAATAAAATAAACCATAAACGATAAAATGTATTCATTATCTATTATTATTTTAAAAATGTCTCGAGTTCTCCTAATAAAAAGGAAATGTTAAAAAAATATTAATATTATTTGTTATACAATAACTGTCCGTTTTTAACAAAAACGACGTTATTGTTTCATTCAAATATTAAAAATAAATTAGAATTTTATTTGTTTATAACGTCAATATAATGAAGGACGCGTTCAAATATCAAAGGGAAAATTAAATTTATTGAAAACGATACCACGAAATATCGGTTACGTTTTGGTTTCGGTTACAATGTGGTTAAACGCCGTTCCGCGTTCCCGCAAAACCGGTTCTTTCGTCGTAGTAATATAAAAAATAATCGTCAAGTCCCATATATACGAAATACCGTATACATATATATATATCCGTATATAATCGTCAATTTATTTTTAATTTCAATGTTTCGTATAGGGCGTGGATCTTTTTATTAATATGTGTACAGAGAAAACGTTAAATTCCATTCTAGGCTGCATATTCTCGTTTTCTTATTAAATGATAATAATAGTTTCTGGTGTAAAATAATCTATAGGTAATTACTATGAACTCCGATAGAAATTTAACGGGCGCATATTATAATACTATATTATTTTAAACGTTCCCTCCTCCCACTCCATTGAAGATTACACGATATTATTAGAATATTGTCACGAAAATAAACGAGAGGAGCGTGAAGAAAATGAAAACTATCTCGACGGGCGGTGGCGTGGAAAAAATATTAAACCGAGGAAACTTGAAAAAAAAAAAAACGTTGGAAACAGATTAATTTAATAATCTCGATTTTCTCGTTATCAGAATACTATTTTATACGATATAACGGTCAGATTTTAAACATTTCGAACGTTGCGCGTGTAGTCGATGATAATATTTTATATTTGCGTGAGAGTAGTTTGTGTATTTTTTTTTCCTTGCTCAAATACAATTTTTACGAAAAGACTCGACTCTTCAATGAATTAAGTAACTTTAAGAAAAAATGTATAAAGGCATTTTTTTTTTTTACAAGTATTATACAGTCGACCGGGAATGATAATTTTTTTGAAAAGTAAATACACTTACGGACAGCATAATATCAGCAATATGTATTCGGCACCTGCAATTCTTGGTCTTGGCGGATTCGAGTTATTCGTCTATATAGGAATTATTTTAATAAATTATTCGAGTATCATTTTTTTTTTATAACATTATGCAGTCATTCCAAGAGCCCAGACTATTTGTATTCGATATAGAAGAAATGCACGACTAATTTCTTAAGATATTTATTAATTATAAACACATTTTAACGGCTCAAAATCAATTTCAATTGTATTTTAATAGTAATATTGCCGGATTAACAATTTTTCGATAATGAATTAATAGACATTACAAGAATAAGTTGTACGTCAATTTATTTATTTGTATAATGTTCCACGTGTAAAATGAACGCAATAAATCAGAGCATATACTATATTATTACAATTATTATTCCATTTCATTTAAATAGCTATAAATCGAATAACATTAAAAAATTATAGAAGAACATGGTCGATTTCGACGTTTTATTCAAATAAAATTTGATAGTCGCGCGATCAAAGCTTAAAATTAATCAATCGTAATCGACATTTATTTGTAACAAACACGTTTTATTAGGATTACGTTGTAAAAAAAAAAAGTCATTCGATTAACTAGAAATTGTGTCAGAACTACGGTAATAGAGACACTATATACGGATACAAAGCAGGTTACAAATTATCACGAAATAAGTAGTAGACAATTATATACAGAGAATTCGGGCAGGGCAAAGAAGACTTGGCCGAGCAAAAAAAAAAATAACGGATTTCTTCCCCGGCCGCAGTGCTTTACTCAAAAAACGATTTCGCATTTTATTCGAGCGATTACTTGCTGTTACACCTCAAAATATGCTTTTCTCATAAGTATAATTGAATCGGTCATTTCAAAAACAACATAAGTCAAATAAGTTTTATATTATTTTAGTGAAATATAGTCAAAGATAGACAATTTAAAACCACAAATTATGAATGTAATAAACCTCAAAAATAAATGTGTAAAGAGGTAAAAGTACAAAATAAGTTAAATTTCTGGAGTTATGAAGTTATTTGTGGTTTGTATAAAATTTAAATTTGATGACTTGTGTTGTTTTTGAAATGACCGATTCAATTATTAATTTGTACGTTAATGCATACGAATAATTACGAACCCAGCCGAAATTGATGTTTAAAATGTACCGTTTTATACGTTGTTAATTCATTTCGATTTTCGGTTGACAATATACGACAATATGATTGCGGTCTATTTTACAATAACGATGGTTGTGTGTATTGTAAAAAAAAAAAAAAACCCACTTGTTCGACACGTGTGTCGAAACAGTTTTTATTGTATTTAAGTAATGTAATAATAATAAACGTGTTAGTTATGCAAAATACGATTATTATTGGGAGTACGGGAAAGTCGTATTAATTATATCGCATTATAATATTATATAATATTATAGGCATACTGTTTTATTGTTATACGTTACACAGGGTCACCCGAATTTCACGTTACAAAATACAGGACATTTTATACAAAAAAAAAAAAAACCTACTTTAATCCTCATTGTTATAAGAAAAATGTATTTTACTCGACCGTATATATATATAAGAAACACGCGTATACGTGATATATAATATTATATTTTTGGATTATTTAATATTATACGGTTATAGATATAATACCAAAGAGAACAATAAATTATTCAATACACACAATACGGATTATGAGTCAATATTTAATAATACAAAATTTCAAATCAAAAAAATATTCAATTTTTGCTTTTTTTTCGTTTTTAAGTCTTTTTTTCTTTACTTTTACGATATCGTTTAATATGTCTTAGATTCCGAGCAAAGTGAAGAGAATATATTGGTTTTAAAACGTATTTTTATTATTGTTTTGTTTGTGAACGCTTTTTCGATGCTCGGATGATCTTGTCGTGCGTAACGTTACGGTGGTAAATCGATGGTACTCCGTTTAACACATTTTTCCAGTTTCTCTGCAGTGATTTCTTTCAGCTTAACAAAAAAAAAAAACCAAAAAATTGAAAAAATCGATAAAATTATTGACTATATTCCTTTTTGGGCCGGTTTTATCAACTATTGTTAAATATACACCGTGTTAGTTAACAGTTTGTTTAAATTTAACACCTGGCTGAATTACGTAAGTCTCACCGTTATATATTATTATTGTTAAATTCTATTTGTTAAGTAACAAAATGTTAGTTGGGTTACCAAAACGGTTACCTTGATTCTAACGTTCTCGTTGGTCGTCACGAAATGCGATAACTGATAAGTGATAATATAATATTAAAAATAGGCAAATATAACCCAATGTACTGTATATAGTGGATCTTTAAATCCAAAATTTTTTAAAATGCCGATTAAATTTTTTACAAGCCGATTTCGAGTGATTGACTTAACAACGTGTTAAGGTTAACGAATCTCGGTGAAACCTAATTTTCACTAATTAATTGTTAAATACAATTAACAAAACGTTAAATCGTTAACAAATGTTGGTGGAACCGGCCTTTTGACACGGGAAAACGTTCCGCGCGAGTTTAACGAATATTCCACGAGCAGAAAATTGTTGGGTTTTAGAATCGCGCGGTTCATCGTTAAATAATAACAATATTATTATTAATTAATGACAACAGTGATATTTTCCACATTACGGAAAAAAAGTATATATATGATATCGTGTGCGAACGGACAGGGCGCGAGCGTTTCGAACGTCACGATTAGAAAAACATCAGGTGTGAAAGCGCAGTTTAAAGACTCCTGTCATTCGACGATTCAGTACATAAATATAAACTCTCGGAAAAATTGACGGAAACATCATTGCTGACGTGTGCTATACAACAGTATTATTAACAGTTATAAAGTCGAGGGAATTAAGAACTTTTTTTTATTTCTTAAAACATTTAAACGTCATATTTTCGTTTATAATTTTTAGTCATCAGTATATTAAATTTTTTTTCATTACATTTCTATATTGACACGATTGTAAAAAAATTCGACCGGCATTGCGTTTTTCGCTCACAAAGATCAATTAGTTTAACGCATTTCCGAACGTTCCGGCGTCTTAACGCGCCGACAAAATGATACAGCCGGACGATGTCTACACATAAATAATCCGTTCGGTATATATCGGTTTTTTCCCACTCTTAATATGTTTTTTGAAAATCGACTGTGCACGAACACGTTTAATTGACCGATACGGTTGTTTTTTTTTTTGTACATAAATCCACCAAGTCGGTGTATTATTTTGTGTATCATACACATTTTATACACACGACACCGATACCGCGACCCAGATATTCGGTATAATTTCTAGGTTATACGCGGGAGACAGTTTATCACGGCGTAACCGCTTAAGAGACGGTCGGTCTTTGGATACGTACGTACACTTTATAGGTCTTCTTTCTTCTTATTCTTCTTCTCAGTGTTACAGGCACATTGTGCGCACTATATGGTAATCGATTCGCCGCCGTGGCCAAATGGACAAGAGTCTGCTTGGACGGGAAATCGGTCAGACAATAATAGATAACTTGTTCGTTACGATGCGTTACGACCGTTTCGATTATAATTGCAATGAAATCGTATGAGAAAATGAAGCGCAAAAACAAAAACGTAACACGCAATCATTATCATTTGACGGGCTTTGTCGTTATTTATATTGAATTCAACTAACTACGCGCGAGGTCGCTTAACACGTTTGTGGAAAGCAAAACTTTTTTTGTTAAAAAAAATATATATACCTTAAAAAAAAAAATCATCTAGAAATCGTTGATATATAATATAGTATGGTGTTTTCAGTGCGTTAGAGAATTTCACGCGAAAATCACTGATCCGAACGTGCCAATAAAACGCGCTGCAATAAATAAATATAAAACTAAATTACACTTGTTAATATTTTATAAATAAACGCGATTTAAAAAAAAAAAGTTTTGGTTTTCGAAATTGGCGTTTTTGAAGATGTAGAAAAAAAATTTTTTTTTAACATAATATTTACAAAAATTCACTCTTGTAAAGAACGATTTCGACAAATATTCCAAGTATACGAGGAAAAAGAATTTGCGAATGAGTATATTCGAAATAATTTTCGTAATCGCAACATTTGTTCGAATAGTGCGTGTTTAGTATTTTAAAAATATTTGTCGTACGTCACGGGATTTCTATAAATAATATTTGCAATTTTTTTTTGTTTTCGACCGCCTGTTGATTTTCGACTTAATGAGAGAACAGTGAATGTTTGGCATAAACAAAAAATATATATATAATAAAAAATTCGATAAATATTGTAGAACTAAAATCGTCTCTTAAACGTAGACTTAAGCAGTACGACGATATCGACCTGCAATCATCGCTAGCACAATAAACTTATATTTTTAGTGTAATTAATATTCATACGAATCGTAATCGAAAAATAAAATGGTTATTTTCGGTTGTTTTTTTTTAATATTTTCAAAAAGTATTCTTCGAAAATAACAAAAATACAAACCATATTATTTAGAACACGTATTTAAATATCTATATTGAAATGTATTTATAAATCAGTATACCTATTCGAATATAATTATTACCTTAAATACTTATATGTCTTACACCATATACCTGACATTTTTTCTTTATATAAATTATTATATTTATCTCCTTTAAAATTAATAAATAAAAAAAAAAAAATCATCATCCTTATTTAGATTTCTTCAAGGACTCCTTATATACAATCATTAATTACTTTAAATACTATAATGTTTTACACTCCATACCTATTTAAAATATTTTCCTTCGTATTTATTATTAATAATTTGCCTCAATTATAGAATTAAAAAATACATTTTTTTTCTTCTTTCCCTTGCTAACTTTATATTACAATGTACACATTTGCTTTTTTTTGCCACATTACTGTACTATTATATATATATTTACCTGTCAATTGGGCTACCACCCGTTTTATTTCCAAAAGAAATGATAATAATAATAATAGTGTAAAATATTTCGCGGTAATGCGAATAATAAATTTTATTTCTCGAAAAACTCATATACAAGTCGCGAAAAATCGTATAGTTATAAAAAAAAGAAACCCGCCGGTTAAAAAAAAAAAAAAAATGTCACAGTGATGTTTGAAAATAGCGACCTCAACAATTTTATTCGTTCAAAACAATTTAAACGTAAAATTTAAAATTCTAATGTGTTTTGTGTTATTTACGCGTACGTTTGTGTTATTGTTTTAAATTACCTACGAAGACACGATTACACGCGTATGACTAAAAATTTCAGCGTTAAAATACGTCGGTAAGCGCATAAAATGTGCGATTTCCGTGATAATTAATAATCAACTCGCACGCTATTATAACAGCTGCAGTTTGATTTATAAACGATAATAATAAAAAAAAAAAAAAATGTCTTTTGTAAATGGTCGTTTTCCTTTTTTAATTAAGTTCCACTTGCACGCGTTTTGATCCACCGCACACACAATCTGAACTCGGTTTTGAACTCGGCGTCCAGCGGATTTGGCTTTTTACCGACGACTATTCTGTGTTACGAGTGTATTTCGTTTAATTGCGTACGTTAAAATACGCGCCTTCTTTCGGCCGGCTATTTTTAACACGTACACAAACGCTCGTATGTAATTACTCGGTACCTTCAGAAATAAAATAATTAATCGCGTGCAGCACATCAGGTCTCTCGCGATTTATTATCTTTCTCGTCCCGAGCGTTTCATCTCGCACGTACCGCGGCGTTTCTCGTCCACAAACATTATTAATATATTATTACGTGGAATAGTCTTTTAACAAAAAAAAAAAAAACCGTTAGATGATTCTTTTTTTCCAATTTTTTTTTTCTTTCTTTATACCCAACGTATATACACGAACACGATACATATGAGCTCTCCGAACAAACTACTTTCAATTTTTGCCGTTCTTCGTGGTACACGCCAACATATTCATTTCATTAAACGCAATTAACTTGTTCCCTAGCAGATTGTTATTTCGAAGACGATTCTCTAGTAGATTTTTTTCTCTCGTGCGAGTCGCACAATGCACACGAAATAAATAAAACGTGTCCTCAATATTATTACAGTACACGCGTACAGGGTTCTGGTATCACGCGGTATTCGAATTTCACGTATTAAATAATATATGATTGTGTGTATTTCATTAAAAAAAAATCGTTAGAAACCTCGGGCGTCACCGCGACGAATTTTACCCGCGATCTCTGTTAAATTAAAAAAAAAAAAATAAAAATCGGAAACGATTTATAACGTACAATATTGTATTTACGAAAAATCAGTAAAACGACACATACACGTATGCATATGCCCCATCGTATTACAAATATTATAAAATATGCAAACGGAATTCGATCGAATTTAAATTATTATTTCTATTTTATTTTTAGCAAAATTATATAATTTTATTATTGTTATTTTTATTAAATTGGTTATTCAAATGTATTTTATTATATTTATTTAACACATTTTAGGTCGATATTGTTAAATTATGATTAATGTCACTGTTATAATAGATCTTAATTCCATTGGGAGTTGAAACGTAAAATCAATATTCCTACTTATATTTCAAGTACTATGATTTTTTAAAACTTTAATTATTTTAACTTTAATTTATTTATTTATAAGCGAGTATAGTTATTAAATATATATCGTTAAATCGTAATCAAATATAAAGTTTTAATAATCAATACCTGATATTTAAATTATTCAGCGAAATGTAAAAAAATATATATATATACATATGTATATATACCTGTATAACTGTTGTGTTTGTTTAAAATATTGCTTCGTTATATATTCAAGAACGTTATATGATATCAATATATCGATTATTATATTTTTTTAATATATAATATATATGTTTTAAATGAAATAAATTCACTAATTTTTCAATGACAAATTTAATCAGACAATATTTATAACGCGTACGATAATTTACAAAAAGTATTGGATATTTTAACCTCGTCTCGTATCCTTATTTATACATATATATACACATAAAATAATAATACTGATTACGAAAAACTGGAACTTGAAAAACGTTCGTGGTTTGAAAGACGCATCATCATCGAATCTCCTACAATATTTTGAGTTATCTGTAATAAGTCTCGTGTTCAGAAAAAAAATCTCGATTATTTATTTCATCAGTATATGTAAATAAAACGAATTGCCCACAATGAGTGTTTTTCAATCGGATAACCGAAAATTTCGAATTTACCACTAACGTTGTTCGTCCGTACAGATTTTCGAAAATACTTTTCATTCATTGTCATTCGATTCGCGGAATCCGAGTATAACCAGCCGAAACAATAATGTTTCAGTAACTGTTGCTGCGATCGGTCGTCATTTGATCGTTACGCATGACCGTTCATGCATTCGTTTATGTAAGGGCTAAAATTAACCGCTGCTGTTAAACCGACTTTCATTATTTGAACGCGTTTATTTAGTAGGTATTTATGCGCACGGTGTTTGTAAAAAAAAAAAAATTATTGTTTTTTTTTTTTTAAATACTGAAAATCCTCCTTTAATAAAACTATATTTTTGTTAATAGTTAAAATATTTCAAAAAAAATTGCCTCGATAACGTTTCAAATACTAAAAATAAAATTATAGAAATTTCAACATTTCGTTTAACCGTATTTCCTACGTCGTTGGTGACTGGTGCGGAGTAAACTTTACGTACTTACAGGATAGGGAATAGAGAAAATTTAACAAATTTTATTACTGAAGAGTCGTCAGTAATATACGGTTTTTTTTCATATCAATCGCCATTTTGAAAGTCAATTATTAAAAGTGATAATATACATCTAAAAAGTGTACCAAAAAAAAATAATAATACGGGAATTTTATACCGACTAATTGTGTGTTTAAAATATTTCGCCGAACACTCGAGAATAAAAGTATTCGAATAAAATGTAATTAAAGTGCTATTTACTTATACGTCGTGTTGGTTTTCCGTATTGTTTTCGGTTTAAACTTTTTTATGGAGAAAAAAAAAGGCACAGAGTAAGTCGCATTACACGCGAAACTTTGTGATTTTCGCAACTAAATCTTATACCCGAAGAAGCGAAACATCAGCTGTTTGCGAAAAACAAAAAAAGTTGTCCGATACGGAACGAACTCAGACACCGTGTTTATCATGATAATATCGATTTTAGTCCGCATCGTCGATATAATGTTATGATAATTGTGCTAAACTCGATGACTACACAAGTAGATTACGACCGGATGCGGAATATAGAAATTTTCCTACTCTTGAAATTCAACGTACAACGGAAAATTAATCGGTAAAATCACGTGAAAAAAATATTGTCTTGGGAAATGCGCTATTGCCGTTTTTCGATTCGGGAAAGCGATAAAAAAAACAACCGTTACCCGTCCGTCAAAAGAGATTTTTCCTGCAAAAAGTGATTTCCGCGTGGGAAGGGGTGCGAGGGTCCTGCGCGCTCCTATATTAATAAAACAAAGACGTCGACGAAGGGCTTATGTGTTATTTGAAAAGTTCTGAGCTGGGTCGGCCGTGTTAAAACGCGGACTTTTACAGCCGAGACAATACGAAATGAAAAGCAAAAAAAAAAAAAGAACAAAATAGGGAAAACGACGACGACGGCGACAATTTTGACGTAATAATCGCGGTCCACTGACGCGATTTCCTACGGTAAATCGCGTATATTTCACGTAAATATATATATATTATAACAGTGGATATTATGTTCAGTTATTCGCATATTGAAGTGTACCGAAATGGTGTACTTTATACATAATAATAATAATGTTTAGACGCGTACGTTATACGCACAGTGTATCGACAATAGTGCAGAGGACACGCGAATTTTCCGATCGATTGCGCGGTTACGAGTAATTCGAATCGAACAAGGGAAATACGGTTTTACACGAGTCTAAATAGTTATAATATATACACGTGACTCGTCGAATAATTTCCATAGGTTTTACTCGAATAGGACCACACGGGCAGACGTACCTACTTATATTACAGTGGCGCCGAACGTATTGAAGCGATAGCTTCGTATAATAAAATGGGACGGTGGTCTTATTGGTACACTTGTTTTTGTTTTTACATAATATACTAAATAATTGATAAGTTATCGATATTGTGATTAATAGGAGTTCAGTTAAAAATTATTGGGTCGGTGGATGTGTAAATAGTTCGATTTCGCTTCACTATATTAAATTTATATTATTCGGCGCCACTGCAGTTATATCCGTCTGTGTTCGCATTTTGTTTTTCTTCCGCTTGACGCGAAGATTTCCATGACAAGAATGCGTTTTAAATATAATATTAACGACAAACTTTTTTTTGGAGCGTTTTTCCTGTGGGGGGGGGGTTTAAGTTTTAAGACGGCATTTCTTAAACGTTTTTTTTTTTTATTTCTTTAGGTCGTTTTAAACTTATTTCTAGTAATATTACGGAACGAAAATAGAAATTCACCCGAAATTAAAGAGCATATTATAATTTTCTACCAATCAGGCACCTGTATTAGTAGTATAAACTTATTGATTTTTAAATGAAAACGATTGCCAAACTTATGCGGCACGCTATTGTGTATTGCGCACGTTCGCGAAATGAAGAACGAGTTTAGTTTTTAAGTAACGTTAGAAATTATATGAAAAAAAAAAATTCCTATTCTTTTCGTTTAGATACGTTCGTCGGGTGTCTTAACGTCACTCGTCCGTCTTGTCATTTCCATTCCGTTATAACGCTGAATCCGTGTGGTTGCGATATTATCCGTTATAAGGTGACCGTCGATTATTTCGCCGAGGATATGTGAAAAGAAGAAAATAGACATGTGGAAGCGATAAGAAAAGGAAAAAAACAGACATATTGAAGCGATGAAAGATAAACGAAACAGTGCTATTGATGAAGAACTTAAAACAATTTGGAAACGAAAGAAAAAGGAAATAACACGCATAAAGAAGAAACTCAAAGAAAGCAGAATGTACGGGACGAAAATTTAAAATCGAGAAAAAAAACTATTAAAAAACGTGTAGTGAAAATTGATTGTACAAGTTTTGTATTGAGAGAACGAGTTCATTTAAACGACGACTTAGAAAGAATTGCGCGGATACACGGAGGAAATGGATGAAATCGATAGCGCGTTTATTGAGTTTAAAAAATGAATTAGAAGAAATGCTGGTGGCCATTATATAAAATCACTTTACTGAATGACTACATTAAAAGTACGCGTGTTTGAATTTTGTATAAAAAAATATATTTTGAATTCGGATTAGATATTAATGAGTTGTTAAAATGTTTAGAGTTGAGCGCTCGGCCACGTGAGAGATGGCCAATTCAAAAAAAAAAACAATCACTTAGTCGTGTGACGAACCGTGAAGGCTACATATAGACAACTTAAGACATCGAATTTTTACTGCAAGACAAATTACAACTATATCCACGCGACGTCTGAACACTTTTTTTCTAAGTATTCCAAATATTTCTGGAAATTATTTTACACAAGTCCGTTGATCATTGATACCGATTCACTATATTAAAAATATTTCGATTATTTTCTAACGGTTTAACGAGAAATTCATCGCGATGATCCGGATATTCCATCCAAACGTGGTTATCAATGATCCACTGTCTACGCGATAAGCGACCACGAGTGATACCATCCGTGTAAATAATAACCATATACCGACGACGGACGAGGAAAAAAAAAACCGAACAGGACTATGAAACTTTTACGGATTTCTGAAATTCACACCGGTTTGAACGGTAGAATTTCCGGTCTAATGTTATATTATATTCGTTATTATTATAATATTTTTCTAGTATTTAAACATTTAATTAAATAAAAAATTGTATTACACGCAAAATTATTATTTGGCCCGCTTGTTCTTTCTCTTTATGCCGTAGCCAAGGAGGGTTTAAGGTACAGACCCCCCACAGAAATGTTTTCTTAAAATAAAATTTAATGATTTATATTCTATTATTAGTTTATTTTTATTTCATTTCATATTTATACTCTCAGTCCCCCAAAAAAAAAATTTGCTGGCTACGGTCTTGCGGTGCACAGTGGCAGGACGATGCGACCGCGGTCGATCGGATATTTTTAGTCGCTCTTTTTTTTTCGCCATTCTTTAATATAACGCCGTCATTGGAAATCGGTCACACGTGCCTTGCAGCCGTCATGTAAAATATTGCGCAATCCGTACACCGTGAGTATAGTTAATACCGTTGAGAAATATCATTGAGAGTCAATCGAGAAAGAAAAAAAAAATCTTTTTTTCAACTATAAGAGAAAAAAATAAAAAATCGTTACAAAACGCGTCTCGTCCGCGGTATAAGCACGGCCCGTAGCTGGTACGCCGGAAACGAGCGCGCGCGTATGTACACACAAGCGATTACTGTGACGTGGTACTACTGCGCTAGCGCGCGCGCAAACAAGGCGGAAATTCGTTTACGCAACAGAGAAATAAAAGTAAAATAAAAAATCCACGAGCAAACGTACACGTTCCTCCTCAAAATAAATTTAAAACAATTATTTAGTATTTTCGAAATCCCGTTCCCGGATTGTTTTCACATGAATTTCAATATTTTTCCTTCCCTGCATTTCATGTACACACTTAAGAATGTCTATATTAGTCGAATTATATGGTTTAAAAATATTCTTAAACGTAATACGTACGGTGTACGATTTTATTGTGGTAGAAACGTGTGAAAAATATTATAAACTCATTTATTTCATTTTATAATTTCCCTGTTGATTTGTCCGTTTCTATTTTTTTCTTCTGATTTATGTTTCTGCTATTTTCGAACTTTTTCAATATCCGAACAATCGTAATCGGTAAATGTACTTTTATCGTTTAATACGACGCAGTATTATTAGACGAACTTTTTCGAAAGTCTTATACACAAATCAAATGTACAACCGTTTGGAAATGTTTGATTCGTTTAAACGATCCCATATATAGCTGGGGAACCGATTCGGGTATCGATTTTCAAGCATCGTCAATCTCCTGAAACCAGTGGCGGTTATACATGATGTTCAAGAGGGGGGCGAAAATGGAGCTAACCCCCTCTGCCGACGAAACATCTACATCGACGAGTAATAACCAAGAAGAAAGAACTATTCATATACCGAGACGAAATGCAGATGTAAAAAAAGGAAGAACAACGTGCATGGAACGTAAACGAAATAACAATAAAACGGGGAAAAGAAAGTACTCACCAGATAGCGCTACGACACAACATAGAGGGCGTGGCAGAAAGGCGCATATAAATAGCGGTCAGTCTCAAACACACGCCGCAGTCAGACGCGAACTACGTTGTTCGCGTCTGATCGCCGTGACTACACTGAACGGTCCGCTGGTTTCGTATCGCTATTTATAAGCGCCTTCCTGCCACGCCCTATATGTTGTGTCGTAGCGCTATCTGGTGACTACTTTCTTTTTCCGTTTTATTATGGTCGTTTGACGCGCTATGTCGGTATATATGGGTGTTTAGTTTGACGCTGACCGAGCGACCGATCGTACGCACGTGTGCAATCTTTATTATTTATTTATTTTATTATTATTAATAATAATATTATTGCGCGTATTTCAATGAAAGAAAACGGACCATAAAAATAACGTAATTAGGCCAACTTACATGACACAAGTCGGTGCTGTTAGGTCAGAGATATACTAAATTAAAAAATATCAAATCCCATGAGGAGGAGGGAGATCCACATCTCACCCCCCTTATAATCGTCACTGCCTGAAACATAACATATTATAGTACATACCTGTTTCGGTTTTTTTTACTCTAAATTTTCTTTATATAAACTCGCCGTGTCATTTACCATTTTAAACGAAAAAAAAACGCCTTTTTTCCCCCAGTATAGTGTTGTTTTTTCGGCGTAGAATTACAGGGGTGACGTACCTGTAAATCATTGAATATTTTAATATGATACGTATGGCTGCAATACGCTTATGATGTAATCGATAACACGTATTTCTTGTCAATTTTTTTATAAATTAATTTTCTTGTTAATAAACGCATAATATAATTCGTTAATTATTCATCGCGCTGTACTACAATATTCTGTTGCATTTATATTTCAGTAAATTTTCGCATCTCCGAAAAATAAAATGTATTTCGGTAATTGATAAGACCTTAATGGTGTTTTTTAATTCGGCGTAAACTGAATATTATGTCAAGACGGTGTTTTTTTAAATTATGTAAGACAAGAAATGTTGTGATTTTTTCTGTTTTATTTTTTTTAGACTTCAAACTAAACATCAACCACTTTTGTACGAACAGAAATTCGATTATTTTTAAATTGGATTTTTCCTTTACTGAAAAAGTTGCTTTTTAGATGGTACGTTCCCCTTTTGTACGCCGACCGTTTGTTATAATAAGTATTTTTTTTGACCCTATATTTTTCAATCTCAGCGAATTTTATTTTATTCGTGAAAACTTTTTCTCGTAGAAGAAGTTCTCGTATTTTTTGATAAGCGCGCTATATGTTCCGAGAGTATTTAATACTTTATCACATAAGTCTTTTGATTTTTTTCAATACTCAAGCGCAAATAAAATTATGGAAAATTTTCATAAAATCGTGAAAAATCTGGTTAAATTTGCAACGTAACGTATGGTTTGATCTTAAGATTTGTAATTAAATTTTTTTTTTCGATAAATTTTGATCGCAAATATTTAAAAAAAAAATCTTTCGAGATAACAATTTTTTATTGTGTGAAGTTTGAATTTAGAAAAACTAAAAAACTAAAAAAAAAAAAATTGAGTTCCACTCCGTTATTAAAATGCGATTTCTTTTCAAATTTAAAATTACAGTACAATTCTATAACGACATTCGATCGAACGATCCACTCGAACCGATGCTTCTTTTGCATTTACGGCTCGTAACATGTTTTTTTGTAATCCACGTCCACCACAAACATAATGGAACTCGATTTTCCTACTGGTAGTGCGTTAACCGTGTTTTTCATTTTGTTCGAAAATAAACGTTTTCGATTCGGTCATTCGTCGCTTCGGTGAAAATTACTCATTGAACAATATACTGTACATTACGTTTGACAAATATTTTAAAACCAAGCAAACACATACAAATATATATTTTAATCGATACATTTTGATTTTTATCGTTAATAAAGAAAAAAAAAATTCTGTTTTTTTTTAAACTTTTATTACATATATATAGTATAGCATTATTCCTGTGCATTATCGCAGAGTTAAAATATTAGTTTTTATCAATTTTCTCGTCCTATTTTCTATGTGCGTATAATTTTTCAATTAATCTTATACGTCGATTTTCCTATGATACGAATCAAACTGATATATTATAATAATAATAAAAAAAAATATAGACTTTCATTTCTCAAGATTATTATTATGTTATCAGTGGCGTAGCCAGGGGGGTTTTGGGTGTTTAAACCCCCATTGCCTTTTTTTTATACTTTTTAATCTAATAAATGTATACAATTTATACAATTGTATATTTCATTAATTCTAGTACCTACTGCAAAAAAATATGATATATTTTGTCATTTTACAAGTAATTTGTGCATTGTGCAACAAACTTAACAAAAAAGCTTATAATTTCATTTATACTTAAACCCCCCATTACATAATCCTGGCTACGCCACTGTATGTTATAATATTCGTTGTGGTCTCGCCGACACAATGGAATCAGTTGCTTTTGCGGACGGAATTACACCGCGCGGTGTAGCGCCAGTGAACATCGCGACGACTGCCGCGTGTACAACGTTACGCGATATTGATTTCCAAACAAAACGATGTCGCGGTGGCGGCCCCTTAAACGCCCGCAGAAATTTGTCTAAGGGAGGGGCAAACGTTTAAAATATTATAAAACTATATGCAGTGGGATGATTTCGGGCAATTTTTAACATTAAAAAAAAAAAAAAAAATGTTTAAAACAAAATAAGAATTTTTAATTCTTTATTTTAATTAAGTACAATACGATGTATTAATGTTATTAAAAGAGTTTATTACTTTTGAAAATACAAACAAAAAAAAAATCTTAAACGCCTCGTATAATTCTTCTAAAACGAACAACAATTTCATCGTAAAAATTATTTTTATAATGATTTTGTGAACGCATATTCATCGTGCGTAGAGAGCATCGAGTCTCTTGTCAGTCACGGTTGAGCGCAGCCGTGTTTTTAACCTCAGCATCGTGCTGCCGAAAGATCGTACAGCATCACAAGTAGTCACAAGTAGGGAAGCTGTAGAAGACTTATGCAAATTTCTGAGGACATTGATGGATAAAATAATTTTCTGTTTCATTCAATAAAACCTCTTCTGAATTTTGAATGTCTGTATTTGTATTAACCATACTTGCAAATCACGGGGATTCGGCTGGACAATTTCCTAGAATACAGCCGTATTTTTCTGCATTTTTTTTTTCAATAAGAGATTTACACTGTTTTTCATCAAGTTCTTTCATATATTTTGGTGATCATTGAAATAAAGAATATGCTACTTCGTTTTTCTACAAAAAAAACTTTCATTAAGGGACGATACAAATGAATCGAGATATGGAATGATAATTGCCTCGGCCCGTGGAACAATTTGCATGTTCGTAGTTAAATCCGGTTTAGACAAATCGAATACAATGTTATTATAATACGATATTCACTATATGTGAGCATATATATATAACTACATTAAACAACACGATAATACAAAAATAAAAATTATTTTTAAAAATATGCATTATAATAGTTTCAGGCACAGTAAATAAGTAGTAACGATATTTGATTTTAAATTCTAAATAATTATTAATACGGATAATATTATTTAACACTGTTAAATAATATTATTATATAATTAATTGTAAACCGTAAGGCAAAAATATAAAATTAAATTTCTTTTTTCTTTTTGTGATTTCAGTTTTTTGATAATATATCTCTATTATATCATACATTATATTATATCTGTATAATAGATGTCTACAGATTTCTTGAACATGAAAATAAAAATTAATCATACCGCGAAACAGACATTTCCAAACTGCACATGAGTTGATTAAATTTTCTTATGAGTTGATTTTCTTAACCGAGACGGTCCTATTACTTATTTTAGTGCTCTGTCTTAAAGCAATAAACTGAACGCATAAATTGTTTAGTATTTCATTCGTCTCGTGTTGTTACTTCGTTATTTGGTCTTTGTTTTTGAAATAACAAAAGAACTTAATAGAGTTTAAAAACATAAGACAAATCGATATTAATATTCTTCTTTGATGCGCCCATTATATTATTATCTCACAAGTACATGAATGCTACGAACGACGTAGTACACTATAATTACTGTTAAACGATGTAATACACTATAATTTGAGTGTAAAACGATGTTTCTGATTACTTTTTTCTATGATTTAATTATTGTTTATAACATCGGTTTAGTTGCAATGCGAGAAACTAATTTCGGCGTTAAAAAAATCTTAAAGATCTTCCTAATATTCTATTTCATTGTCCTTCTTTATCGGATAAAAGCTCTATTTCGTTTTCTTTTTTAAAATTCCAAAATGTGCCCTTTCTATCATTGAATCTGAACGTGAAAATGTAATTATTAAAATTATTTCTTTTATTCTGGGAGCTGGCTTTGTAATTTAATATTTTGTTGTTTGTACTAAATTTGTTTGTTCGGTATATTTGGGTTTGTTATCACTTCAAACACGCATTGTATATTTGTAGAGATAAATTGCTAATGCAAAATTTAAAAAAAAATCATATTGTTAACGATTTGGAAGTTATAAAAATAACGCATTGTGCGTCGTACGCGTATAATTTATAATTATATAAATATACTCTCGTCTTGTGTATTCACATTAAGACCGTTGTCCGCTTGTGAAATGTAATTATTTAAAAAATACAAATGCATTTCACCTTCACGCGTATAATATTGCGGTGTTGGTACTCTAAATATAATAATGAAAAGTAATTTCAACATATTTTTATTACCCGGCAGACACAGAAAGGTTAGGAAAATTTAAATTGGAAATTATTTTCTACACCAAACACAATAAAGGAATCGACGAAGATAAGTTCGTAATTGAATTAGGCTTTTCATTATTATAATATATAATATGTAGTAACGCACATTGGCATCATTATAAATGATTGCCACATATCTTTCGTATTATTCGAAGTAATAATTCCGAACTGAAATTGGTTATTAATGGAATTTGACGAGGATCACGTAACAATATACTTCTCTATTCGATGACAGTAAGAAAAAAAAAAGAAGATCTATTTTCTTCGAACCTATCACACAACAATATTGCATCCCGCTTCGCATTACTGAATCTTAATTTATTTATTTACTTTATCATTATACACATTGGTTGGCGTAACATCATTTTCTAAACGCGTTATCTACAGGCTCATCTTAGATTTCCCACTAAATTATTATATATACGAAACGTGTTAAACCATATAATTTGATTTTTTTTGATTCTTCGAATCACAAGAATCTATTGCGGTAAAATGCATTCTCTTTCTTCTTTAATTCCGTTTATACTAAAATTTATTTTGTACAAGTAAAAAGTAAACACGAATTGTTACATTTTAACATTATAACATAATAGATTGTTATTAAAATAACAATTAACCGCTATAGAGTTGAGTTTGTGCGATACGGATTTCAATTTCACGCCACTGTCAAGGGCAGTATTTTAAAAATCATGTTTATAGTAAATACTCAAATATTTTATTCCTTAAAAGTATTTGAATTACTTTAAGAAAATATTTGGAATACTTTTCAAATAATATTTTTTTTTATCTTTATCTTTTACTGGAAAAAACCCAGCATGTGTATGTATATAAGATGAACAAATGCTTCATCGTCAAATATTCGAATTAAAAAAATGTACAACTCATAATATTATACGATAAGTATTTATTCGTTACGGTTTAGATTTATTATGATTTCGATATATCGGTTGATTTTAAACGATTTTTTAAAATCTATTTGGTACTCGGTTTCTAGTTTTTTTATTTGTATAGTACAAATAACAAATTGGAAAATATAACTGAAATTTCGGAACGTTTTGGGGCGAGAGGGGCTTACAATCCCTTGGCTACGCCACTGGTAATAATAACAATTGTATTATAATACTAGTACTAACGGTATTGTGATTATGTCATAACAGGTTGCCAATTTTATCCCGTCGACAGCCACTTCAGGTTCGTCAGACTGTTGGAAACCACACCGGTCGGCACCGAAGTGATGCAAATCGAGGTGCATCCAAGGAGAAACCTCAGTTTGCAACCGATTGATAATGTAAAGTATATTTTTAATAGACAGTAACACAGACGGCGGCACAAACGCCGACGTTTCTCGTGTTATCAACGCGTGTTTTAACGTTATGTGTGTTGTGCAGCACGACGACGTGGCGTTTTTCAAATTCCGTACAATCAACCGAACGACAATTTCGTTGAGATTAGCCCGATCGCTAGACGACTTGGTCGACCGACATAATCCAATCGAATTAGTTAAAGTCAAATTAGTATGCGGAGTCGAAGACGTCTCGGTAATTATACACACCTCGTATTACATCGTTTATACACGTTTACCATATGTATATATATATATATATATATTAACCGATGACTGTTACAAAAATTAAACCGATTTTATACACGAATATTTATTAAAATTCGATTCCATATCTATGTCTATGTTATGACTACGATGAGTACGGATGTTTGTAGGCTTTTGCCTTTTTTTTTTCGTCAAATTTTTTACTATAAAATCAATTACAGAGACGATTCACATAAAAAGTAGAATATTCGCAATGTTATTTCCATAGACCTATAATATATAGATCACGCACTGGTAAAGTATATTAAAGCCAACGTATGTGCGAGAGAAACAGCCTCTGAATTGACTTTTTCAAAGAGATTTTAAACAATTTTATAACACTCCTTGACAATAACTATGATAATAAATTAATACTGATAAGGAGGACGTATTCGTTCATCGTTGTAACTTGTAAATGTTATTGTCGGTCTGTTGTTTTTACGCTTTTTGGCTCTTGTAATTTACAATATTTCAACTTTTCTTCTGTTTAAAAACATTATGATTAATATTCACTTTACTTCTACTTCCAATATTATAGGTTTCCAAAAGACAGAACACTTTGTGAGAAATGGGTAGCAGAATTGAACAAAGATTATAAAAAAGCCCAAGTACGGCACGTTAACATAGAATTTATCATCGTCGCCAATGTAAAATATCGAATAAATAATATTGCACGTGTAAATTCGCGTAAATACAACCGATTGTGGTTATTTGAACCACAATTTTCTGACGTGTACACGGAAAAAAAGCGCGAGGACGAACAATACACTGTCCGTAACAACTCGCTATCAAAACCCGTACGCGGGTAGCAACGATAACGCACAAGGCGATATCTTACAATAACATATAAATTGTCAAAGAGTATTATAAAATTATATACAATATCTTTGAAAAAGTCAATTCAGAGGCTGTCTCTCTCGCACATGTGTTGGTTCCAATGTTTTATAATATGTAAAATGAGTGTAATGCGCGGTCTATATAATATTATAGGTCTATGGTTATTTCGCTTCTTTTTTTATTGTTATTTTTATTGCTTTTAATGCGTTTTAAAAACAATTTTAATAATTTCCATTTGTAGTCATATTTATTATATTTTACATTTTATTATTATTATTATATTATATTAGTTTCTGTGTATTTAAAGTATTTAAAGTAGCAAATAAAATAATCGTAATATGTAATAATTCTTTAATTTTATTTACTCAGCTAATTTTTATTTATTATTATTATTTTGTTGTAAACCATTGTAAGAATAAAATTAATAAATTGAAAATAAATATTGCAAAAAAATAATCCTAATTCTCAATTTCTCTTCTTTTTTTTTTTTTGCTGTTTAATAGATTTTCAAATTTCGTTCTCTAGTTATTGTTACCTTTATTTATTTTAATTTTTTATTTTAATAGAAAAATAAAGCAATCCGTTAAAAATAAGGTAATTATATAAGTATAGTTACGCGAATTTTTTTTTTTATTCACATCAAGTGACTTGAAAAAAAGACACACGTTGGTCGTTTTTCTACTGACATTTTTTTTTTTTTTTTATGTATACGTACAATTTATATATACAATATTTACAATAATTTTTTTTCTAAAATCAATTTGAATGGAGATCTTTGCATGACATTACCTTTGAATAGGACGTACAAGATTTCCGTTACAGTGTGTATTATAGATTTAAGAAACACGATATTTATATACATTACTATTATAAAAGCTTGTGTTTGAATATTTTCGGTTTGGTAATATTTAATATTGCAGATCGGTTCGTCTATTGTCATCACCGCATACATAGACGACGTGAACGACAACAGCCCATATTTTATCAATGCGCCTTATGAAGCTTCGATTTCCGAGTCCACGTCAGTCGGTAAACACATATTTATATCAGTATTTTTTTTTTTTTTTTAGTTAAACTTTTAATATTTAAAACGTGCAAAAAAAAACGTGAGTATATTCTGACGCTTTTGACACGCCTACGAACAGGAACGACCGTGGTACGAGGAATAAAAGCAATGGACGCGGACAAACCGTCCACGCCGAATTCGGAAGTGCGTTACTTGATAGCCGCTTCGAAGTCTCAAGCCAAGTTTTCGCTGGTAATGGAAGCGAACGGTTCCGCGGCAATAGTGCTCAGAGAGCCGCTTAACTTCGACAACGGAGACGAACGGTTCCTGTTGGAAGTGTACGCCAAAGACGAGGGTACTCCGTCCAGAAACGCCAGTACGGTTGTGGACGTGCGAGTGAAACGCGACGAGTCCAGAGTGTTGCGATTCACCAGTGAAGTCTATCACAGTCAGTTCAAGGAGCATTTCCCTATTCTGGTATATTGTGTTCTAGTATTTTATTAGCGAAACGCGTTTTGGAAAAATTAATAATAACGTACATAACATAACGTACAGGGTAAACGAATACTTCAAGAAATTCCGTTTAATCCGCCGATTCACGCGTTCTACGAGAACAACGCGCTGAACGCTTCCATCAGATACAGCTTGATGTCCGATTTCGACGACAAATCATTTCACGTGGACCATGTGTCTGGAAGGATATATCTGGATAAGGAAATCGACGCCGATACGCTACAATCGAATATATTTTTACTCAGAGTAAGTATTACGTTATTATAGTAATTATTCATATTTAATGCATATATTATGCGAAAAAATAGCACCAACAATTTTTGGGAAAATAGCATTAAAAATCTAAAACGTTTCAAATAGGCAATATAAAATTGTATATACTTTGAATCGTTGATGCGCAAAACGAATTTATAACTCGCTCTGCTATTTATATCCGTATTCTATAGTAATTAGCAAATGTTATATAATCCGAGCCCTGGTTAGTATACGCGTACTGTGTTATGTTATTTTTATATTTTATCGAGCTGTGTGCGTATATATATTTTTTAGACGAGGAGAGAAATTCTCTATTCGGCCGAGCCATTTACGAGTTTAAAAATTTTTAATTTACTTAATTTACGTATTTCTTTTTTTTTTATTAACGAATGTACGCGTCAATATATTTTATTTAAATACGTTCCAGACGGCACGCTAAGTTTAACGCGTTCAGTGTTTTCAACGAACGACTGGCGCTAATTTTTTGTTTTCAAAACAAATGATCTTATTAATATAGATATAACACAAAGACAGTGGCAGTTATAAGGGTGGGGCAGCAGGTGGATTGCCTCCCCCTTGAGATTTGATATTTTTAAATTTAGTATATTTCTGACCTAACAGCACCGACTTGTGTCGTGTAACTTGGTCTAATTATGTTACGATTATGTTCCATTTTCGTCCGTCCCCCTTTGAACATCATATATAAGGCTGGAATAAGTGCTGGACCGACGATCAGCGCGTACGGTACGCGCTGACAGTGCGTGCTGATCATCGGTCGTGATCGTGCGTTTAGTGCTTAGCTGACGACAAACTCGGTAGGTCGAGTACAATGTAAACGAGTAAACGTGTAAATGTAAGTAAACTAATAAACGTGTACAATAAACGAGTAAACGTGTAAACGAGTGGAAATTTAATCTGTACGTTTATTTCATTTTATTGAAATACGCGAAATAATATTATTATTAATAATAATAAAAAAGATAGCATACGCGCGTACGATCGGTCGCTCGGTCAGAGTCAAACTAAATACACGCGTGTACCGACAAAACACGTCAGCCGACAGTAATAATAAAGGAAAAGAAAGTAGTCACCAGATAGCACTACGACACAGAATAGAGGGCGTGGCAGGAAGGCGCTTATAAATAGCTGTACCAAACCAGCAGACCGTTCAGTGTAGTCACGGCGGTCAGACGCGAACCACGTAGTTCGCGTCTGACTGCGGTGTGTGTGTTTGGTGTTCGAGAATGACCGCTATTTATATGCGCCTTTCTGCCACACCGTCGACGTGGATATTTCATTGGCAGAGGGAGTTTACTCCATTTTCGCCCTCTTCCCCTTGAACTGCACAAAGTCGTCTACTATATAATAATATTTTATAAATGCAGTTGAGAAAGGATGGAGACATAACAACTTATGAAATCTTCCAATTTGGGTCCTTTTCCAGATGAAAATATTTAATATTATTAGTTATTATAACTTACACCTTTATATCGTTTGGATTTAAACGATTTATTTAAGACACAGCCGGATATCGTTCAATTTCATATATATATATGAACAACATATAACACGGCGCTCGTTTTGAACGTAAAAAGAAATGCTTTGTACGGAAAAAATTTTTTACATACAAATTACAATCAAACGAAAGATTTAAAAAAATATACTAACTTTACGTAACTTTTACTTTAATCGATATATTTAAATTTAAACTCGGTTAGAAAAAAAATGAATAAAAAAGTAATATTTTGTTGCGCGATTATAAATTCGGTTTCGTTATGTTAACGTTCAGATACAAGCGATCGACACGAACAACCCTTCCAAAAAAGCGTTCGCTGAAGTGGAAATCGAAGTGTTAGACGTGAACGATAACCAACCGAAATTTGAAGTCGATTCGTATAACGTCAGCGTGTACGAAAACATACCGAACGGCTACAACGTGCTGCGAGTGGTCGCAACGGACTTGGATCAAGGGGACAACGGTGAATTCGTCTATCATCTAGTGGATCCGAGTCAAGCGTTCACCATTGACGGCAAGACCGGTTGGATTACAGTAAGAAATCATACGAAATTAGACCGAGAGCAAAAATCGAGTTTTTCGTTACGAGTGTACGCCAGGGAACGAATACCGTTCGTAATGCAACAAAAAGAAACGGGGTTAGTATCAATGTGTGTATGGTTATTATTTTCTTCTAAATCCCCGATTAAACACAATCCCTTCAGGCATTTTATTTGATTTTAAAAAAATTTTTTTAGAGACGCGTTTGTCAGTGTGGAAATTACTCTACTCGACGTCAACGATAATAGTCCGACTTTTGTGCCGAATAACCAATTCAATTTCAAGACGAAAGTTGACAGCCCAATAGGGACTGTTATTGGAAAGGTATTTCTCAAAATGATTATACACATCGAGTGCACATACACACACACACACACACACACACACACACACACACACTTCTTTTTTTTTCTAATATACCGCGTGTAAAAATAATAACAGAAGAATGGCGCGACAAAGTAAAAAAAAAAGGCAGCGAGCCGTTGGGTGTTATGGATGTGCGAATTATTTGTATGAAGATTTTAGAGTTTTGTTATTACAATATGAATTTTAAAGCAATGCTATAATATAAATATATATATATCTATAATATAAATCTCGTTACATTCGATAAAACGATTCTGAGAGGAGCTTCGGTGTAATAATAGATATATAATAATATAGTGTGTATAGAGTACATGATTTACGATTGACCATAGAGTACATCGTTTTAATACGAGTATAATTATTCTTAAAATAAACCTAGATAGCTGTATAAATGTTCAATTTCAATTTTCAATTTCCATCAAAATTCATAATGAAACATTATGTCGAAAAAAATGAACAACTTATAAAAGAAAATTGTGACTAACGGTTTTCGAGATTTGTTCCAACATATAGTTCAAGTAACGTACGTCTGACATTGTATTAAATATTTAAGCCTTGAAACCAAAAATTACCACCTTTTTTATGAATTAAAAAATTGCTATAAAAAGCCGAAAATCGAAAGAATTTTTTTTCCCAATGTAGTAGAAACTTACACACCTCTTTGGTGAATATTTCAAGTTTCTATAACCCTATTAGATTTTAATTACGAAGAAATAACGATAATCGCGTTTTTATATAATATTTCGGTAGTTTTTGAGTTTTTTTAAATTTTAGGCGCTTTTAAAATAATTGAAAAATGACCTCTATAAAGTACCAACTAAATGCAATACGCTAACGGAAACACTTTTTGACTGTAAAGATCGAAGCACTCATTCGGGTAGAATTTTCAGACATAAAAAACACATCATTGTAAAACCAATACCAATTCCTCGCTCCACTCAGAATCTAAAAACCACACCACCACCACCAACAGACATAAAAGTCGTATGTTTAGTAGAAAGTAAAAAAATTGCCATTTTTTGAATGTAGGTTGAAGCTATAGATCCAGACGAAGGAGACAATGGCCGCGTATTGTATAGGATTT
This sequence comes from Slavum lentiscoides, assembly GCA_032441835.1. Classification (NCBI taxonomy): domain Eukaryota; kingdom Metazoa; phylum Arthropoda; class Insecta; order Hemiptera; family Aphididae; genus Slavum; species Slavum lentiscoides. The sequence continues at coordinate 8,766,228 of CM063709.1, forward strand.
CGTATTCTCCTAACAACGGTTCCGAAGTGTTTGCTATGAATCCGGACAGCGGTGAAGTACTCGTAAACGAAGCACTTTTAAATGCAGGCAAACACACGATAATCGTAAACGCTTCCGATCAACCCGTCGATCCGAATGAAATGAAATATTCTTTAGCCGTCGTTACCATAACGGTTCTTACCGAAGGTATTTTACATAATTTCCATAAAAAATTCAGAATACAGGGTATAAAACGTGTGTTTTTATATAACCGCAGAGATTGTCAATCCCGATTTTGTCAACGCTCCGTACGAGTTTTGGGTCGGGAGTGACGTACCGGTCGGAACGAGTGTGGGTCAAGTTAGAATAGTTTCGGATAATCCCAACATCGATTACGATTTACTTCACACTTACCAAGAAGGAGGTACGTACGTGTATAGAATAATTAATTGAAAACGGACAGCACGCCATTTCTTCGTCCACTGCGATTCAGTGGCGTAGATACGATTTTTTTTCTTGTTCCAAGGAACTTTCGAAATAAAAATGTTTTATGTATACGAGTATATATGTATTAATTATTAAGTCATTTTTAAAAAATTTTTGAAAGAATCCCATTAGTATAAAACAAAGTCAATTCGCCGATTGTTGTACAGTAGTTGGGGTACATATAAAACTTCTTCCGCATTAATCTTTATCATATACGGCTTTCATTAAGAACGTATTTTTTTTAAAGAGATTATAATATGTTCAAAAAACTATGGAATTTGCTCATATAGAATTTCGTCGCATTTATTACAATCAAGTAAAAACAATTATTATAATTATATCAATTGTTTATATCTTGTATACATTCACATAATTTACATTTACATTTATGTAATTTAAGCATTACATATAGCATTGTAATGCTCAAGATTCTTTATATAATTCTAGAAATATTATTATAATATGCACTGAAATTTGCTATTACTTTCACAACCAACGAAATACAATTTCAACATTTTAAATAGCTAGAACAATTTTTTGGGGGGGGGTCTTAGGGGCGTGGAAACCCCTTGCATCCTCCTCGTACCTACTCCACTGATTGCGATATATTATATCCGTCTTAAACGTTTGTGTGTAGTGCCATTTGCTGTGGAAGAAAAAACAGGCACAATATCAGTGGTCGAAGTGATCTCAAATTTCGATCGGACCGATTACGAATTCGAAGCGGTTGCAACGGACAATCGAAATATGATTATTTCGACAAACGTAACGATTCATATAGTCTATTCGGATTCCAGTCAAACGTTAAAAAAGTAATGCGCTCGTAATTCGATCGTCGAGTACAAGGGCGTAGCCAGGGAGTGAATAAGGGCGCTATAGCCCTCCCCATTGGTCGTGATTTCTTTTTTTTTAGCTATTTATGCTGTATTGATTGCAGTTTTTCAGAATACTAATTGTTATAATAAAATATCTGCTAACTGCAGTCTAGAACTAATCACTGAATAACTGCAATCAATATAGCATAAATAGCTAGAAAAAAATCACTGCCAATTATATATATATATATATATATATAAAATAAAATTAATATATATTATAAAAAAAATCTATAAAAAAAAAAAATATGCTTAGAGTATATACAAAAGGTAACAACTAGTTTGCCTATAAGTCATCATCAGGTTATAACCTACATCGTTACCTTAAGTTGTAACCTAATGATAATTTAGAGTCGAAAATAATTGTTACTTTTATAATATATAAATGTAAATATATATGTGTATATTTTTTAATTTATTCCTAATTGTTATTATATTTTGTGTTATATAATATCTAAATTTACACCAATAAGTATACTTTTTGACATTCTTAATATAATTTTTTATTGTCTACATAAGTAATATTGGATCGTATAGCCTCCCCCATTCGAAATTCTTGGCTACGCCACTGGTCGAGCATGATAGTTATACATAAAATGACAATAATAAAATTAAATTAAAATTTATAGAACGGTAGATCCGATAAGTATAGCGTTTCGCGTTCGAGAGAATCTCCCGGGTGTTGCTCTCGGAAGACTGTGGAATACAGATTTCTCAAACTCGTCAACCATGTCTAAGCCGAATTTTATAGTAGCCGACCCGGACGATGGAGAGTTATTCACCGTGTCCGAAGACGGTGTTTTGTACACGAAATCTGGTTTGGACAGAGAAACCAAAGAGAGTTACAAGTTGACGGTCATTGCGGATCGGAAGACAAAAACCGGTATCCATCACGCGACAATATTTCAGATACGTATTATCGTCGATGACGAAAACGATAACGCGCCTGAATTTCAAAAAACCCATTACGAAGGTTCAGTGTTGGAAAACTGTCACGTCGGTACAATCGTCGACTTAAATGCACCCATCAGAGCAATCGATCGAGATTTGGGATCCAATTCGGTATTTTCGCTGGCTTTAAAAGGAGACGGTAAACGAATTATCTTAGTTATTATTATGTATTTTGTATGCGTTTTAAACTGTATTATAGTCTTTCCGACAATTTCACGGGATGAAATTATTTGTCGTGTTTAATTGTAAATAATATTTTTATTTCACTTACGAATAGAACTTTAATTTTAATACGATCATTGGTAAAACGTTAATTTTAATTTCAGGCAGTGAAATGTTTACTATTAATGAAGAATCCGGAGACGTGATCGTATCGGAACCAATGATAGATCGAGAATTTAAGAATACGTATAATCTAATGGTCATAGCCACGGACAGAGGAAATTTATCGTCCGAAGCTTTCTTGACTATACGCGTTACAGACCTAAACGACAACGTTCCCGTTTTCAAAAGTATAACCGTTTACTCAAGAGACAAACTTCGAGTAGCCGCCAGTTCCAAATCGAATATCACCGTAACTCTGGGAGATTATTCGGTACCACATCGGTTGGACAATGCGACAACGACCATGGTCGTGTGGCTGCCGGAAACATTGCAGCCGAGTACACCGTTAATGGTGGTGAATGCCGAAGACGCAGACTCTGTCGGATCGACGATTACGTATAGACTCGTAAAAAGCGGCATGGAGTTTGCCATCCATCCGATTTCGGGTCAGTTGTCAGTGGTGGGTCAGTTGAAAATCGGCGAACAAATATTAAACGTTACCGCGGAAGATGAAGGCGGACTGTCAGCGTGGATATTGTTAGTCGTGTTTGTCGAAGAAGACGTTTTGTTCGAAAAAAAGTGAGCATCAAATCTTGTAGTTGTTATTGATTTTTTCTGAAAAAAAATTTTTCGTTTATTTTTTCATTAGACTGTACGAGTTTTGGGTACCCGAAGGTACCTACAAGCAACACGAGATTGGTTGTATCGTCGTGGAAGACATTTCCGTCGCGTACTCGTTATCTAAGAAAAGTTATCGAAATCCAACGTTCACTATGACCGACACAGGGTGTTTACTGGTATCCGGCGATTTGGACAGAGAGACCCGAGAGTCGTTCGACCTTCGGTTGACGGGCAAACGAAGATCCGGCGGAAATCCGTCGACGGTGGACGTCGTCGTGAAGCTGTTGGACGTCAATGACAACGCGCCGCAGTTCCGCAATCATCACCGAGTGAGAAAATTGACCGCTGGCGACATTGGGCTGAAAGGTTTCGAAGGAGAAGTCACCGTGCCGGTGTACGAAGCTACACTGTCCGAAGCCGGAGCGATAGGTACTATGATCACGAGGATCGTAGCCGAAGATTCCGACGGGCCCGATGATGGAAACGCTGAAGTCAAATACAGTGTTTTCGGAACGGGTTCACAGTGGTTCGACATCGATCAGACGAGTGGCGTGGTGACGTTGAAGAACCCGCTCCAAGGCGGCATTTACAACGTCACCGTGATCGCGTCGGATTCGGGTTTCTCGAGAAAAGACAACGCTGCGTTACTGATTGTCAGTGTCGCCGATAAGAACTCCGCGGCGGACATCGAAGAACCTTTACTGGAACTTCGTTATTTTGAAGTAGAAGTCGAAGAAAACTGTTTAGTCCCATTGGAAATACTCAAACTCAACGTGACGTCACGATTTCGTCGATTCGCTTCGTCCGTTAGTTATTCGATTATTCCATCAGAGAACAGTGAAAGTTTTGAGTGAGTCTTGTGCCATTTACTCCGAAATCATATTATATGTAATTTTTTTTCCACTCCCCTCTCTACAGGATTGATTCAAAAAACGGTAACGTCTATCTTATCGAGAGTCCCGATCGAGAATCCACTCCTACGCTCACCGTGATGGTTCGCGTCGAAGTGTCCGGAAGGAAAGGGAAATCAACTTACACGGTACATCCGATCGCACACGATATAGGTGATAATAATATTATCCGTTTTAGTGCGTGCGGAATTAGTAATAAATTTCGATTCGTCTAGCTCACAACGAAGCCCGAATCGTGCTCCGAATAACCGATCAAAACGATAACGCTCCGAAATTCGTTAACGAGAGCACGCCAGTAATTGCTGCCGTCACTCCGCTCACGGGTTACGGAACTCCGGTGGCGACCGTCCGAGTAATTTATGTTTTTTACGTTTTAATAAATTTCTATTAATAAATTTGAATTTCTCGTGACTTCGGTGTATTCGCGGTGATAATTTCAGGCCGTCGATCCGGATCAGGACATCAATTCTGACATACGTTACGCAATGGTCGGCGATCCGGTGGAGAAAAGATTGTTCAACGTCGACGAGCACACGGGCTTAATACGTTCGGTCGGAGGATTCAATCAGATCACGAACAACACAGTTTTTGGATTCGACATACGAGCAACAGACAAAGCCGGCGCGTCTGACGGGAAATCTGCGATCACAAACGTTTTTGTTAGTTTTGACTCGACTCGAAAATCATATGCATTTATATTTAATGCAGTGTATACATTTTTCAATTTTTCTTTCCTAATTCGTAAAGGTCTACGTTCTGGACGATCAAAAGATAATAACCTTGGCCATGGGAAAACAACCGTCGTTCGTAGAAAAGTACACGGATTTCGTGACGAGTTCGTTGACTAACATAACTGGTTGTATGGTGAAAATATGGAGAATAGATTCAAATACGAATAACATGTAAGACAATCAATATACAGAAGTTATACGATTAAAAAATTATACAATTTGTAAAATTCATACTCTACAAAATTAGAAATTTTATCGTCAACAATATCAAAATAATATCGTAAAAATATAAATCTATATAGAGCAGAGGTTCCCAAACTGTGAGTAGCGACTAATGGCGCACACTGTACTGCACATTGATGGGTCCAACAATATTTTGCACACCTGGCCATAACCCAACAGACAATCAGTAGACACCCAATGACAACCTTGCGTCCTTGTATGCACTATAGTATTAATTATGATTAAAAATATATTATTTAAATTTTTAGCTCCATAACACCAGCATCACCCCACCCACCCTTTTAAATAGGGGAGTCGTTCAACCCCACCGACACTTAACTTGTGCGCCACTGGTCGCGACCCAAAAGTGGATCGCAATAAAATGTTTTATGGGTCGCGAAAAATATCCACGTGAAGAACATGAGCTGAAAAAGAATTATTATTAATCTGTATGAAACTTTAAAGAAAATTCAATAAAAATGAGTTTCAAGTTTAATGGAATGCTAGTTTTCTATTAAATATACCCAACACTTTCTGTTAAAACTATAAACGCTGCTCTTTACATCCAATTTTTCAAATTATAATCTTGTGAAGTTTGATTCTCGGTCATTTTTTTTTTACATTTGTTTACCAAATAAATCATATTTAATAAAACATTATAGTACCATGTATAAATTAATTTTATTAACACATATTGTTAATATCCTATAATTATCCATATTTCATACGAAAAAAAAATGATTTGTGTGGATCACTTAAATTTGAAAATTGTCAGAAGTGGGTCGCACCTATAAAAAGTTTTGTTTACAATACAATATATCGTGTATTTAAAACACATAGATGTTGAAATTAAATGCAGATACGTTTAATTGAAATAATAATCGAAACTGTGCTATAAAATTCAACTGTATTATTATTATAAAATATAGTTTTTTTAAACGATTTTTTTTTTTTTTTAGGACTGACATTCAACTTTATGCGGTCGATCCGATTACAAACGCACTGGCAGACAGTGACTTATTAATGAAGTGAGTCCGTATAATGATACATATTATACAGATTATTTAAAGTAATGATAATGACCGTCTTAATATATTATTGTTCACTTAAGTTTGATGTTGGACCACCAAGACGAGATCAATCACGCGCTCAAGCAAATACAATTCATCGGATTCTCTCGAATGGCCAAAAATCACAAAAACGACGTGGTCGTGGAGAACTCGTTCAGCCTGTACACGACGTTCGAACTGCTAACCGTGTTGTTCGGGTTTCTCATATTCATGGGAGCCGTCACTGGTGTGGTGTGCGTGTGCACGGGACGTAAAAGGTGTGTTTTTGCCCGTTTTTTTTTTTTGGTCGATTCCAAACGTTTTTCGTTCCGCAGAGAAAGTAAAAAGACTGGAATCGCTTCTTACGGGAATTTCGGTTTCCACGAGAGGTCGCCGTTCACGCTGAGTAACGGCAGTCTGGCGAGGCTGTCGACGTGCGAGCCCAGATCCCTGCAGAATCCCAGTTCGTTCATAGAGGGTTCGCTCCTGTACGGCGGGGCCGTGACCAACCCCAAACATCTGAGGAGAGGTCTCCGGTGCAATCAGCCCCGGTCCGTCATACCCGTCGAGCCGCCCGTGACGCACGTGCGAGCCGCTCAGTGCGGGCCGGCCAGGAGTGACCACGATCAGTCGCTCAACGACTGTTGTTCGTGCAGTAGCGCTACCGGGAGCACCGGTACCGCCAGTCTGACCGGTTCTTTCACACGAATGAAGTGAGTGAAACGATTTGCACATATGTATTGCGACGAGCAGAGTACAACCACGTTTTTTGTAACTGATTAAATGTCGACAGATCTAGTGAAAATTTCCAAGACTCACTGCGTGTGATGGACCGGCAGAAAAACGGTAACGCGAACTGCCAGAGGCACAGTCACCATCATTGTTGTAACGACGGCGATTCGAACAGGACTCTGCAAACCAGCAGTAACGTTAAGGCTTGCAAATGCCCGTCGGCTCTGTGATTTTAAACTGCTCATTACTTCTTTTTTTTTTAATACTTACTATATTAAACATCGTGTAAATAACATGTATAAATTATAATTATTTAATTTGTTAAAAATAAATGATACAGACAAATTTCGTGATCGGTTATTATAATATCTGCGTGATAATATATGTACGTGTCGTTATTTAATATACATATATTATGTTACAATTAATGCGTTTGCCGTTTCTGTTTGGAAAAATATTTCTCGATTTCGTCCAGTGTTTTGCCTTCGGTCTCCGGTAAACATATGAATACATATACGACACCGAGACAGCCTAAAACTCCGTACAAGAAAAAACATCCGTGCAAGTCCACCAAGTTTTCTAAGTTCAACCAAGTCTTTGATTCAGCGAACGCGAAGATGTAGAAAATCGCCGCACAAATGCCACCGGCAATACCTCGTCCTCTGTTAAAGAAAAAAATATATATTCGAACCGAGAAATTACACTATTAGACGTAAAGAGAAAGAGGAAAAACACAATACGTTATTATCATTATTACCTGGTCGGAAAAACTTCACTGATCAATAACCACGGTACGGGGCTGATTCCTACACTAGTGCAGTAGTTAAGAGCGCAAAACAGGAACAGAGGAATCGACGGCATTGAATACCAACGAGTGGCGTAAGTGTAAGCGGCCAACGACAGACAGCAAAAAGCGCCACACGCCATGGAGACCAAGGAAAGTGCTCGCTTTCCCACCAAGTGCACCAGACAAATACACGTCGCAGATCCTGCGCCTTGTAATATCGACAATACGATCTGAAAACATCGCCCGCGTAAACGCGTTTAAAACAAAACTTGATTTCTTTTTTTAAATTAACATTTAAAGATAATTCAACACATTTTAATCGGTTTTCATTTCTTATGTTTTACGTTATTTAATACATTAAAACGTTATTCATATTCTCTTTTAATGTGCAATGCGTTATTCAGTAGTTTATAGAGGGGAAATTTGAAAAAAAATTGACCCCTAACTATCTACGAATATTTGTAAACTAAATTTAAAATACCTCGTAGTCGTACGTAAGGAACTTTTTTTTCACTTAGTTTTTAATTAGTATCATTAAAATTATACTTGAATACAAGAGGAGAACTATCAAATTATCTGATACGACCAGCAATGACATATGTGAAATGAATACAATAAAAAAATTGCAAAGAAACTGAAAATCGGGATAAATCACAATAGTGACTGCACGGAACTGCTGTATCAACGGTATATAATAATATATTATTATTGTAAAATCGTCGGGAATATAAACCAATTGAAAACTCAATACAAAAATATAAATAAACGTGAAAATGAGAAAATGCGTTATATGAAATTAAATTTGTTGACTTAAATATCAATTTCAAAATATTGTCTCAAAAACAAGTATAGATTATTTGTAATATCGCCAAAGGAAATTTCCTACCAGTGTCATATAACGAAAAACTTTTTCCCTTTTAACGTTTATATAGACGTCCACTTTTTTGAAAAGTTATTAATAATTACGTTTTCAAGTCCGGGTATAAAACAACATATATTAACGCGATTATAATGTTATAAAACGGAGCGATGTAAAGACAATATTTTGCTCAACACAAATTATAATAAGTAATAACACGTACGGTGAGCACGTTTGGCGATATTGGCACTTTTAACTTGGCGAATACTTCGATCATGAATGGTCGCGTGGCTGACAGTGAAGCCGCGTGATAGAAAAAGAAATAAATCACGATAAGCCGCAGAGGATTTATAATTCCAGGACGGAGTAAATCTCTAACGTTGTCAATGAAACCGGGTTCGCTGTGTATTGTAACGTTTTCGCGGTCTGAAAAAACAGGCATGAGGTATAGTCTTATTTCTACGACATTATCATAGCCGTAGTGATCAATGTATCTTTAGGTCGCAACATTAGATCGTTGAGGCCCTCCAATATCATCACATATTTTAAATTCCAAACCGGTTCTTAAAGTATAACCTTAGTTTCGAGAAAAAAAAATGTATCGAACCCGCAGGCACACCGACGTATCCCGTTGATTTTCGGATCTTGGATTGCCTAGTGGTTTTTAACTCGTTTTTGGACGCCTGACAGTATAGCTTGAGCCTATAAAATTCGTCGCTTACTTCTTCGGTAGAAACCCATCCACGAAGCCATCTCAACGACGACAACGCCTCGATATTTCTTCCTTTTGTCAACAACCATACCGGCGACTCGGGTATCTATAACATTTAAACTTTTGTTATCGTATACTAAGAACGCCAATTTTACTTATCAAAGACAAGTGAATACCATCGACCGATCACAATCAAATAAATCTGTACGACTCGTTCTACAACCCACTATTACCAACGCGTATCAGTACCACTATACCTACCAATCTGTTTCTTTATTCGTCGAGTAGCATTGATTTTGCATTGAAAAACACTTATCGATTTATTCAGAAGTTCATTATTTCCCAAATAAGTATATTCGACAGATAGGTTACCTATCTGGCGAACAAATGGGTGACCTTAAGCGGACAAATTTGTCTCTAGCGTTTACGTATGAAACGGTTCACATATGTTTCCGTTCATCTTAAATTATATCACGATTGTGAAACCAATTTTATACCTTGAAATGATCACCGCGTTAGGGTTAGGTTAGGTATTAGTTCTATTCAAGAATAATAATTATTATTATAATAATAATAATAATACGCGGCGTTTACCAGTGACAAGGCCGCGGTCGCGATCACCGGCACCGAACAGCTGACGAGCACGGCCGTTCTCCACGGGAAAAAGTATCCGAACGTGAACTCCATCAAATTTCCGATCACGACGTGGGCGTTGGTGAACGTGGCCAACATCCCCCTGAGTTCGGGTTCGCTGATCTCGCCGACGTACGCCAACGTCGGCGCCTCCAAGAACCCGATGCCGACGCCCATGACCAACGATGCGCCGTACAGGGCGTTCACCGATTGCGCCGTGTACATCAGGCACCAGCCGATCAGATGCAGTACGCTCACGAACATCAAACTCTTCTTCCGGCCCAGCACGCCTTGTGCGCATCCCGAAAACACGCAGCCCACGGGTTGACACAGCAACATTATGCTCGCTGTAAACATTTAATAAAGATTTTTTTTTTTTTATGCTCGCCTTATCTATGTACGATTTTTGAAGGGGGTTGAAATTTCAACGAGTTAAACCGGTACGGCATAGAGCACTCTATTATAGACCGCGTATGGTACTCTATATTTTATACGAATCTTGTAAACACTCGTAAATACTTTTTTCTCAATAATTTTCCTCGTAAAGAAATATTTCCGTTAATTCCGTAATAGTTCTTAAATTCAGTTGAATTTTTTTTTTTTTTTTTTTTGAGCTCTGAACAAAACCGGCAATCGAAATCGTATTCGAAAACACAAAAATATTTAAAAACCGATAATCCTTAATCGAAATCAAAACTGTATGAAACGCAGCTCTAATTCTGTTTCAAGCCCTGTGTATATTAATAGGCAATTGATAAAAAAAAAAAAAAAATTCGAATCGAAACGAAATTCTTGAATTATATAACATTATATAGTTATTATACAAATTATAGATATAAGGACAACGGTTTCTTCCTCTGTTCTCGAGTATACGTCGCAATGCCTGTAAACAGATCCAAAGCGCATAGCTGTATCGGAATAGGCTAACCGGGGCGCCTTGCGACTGTACAACTATAAAATATATATATATAATATATAAGCCGGACAAGAGTAAAGTAGATTTTTTTTTTAACTCGTCAATATAAACAATTTAAATTGAATTTTTATTTTAATTATTTTTTTGTTGAATTCAAAAGTTTTAAAAATTAACTATAGGAAGAGAATATTTACCTACAGTTAAAAGTTAAAATCGTCTGATTTATAATATTACGAGTAGCCGTAAAAATAAACATTAAATAAACAATGAACTATTTACGCTTATAACAATATTGCTTTAACTACTAACTGATAAGAGAAAATCGCGTTCAGAAAATTTAAATTGCTTTTCGGACTAAATTTAAATTGAATTCGATACTTGTGTATAAAAGTTATTTTAAATTTAACACATTAATTAAAGAAGAAAAAACCTATGAAGGGATTGCGAATATTAAATCAAATATAAACTTTCGTTTCACGAGTAGAAAAATATTTCCAACTCGCCCCGAACAGCTAACATACGGTACAAGTTTTGTAATAATTCGTATACCGGTTTCTAAAAAATTGCATTTGTAAAGTGAACAAATTTCATACCGTTCCGCGTACGCATTCAATATCTGTTTCTAAACGCGTAAAATAAGCGTCAGAATATTATAATATATTTTAGTGATCGAAATAGCAACTCTTACCGAACCACGAGGACTGAGAATCGTCCAACGATAGGCCCTGTTCGGCATTGTGAAGTACGCCGATCACTATTGTGGGAACGGTCAGCATCATACCCAAGTCCATTAACAGTAAGCTTTGAACGGCCGTCGCGCATACCTGTTGTGTAAAATATACAGTAATAGTATTATACTCGTATTTGAAACGTTAATGTACACAAATGAAATTATTTCGAAATCTTTCAAATTTCTAAAAAAAAATTGTCCTTGGAAAATCAACGAGTTAATCCGTTAATTTATTCAAAGAATATACGCAGTTTTAGCCTTGTTTAATTATGTTTTTTTTGCGCATTTGTATAGACAAGAGAGTCTTGGAATTAAACCTATAGTTAATTAAACTTAGTTAAGTACCAAAAAACCAAATTTTTTTTTATTATTAATAAAATATAAACAAATTTTTCTTAGAACGAATATAGAGCATTTTTTTTCCATATCAAATTAAACATTCTGCCAAATAAATATAAAGATATTTTAATGTAATAAAAGTTATATACTAATTTAAAATATAATTGTTTGCTACTTAACAAGGATATATGTACATTATATATACTTATTTTTCATATTTTAAATAAAAAAATTGTTTGTTTTTGTGTTTTTAAATTTACTCGAATCATTTGGTACTTTGTCAGCACATTAACTAATCATAGATTACTATTGTAATTTTGCATTTTTTTTTTCATAGGTGTCGGATATTATACTTAAATTGAAAATTTTGAAAAAATATTCCCTTGAAAAATGCGATTAGAAAATTGTGTAGAAATCGCTGTTGATTTTCATAAAAAAAAATTTTTAAAAAGTATATATTATATATAGATTTCAAATACTTTATCGCGGTTGTTGTAAAAGAATTCACAACAAGTAACATTTAAAATTTTATACATAACATTTTAAACTCATGCTAATTCACAGTGTTTTGAATAAAAGCGAACGACAAACAATGATATTAATCATGTTTGAACTCATTTAATTTATATATATACACATATAAATATATATACATATACACACCATATAATGTACGTACTTGGGATAATATCCGGCGAAATTTATGTCGGGATTGCGTTTGGCCAGATATGATCAAGACTGAATCAGGTTCTCTGTAAATATAACAAACGGTAGAAGGTCAGTTAAATTGTATTGATTTTTCATTTCTCTATTCTCTTGGTAATGTTATATTACAAGCGCTCACACGATGTACATACCTACTATCACTTTTATTCCTATATAACCTTGTGTAATATAAATACCAACGCACGAGAAAAGTCACCTAAGATCTATATTTATTTTTTCATGTAATTTTTTTTTTTTTAATTGTTTTCATAAAATTACAATAATACTCACTTTGTACGTACAACTATTTTATTATAATATATTAATATTAATTAATTAATTTCACATTTCCAACGACATTTATTACAAATAACTATATATAAATGCGATCACGTACCTCATAAAACATAATTGAAATTATTATACCATTATTATTATTATTATTGTTATTATTATTATTATTTCTACACACTTCACCAGACATCTTGTGACATTTCATATAATAATTTAAAAGCGAAAACTTTTTCTTAATTCTGAAAAGAAAGAAACGTAATTTCAATTTTACAACGCGATGAATAATTTTGCAAGAAAATATTCCTAGAGTTATTCTTGTGTACTAAAATATTTATATATTTAAAACTAACTTTATTATATTTCAATCGTATTTTTACGAGCATTGTTTGCGGTAACGCATAATACATATTTAATAAATTAAAAGTTATATGTAGATTATTATTTTGAAGTTATTCCCTTCCCTCTGAAAAGATTAAGAAATATTGAATGAATAATTCAAATATTCTATGGTTTTGTTCAATATTAAGAATGCGCGTTAGAAAACATTTTACAAAAGGTGAATCAAAAATCTATACCACAATATTATGATAATCACGCCATTAAAAATTTATTATAATAATAAATATATAATTATCCCAGATTTTTATTCGATTTATTCGTCATAAATTCACTGCTGAGACGGACGTCTAGCAAAACAGAACATTGTATAACACACAATCTAGACGATAACTTCGGAGACAAGTCTTCCAACATGTTACATTTACATACGTTTAAGAAAGGTTATAGGCGAGCATAATATAAGTTTGATTTTTTTAAAATTTGAATTTACAATTAAAGTTACATTAATAAATTAAAAAGATAAATATTGAATAAAAGCTTTTTTTTTACATTTGACGTGAATTAATTTCGCGTTTTACACGAATAATTTTACATCCGTAAAATGCGTTCATCTAAAACATCGAAAACGCTCAATAGCACAAAAATACTCGTTGGGGACCAATTAAAACACCCATACACTAAAATTCACATTATTTTCGTTTTGTGGTCGGTTCAAATGCAATGAACATAAGCGTTCTGGTAAAATATCGAACGGCAAAAACCGAAATACTATCTATAATTTCGGAGTTTGGTCAGCATTTTGTTCGATCTTGATACGCGCTCTGGTCAAATGAAAAATGACAATTGCGCTCCTACTGAATTCGATAAAATAATTATTTATTTTTTAAATTTACTGCATGTATTATCACCATAAAATTGAATTTTCCACCAATACACTGCTATTTCAGCATTTTTTTCTTCTGTTATGAATATGAACAATATAAAATTTAATACGTTAACTTTATTTTAACCGTTTTAATACAATCGACCAATTATTCGTAGTTTCCGTGCTCGAAATTTTTGAGTTTGTGAAATATTCGTAAAAAATATGTTTTGGATTTTTTTTTTTTTACTTAATTTCTCCTGTTTATACAGACAAAGATATTATCATTACAAGCTTAGAACAAAAATATAAAACTGGGAGGTATTTTTATTATTTTAAAATCTAGATGCTGATTTAAAACGTACTCTACGTACACAAAATCACCACTGGCAAATCGTATTTTAATTTATAATTTACTTATTAAATAACAAATACACAAACACGGATTATCAATTATCATACACCATTGATCAGATAAAATGTAACACAAATGCGGTACACCTATAACTGTAAGAATTAAAATTGCAGCAAATTGCGAGTGGACCGCGACAGTCACAGAGTACCTACCAAACGACACACCCCGAAAACATATTTTTAATAAATTATATTAATATTATCTTTTCGCGCTAAAAAAAAAAAAAATATTCATTCTTATTCTACTCATTATTTAGTACTAATTATGTCTTTAAATTTAATTGGTGCTGATTTCGCAGCTTGTGTGGCCATTGCCGGAATGGTGAGATCTATAAACTCGCCCATGATTATAATACAATTTTACGAAATCGTCTAAATTTACAAACTAAATTAAACAAAAGTCTACAATCTATTAAAACGGATTAACAGTGAAATTGAGTATAAGAAATATTGATTGATTCTCATTAATACCGTTGGAATTGCGGAGTTACATAGTTAAGCGTTCACTCCTAAACAGTAAATAGAACGAAAACGTGTATATATACTTTTATGTACCTACTATTACGTGTATTTATGCAAAGTTGAAAATCGTTATTGTTACACGCCTACGCGAAAATATTATTTAAATTAGTGGTACGGCAGCGAGTATATACATCGTTATTATACAACTATACGTTATAATAATTCATAAAATTTTCATAAATTATAAAATATCATATAAATAAACCAGAGTAGAAAATAATTTATAGTTTGTAGCTATATTAATGCTCGCATGTTCATGAATCGTCGATGTACACAAGTTTTTTAGGGGTCTTTTTTTTTGAAACGTATAAAAAAAATGTTTCGTGTTTATTATTTTAATTACGTATACAAAATGTTGTTTAATTCGAATGTCGGAAAAAACGAAACGTTTAATTATATTTATAACTTTTTTTACAGTATCTTTTTACAATAATTATGGGAGAAGTAGCATTTTTACTAG
This sequence comes from Slavum lentiscoides, assembly GCA_032441835.1. Lineage (NCBI taxonomy): Eukaryota > Metazoa > Arthropoda > Insecta > Hemiptera > Aphididae > Slavum > Slavum lentiscoides. Next base: position 8,781,681 of record CM063709.1, read on the forward strand.
ACCGGTTTGTTAACAATTACAACAGATAATGTCAACGGAACGAAGCTGTAAAATATATTAATACGAAGGCAGAAAAATATCACGAACACGCGTTCGAGTCTGAAACAATTCCGGTTTCCTATATGCACTGTATTCCGAGTTCGTAAACCGAAAACTTTATTCGTTTATTAATAAAATTTCGCTTTTGCGCTAAAAATTACAGAATCGCATTTGAATATATATATACATACAATTTTACGCGACCAACTGTAATTGTGCTGAAATTCTATATAATCCCATCACGATAACGAAGCAGGTCGTGGGTGTGAATATAATTTATATAAACGAGAAAGGCAAAGCTTTGCCGTACAAATACTACAAAACACTATACTACTCGTTATAATTAAATGCGGTTGTCGAGTATTCTCCAAAAATTATCCACGGCAATGTTATTTATGGTTGAATTACTGAACACTAATTATACGTGGATACTCGTGAAGAGTAATTTTAATTAATACCGAAAAAGATTGATATAACGTTATTCGTACGATAATAGGTTTTTGGATCCTTTGAGAAAATGTGCCACTATATTGATAAGACTCTTTTAATAATCCGTACTTTTCGTAATAATCGTAAATTTTAGTGTTACCAGTTGTTAAAATTTTCAAAAAAAAAACACGTGAAATACGTTAAAACTATTCTATATATTTTATGTTAATGTTAAAAAAAAAAATTTCTATTCTAAAATGTGGTTTTTTCCCCTCGTAATTTAGGATTTTATCAAATTGCGAATACCGCCGAAAATCGCGAACTCCTTTTTCTTACATTTTTTTCTAATTTATATTTCAACGTGAAACGATATTTTTTACCACCGTAAAAAAAAACACGTCTATCCGCCCACGGCTGTTATTCCTCCCGTCGTGTACGAAATTGCGATTGCTGTGAAACTGACACTCACATAAATGTATACATACAAACAAGTTAAAACTTTGAAATCTATTGTTAAAGTTATTTTAGATCTAGCTTTAAAACTCGGTTGGTTTTGAATTTTCAAGCATATCCTCGAATGTATACCAAAAAAAAAAAAATAAAATAAATAAGCTCAGAATTTAAAACAGTTTATTGATTGTTTAATCCGTGTTTATTATTTTTCAAAAAAAAAAAAAATTAATTAATTTTTTACAGTCTAATGATACGTATCAATAAGGCCCATAGCCAGAAAAATTTTTTCGTGGGGGGTGCGCTTAAAAATCAAAAAATTAAAGAACAATAATAAAAAAATTCACATTCATTTTAATGGTAATGTATTTAAAAAGACTTGCTCATAGAAAAAAGAACAACTCTTCTAGAATTCGTCAAATTTCGGAGTGGCTTCAACCCTCGAACTGCTCCCCTAGCTACGTGCCTGGTGTCAACGTGTTTAGAGTTTTATTAAAGACGTTTCACACTAAAAATTACATCAGCCGCGTATTGTGGCATTTCATTAATCGATAATCACAAATTTCTAAACAATAGTTCTTTTTTTTCTGCGTAAATATTATTGTTCGGTATAATTTTCAAAACGAAAAACAAGAAAATTGAAAAAAAAATCGATTTGTCCGTTAAAATTTACTGTTATAATGATATTTTTTTAATTGTCGATTTTTCAATTTGTTTTGGTATATATATATATTAGAATCGTCGGTCCAATCGAAAAAAATCGAATTTAAAAAAAATTCTTTTTTTTTTTTTTAATAATTCGTTGGAGCAATATAGTTTTTTTCTCGCCCCTCAGTAACTACAGTATTTGATATTTTATACATTTATCGTATCGATCACGCGCAGGATGCTGCAAAATAAGTTCGTGTACCTTCAAAAGTTTACACGGCTGTAATATATTTTATATAAATGAAATGTTATAAGACGGGCACGGGGCCGTGCGCAAACTTACGGTTCATTGATCGGGTCGTCCATTATTCGTTCGTTGAAACTCGCCCGCGCGGTACAAGCCTGTTTGCCGGACTACGGCGGCAGATAACACTACTGCGGCGGAAACACAGAAACCGCGGTAGGGAACGACGTTCTAAATCGGCTGCAAATCGAAACCCGAGTCATTCGCAGATAAAACCGTATTCGTTCGTATGTGTACGCTGTGGATATCGCCTTGGAAGGGGTACGCTGCAATTGGGGACTCGCACAAAAATTCGCGTTATAAATCGAAAATTATTTCGCATTGTATCGGGAATATATTTTTTAATAATATTTTATTGTTAAGGGTATTGGAAGCGAGTATTTTCTCTCACTGTCTTGCGCACGCGAATCATAGTATGAAATAAACGTGTACTCCCAGAGTACCGACGGACCCTATAGTGGTGGCGGTAGATAAAGATTCTGAAAACACATTTGAACTCGTCGTGAATTTCATCCTAAAATGACTTTCCCACCATTCTCATTTCTTATTCGTAAATCCTAAAAAATTACTCGAACAAATTTAAATCCTAAAAAATTGCTGACAATCGATTTTTAAAGATCTCAAGATTAAAAGAGAAAAAAGTGGAAAAGTCATTCTGAAGGAGAATTCACGACGAATTCGAATCTGTTTTCAGAATCTTTATATCACTAGGCCGATCGGTACGTTGGAAGTACGAACGTTTTATTTTACCATGACTCGTGTGTGCAAGACCAAAAGAGAAAATACTAAATTCCAATCCCCTTAATAAGCGTGTTTCGTCATTATAATAAAGTATTAATTAATGCGTGTACACCGTAAAACAAAAATATTATTTTTATGTATACTGCTCAGGGCGTTAATAAACATTTTTTTTTTTTACATATTGAGCGTAGCGAGGAAAGCTATTGGTTTTATAATTTTGTTTTTCTTCTGTACAAATTTTCGACAAGACTGAATGATGATCGTCACGTTTCGGTATCAAATTATCTTATTTATATAGCTGGTACTTTACTTGAAACGTTTTTCGATTTTCTCAGTAGTCTCGTCTTATGCGTATCATTCAAAACAACTCAATAATAGAAAGAAAAAAATTATTTTCTCAATAGTTTTTAAACGCGGCACAATAAACTACAAAAATGACGGTCTTAGAGCCATGAAATTTACACCGAATACGTAATTTTGCGCTATGTATGCGTAACGATTTCTTCAAATTTTTCGCTATTTATGACAATTATTATTAGATGTTCAATTATTTGAGTCATAAAAGGTGTAATTTTTGTTTTCAATTGCTGACATTTTATACAACATGGGTCCTACGTAACTTCAACTATATCAAAAAGAAAAAACATGAAAATTCCAAGTTAACAATTTTTTTTATTATTACCACTTTAAATTTTCCGACCGAGTGCTACAATTACACCGAAAGAATATAGTTTTATCGAATGCAACGAGATTTATCGCATTGTTTTCATAATAATAACAAAACCCTAAAACATCACCTAAGTAATTCACTCTTAAGCGACATCCACGCAACATCCCGCGGCTCAATACACCTTTTTTTTTCGATATAGTAGTGTTTCCTATTATTATATTATAAGCGATTTAATTTTATCTCGTATAAACCCGTTACAATCGATTAGAATTTTTACGAAAAAATCCTATATGGATCACGTTTTAAATTCATTTCATCATACGATTATCAGTTCCTTATCCATTTATAGTCGTGTAATTTTTTGAAAATTTTTACGTGGAACACTGAAAAAGGGGGTAGAGAAATAGGCCACTGTTATCTTTTTACCACTTTAACTCCCACACATGTAGTACATATATTATTTATAATAATAATAATAATAATAAAAATATAAAAAATAATAATAATAATAATAATAATGGAAAGGCGTTATTTATAATAATTTATTATAAATAACGCCCTTCCTTTCTCGGCACAGGATTCTTTAGCCGATATTGACCTCACCTCTAACCACAATCGCGGTGTACGCGGTACAATGCTCGCGCACGTTTACCCGACCGACTTAAGTGCACTTCATTGCCATCGATATAATATTATTATTTTTATTATTTTATTATTATTTAATAATAACGCATGTATTGAAACATTGTTGCACTCGTAAACACACAGCTGATTTCTATACTTTTGTGTGTACACTATTCTCCACCCGTCTTTGACCGTTTGTAATTAAATTGTCTGACGCTTTCCGTAGGGTGCCTATTATTAGATGTATTTCGTCTAATATTATCATCCTGGTAAATAATAGAGCGTTTATTATTTTTTTCCATATACGGAATTTAAAAAGAAAAACATTTTTTTACAACTTTTCTCAACGATTTTTTTGAGATTTACCACGATGCCCCCCACGACAGAAATAAACCCGAGAAATTCGGCTGATTGTAATTACAACTCGAAACCGAATTCAAAGCTCGCGGTTTTCATTTAAATTCGGATTACCTTTTTTTCAATTATGTATTTCGGCTCGATTTCTAGTTGAATCCTAATACCGGTTAAATAATTCTCATTTTGTTTTCAATTTTACACGTCGGTTTTCGCTTTATGATTTTTTGCTTTTATTATTGCCGCCATATAGTTTTCGTTTTAATTTACAATTATTTTATTTTCTAAATATCGTTTTTTCACCAGTACATTATTAGGATTACGAGATATTTTGTTAAAAAAAAAAAGAATAATATAGTAATACATTTTTTTTTAAAAATGTTATCTAATAACAGTTGTGTTTTTAGTGCAGCAATAGTCGAAAGAAAATGTGAAAAAAAAAGAAATGCTCTATATATTGAGAACAGAACACGTTTATATATATTTATTTATACTCTTATAATAAACACACGAAAAAAAATGAATCGACGTAAAACAGATGGGTATACCGCCCATCGAGGTGTAAGTCGGCAAATTTTTTTCGAATTTGATTTGTAGATATTACATAACCATGTATACACCGAATTCAATAATATACGGGATTCTTTTAATATTCACTAAAACCTATTTAGTCGTTTGGCAAAGAAATATTATACACTAATTAAACGCTGCAGTAATACGCGTATGTACAAAATCAATTCGCACGTTATTGAAAACCAAAACAACAAAAAAACCGGCATTATATAATACTAGGTGATGCGAATGCGTCGATCCAAAAACGGATTTAATTATAAACTGCGTTGAGGTCAACTGTTAATTTTTTTTTTCTGAATTTTTCGATTGTTATTAGAATGCCTACCGAAATATTAGCGCGTAATAAAGGACGCGTATTATAAAAGCGCGAACACGTGCAAGTGAAAATGTGAATAATTTTTAAAATTATTCAAATATTTCGGCCGAATATACTACAAGTCTGTATAATAATATACGTATATGTTTTAATCAATTTGGTAACTTTTTATATTCCATTACGTGTAGTAGTCTCGTTTTTACATAAAAGTTCATCGTATACTCGTACTGCAGTGGCTAAGTGAGAAAAAAAAACTGGCGTGATAAAAAAAAAAATTCATGTTCATTAATCTCATTTTGAATATAAACTGTACGGACGTAGTTAGATTTTCAATCAGCGAGGGGGCGAAAATTGTGTTTTAAGATGAGACAAAAATAAATGTTGCGGATTGAACTGAAACGAATGCGTTTTTATTCCTAAATTGACGTAAAATTATATTATTATTTATTTATGAATTTTTAATTATCAAGCCAAAATAATCAAGTAATATATATTTTTGTGTATAACTTCACTACTCCGTCATATCTTATCATATTGAATAACACGGTTTTATAAAAATTGATATTTTCGCATCATCGACGTCCGTATCCGTCTGTCCGTCAGACCAGTGGCGTATTTACCGGGGGGGGGGTGATATGGAGGTCATATCCCCCAGAAGGTTATTTAAAACAATATTTTGATAATTGTATGAACGAAAATTAATGATATTAAATTCAATTTTGAAAAAAAAAAAAAATATATCAAATGTTTGTTTACATACAACACGTATATAATAATATCAATATAAGTGTATAATGAATACACTAAAAATATCTTTTAATATTTGTATATCCCCTCCCGTGGAGAAATCCTAGATACGCTACTGCGTCAGACGCGTCCGTATGGATTTCGGACGAATGTAATTGGATTTCAATGGAGACGACTTGAAAGGAATACGCGATTTTTACCTTGTTTTTATTTCCATAAAAATATACACGCAGTGTACTCAGAGCTAATGTATACAACACGAAATAATGCGTATTCCGAAACGCACATAATAAACATCCGTTTTCAACGCTGTTTTTTGGGGGTTAAAAAAACTATTGAAAAAAAAATCGAAAAACGACCTATATTTGAAGTACCAACTCAGCAAAATTCGTTAACGGAAAACGGGTACGGGCGTGTAAAAACCGGAGCATTCCTTCCAGTCGAAAAGTTCTACACACAGGAATAAAAGTAAAATGAAAGCAACATTGTCCAATATAACTTCCTCGCAATAGAACGCGTATACGTCAATATTTTACGGAAAGAAACGTTTACAATAACGATATTAGCAATGCGCGCGAACCGTATGACATCGACCGTATTTTTAAACATCTATTATCGAATTGGAAAAAGGGTAGGAATTTCGATATTGTGCTGAAATCTTCTCTATATGTATTTATCCCGTATAGTCATATCACTGAAAAAAAAAAGCCAAGGGGCAGATCTATCTATCCCCCGTAAATACGCCGCTGATACACCATACACTTACGAAACAAACGGCGCACGTTCGAGTGTATAATATGGTGTATGAATCGTATATTCTTGCATAAACGTCGTCACGTTTTTCTCGTTTCCCTATTTCGAATAATACGAGGACAGTAGCAAACGGTAAGGTCAAATTATTGTTTATTGCGTAAACCGTGGACGATTTACATTTAAGTTAACCGTATAATAGGTTTTATTTTCCATATAAAATCATACACGAAATATATATATGTATATATCAATAGCCTTTTTAAGTTTTGTTGTAAAAAAAAAAAAAAATATTATTAATTAAGTACGAGCAAATATGACGTGGGTGGCTAAGCTCGTTGGAAAAACGATTTCAAATAGTTTCTCTCGACGTGTGCGTAAGTATGCAGACTTATTTTATAGCGGAAAAATGAAATTTTTTTTTTTTAGTTTCTGAGTATATTATATTTTACAACGATGCGGGGGTTTTTTTTTACGTCTGTAAACACTTTTTCGTATATTCCGTAGTTTTGCGGTACTTTATTTGACACGTTTTTCGATTTTTCCCCAAAAATAGTTTTCTTGTTATAAGAAAAACAGCTCAACAGAATAATGACTCCCTCCCTCCCTCAGTGTGCCTTCCACTAGTGTGCAAACAACATTTTTATAATACCGATTGCAAAATGTACAAATCGTTTAAAACGTTGACGAGTGGAAATACTTAATTGCCTGCAAGTGAAATTAATATTTCGTACTCGTACAGAAATAAAACAAATTACATTTTAATAAACCGTTGAGGACACGAAAATAAAATTTATAAATAATCGTTAAGAAATATATATATATATAGATGCTTACTATTTGATTAGATCGGGGACAAACAATGCCAATAATCAATAATGGCGCAATACGCTTAACCTAAATAATAATTGTTTTACACGTTCACGTCTAACGCACTATACGCAGTCGTGGGTATATCTATAAAATATAATAATAGTTAAAGTTTAATATAAAACGGATAAATTTTGGTGGTGTATCTTTTATAATATAGATTGGTAAGTGCGCCGTTGCTATACGCATATACACGATAATATTAATCAATGAATTTTTAAACACTCCAATGCATCGTACATTTCATTCCGTGATCTCATTGTTTAACAACGTGTTATTCTTTTTTTAAAATATACGTAAACGATGAAGGCTGGGTGTTATGCAATCACAAATATGTCGCACGAGTAAAGATATAGAGTGAAAAAGATACCATAGCGTTGTAGAAAATTAATTTATTTTAACGTAATTACGTCACATATGAATTTTGATTTTTTTAATATAAATTTACTGTATATAGATAGATATAATGTCGACGAGAATATAAATGTGTAAAGTGAAGGAGATCAATAAAGTCCTTAAAGCCGTATAAATTTTTTAAAGTAGGTTGGTGACTTGTATATTATAACGTGTGCGCACGTAGATTCGTTTCAAATAGATTATTGTGCTTCATACGTACGAAAACGATTTTTTCAATTCCATAAGAATTCGAATCGAAAACAATGCCCCCGAGTACAACGAAATGAAAAACATCAATCGAGTTTAAATAAAACCCCATATTCATCATACTTAATCCATTAAAATCCAATGCCTTGTCTCGTGGACAATGTAATAATAGAAAGTACAGTTATTATAAATAGACTGCGTGTGGTAAACCAAAGCGAACTGAATGCCTGACATATGTAGGTATGTACAACTTAAATTATCTCGGACGATTAATTATTCAATTCTTTGAATTTTTGATATTTAATAGTTTTTATGTACATATTTAAATGTAAAAGTCGAGTTAATAATTATTATTCGCGTATAATTTTCAATTAGATACTTTTATTTTATTTTTTTTTTCGAACGTAAAACAAACATGATTTTTAGGGAAGAACAAAAAAGAAAAACGATCAATTTTCATTTATTATAACAGGTAAAACGTTATCTTAGTCCAATTATTATCTCAGAATTTAAAACAAAACGGAACATTTTATAGAAACCTGTTTATTGCACGCGTATCTATTCAACGAAGAAAATTCATCGAATAATGTGTATGCTCTTCTCTAACAATTTATGAACATATTTACATATATATATATCAATTCGTTTCTGACGATTTAAGTATGACTTTTTTTTTTTATTATTTATCAACACTGGCGGGACTAACCTCAAGTGTCCTCTATATAAGTAATCTCCGAGAAACTCGAAAACTTATAACCCGTTTTGACTCCCTGCAATTGTGGAAAAGTCCGTTGAACCCTTCGCGTTCGCAAAGATAATATAATATACATTTATGTAACATTAACACTAGACGTGTGTTCGGATTATATACATATTAGCGAGTATCATACATCTACGGGAACACGAATATAATCGTACAAAACAACGTTCGACGAATATTCGCGTACCTGTCTAGTAAACACACACATAATTATAAAATATCTGTGTATAATAATTAGTCTGTAAATACACGGTGCAAACAAATCATTCGACACATATTTGACGAGGGTGCAGAACACCACAATTAATTTTAATCCCGGCGAACCACGACGTCGTAGGAATAGATAGGAATAGTCCGTAATTCATAATAATATTATAATGTTTAGTCTTCGAGGAGAGGTGTTGAAATTACAAACCCCGATCCGCAGAAGACCGCACCGGCAAAATTTAAAGGTATTCCGGAACCGAAAGAAGTTTTGACACATATACATATACAAACGAAAATTATTACCAACTCCATTTAAAAACACTATTGAATACCGGGTGGATGGTCATCGTGGTTTCCCGTCGGAGATATCTCTGTTAATATACACACACACATAATTCTTTTTCACTTTTAATATGATTTAAGTCGAGAGAAACACGAGTCAAATTTGTGTTTTCTTCTCTTAACCGTTACGTAAAGGAGACTTGCATTTTAGAAATACTTAAATAAGCGATTAATAGTTTTATAATTACATAGTATACGATTGAAATCACACGTAGAGGGAATAATAATAAGATGTCTCGTATAAATTATAAGCTCCGCTAGTAGAGTAATTTATTTTTGTACCTAATAAAAAAAAACCAAAGAAACAAAAACCATTCACTTAAAAATACAGAGAGAATTTCAATTATATAGGCGACATTTCAACAAAAATGCTATGCGCTGTACGTTATATGATATTCGGCTTAGCGTCTCATTTATAAACTCATATATCACTCATTCCAAACTTATTGATCATTTTTTATTTCCTATACACACACAAATGTGTACAACTTTTCGACTAGAAGCAATGCTCCGATCGTCAGGCGAAAACCCGGTAAAAAAATTTTGTCTATTCGGTACTTTGAGAGTTCATTTTTCGATTTTCCTAATAGTATTTTAACGAGTTACAGAAAAAAAAATTACGTAAAATTCCGAATCGTCAAATTCGCATATTCCAATACACCTTGATTTCGAAAATAATTGTCCTTAAATTTTGAAAATGTCAACGAATGTTTATCGTTGTACTATATTAAAGCAAAAAAAAATATCGTTTTGTTTTTTTCGTTTTTCTCGATTATATTTCGATGAACGTTCGTTATTGTTACGCGTACTCGTGTTGAATATTCAAAAATGTATCGTTCTGTACGGAGAAATAACGAAGAAAACTACAAGAAAAGAAACCTTTTGAGAAAATTTTCCGTGTAAAAAAATAAGGAGAAATAAACCCGCGTTTGTGGTTAGTATAATTGTTTGAAAACCACCATATATCCGTACAATTCCTTTCAGAGGAGGAAGAACGGTATTTCGATAAACGCCTGTATGTTTACTACAAAAATACAAAGAAAAGCAAAAAAAAAAAAGAAAACTTTAAAATGTCTTCAGGCGTACGAATATAATTATCGGCAATTTTTATGACCGTGTTTGGTCTCCATTATATCACATCGTCTTTCATTGAAATTATTATTTTCTTATTCATTATTTTACTTTAAAAAAAAAAAAAAAAAATGTAAAAAAAAATAACCTTTCGTGAAACGCATTAAATTCGTAAGAAAATATTATTATCCGTGAAAAATTAGGTATTAGAATATTATTAATATTCTGTTATGCTCGAAACGTAAGAGCAACGCGCAGGGAAATTATACTTCATAATATGTACATTTTTAATGAACTTCCGAATAATCGAGAAACTCAATTCAATGTGAGTTGACATGCAAATGCCGTATTTTGTTGAATAATTTTCAACTCATCCTATCAATCATTCACGCGATATTTGTCACGGTCGTGAGAAAACTCGACGTCTGTTACGGAATCGGGTTTCGCTAAGTCGGTCACCGCGGAAACGCGTATAGCTCCTACCCAGTGGCGTGCTCAAGGGGGGAGGTTAGGGGTTATATCCCCCCCCCATTGTCTTTTTTGCCGACCCACAAAAACAACTTATTAGTTATAAAAGCTGTTTCAGAATCATTACTATTAATACTTTTTATTAGTTATTAGCAAAAAGTTATTACTTATGAGTTATGACAATAAACATTTATTATACATAACGTATGTTATGTTAATTGAACAACTTGGTGTGTTATAATTTAAATTCATAAAACAATTTACAAATGTACGCAATTATAAGCTAGAAAAGATTTTGGAGAGCTTGAAACATAAACATTTGAGTTTATTTGGTATTACCGTGACAATTTATTAAAATGTATTATTATACTATTTACTTATAACATACCCCCCACCCCCCGTTGAAAATTCCTGGGCACGCTACTGCTCCTACGAATATTTCTCTCGCGTCGATCATCGTCTACGTGAGCTAAAAACCGCCACGAAAATCCATTTATTTGCCGATGTGAGTGGTAATCGTATTTCAAATAATTAATTTGTTTAAAGCCGCGTATCGTGAGATCACACGCTTGTTCACGCGCCGAGCGCAAAATACGAGATTGCGCGGCGTTTACAAAATACAGCGTCAAAAATTACATTAGTAACGCGAAATAAATAACGCAAAGAATGTTCGGGTGCCGTTGAACATCATAAATATTAAGAACATCATTAATACAATAATAATAATAATAATAATAATAATAATAATAATAATAATAATAATAATAATAATAATAATAATAATAATAATAATAATAATAATAATAATAATAATTAATAATAATAATAATAATAATAATAATAATAATAATAATAATAATAATAATAATAATAATAATAATAATAATAATAATAATAATAATAATAATAATAATAATAAATAATAATAATAATAATAAATATTAATTCTATAAAATACAAATTTCTAAATCGCTTTCGACGATTTCAATTTTTTTTTTTTAAAGTAAGTCTTTTTTTTTAATGTACTCTTGGCGCGTGATTTGTGTAAAAATTGAGAAACAATCGTCTGGAAAATCTGAAAGAAAAATACGACAATACTCATTATGAACAATTGCGTTCGCATTAAATTTATCCGCGCACGAACGATTTGCTCAATCCATTTATCGGCCTCATTCGCGGATATTAATATACTCGCGTGTATTTGCAGTTTACAAAAAAGATTTATACCGATTCCGACATAAAATCAGTTTCTGGGAATTGGTTTTCAGCGTACAACAATCTCCCAAAAAAAAAAAAAATTTTAAACCCGTAAATGTATTAAGACTCTATAAATTATTTTTTACAAGAGAACGTCGAAAACAGAATTTTTATCATATTTTTTTCTAAACATTTTCTAATTTATTGATTTGTACAAGGAGCATACCTATACTTGAGTACACGAGATCAACGCATATGGATGATACTACTAATTCACGGCTCATACGCTTGTGTATTTTAAATCGCCTATACGAAACTCCTCAGATCGTTTCCAATCCTCTTAAGATCATATACCTTTCTTTTTGCCGGGACGGAATCGGTATAAAAAAAAAAATTGTCGTCGGCACGGAACTCCTACGCGGCCGCGGTTTAACCACCGTCCTAATACACAACACTATAATATGGACTCTTTGTAAAACACGTTTTGCGCTATAAAACATTGCATGCTCATAGTTTGTTAACGATGAATTTTGTGAAACCCGTATGTACCGTAAAGCAAAAATTTTAAAAAAGTTCACATTTACATACTATTATCTATATTCAAGTTCTTCTATTTGTAATATGCGCCCCAATCACGAATTGAACAGTGTTTCTAAAAACGTATTATTTAAAATCGTAATACAACGGTTCCCGAAGTGCAGTGTTGTATAAAGATAAATATTAATTTATCTAGATAAAGATAAAAGATGTTAGACAATAAAATTATCTAGATTAAGATAAAAGATAATTAAAATTGTAATTATCTAGATAAAGATAAATAATTAATTACAATTTATTTAGATAAAAAAAGATAATTTTTTTTACTACATAAGTATTATAAAATTTTAATTGATTATTTATTTATCGTATGGCTATTAGCTTTACAAACATTAAACACACAACATCAATGCAACAAATATAAAAATAAGTGTTGATTTAAGGAGGATGATGGTAGCCTGCTCGCAGCCCTCCTGCATATGCTATTTTAAACGAAGGTCTAACAGAAACAACCAAAAGAGCATAACGCCATAAAATTAAAAATAGGTTTTATTAATGGAAAGTCTTATTTGAAAGGTAATCAGACGAGCGGGCGATAATAAAATTGTCGCCGCGTAGGAACAAATTCGTTTGTTTCTGACGCGGGCGACGATTATTACGTAGAACTATTTTCTGTATAGCATTGAATAAATATACATATATTTAATCAATGTATATAGTGTAGACTGTAGAAGTGTAGACTATTATTGAGAACATTCGCGTTTCCGATCGTAGTCCACGGGTATCTCGGACACTCGCTTGCTCCCATGGAATATTGCGTCGCCCGCCCGTTTGATAAATCCAACATTGTGACACAGAAAAAAAGATTATTTAGGATTCCTGTAGTTGAATTTAATTAGGATGAAAATTGAAAAAAATGTAACCGAGAAACTCGAATTTTGTGGGTATTGGATAAAAATAAGCGCTATTAAATTTATTTTATCTAGATAAATTTATCTAGATGACTTACATATTAATCTAAGATAATGACTCAGATAGCTCATTTTGAATTCATCTATAGAAGATAAAAGATAAAAAAAAATTATCTAGATAATTTATCTAGATAAATCTATCTAGATAATATACAACACTGCCGAAGTGTCACGCCGTCGACCGTTAAAAGCGTCTAAAAATAAATTTTATATTTCGATAAAATACGAATATCCACATCTAAACGACAAGACTTTGTATTTAAATTTCTATTTGTACGAAGCTGGGAGGTTTTCGACCGGTCGCTGTGATAAAAAGCAAATTTGGAAAACGAACCGCGAAAGTGGCTGTGTATAATTCGATTCCAAGATTCGAAAACACGTGCAGCGATTTTCCGCAGGCTTACGTATATTCGTACAATTAATTTAATGTTTTCTACAAACATATTTTATAAATCTTAATAATTAAGAAAAATTTATAAAACATATAATATTATTATTGTAATAAAATAAATATTCCCGTTTCAATTTTTTTTCTGGTTTTATTTGTTTTTATCTAAAAAAAAAAAAATTGTATCAGTTCATAAAAGGGCGCCGCGAGTCGAACAATTTTGGGGGAACAGCCTGTCGTAATCCACGTTTGGAGAATGCGATTATCGTGAAAACGTTGTAACTCCAATACGCCAACAATAATAATTATAATATTTACATAATAATTATTATTGATCAGAACTGTATGGTCATCGTTTGAACAACGAAAAGCGACGAAGCCAGATAATAATATACGTATTCGAGTAGAATGCGTTCTGTGTAGGTACAGAATAGAATATATTTTTTACGTTATGTTTTCTCGGAAAATGATTTTAAAAAGGGTTCTATAGAAAGTATTTTCTCCCCCCATTTTATTCGTTAACGTTTCCGAGGACAGTATAAAAGTTTTCTCATTTTTTCCTACAAAAAAAAACGACTTACTACAAAAAAAAAAAAAATTACAAAAATTCTACGCGAACGAACACGTGTTAACAAAGTGTGTCGTAAAAACGCGACGGTAATAACCGCGCAAATACCACAACCGCGGTCGTAATAATTCTACACACGCGTATATGTAGGTCATTCGAATGAAAATCGGTCGCGGCGGTAATCCCCCTTTTTTTCTTTTTTCTTTTCCTGCCAACGGCAACGCCCTACTTTTCTCGCGTTAATTTTCTCGTATATGCGCGACAGTGGCGTAATTTGAGTCATTGGGAGGACGGTGGGGGACGAATATTTTTTCATAAAAACAAATATAAAATTTTTTTAAATTTGTATTCATTTAAATCAGACAATTTTAACACATATAAAATTATACTTTATATATATTTCAGAACTATTGTTTTCGGCTTCAGAACCATTTCGTTGAGTAAATTGCCGAGCTGTACCTCGACGGCTGTATAATTTTATGTAATGCCAGAACAGATTCAATTGAATAGATTCAATCGATTACAATGTTAACATATTTTATATAGTTAACAGTGGCGTGACTATAAATTCGGCGCCCCGGGGCAGTATCGAGTTCTGGCCCATTAATAAATACGAGTTTTTTCTTTTTCATTTAAGTCTCTATGACGCGAATTTCAAAACGAAATTCGACATTTTTGTACATACACATCGCGCGTTTATGACGGCACTTCTGAGGCTCTCCGAGTCCAGGTCAAATACCCCGTCTTGTCACCCCGTAATTACGCCACTGATAGATAACACATACCAAGGCTCGCCGTCGTCTTCAAAAACCGTTCCTCGTTCTCTCGTATTCGCCGTGTCTGTCCACATGACTTTCACGCGATCCGTTTTTAGAATAAATTGTTTACGATGCTATGGACGTGATTTCGATCATTTGATTATACAAATTTAACCGGAAACACGCTTAAGTTTTATTTCAAAATATCATTCCGCACTAAAAAAAAAAAAAAAAGGCCAAGGGTGTTGGGATTCAAAACCCCGCATACAGGAGCGTATTTAGGAATTTTCGAAGGGAGGGATGAGACAGTTTTTCAATACCTTAGTCGTGCGAGACTTTACTAAATGGTAGCTTCCCTGTTCAGTTTCAGTGTCAGATATACGAACGTCGCGAAACGAACGATTTAAATTTTTAGAAAAACCGGGTCATAAACCCGGTCAATCCCGCCCCCAATAAACACGCCACTGCGACCGTATCACCTCCTCTTCGACTACGCCACTGATTTCTGTCCAACGTAACTTAACGAGAATCGCAATAATAATTGTCGCGTTAATTGACAATTATTATAAACGAAATGCCGGCCCCGGCCGATTATTATAAAAACACCATTATATTCGACTATCGTGTCGAATACATCAAAAACGATTGTCAGGTTTTTTTTCTTAATTATTTGTTTTGTTCTGCGTGAAAAACGCCTGAAAACACGGAGTACGTCCGTAGAGGGACAACGTTCCACGACGGGCGAGATGATGAAATCGGCCGGTATGTTTACATTTTTTTCTTTTTCCGCCTCGGCCGGTATTTTATTATTTTTTTTTTCTTATAACTCGTTGCGTTTTTTCTTTTTCCTCTGATACAGTACGGAACGTGATGGTTTTAGTCTTTGTTTTTTTTTTTTTTCTTAAACGGTTAATTATGTTTTCTTCTGACGGAGTCTTACGCCCGTCAGCTCTCTCCACAAATAATAAAATGTTCGTTTCACCAGTGTCTAACAATACGCGGATCTGTATAGGTTCAGGCCCCTGGGCTAGAAGCGAGGGCACCGCAGACCGTATATAGCGTTACACAGTCTTCGGTATACATACATTTTTTTTTTCTTTTATTATACGATAAGTACATATATATTTATATAATTTCCCCGCGGCTGTATGGATTTTCTGGAGTCCCGCCACCGCGTCCCGGGACTGCATAATGTACAATACGCGGTTACGCGAATACGACCGCGCCGTTTCTTTTACCGCGCGCACGGCGTAGCGCTGCTGTTCGGCGACGCTTCGGGAAATCGACACCAGAGGGTAGCGAGAACGGCGGCGGCGGCGGCGGCGGCGGCGGTGGTGGTGGTGAGCGATCGATCCGCAACCGACGACAGAGCAAACGGCAGAGTGTTAAACGCGTGTGTAAGTAAGTGTACCATACCAGTCGACGCCTTTTTGCACGGGCTGTTGTTGTTACACAAGTGGTAAAAAGACAATTTCGTTTTTCAATTTTTCTTCACTTGCCGAAGGCGAAAAAAAAGTAATTCTAATATCTAAACACCGGTTCCAGTCGATCCGCGAGACCAGTCGTCGGTCCGTACGAGAGCTGTTCTCATCTTTATTAAACACACCTCGTTCGAATAAATCAGTCAAAATTCCTTTCTCAACGTTCAAACAGTCTTTCACCACCAATGTCAATTATCTGAAACGAAGGTAATAATATTATAACCGTCTCTTCGCGGTAAACGTCACTGTATTGTATTACAACAGAAATATACGTTTTTTTTTTAAATTTATTAAAACTCGTTCTCTAAACAAAATGTCGCGTACAATATGTGTTTTATTTGTTTACACAAAGCTGGTGGCCTAGTTCCAAAAAAATAACGTCATTTTAATAGTTTCGTAAGATAATTTTCGCGACAAATTTTATTTTTCCAAAGGCCATTTCGATGAAGATTATATTTGTATCGAAAAAAAGTATTATCGAATTCAAAAATATATCCACGATTCGGTAACACACTGCTGTGCGGCGGACGAGAAGATACAATCAAAAGATTTTTTTTTTTTAATGCAATACGGCTATAAATCGATGAGCCAAACTACTTGTGATACGATACTGACGTAACGATTGAATTATTTTATTCGAATATGAGGAACTTGAAAATAACGCAGTTTTATATTTTCGTCAACTACGATCACCGAAAAGAACTAATCATAAAAAATATTTGTAAAAAAATCGCTGTATTTAACATTGTCTTAAATGTTGTCCGGCGAAATTTTTAATTTTAGTAGGTTTTAATTTTAATAAATTATTATTCGTGTTTTTCGAACGTTGCGGCGTGCGCGGTTTTCTTGAAAATATAGTGCAGACACCCAAAATTTTTGATCCAACAAAAAAAAAAAACGTTGTTTTTATTCGCTATTTTTTTTTATTTCAAACTATAAATACGGTATAAGGCATTGGTATTGAAATGAATTCGTACTGAGAGGCGCGCGATTATAATTTACGCAAATTAATTCTCCGCGCTTTGAGCTCATTTATTTACAACTGTTAATTAATCCGCTTCGGTCGTACACATTGTTTGGTTAAGCTTTAATCCGAGGTTCGTGAATCTCAAGCGATCAACCATGTGTGGTTTTTGTTGCTATCCGTCTGCTCCGCTCGTTCCGATCGCAACGCACTACGCCATAACTCAGTTGACAAATGAAACGATACCGTGTACGCTGAGAAGAGAAAGAATTTTTTACTCTCTCTCTCTAAAATGTAAAAAAATTCATTCGGTTCGTGAATATACATTATTATTTACAATAGTTTTATGAATATTTATTAAAAAGTAAATAATAGCGTGTAAAGAAAAGTCTTATATGTCATATACTGCACGCGCGCATTATCCCGCTCACGTCATAATATAATACGAGACTGTAAAGTATAATTTTTCTAACACTGTATTAATAGTCGTTCGTTTGATTCATTGTTAAATCAGTGTCGAGACCACATAAATCTTTATGTTTAAAGACGATCCGTTTGATCATCGATTTGATCTTATATAAAACGAAAGAAAAAAAACATTGAAAATTTCTTTCGCGCGTAATACTTAATTAGCGAGTAATATATATTTCCGAGGTTTAAAAAAACTTTCATTAAAAAAGAAAAATGTGTTGTTCCATAACGTATTATACGGCCATCAGGAGGATTACACGCGTTGGAACACGGATTATAACTTTGGTCATTTGTTCACAGACTTCCCGAAACTGTTTTATAAAACATTTAGCTGTTATTATTATTATTCAATATTTTGCAAATTTCCGCTGAAAATTCTCGTCGTTGAGGTAAAAAAAAAAACAAATTTCAATCATCCAACGGTCATTTAGATAGACGTATTCTATAGTGACTCTATTATACCGTAAGCGAAAGATTCCATGTGTGTAGATCAAAACGTTTAATCCGCTGCTGCACGCGCGTAGGTACTGTTAGTTTTCGAAATTGGATAAATAATAAATTAGGCGAGTAATGGCGCGGTGCTAATTGAAAAAAAAAGTCATCCTACAGTACATGAATAAAATAACATTAACCAAGGCGTAATTTTTATGGACGCATATGAACAATTTTTTTTTTGGACACGTTTTTCCGAATTTTAAGTAGAACGTTATGAGAGAGAATATTTTTTAGACTTTCGAAACTCGCAGTATAAATCCGCAGCGTAATCATACGATAACGGCGCTCGACTAGCGTTTCTCAACCTATTTTCATTCACGTACCCCTTGACCTTTCACCACTGCTTTACGTATCCATGAATGTCAAATTGTCATATGTTTTTACATAAGATAACCGATAAGAAATTGTGGTATAACATTAATAACGGAAAATTCGGAAATATTCACTCAGCGTGCGTCTGAATATTATTAACTTTACGATTTAGATTTGTATGCGATCCTCGGCAGTGGCGGCTTTAGGGGGGCCCAGGGGGCCATGCCCCCCCCCAAATTCTTAAAAAAGAATATAAAATAAGACTACTATGATTATCTATGGCTCTGTGACAAAAAGGATATTGTACCTATGCTCATTGATCAATAGTTGTTGACCTTAATTATTATTAGCAAATAAACAAAAAAAAAGGTCATCAAGACATCAACTCAATTTTTTTTGGCCCCCCCAAAATTAAATGTTAGAGCCGCCACTGATACTCGGGCTTGTTCGCAAGCACTTCATTTTTTTTCCTTCAAATCTGCCCCTCATACCTTCTCGCGTACCCCACCGGTTGAGAAACGCTGGACTATTTTGACGGTCGTCATTCACTTTTACAGGTTTTCTTCGGGAGACCTATCGGCGGAAGCGGACGATGCCGACCCGTCGATGGCGCCTTCCGACCGACCGCCATCGTCGGCGACAACGGCGGCGCCGACGGGGTCCCCCCAGTCGCAGCAGCGCGCCCAACAGCGACAATACGCGTCCAAACCGTCGCGTTCGCAAGCTGCCACGCCCGCGTCCGAAGCCGCGGACATGCGACTGGAGTTCCAGCAACAGCAGCCCGGCAACCGGACCATAAGCGCGCCGACCAGCCCGGCCAAGACGAGGGACTCGATCCTGCAACGCGTCCAATCGTTGACGGACGCGGCCAAGGAGAAGGCCAGTTCGATAAGTAACGACATCAAATGTGAGTCGAGTATACGTATTATTATTATTATTATTTCTAACGTATGGACGTTGAAAAGCGTTTCGCATTTTCTCGCCTCTAAACAGTTCCCACTGAATACGTGAATTTTGTGTTTGTGCGAATTCACGGTTTATAATCAAGCATGACGTGACCCCTCAGAGTGCGTTTTGCATAAAAAAAATCTGTTTTATCGCAAACGGGAGGGAAAAAATAAGTTTGTTTTTCTACGATTATTCGCTGTTGTGAATCGCCGCAGTTCGTCATCGATTGCTTGCCTGTTATTTCTGAAAAATTAGCTACTGTTGTTTTTTTTTGAAAATATCGATACAAGTCATACAGATCGCACGAAGATAAACTTATCTGAATGCGTCTTTGTAATTTATGAAAAACGGTACCTTCACTTGCTCTTGTTTCATTGATTTCGTGTACGGTCCATATATGGTTTTTTAAACAATTTCAATTTTAGTTTCTAATAGAACGGAACTATTTCAGGCAAACGTACTTCGCGCACGCGGTTTAAAGCCATTTTCGCGACTGATATCATAAATCGTGTATGCGCAGTAAAAACGCGGAAATGGCCTCAACCAAATCGTGTAGAGATCGCAAATGAAAATCGTATTATTAAAATCGCTCAAACCCTTACATTAGATTTTTTAAAATTATTAACAAAAAAAAAACGTCATTATCTACCTTTGTAGGTATATCTTACGTGTCATAGATCTATGGGCAATGAGAAAATGAACACAGTGTGGCAATCAAATACCGGAAATATTTTTATCTTGATCGGATTGCGAATATTACATTTCTAAATTTGTAATCCTTTGAATCAGCGAATTCCTATATTTTGATAGATAAACTTATATATATATAAGTGTTAATAGTTATCGAATGAATTGGGTATTTAGGAACATTTAGATCCTATAATTTTATTGTGTCCGACGCCTCGAGATACCTAGTTGCGGCACTACGTTGCGGAAAGCTTTGTAACATGTACTAAACAATAATAATTGTAAAATTATTTTTTTTTTTTAAACCAAAAAACCGGTAAATTATTTTTATTTCTCGCTGTCATATCAATTTGAACGTGTTATCGTAGAGGAAAAATGTAACGGATTATATGCAATAATAGACAATGGGGGAAAAAAACTATTATCGTGTAAAATTTTGTTTTTCGCGCATTTGGGGTTATAGTGTTATAGTATTTCGCACTTAATTTTCAAACCGGCTAAATTATATAACGCTGTACGGGAAGTGCACAGTCCATTACTTGATAATTTATATTCTTTAGGTTCCGGACATCAGTATTGGGAACGTGTACTTCGGTGAAAACGACATGAATTTGCCGGTCGTATAGTCCGAAAAAAACGTCCGCAGGATTTTTAGTCGTCACGTAAGGACGCATTGACACGGCATTCCTCTTAACCGGCTCGTAAACCGCAAGGTTTTTATTAAAATATTTCAACGCGTTCTTTCACCCGAATCGATAGGACAGTACGTCGCCCTGAATAATAATATGCGTATGAAATTAAACCTTTCGTATAAAATCCGGCCATTGTCGTTTCTCCGTTGCTCTTACGGTTCCAGACATAATATGATATTATGTATCTGAAAGAAGCATACTGTTTTACTTCACAAGAGAGAAGAAACATAAAAAATATAAATACAACGGGAGGTTTATTATATTGAAATTTTAATTCGCATTTGTTGTAAACGAGTTGTTCCATTCCAAAATATCCCCTTCACTTCGTTAATTTTCTAATCTTCTGATATATATATATATATATGAAGTCTTTCGGTAATCAAATTCATGTTTTCCTGTCGAAGAATTTTTTTTATTATTTTTTTTTCGTTTTTATTTTAAAATAGTTTATTTTTGTCCACTTTATTATTATTATTATTGTTATTATTATTATTATATAATTTTTATATGAATTTGTCCTGTTGGATTCAACGTAATTTTTGAGTTTGGTATTTAAATGGTCTCCTCTGAAACAAGAAAACAAAAACGAAAATTTGTTCGTAACCCAATAATAAATACAATGAGACTCTCTATAATAATACCACTACTGTTAATTGTATCATAAGCGACCGCGTAGTTATCGACCGAAAACATTTAAAATGTACAATGGGCATAAATTATTTATGCGCTAAACAACATTACAGTAATGCTCTATTGTGTGCATGTCGTGAAATTTGTGCAGAAATCAAGGTGGGTTATACGATATAGTAGGCGATTCAATTAATATCAACGAATTTGTGTAAAATTCTATATTTTGACTTGATATAGGTATAATATAATATAATATAATTTTGATACGATCAAACGATCTAACCTCATTAACTGGAGACGTGAGATCAAAAGTGTTTATTTTGAAAAGTTTAAGTGTAAGAATAATTCGAATACCGTATAATCACATAAAATAGTGCTTACTATTCCAATTTCGTAAGTATTATATTTGTCAGCATTTCAACGCCATAAAGATTTGTTTGGTTTGATTTGTTGACCACGTGAAAAACTTTTTAATGATTTATCTTAAAATTAATTTACAGACAACATATTATTATTTTAAAATTATATTTCTTATGTTTTTATATTTGAATCTGAGGTAACCAATAAAAATAAATACCTTTAAAACGTTGTTTGAAAAAAAGGTTGTTTCAAAAGACATTTATTCTTAGTTTCACTATAATTTGTGTGAAATATATTATTCGTTGTCTTGTAATAGCATTAATAAACAGTGAATAATTATAAATTTACGCATAAAAAAATATATATATATTCACATTTTCATTGATTGAAAAATGAAACTAAAATAAAACATTAAAATAAACAATAAAACATTTAATGTAACAATTGAAATGTGTATCGTTTAAATGGATTCCAAATAAATAATACTGTTAATTATTTAAAATAATAAAGGTTATAAACCATAATGAAATAATAACATTATAATACAGGAATTGTAAATTCGTATTCCCCAAATATATGTGTGTTAGATAATATGTACAAATTAACAGAAAATTCATATAAACAATGGACTCTAAATTTAATTAACAAGTTTGCCGCTACAAGTAATTTAACAGTATTTCCTCTATTGTCATCATGAGCACCATATTAGAGGACATACCGAGTTGTTCCTACAAGCCATGAATATCACATATTGATACGCAATATTTTTCTAACTTCAAATTTATATTTCAGACTGGTTTTCAGTTTTATTGATTGCATTGAAGACAAAATGATAAACAGTTGAATATTAATCCACTTGTATAACATTGGAACTCTTGAAGTTTTAAAATATTTAATAATTGAGTTGTCAAGCGAACTTCATTTATATAATCAGAATTCATATTTTTATAATTATTTTCTATACAATTTTTCTAAAAATACGATAAAAATTCACGCAAAAAAACAAAAAATCATTTATTATAATCGAAGCGTAATTTCAGCTTAGACTTATATATTTATTATATTGAATTTTAATTGTTTCGACGTTTTCCCCCGTTTTATTATTAAATCATTCGTTTTTTAAGCAGTACGTCTGGTGTTTTGTTACAGACGCAGCGGCTACGAGACGTCAACAGAGAGCGAGCAAAGATCGTTTGCTAACGTTACTCGTAGTCGACGATGAGAATTTCGAATGGTAAACATCGTTTAATTATCGATTTACGCACGATAATAATAATAATAATATTTTAGTACGTATTTAATTTTTTTTTCTCGTTTAACACATACGCAGGGCTAGATACTTCCGGGGCAAGCGTTTCTTTGGTGATTTCGAAATACACGTAGAACAGGCCGACATCAAAGACTTGACTGTGACCGCAAGCGCGGAAAAAGGATGCACCGTGAGCATGATGGTGATCTCTCCTTCAGGATCACGGGTGGTCAGGTCCTTCAAACCGGATTTCTTCCTGTGCCGGCAAAGTGTCAGGGACGCCGGCAAAGATCACAGGAACGTTTTGCTGGGATTGAACATCGGCGGCGTGCCCAGTATCAATTCATTAAATTCTTTATACAACTTCCAAGTAAAACTTCCACCACCATTTTTCATTATTCTTTATTATTATCGCAAAAGAAATTTTGGGGGACTTTTTTTAATTTGCATTTCAGTAGTGTAGAAAACGGGTTTCATGTCAACATATCAGTGTAATATAATTATGTTTCCAGGATAAACCGTGGGTGTACGGACAGTTGGTGCAACTACAAAAAAAGTTGGGTAAAGAAAACTTTCCACTAATCGAGCAGACTTTCTATCCTAGTTCCGGCGAAATGGTGAAAGAAACTTTACAATATATTATTGTGTGTAGTATAGTCATGATAATTGATAAACAACGTCGTGTCCCATTGCGTTTCAGTCGGTAGCCACTCAACTACCAATTGTTCTCAAAGTCGGGCACGCTCACGGCGGAGTGGGCAAAATTAAGGTCGACAACAATGCCGACTTCCAGGACATGACGTCGATTGTATCTATTGCTTCGACGTATTGTACCACTGAACCGTTTATTGACAGCAAATACGATCTTCATTTGACCAAAATCGGCACTCATTATAGAGCTTTAATGTATGTTCAAGCGTTGTTATTATCCGTAAAAAATCAGTTTATTAATTTTAGATTCTGAGCGAATCGAGGAAGTTTTGGTTTTACTTTACTATTTATTTCTATTTTATTTTTCTGTCTAAAACTTTTAGTTACTTTTAAGTACCCATTTTACTAGTAACAACTTGTACTATGTATCAATAACTCGTAACAATAAATAGTGATATTACTGTATAATAATTAGTACAGAATATAGTAAGTTACATTTGTACTCATTTTTTAGTAGCAAATCTTTGTGGAATGATAATTAATGGAGATCATTTTTTAATTTTCTCAATGTTTTTTTAAGCGCGGTACAAAAAACTACCAACAAATTTTGTTAAAAATGGCAAAAACGTGATTTTGTCAAAATGCATTATTGTATTTCTCTGACATTCCAAAATACGAAGTCCTAGAATCATTTTACGCACATTACACCAATCCCCACATTTTCAAATTTTGCTAATTTTTTTCTTATTAATTAATTTTATGTTTATATATGTTACTTAGGTAATTTTTTAATGGTTTGAATTTTCACTAAATAAATATTTTATTATCATATTAACGTGATAAAAATATTAAATTAGTTTTTTTAATTGTTAGCTACTTATACTTGTATAGGTTGTAAATGTTGCTACTTTTATTCCACAAAAGTGATAACTTTAGGATTTAATGCTCGAAAATGTAATGTAAAATTAATCGTAAATTATATACTACATAACTGCAATACATACATATATATATATATATATATATATAAATTATATTACACCAAAGCTCCGCTCAGTGTCGTTTAATTGAATGCAAAGATTGATCATTGTTTTCAAATTTATAGCAACAACATAATTCTAAAAATCTTTAAGTAATGCACTTCAGCTCCGTTCATAACACTTGTGTTTCACTACTCTATTTACAATTGCGTTTCAGGCGGAAAAGCATCTCGGGGAATTGGAAATCGTGCGTTGGTTCGGCGATGTTAGAGGAAACGGAAGTCTTGGAGCGATATAAATTTTGGATGGACTCTGTGGCGGAACTTTTCGGTGGTCTGGACATTTTAGCGTTGGAAGTGGTCGTTTCCAAAGACGGTATTGAGAATATCATCGGCGTCAACGATTCAGCATTGTCCTTGCTTGGAAATCAGCAGGAAGAAGACAGGAAACACATTTTCGACTTACTAATGGAAAAACTAGAAGTATATGACTTTTCATTTAAATATAACATTATACTAATACAATATAATTGACGTAATTTGTCATCGCTCATCAGTATATTTTTTAATTATGTAATTTATTCACTTATATTATTATGAATACAACTATTCAGATATTCAATTGTACGTTTATAAAATTACAAAGTACAGTAAATACTATACCGAATTCATTATTCTATTATAATGAACGTATTCATAAATAATATAGTACGCAACTAAAATGTATTTCATTATAGACACAAGTTTTGGCGAATATGGGTCCACAAGCAGTTGGCCTTACACAAGACGAAGAACCACCAGCCATCCCAGCAAGACGAGATTCTTTAGGTAAAACGTGTTGAATATTATTTAGTTAATAATAAAATTTAATTTACCTTATAATTATGTAATTGAAACACAAAAATAAATACATTTTATAATTATATTTGTTTTGCGTAGTTTCAGAAAGCAGTGTGACTAGCCACCAGTCGGGCCAACCGGCGAGAGCAAATTTGAGCCGCCAAGGATCCATAGTTACAGTTCCTGCTCCAGCGCAACAAAACAAAACGACGTTAGATGACACCGAAGACACCATGAAAAACTTGAGGAAAACTTTTGCTGGAATTTTCGGTGAAATGTAGACGTGACCTCGTCAACTCGCTTACAGGACATAATCGCAAAATCACTGGACAATGAAAGAACAGAGGAAATTAATGTTTACACGTGTACGTGCACGTGCCATTTAATTCTTTTTATATTAACAAAATATATTATGTTTATTTAATGGAATTTTTAGATAAAATAATACGAGTAGTATAGAAACGACAAACGGTTTAAACAAAAATCATGCGCACTAGATAAATAATTAACATATGGGATCAACGATTGTATCCACAAAATACATTTTTATTAATTTATAATTATTATTATTCTATTATTATTCGAATTAAGTACTTAGAGAATGCCTGTTAAGTTTTTGTTATTGGGTTTTTAACCATTTTGGGCTATGCTAATATTTTTTTGTAAGAAGAAGTTATAACCTGTTTTTCCACACATTCGACGGTTCTTGAATTAAGTTACTATAATAAACATTAATATTATACACTTATATACTTATTATCTATCAGTGGCGTGCCCAGGAATTTTCAATGGGGAGGGATGTTATAAGTAAATAGTAATAATACATTTACCTAACCCCTAACCTCCCCCTGAGCACGCCACTGTTATCTATATGCTATTAACATGAAAAAAATTAATTTTAAAAACAGTCATAATCATGGTTAAGCCGAAATATTGTGTGATCAAACTAAAGCAATACGATATATTATATTAATATTTAAAAAAAATACAATAGAATAGACATAAATATAATATAATAAGAATCAACAAATTGTCTTTTTCTTGGCTTTATATTTTAACGATTTATAACAATTAAAAAAAAAAATAGAACTTGTTTACGTGTTATTAGAAAATTTTGACCTTGTATTAGTTAGTAAGTTTTCATTGACACCAAACCAACGATACAATAATATAAGTAATGTTATAATTATATCATATTTTTAATTTATTATAAGTTACGATATTATATTCTTAATCTTTACGCAAAAACAAATTTTGTAACAATAATTTACCACGAAAACACGATGTGTATCATTTATATTATAAATACAAACCAGTATGGGACAAATTAAAAAGAAAATATGTAGAATCGTTTTTTTTTTTATATATATATATAATTATTTGATACGATATTTTATGATAATAATTAATTTATCGAATGATTACTATAACTGTTTATTATATTTAAACTTATATTGATTCGATTTTTTACGAATCGTAATTATTTATTCTCCATAGAGCTGTTGAAAAATTAAAGAAAAATATTACTGTAGTCAATAGAATTTGTTTTCAAATCTATACCATTATACAATAATATGTTTACTTTACACCAAATGTTTTTACACAATGCATCAAACGTTGCATCATAAACGTTGCTCCTTAAGTATTGTGTTGGAATTTACAAAACATAAACATTTAACATATATTTTATTTGTATAGTTACAAAATAATATTTAACCTTTCGTTGATATTAATTTAACATTATATCGCACGAATTCAAAATTGACGATTATAATATATTCGACGGTGAAATAACATATTATAATCGATACAAGTAGAAGTAAAATTAGTATAAGGATGCAATATGAGTTTTGTTTAAATTTTTAATGGGGTGATTCTTTGGATGGTGTCCATACACTGTGCATAAAAAAATACATATTTTTTTATATAGGTATACCTAATCTACTTATCGATTTTAACTTTTAAGACTAAACCGATTACAAAATATTACGCCGCATTGTACACGCACCACACTAAAAGCCTTCATCCTATAAGTCTCATTAGATTCTCCGACCAGTTATAAAACTTCATAGTATAAACATCCGTTTATAGTGTGAATACGTTAAAAATTAAAATGTAAATTATACGTTAAAAAATCAGAATAGTCAATAGACAACTGAAGCATCACACACACCACGCACACATATATGAACACGCTAACACATGGAAATATCATAATTCCTAAATCAACCAAGAGGTGGCGATAGCGTCGACAGCATCTACTAACTCGTTACATCGCCGCAATAATCGACCAAGAGATGGTGATAGTAATATCAACAACATAACGACTGGTAAACCGGCGGACAGTAGAAACAAAACGGGTCAGCTATATTATTAATATAATATGTAATATATAATATATAATATGTCGTTTACAGAGAAGCTCTAACCCAATAAATTTTATGATATACGATTCAATATAATTTTATTTTATTTTATTTTCAATATGATTTAATGATATATGATATATGATTCGAATTCTACGAAAACCAAATTGCAGGCGGATGCTATAATTAATATGGCAAAACAACGTTTGCCGGGTCAGCTATTATTAATATAATGTAAAAAAATCTCGGTTTTCACCTAAGGTGACTTTTGCCCGAGTAACGCCGGGTGGGACAGCTAGTATATTAATATTTGTAAAGTTTACGAGTAGTTTTAAGCACCTCAATAATCTGGAGGTGCATGAGTTAAAAGTTACGTGTTATTCAACGCGCGTAACATTTTTCCATAATTAACTTTTTATACTAAATAAATGGTTTTTTATATAATATAATAATATAAATTAAATATTATCATTTCTATTTACCGTTCGTTAAAATTATAAAAACCTTGATCACTTAAAACACTGTTATCGCGATATCGGCGCTTTCCATTACCGCAAAAACATGACCCAATACAGCACAAAAATGCATAAACCAATACCGCACACAAAAATAGTACGATACCGCACAGATTTATAAAAAAGTATAGCGTAATTCCGCATACAACAAATGGTATGACACCGCATGAATTTATTAAATATAAAAATTTAAAACAATATCACATAGAATTAAATAGTTAAAAATAGCAACTATATAGTCATAATTTGTAGTAGTATAGTAATAGTAATAAAAATGTAATAATTTAAACATGAATATTATTGTAGGCACCTATATTGGTTTAAAATTTAAACTTGTTTTTTCTATATATTCCATTATAGTCAGTTTGTTTCTTAATAAAAACGAGTACTGCTATACCAAATTGGTTTCTCGTTCCCGATAACATTTCCCCTGTATTGCTTCAGTTCCGTTGTGCGGTAATGGGATATTCAGTATTTTAAAATCTGTGTGCGGTTTTGTCCCATGCGTATTTTGCGCGATTGTGCGGTAACGAGCGACGCCCATCGATATTTCAAATACTTTAATAATTTGAATAATATTAATGAGTTTTTATTTTCTGCGCATACGTTGTTTTATATGTCTGAACTCGTAGGCAGTATTATAGGTACATGTATACATTTATTTTCTTTCTTGAAGACAGTTCGAAAGATTTTGATGAAGATATAGTATCGCGATTAACTAACTACCTATTGTTTTCAGTGACGAGACATCGATTTAGCTATCATATAGAGACCGTAGTAATAAAAAAAGCTCGAATTGTATGAGCGAAATTTTAGCGAATCTAACAAGGCCCTGTCTAGGCAAAGGCCATACATATATGTTATTACCTAAAAAAAAAAAAAAATTATTTTTTAAAAATTGGTGGCGTGATGCGCACGTCTATTTATATTTGTAAGCATCATGAACTTTGAAGTACCTTCTAGCTAATATTCAAATCAGCGACCTGCACTTCCATGAGAGATAAATGCCCGACAAAACGATGTATTTAGGAGTTGATGAGATCGCGTAGCAATTCGGAATCATTATTTAAACGTTTTAATAAAACGACTTCATGACTCTATACGTCTATTATTAAACATGAATGATACATTTTTTAAGTGATTTTATATATAGTTTAAATTACGATAATTAATTTTTTTTTCCGACAAAACCTTTAAAATCGTGCAGTCGTTTCTACGAACGTAACGATAGTCGATTTATTTGACAGTAATTACCCCATTGTAATCGAGTACGATGTCTGTGATAGGTTTCTTCGGTCCGAAGACAAATTAAGACGTTCGAACAGTTCGACGACTTAACTTTGACGACTTGCTCCGTCGAATTTATATATTATGTAAGAAATTACTTTTAAGACACATTTGTTTAGAAACGACAGTGAAATTGTCGAGAATACCATAGAAATGTACGATGGGAAAACGTACGTTTGAAAATCTATTCGAAGATTTCGTCGAAAGCTTTACATACAAATATAACAGGAGAAATGTGTAACAAAAGTCGATGCACTGTCGGTCGCACGTCGACAGTAATAAGTCAATCCGGCAAAGCTCACGTCGAGTGGTTCGACTGAGTGTAAATGAAGTGCGTGGTGATAGGATGGTGTTACTTATGATTGAGATGATTCTGCCGTCGACGACCAGACCGAGAGAGTAGTAATATTGTTTTATTGTGGAAAATCGGAGAGGCACTATGCACCTGTCTTTCAATAACGATATAAACTCGACGGAGAAATATATTATTAAAAGAATCTCGTTAAAAAAAAAAAAATTCTTGTATTCGACGTGTACCGAAATATCTTTTAAAGTTGCAGCTTTTACATTTCTCCTACAGGTCCTGAATTAGAATATATTAAACAAATGCTACGGAACTAGTGTATTTGTGGGTTTTACCGGTTAAGTAAGTAACGCAGTGAGCGTCAATATACATACGAGTATATATATATCTCGATTGGTTTTACCTTTATAAAGGACAGACAATACGAGACAAAAAAAAGTGAAAAGTGACTTCGTTTAGTTTCAATCCTGTTACACTCGACATATAAACAAGGTTTAAAGTTAATAGTTGATGAAAAGTTCTACAAATGCTCGAGAAGAAACTATAGAAGTCGATTTTTTAAATATTATGGAAAAAAAATTTACTCAATTTTAGGAAAAGTACGAATACATTTTGAGTCGTTAATTATAAGAAATAATACAAATATTAAAATTTGTCTTTCGCCAAACATTCCGTGTAACTTCTCTACATTTTCTATAGATTTTTAA
Organism: Slavum lentiscoides; assembly: GCA_032441835.1. Lineage (NCBI taxonomy): Eukaryota > Metazoa > Arthropoda > Insecta > Hemiptera > Aphididae > Slavum > Slavum lentiscoides. The sequence continues at coordinate 8,813,004 of CM063709.1, forward strand.
ACAGTGTTGCTGAGTAGCGTATAACAGACGTGCAGTACTTATATTGGAAATACGAAAACAATATATAATTAGTTTTAATAGTATTTGCCATTGCAGTACTGTATGAGAATGATGCGCCACTCTTGAAAGTCTAGGATAAACAAAAATATATCATAACCGTAAGGTAGAAAAATCTACTCGTGTCAGAAAACCATTGTATAAATTACTGTATCAGAAAATTTACAGTCCCTATATTATTTTTGTTTCCGTCTTGTACAATATACGTATTTACCGTGTTTATACGTTTAATATTCATTATAAGTAAATTAAGTGATACATAAGAGAATTCCCGTAAAGTTGCATTGCACAGCCATTATTACGGGACGATTGTTACATAAAGTAGCACGTAAAATTAATTTCAACAATGCAATTAAAATTTAAGGGTTAGTTACATAACCGTCATGTGTCCCATAAGCTATGTATCACCTAAGCCATTTAAGTGACCCATAAATATTAGACTATGCTTACGGGCACAAAAAAACGTAAAATTCTTAAAAGCCTCTTGGAAATACTCTTTGGAATTATTCCGAATCCAAATTCCCAATTGCTTTTTTGCCAAAATTTATTTTTCTCGGTTCTACTTTAAAAAAAAAATATAAAAATTATGAAAAAAAAAAAACAGAAGGAATGCGCAAAAAATGTTCTTACAAAAAAAATATATATGTGTAAATACAAAGCAATTATTTAAATTTCCTTGTGATATAGCCCGTGTTACAAGACAAAAATAAAACACCCTGTATTCAACAGTCTGCAAACGGTCGAAAACGTTACACAATTAGTATTATATACATACTTAAACGTTTTTGGGAATATTTTAAGTTCGAAAAATGAAATTGAAAATATTTTGCCGTTGAAACTATTGAGTGAAACTTTAAGACGATACTATTTTCTCTCGCACAATATATTGTGTACAGTTATTTAAAAAATATTTCGTGTATAACGTAGATAAAATATTATACGAGGTTTATTTATTCACAAATCCTCAAATATAATACGTTTATCTTTTTTCGAGTATTATATTCGCAACGACACTATCGATTTTAAACTGTTTATCGACAGTAGTTTTAAAGGAATTTTTATCCAATCAATATAATTCTAGGTGTGTATTAAATATACGTAATACATCATTACGACAATGGCGCAATTTGAAATTCCGCAGTTATTTTCGGCTTTGAAATATTTAATGAACTGAAAACGATACGTAGTGAGAATCCGAGAAATATGAATACAGTAACCTTTTCAGTAGCTACAATGCAATATATTTGTTTTATTTTATTTATTATATTTTGTATTTAAAAAGGAGGAGATGGGATATGCATTTTCCTTTCAAAACGCTTGTCAAATAAATAAACAAAAATACGAATATACGATTGTAATTGTAATAAAGTGTTCAATATATATATATCAGTCACAAACCAATATGAATCGATCAGTATAATAATACTTAAATGGAACTCTTTTTACTTTATGTTGCTAACCATGATACTGCAGTGTACTATACTCCTACGAAAATTTATTTATTACTCATACCGTTGTCAAATTATTGTATTTATTGTAATAAAAGAACATTTGCATCCTTTATCAGTTTTATTAATTATACCTCCTAGAATTTCAGGATAAATTATAATAATTATATATTTGTTTTAGCTATATATATATATATATATATATATTTATATACACACACATACTAGCTGAATGACACTGCTTCGCCCGTGAACAGTTAAGACTGTATTGTTTCGTTTCCTACAGAAATCGAATATCAAGAGAATACATTAAAACTGCAATATTGAATTAATTTTCAATTAATTTTTTTTTTCATTTTATGATGTCGAAACAGTCAGACAATTCAACTATTTGTTTTTATTTTGATTATTATTTTAAACAGTTTCCGGAACATTTATTGAATATAAACTGTATAATATTGAATAGGCAAAACTTAAAAAAATGTAAATAATTATAAATAATTAAATACAAGAGAAACGATAGAAACCAATAAAAATAACTCGTTAAACCGGGACTCGAGTCCGTTAAAAAATTCGCAATTAAAATTAATTGAATGTAAACCAGATGGCGGCAGCATAGTATATCGCGTTGGGCGCGGTCGTTGACTCACGACCAATCGACGCGGCCGTTTTTTGGTGACGTCATCGGAGATATAAACCGTATAAATACGGGTGTACAGTGTCTAGCTGTTTAGTAGTAGTTGTTTCGCGCTGCGGATGATAACGTAGTTGTCGAAATACGTATACGCAATAAAAGTGTGTTATTCTTGTGATTTTCTGTTTATATCTAATTACTATCTATATTACCTATCATAATTTCACTATTATTCAAGTAGTTATATTAGGTCGAGAAAAAAAATCTTTAATCACTCGGAAAATAGCCGGTTACGTTTCACGTTAATATTTTTGTATGAGAAAAACGCGTTACACTTTATGAATATATTATTATAATGACCGGGTGTTTCTGAACGAATGTAAAATATATTATTGTAGTACGCTGCAGAGTGTTGCGAAAATGATTTTTTTTTTAGACTATACGACGCGAATAATAATAATTTTAATTTAAAAAAACCGCACACAGTCAGCACATAATTATTTAAAAAAAGAGCTCGAGGGCAACAGCGAGCGTTTTGATGGATTAAAATAATATATTGTGTCATTTTATACGCGCGAAAAATCGGGCGTGAACGTCAAACGAGAATTACAAGAGTTGTTAAACAGTATGGGAGGTTGTCCTTATTCTTATCGTGAAAATAGCAACACGTTGTTTTCGATGAAGGTGCGTGAAAATAATATAAAAGATATTTTGATATCTGTAATAGAATCGATTTCGCTTGAAATATCACGTACTTATTATAATTATTACCAACGCGTGTGCGCGGGCAAAGTGAAAAATCGAGCGTTATTTTCCTATTATATTGACCGTAAAATTATACATATATAATAAGTATAAAATATATTACAAAAATACGAATAAAAATAATTTTTTTAGAAATATAGCGATCCGCGTGTGTTGTGATTGATGCTTAACTGCAGAGTTATATACAAACGGTTTTTAGAGTATTGTATTATTATTTTAAATTTAAAAGCAGTGCAACAAGTCCGTTGTTTTCTTCGAACGCGATCCTGAATGAAATAATGGTTTTAAATTTTTTTTTATCGGAACACCTGTTGAAATATTTTCGCAAATTGTCATTTCATGGAAGTTACGGAAAATTACGAAAAATATTAAAATTTATGCCGTAATACTTTATTGTTTGAACTATTTCGCCGTATCAGAATACACGTATTAAACCGCGTTTCGTTCGTCGACCGTGATCCTGGTGAAAATATAATCGTGTGTATTATATGTATGTACTCGTATACTATATATTTATGTACGTATAAATTCGTTTTGATTTTAAAATTTAATGTATACAATTTTATTTTTATTTATATTTTATAATTTTTATAAAATGTATTTTAAACAGTTTTAGCATTTATTTCATTAGATTCTTAACATTTACTACGTGTGAAGTCACACATTGCAATAAATGTAGTAATTTTTGATAACATACAAATAATATTCATAATTATATATACATCATGGTGATTGGTGGATAATGGATATAATATACCAAAAAACATAATAATAATAATAATTAGAAAATTAATTATTATTAATTATAACATCTTTTTTTCAATTGTATGATATTTTATATAAATCTACATATTACCCAATTATTGTTTTGTAGATTTTGAGGGGGAATAAGAGGTTCCATCGTTGAATAATATATTTTGGAGCAAGATAGAGCTTATGAGATTCCCCAAGACGGATTCCACCAAAGTGTAATATATATTTTTAGGTGAAATTTTTTTATTAAACATTGGATGATAACAGGCTCAAACAAACCGACCTTCATAGTAATAGAAATGGTATTGATAATTGTAATAGTAATGGTAATATACCGTAACCCGTTACAATTCAATTGATTATTTAATATGGACGACAAAAACTCTAAAATTATATTATCCAGATTTAAATTTAATAATGTTTTAGTGATTAAAAGTAAACTTTTAGTTAAAATACAAATAATATAATTGTAAAACACATAATTGTAACCACAAATTAACAAGTACACTTTGTATTTGGTTAAGTTAGTCATTATAAACTTTATCAAGGGCAAGGGGGAAAATTGAGATCGAATAAATATTTTCCTTTTTTATAAGAATTGTTATCGTCTTTTTCTTCAATCTCTTCTTCATCATTCATTTCTTCATCATCATCTTCTTCATCGTCCTCTTCTTCATCGTCCACTTCTTCATCATCCTCATATTCAACATCCTCTTCTTCAATATCGTCTTCTTCCATATACTCTTCTTCTACATCACATTCCTCTAAATTCTCTTCTATTTCCTTCCTTTTTATTTTTTTTCCTTTTCTCCTTGCTTCTTTATTAATTAATAATTGCTCTCTTGAGGTGATATGTGCCTTATAAAACTCAGGCGGGGATCGTAATTGACCTGGTTCTAAAACAAAAAAAGTAAAAATTTTTATTAGAATAATATAGCCTTCAAATCAATAGCGTGAGCACTTATTTTTCTTTATAAATTATAATTATATTGTATTTATTATATAACTATAAATTAAATATCATATGTTTGTAAATTAGTTTAATAAACACAAGTTTAATAAATATACAAGAATTTAATTGTCGAATTTATTTGTTACGATCTATTAGAGTAATATTCTCGTTACGTGTTATAAATGAAGGATTAAAGTTGGAATTATATAAGTAGTATTTGGGACATATATATATATATATATGTGTGTGTGTGTGTGTGTGTGTGTGTGTGTGTGTGTGTGTGTGTGTGTGTGTGTGTGTGTGTGTGTGTGTGTGTGTGTGTGTGTGTGTGCGTGTGTGTATTATATTTTAAGATACATACCAATTCTTAACTTTATCATTTCTAAAATATACTCATAGTATAACTTCAATACAACTAAACATAATAAAATAAATATTAAAATTATTTTGCACAATTGATTTGAGTGATATAATATTAACTCAAAATAAAATACGATATCCATCCTGGTCTTGTTCAGAAGAGAAAAAAAATGTAATAAAAACAAAATGATTCTACCAGATGTTTCATGATTAGAGAGAGATAGAGTGTATGTGTGTGAGTGAGAGCGAGAGAGAGAGAGTGAGAGAGAGCTGGTTCAGTGGTGCCCTAAACCTGTGTCAATTTAGACAAATAAGGGGTATTGCCTGGCCAAGGTAATAAAATTAGGTACTCGTTATCATTAAATAGGTACCTAATAGTTAACCTTTGTAAACTCTTCGTGGTTTGATTGCTAATAGCAGGGAATAACAGTTAAGAACGCATCCATGGATAAACGTAAATCAACAGGTTCTGTAACACAGTTTTGTAAATAATTTATAAAACAAGTTCAGCTTTGCCCGAATTTGACTGGCATTGTACACAATGCCGAAATTATACACATTAGCTGTAACACATACCATTGAACGTTACAATTTATTTTGCAATATATGTATATTCTTAAAATAAATATACTTCTGATGTGTGCGTGGAAGATGTGGGAGATAGGGTTAAGTGGAGGTTTAGGACAAAGATGGCAGACCCTAAATAGTTAGGATAGAAGCGAGGAAGAAGAAGAAGATTATTAAAACAAATACGACTCACTACTTCCTGTATCTTTAACCAATTTATTAGCTAGACAGAAACGTATATGGTATAACGCTATAATATATTATATTTATTTGTAGAAAACTACCATAATATAATAAGCAATATAATATGGTAATTTTCAAAACTGAAATTCAGTAATGAACTTCAGATATACATGTTTTGTGTATATATATATATATATATATATATATATATATAATATTGTAAAAGAATACTGGGGCAATACTATACATGTATGATGCATTACAAAAAAATTATAATAATTATATTCATTTACTTAAATTGTAATATGCGTGTCCCAGGGATGCATACGATGCTTGATTATCTACAAATATTAAATAAACAATGAATACAATAATCAATAAACTAATGAGGAAAAAAGAAACAATTTTTAAATATAAACAAAACAATTATAAAAATATAACTTCTATTTAATATAATGATTACAGTTACTATGATAATAATTTTCGTAAAATCAAAATTCTCCTACATAATTCCAATGTACAAACAGATTGCTTACCTTTAAAGCCTCCACGACTCAAATGATCTAGATAATATTTTGATAACTTTAACTTTAACTTTGTTTACTTTTTTTGTGTACTAATAGAGAGTAAAATATTAACAAGGGCAGTGGAAATATGTGTAATCTGATACTCTGGATATTACAAATGATTCTGTGTCGAAACTGATTGTTTTTAATAATTTTTAAGTAAACTTTTAATTGCATTATGAAGGATTAAAAAGCCAGAATAGAAGCTGAGTAACAAATTTTTGAGCATGTGTGACTAGTTAAGTGTACAACCGTTATTCACCTCCATCCCTTTCGTCATGTTTATTACATCAACACATACGTCATACGTAAACATGTATTCATTTTTTTCATCTTCAAATACTCACATTTATATAAAAAAAAATGTATAATCATACATAAATTTAATTTATCAAGTAGTGTCAATTCTGGATAAAAAATATCTATTGCAAAATTTATCTCTATAATTATATGCATTCTACATGCTGTAAAACCAGTAAAATATTATTATTGAAATATTTCAAATATTTTCCGAAGAATTTATGTGTTGGATTGATGGTATTTAATTGTCAATGTATTAAAAACATAATTTAAAAAAAAATAAATGTAGCCAAATATATATGTGCCTTATTCTTACAGAATGTAAAAATCAATATACGAAAAAGGAAAAATAACTTCATTATCAGTCTTGTAAAGTATTCGAATAAAAGTATATAAATCCTTTTTTTGTATTCCAATATTATTTTGAAAAATTTTCAAAAAGAAAAATATTAGAATAGACACGTATATTGAATATTTTACTGGTATTTTTACTTCGCCAAAAAATACATTTTTACATCAAACACGAATAAAAATTATTGATTTGTAGAAAGAATAATATGTTTTAAGTTTTAAAATCATTTAGTAAAATAATGTGGCCAATATTCAATGAAATATATTTTAAGAATCATAAAACAACCTAGAATTCTCTAACCGGAATAATCATCGTGTATACCTACGTGATATTTAGATATTCGGATATATTGACTATTGTATATATTTATGTTTCAAAATAAACAATGTAAAATTCAGATATGAGAAATGAATAACCTAGTATAAATGACAATAAACAAAAAATGTACTGTCATACTTCACATAGTACTCGAATAAATATTCAAAATATATTATTTTTAAATAATCGAATACCTATTCTGAATATTTTTTTATCCGTTTACTCGAATAAGTATTCTTCACAGGTCAAATTTGGCAATAATAAATTGTGACGTTGTTCCAAAATATCCGGTTTTAAATTATAGATGTGTTTATATATATTATATTACAATTATTTAATATAAATTTATTAAATATTATGATAACTGTATTCTTACTTAAACAACCTTGATGATCTATTGTAAAACAAACATTTTAAAACAATAATAATAATAATAATAATAATAATAATTACTAATTAGTATAGGTATAGGTAATATGTATATGTCTAAACGTAATAATTTATAACTATTTCTTGAATACAGAAAATTACACTCTAGTTAATAAATTGAAGTTTATTTACACCATTTACATCTGATTTGTATTAACATATTTTTGGTAATATTAACATAATAAATAAGAAGTTACAGTGAATATAACTCAGTTAATTTCAAAATAATTAATACATTTTGATTTTACATTTTCGCTATTACCAAAATGTATAAATAAAAATAGCCAATTGTTTTGTAGTTTTTAATAAGTGTTCTAAAAATTCGTTAATTCTTGAAAACATGTAAATAAAACAAGAATAACAATATACAGTAATTTCCTACAATATAAATGGAAGTAAAAATCGATTGCCATCAATGAATTATAATATATTAATTGACATTTACATTCTTGTGAATATTTTTTTCTAAAACAATGAAATTACGAAAATAAAATATGTTTTGCTAATTAATTTTGCCATTAATAACATTATGGTATTTTCCATAATAATATTTATTATAATACCATTAGATCATCGTCATCGACAATAACTTGTTTATAATTATTAAATAAGTATAACGTGTAAATATTTCTATATAAAAATACTTAATATTATATATTTCAAATATTAACATGACAATTAAGAAAATAAAATTTTCATTATTTAAGCTTATAAGTTTTTTTAAATTAAGTTTAATTTCTATAATTTTATACTTAAAATTAACTATTAATTTTTTTATTCTATTAATTTAACTAATATTAGAAAACTCATGAATTTGTCCAGAATTGAAAAATCAAATAATATTTTGATTACAATAGTTAAACAGATGGACGAGTATTTGACTTATATATATATTTGTACTTAACTTATATGACTAAAGCGAGTGGTGCTTCGATAATTTTAAAATTTATTTTGAGTTAAACATAAATTAATAAGAAATGTTTCTATATTTACTGGAACACCATAGTGATGGATTTGGAAGCCAATGTTCCTGATAATCTAAGAATCGAATGAATCCAAGAAATATTTCTTTTATTTATTTTTTGTTTATCACAAAGCTTCTGAAAATAAATTTTTCATATAGATTTGTATTTAAAACATAATACAAACCTTTAGTTGCATTTTGAAAAAGTTCTTCAAAATACTCTTTTAATACCTCTAATAAAAATACAAGTTTTGTTTAATTTAATTGAAACAAATAAACAATTTTATGCAATAGATATACTAAGACCAATGGTGTATTGGGATGTGTACGGTGGTTTACGGCGTATACAACTATTTCTTTTGTTTTCATTGAGTTTACTTTCAAAAACATTTCTGGGTTCGTTCTATACAGTCATTTCATTTCAAGAATGTACATTTTACCTGGGTAGAATACGATTCTATAACTTCTAGGATTTACCTTTCTACAGTTTAGGTCAGGCCAAAAAGTATATGATAAATTACCTAAATATAAAATGTCAACAAAATTTACCGATGATTCACAAAAGAATTTAATTTGTATGTATATTCAGAAGAATATAATAAATGTATATTTTTATTTTACCTATATCTTAAATAAATTACTGCACATAATGTAAGTTACAAAGTTTGTTTTTTAACTTTAAAAACTTTATAGGTACAAGGACATAAGACAGTTGGTAGTATACTTATATTAAAACTGTGTGGTGAATTAAATAAATATTAAAACAAATAATACGTAATAGTACCTAATAATAATAGTAAATTTCAAAAACAAATGTATATGTATATATTGTTTTTTTTTTTTGGTAACTAAAAAAATGTAATAAAATATAGTTTAAATTAATTGTTTGAGACTTAGGTTGATTAATTTTCGAGCAAGTAGGGAAATTTCTTTTGAGACCTAAATTTATTTTAAAATGACTTATACTCGCGAATTTAATTACCAATACACCACTGACTAAAATAATTAGAGCTCGTAAAAACAATTGAAATGTGCAAAATAGAAAAATATGAAAAAATTTCGAGTAAGGGGTGAAAAAGAAATTACTTCTGGCTTTTTTGTTAACCTTTCTGTATACTAATTGAAATAAATAATTTCGTTAATAATAGATTCTTATGTATTATATAATTATTAAGAATATAAGATTAAATTTAATATCTAACTTTTTGCATATAAATCAGTACGCGAGTATTTGATTTAGCATTTATAATATTTAAAAAAATGTTACAATGACATACATATTATGTTTCAACTGGATGGCTACATAATTAAATTATTGCCCAATGTCAAAATATTTTTTCGACAATTCCATAAAAATGTGTTTACTTATTAAAATGTTTTATTATTTAAAAAAAAATGTAAAAATACAATTTTCATTTCATGAAACTGTCGTCAACTTTTCATGAAAAGAACTATGTTACTAACAGGCCAAGGCATATTAATATACTCGTATTACTTACACATATTACTATACGCATGTTCGAATGCTTCTATACCAGATTGTTCCACTATTCCAAATAAAAAATACAACATTCATAAATACCAATACATTGGCTTTCATTATTAATTATTTATCGTGTACAAAATTATGATCAGTATTGATTATTCGTTACGCTCTTGTTTAGAATTCAATTAATTAATTTCAATAAAAATATTTAAATATATTTTTTGATATTCTACGATTATTACGTATTCTAAATAATTTTGTCACAAGTGCATCAAAAGTGGAAAGTACCCTTTTCGCCCCGATTTCTCCACCCAGTGGTTGGAAATTATCCTAAACTTGCGATTGGTTGGCGGATATTTTCATAATTTTTTAATCGTAATTTAATAATAATTAATCAACATTTTATAATTGCGAAAATAATTCTTGTTTAAATTTCAAATACTAGTAATTGTGCTTTCACTGGCTTTTCTATCGATATTTTATATGTTCTATTGATGATTTCTATGTATTTTTACTTTTAAGGTTACTTATACACCTGACTAGCCTTGATTCGTTATAATAATGACGTATTATTATACGATGTTATCATTTTAACTTGAGAATTAAAGCCACTGCATAAATAAAGGCCTTCACAATATTGTGATATTTCACGGTCTGATTTTTCGCTCCATTTCGCTAAAAATAATTTGTCCTTAATAATTTTCATACGTATGCTTTACAAAGCTGACATAATCTGCTCTTAGATGTGGACACAAATCATTTCTGTAATTCCAATTTCCGAATTACAATAATTCGAATTAGCATTTGTTGTCTACTTTCTATCTATATAAGACTTACTTGTAAATTTTCCCAATTTTATGACTTGATCTAAAACATGAGTTATAATAACTGAAAACTTGGAAATTTTATTTAAAATTCATGATATGTCATTGTTATTGTTATTGTTATTAATACAGTGTGTCTACACATATTTACGATGTAACAATTTCAATGTTTCATGGCCATACGTATTTCGCCATTTTGTTATGCAATCCATGGGCGTCATTTGCGGGATGCAAGGGTATGCATTTGCATCCCATGAATTTGTAATTTATAAATTAATTGAAAAAAATTCAAGAGGTACTTAATTAAAAAAAATAAAATAGATTTGAATAAAGCTGTTGATGATTTTGCTTATCTTAAGCCTAGGCGCTATGCTTTATTGTGAATAATAAATACCTACATTTTATATGCTTTGTGATTTATGAATAACATATTATATATTTTGTTTTATTTATTATGAATTTATTATTTATTTTGAAAATAAGAAGTACTTTGCGATCGAAGCGAGCGGCTTTGAATATGTTAGTGATTGGTAAAATATTTTGCATCCCATGGAATATTTTGAAATGACGCCCCTGAAGTGAGCATTATTATCATGTATATATATAGTTATATTAATATAATCTACTAGTAAAATATAAAAGTAACAACTTGGACGAATTAAATTTGATATCAAAGTGCATTTACTAATTTGTTTTTAATGTTCTTACTTCTTGCGTCTAATATGACAAGAAATAAAATAACATATTAGAATTTATAAAGTATTATTTATAGATTTGTATTCATTTGAAAACGAATAAATTATTTAGAGTTTAGGTTATTAGATATCAAAATATTGAGATTTATTTTATACGTATTACGTCTTGAAGTATAATAATTTAAATTAACACAATAAACTGTATAAAAAATGTATGTAGCGAATAATAGTTTTAATTACATATTTTATTCAATAAAACAGTTTTATCAATTCAATGTATTGTGATTTATAATTCTATTGCTTTGATTATTACTCAAGTGATAAAATATTTTATAACTAGTTGTAATCTTCGAAGAATTAAAATAACATTTCTTTAGAATTTGTCATATTATTATTTGTAATTGAATTATTACAATATATTGTAATTTTAACATTACAATTGCTATTTTAAATAACATATTTGCACAATTATTTTGGTTGTCTATTAATTTCAAAATATTTATTTAACTTACATCTATGCGGATCTAGGTGTAAAATAAATTGATTTAATTTAATTATGATTTCAATATTTTTACATCGGTAATTTATAAGTCTACATAATATTAATATAATTATTTTGTAAAAGAAAAATATTAATTTACTTACCTTTATTGGGAACTACATAAAAAGTAAATTATTCATTACTAATATTATTGGTTCACTTATAATTAGGTATGTGATATTATCTAAAATTAAACTAAAATAATTTACTTACTTCTATTCTGTTCTACATAATATATAATAAATTAAATATTTATTATAATTACTATTGTTTTAATTTTAATTATGCGATGAAATATAATTACCTAAAATAATTTTACATGCACTGATCTTAATTTAACACTAAATTTCTCATTGGCTCTTAACCTCATTTTGTGGGAGCTTTACCCACAGTGTTATATGATTAGACGAAAATATTTTGAATTCAAATATATGTACACACACACACACACACACACACACACTAAGTACATATAAATATTCCTTAAATGATATTCTTTTTTTTCTTTCTTCATGTTTACCCACACAGTTAAGATGGGCTATTCTTATTTTTGCCCTCTACTATCCATTAACATTTTTTTTTCTACCACTTTTTATCCCAAATCCTAAACACATTTCTTTTTATACATCACTCCTTGACTTCATTTTTTTTTTTTTTTTGTAATATACATTTCTTTTATAAATATTAAATACACATCGAAACGTGTAAATTATTTGATACTGGATATTCGTAAAATATATTTGTATATATATATATATATATATATTTGTTATTGATCTCTCTGTCCTTTGCATTATTATTTGAAAAAATACTGAATTTCATTTACCAATTGATAATCTTATAAAACTCAATCAACGCTTAATACATTCCGATAGAAAGTATATAAAATAATAGGATTTATAGATTAATAGTCTTTAATATTCATTATAATATAACGTTATATTCTTAATGACATTACAGTATACATACTAGGACCACAGGTGACTTTGATTAATAAAAAAATATCAAAAATGAAAAGAATAAAAATATATTTAATAAAATGCTTTATCATTTTAAGTTTTTAGTAATAGTTTATCAGAGAATTTAATGTTTACGAAGAAACTGCTAGAACACGAATATGAATATGGCCATGTACTTATTCACAGCGTTTAGTCTCTAAAGTGTATGACTGAAAAAAAATATTATTTATACAGTCATACGTAATGAATTAACACGTATACATTCTCGTCTCAGGGTAGCCTAGTGCAAAATGTGTAATTATTGTGTTTTTTTTTCATAGAAAATTTTTTATAAAGGTTTAAAGTTAATAGTTATTTTTTAACAAAAAGTTAAGTTAAAATATTTTAAGTTAAAGAAAAGAATTTACTTTTTTATTTAATTAAATTTTTTTTTACGAGTCAATATATGATATGAGATAAAGAGGTTAAGTTAAATTAGGCTAGGTTAGGTAATGTCCACCAATTTGTGTAATAGTACTCTAACAAATTCTTTCCCACAGCATCCACAGTCCACAACTCGTTAAATTTTTACTTTTCTATTTAGGCTGTAAACACGTTTTCTTACTTTTTTTTTCTTTTTCTTTTGATCTAACCATAAATTACGTTCAATTAGCAATTTGTATCAAATTATTACTTTGACACGTTAATTCAATTTTTTTTTATATGTTAAAGTTTCAACTTATATACGTTTATGAGAATTTTCGTATTAAAGATCGGTCGGTGATGACAATCTTAAGACAAACAGACTTTCAGTACTTTATAATGTCATACAAAAATGACAACCCAATAATGAATATTTTTACTGTCTGAAAACAATATATAATAATATCATATCCTTTAAAAACAAACATTTTAAATTTAAAAAAAAAAAAGAATTTTTTGATAAAAAACAAATAATATAATTGAAGAACAGATAATTTTACACTTTTTGTTTGTTTAAACTAGTCATTATAATAATCATCCGAGCCTTCAATTATCCTTCTAATGGTTAATATCGATTATTTATTTTCCTTTTTGATTAGAATTATTGTTGTCGTATTCTTCTATATCCTCTTCTTCTTCATCCTCCTCTTCTTCATCCTCTTCTTCTTCATTCTCTTCTTCTTCATCCTCTTCTTCTTCATCCTCTTCTTCTACCATTAATTTTCCTTTTCCTTTACTTTTTCTTATCATTCTTCTAGATTCTTCTATAATTCTTATTCGCTGTCTTGAGTAGGGATGATTAACATAGAAATTTTGCGGGCATTTTAAGTTTTCTGGTTCTAAAAAAAAGTAAACAAATTTAATTGGAATATAGTATAGTAATACGAACTATTTAGGAATAGTATGTCTTAACACGTGTTACAAATGAAGGATCAAAGTTGAAATTACATTCGTAATGTGCGGCATATATATATCTACATACGACATACATATATCTAATATAATTCATAATTCAGACTACGTACTTATTTTTGATTTTATTTGTTCTAAAATATACTCAAAGTAGAATAGTAATATAACTAGTCAAATAGAAAAAAAAATTTAAGTTATTATACACAACTAATTTGATTATTATAGTATTAATTCAAAATACATATAAAAAAATAGTAATAATACAATATTTAATACAATTTTTATTTTGTATAATATAAAATCTAATTTTCTGATTTTAATTAAAACACATGGAAGAAATTTTTAGTTTTTATAAAATAAATTAATCGTTAGTATATAAATGAAATTACACGCAAGATAAGAACGTCGGACGCAATGACGAATATCGGCGGTGGGAAAAGAAAAAGGAAGCGGTAAAACAACAACAGCCCGGTATATGCGTACGGACTGGAAAAACTACCAGAAAACCACCGGCCGCCGGCGGGGAATCAATCAAACCCGAGACCTACCTAGAGTTTCCTACCTGATCTCGTGACCTACCTAACGAGTCAACACAATAAACAACTGATTTGTAAACGTGTATCATGGACCGGATAGGTATTTATTTTGACAGTAAAACGCACTCGGAAAAATGCCTTGGAAGAAATAATACGAGTTATTTTTTCCTCCCAAAAAATAACTTTGTTTTGGACTTCGAACTCCATTATTCTATTATAAAATACGATTGTAATTGTAAATATAAATTATACGATAAAACAATGACTATTCATATCCCTTTACAAATATAATACGAATTGGTTGCAAAAAAAAATACGGCCAATGAGGGGGGACCATGAACCCCCCACCCGGTGAGTACGCTCATGGGCGCAGGTTAGTGTTAAACAGATAATACTAAGCCATCGGAATATCTTTGTGAGTGATGATAATAGAGGATAATAGACAATAAAAAGTCCGTGAACACATGTATAGCAGCAGTTTTAACCGTGCGTGAACGACCCGTTTATATATATATATATATATATAAAGAACCTCAAGAACCCCATTTGTCATTGAAAACCTCAACTTATTTTTCAATACATATTATTAAAATAAATACGACTCACTATTTCCTATTTTTTCAATCAAATCAGAAGCTAGACAGAAACGTATAGAACGCTATAATATATTATATTTATTTGTAGAAAACTAAAATAATACAGTTATAATAAGCAATGTATAATGGTAATTTCCTAAATTGAAGTTGAGTTATGAACTCCTGACATGTATGTAAAAGTAATTTTCTAAAAACATACGGTGGCATTATTATTATACGATAAAACAATGAATCCCTTATTCCCTTACAAATATAATACGAATATTGCAATTTTTTACAAAAATGTATAATAATTATATATATATATATATATATATATATTTTACTTAAGTTGTAATATGCATGTCTCAGGGCTGAATACGAAGAGTCATTATCTACAAATATTAAATAAATAATTTGGGTATATAATAATCAATTAATGAGGAAGAAAGAAATAATTTTCAAATATTAAAAATTTATAAAAATATAACCTCTATATTTATTATATACTGAATTCAATATTATAATGACAATAATTTCCGAAAAATCAAAATTCTCGTACATTTTTTCAATGTTCCAACAGATCACTTACATGAAAATCCTCCAAGACTCAATTGATCTAGATAATGTTTTGTTTATTTTAATAACAAGGAGTAAAAAGTTAACAAGCGTAGAGGTGATTTATATAATCTGATACTTTAGATAGCACAATTGATTCTGTGTCGAAACTGATTGATTTTAATAATTTTTAAGTTGATTTTTTATTATATTTTGAAGTATTAAAAAGCCAAAATAGAAGTTAATTATTACAATTTTGAAATTTTGTGACTGGGTATTCGTCATGTTTATTACACCAAAACATGAAAGTCATACGTGATACATGACCATATATTCAATATATATATATTTCTTTTTGTTTTAAAAGACTCTAATTTACATAAAAAAAATTTTAAATATCAAACAATTTTATCAAGGTGTGTCGAACCTCGATAAAAATATCTGTTACAAAATTATTCTCTAACTCAAATGATTTCTACGTTTTACGTCACTAGAAAATATAACAGAAATATTCCTAATATTTTCCGACGAATTTTTATGTTGGATTTATGATATGTAATTATTATCCATTTATTGAGATATATGTTTTCTTCTTTTTTAATAAATATAGCCAGTCATGAAAATTTTCTTCTAACAAAATATAAAGGAACGATGTACAATAAAGAAAAAAATACATAAAATAACTCCTTTAGCTATACGTATTTGTGTAAATTAATAATACTCTAATTTATTTTGTTAATTGTGACATGTTTCAAAATCTTCTACTTCAAATTATAATTAATGTAGTTAAATATATTATGCTTATTTAACATAAATTCATTAACAAATATTTTATCTGTATTCTTACTCAAACAACCGTACTTATCTATAATAAAATAAATATTTTATAACAATAATACGAATAGTGCGTAATAATCATTAACTATTCATCGCTAGTATTAAAGAGTTAATAAGTTGATTTATATTTACATATTTTTTGTAATATTAACTTAATAAATAATGAATTACTGTGAATAAAACTCAGTTAAATTAATTTTAAATAAATTATATATTTTAATTTTATATTTCCCTATTGTCATAATGGTTGAATAAAAATAGCCAATTGATTTTGAGGTTTTTAATAAGTAATCTTAGAATTATTTAATTCTCGAAAACATATAAATAAAACAAGAACACCTATATAATAATTTCGCTATAATATAAATTTTAAAAATGTTCAATTGTTATCAATAAATAATAAATTCACTGTCCTTTAAATTTGTGGGTATATATATATTTTTTTCGCAATACAATAAAATTATAAAAATAAAATATGTTTAACAAGTATTTATTTACTATTGACAAAAATTAGTAAAGCCATATTAATATTTACTATAATACCATTAACTCATTTTCATAAAAAAATAAGCCGTTTATAATATTATTATATAATTATTTCCATATAAAAATATTCTTTTTATTGTATTTTATAAAGGATTGTATTGTGAGTGTCGGCTCAAGTAAAAATAGGTCACAAGGCAAAATCAAATTTTGTCGCTACTAAGATAATTTCAAACCCCATCCCCGTAAAGTACAAAGAAGATTTGCATCCCACATTGCTTTTTATAAAACATCGTATTTGAAAAATACGTATTATTTTGGATAATACCAAAACAAACAAGAAAAGTTTACCATCAATATTCATAAGATACGGGGCCGGTTTCACCAATATTTGTTAAGGATTTAACATAGAATTTCTTTTAAATTAAAAAAAAAAAAGAAAAGGATTTAACATGTTGTTAATTGTATTTAACAATTAATTAGTGAAAATTAGGTTTCACCGAAATTTGTTAACCTTGACACGTTGTTAAGTTAACCACCCGAAATCGGCTTGTTAAAATTTAATCGGCATTTTAAAATGCCATGGATCCACTATAATAAATTAGGTTATAATCGCCTATTTTTAATATTATATTATCACTTACCAGTTATCACATTTCGTGATAACCAATAAGAACGTTAGAATCGAGTTAACCGTTTTGGTAACCCAACTAACATTTTGTTACTTAACAAATAGAATTCTTTACATAATATAACATGATTTGGTTTTAACCCCCTCCCCCCCAAAAAAAAAAATTGTTTCTGCTACTGCCTTGTGTAAGTAAATAAATAAATACACTTGATGATCACTTTTTTGGAAAATGCCACCCTTTAGAAAGTGCCGCTCTAGTCGAGTGCCTAGCTCACTTATACCTTGAGCCGGCTCTGGTCGTACATAATATTTTACAAATGTTATCCTAACTCATATAAAAAAAATGATCTTCACTTAAGCATATAAGTTTTTTTAACTTAGCTGTATCATTTAAAAAAATTAAATAATACCTTTTTAGTTTATTCTATTAATTTAACTGATTACAGAAAAATCAATAACTTATCCAACATTAAAAAATATATATATATTGATTACACTAGTTACACACATTTCATCTAGATTGGCATTTGACATTTTGACGTAATCTTAAGTTAACACATATATGGCTAAAGTAATTTGTGTAATCAAAATTTTAAAATCTAGTTTGAATTATATATAAAATTTATAAATAATTCAAACTAGATTTTAAAATATTAGATAAGAATTTTATGAATAAGAAATATTTTCATATTTACTGGAACACCATTGCATTGGACTTAGAATCCATGTTTCCTCGTAACCTAAGAATCAAATGAATTAATAATTAAAAGACGATTTACTTTATTTTATATGTAATTATCACAAAGCTTCTGAAAATTAAAGTTTTGTATACATTTTTTTTTTTTTTTTTTGAAACATGAGTGATACAATTATACAAACCTATGGTTGCATTTTGGAAAAGATGTTTAAAGTAATCTTCTAATATAACTAATAAAAACACATATGATTTGATTAGGTAATGTAACAAAAACAAAAATAAGATTTTATATAACAATAATTGAATTAAAACCAATGGTTTATTGCATCCTGTACGGTGATGTATATGGTTTATTACATATATAACTATATTATGTATACTTACAAAAAAATTACGCGATGCATTGTATATACAATCATTTCATGGCGTATAGGTACTCTTTTTTCTATAATTATTTGTGCGGTATACACTATACATTTACTGCTTCAGAGTGATGACTTAAATCCTATACAAGTAAGGTTAGGTCACAATCAGTGCCGCAGTTACAGTTTTGGAGGCCCCTTACACGGATGAAGGATGATTTTAGAGATTTGACACCCTCCTGCGTTCCTTACAAAGATTGGCATTGCACAATTACGTCGGTAAATTAAGGACAAGCAGTATACACATCAGTGGCGGTTTTGGTTGTATTTTTTTGGTGACGCGACTTATGTATCACTCCCCCCTCCTTTCATAAACAAAAATTAAACTTCACAATACTGGAATTTAAAAGCATAAAAATAATTATAATTATATATACATATATATACTCGTATATCAGTAACCCACTGACTAGTGTGAATTTCGAATAAAAAGCACGGCGGCACGAGTAAACACAAATTTAAACGAACAAACCGAAACGACGATTCGAATGAGACAGAACTATGAATTAATAATATTACAAATTTATAACGATTTCCCCGTTTGAATCAATGTTCCACCACTCTGCTGCAACCTTTGTACCGTTATCTTGTATGAGGCGCTGTGTTTTGTTGTTGAAAGTGCCGCCGCGGCTGCGGGATTACCATAATACCACATCTATTTTTAGTACACAGAGGCGATGAAAAACGAGCCTCATGATGATCATTGCGCATGCGCAATTCTACTTATTTTACAGTCGCGTACATACGCGCGTGTGTTTGTGTAATTTATTGTACACAAGTACAAATCCAGAGGCGACGTTAGACGGCGCCTCTCTGACGTCATAGGAACATTGCCGCCGGCCGGAATACCAGAGTTTGTTCACGTAATAATTATTTCGTGCATTTCTTATCGGCTTATCGCAATTTTTGATAATGAACACGGAATGGCATACAATAATATAATAAATGATAATTCATATTACTAAACTTCGTAGAGAATTTTTTCTCAAATAAAATCATAAATACGTTAAAAATTATTACTTAGCGAAATGTGTGTTATCGGCTAGCCAAGCAGTGTACTTTTTGAGTATTATTTACCACAAAATTTTAGGTGAGGCGCCGCCTCACTTGCCTCACCCTCAAAGCCGCCACTGATACACAATCGGAAAATTAATAAAAAAAAAAAAAATTATTCACTTATTATTATTAGCTTTTTGTCGAGTGTTAAAGAAAGAAAGAAAAAGGTCAATTTAACTTTGATATAGATAAGCTTAAAAATTAAGCTTTAAGAACAATTATATTACTTGATTATTAAATATGATAATAAAAACAGATAAACTTGACTTAAATATTTTTAATGACATTTGTAATAAAAACGAGAACAAAAATATTTAATAAAGTAATGAAAATAAAAACAGAAAAATAAATAAATAAATAAAAAGGGCGTGAAAAAAAATAATAATGCTCGTAAATAATAGATTTGTATATATATATATACAAATTTAAAAATATTTATTTAAGAAAATTCTTTTTTCTTGCTTTGCAAAAACGTCAATTATTTTGTCTATGTCTAATTCCTCTGTTCGTTTTTGTTCAATATTTAGAACACTTATATTTGTCAGGCGATCTTGTCGCATAGAATTTCCTAAATAGTTTTCAATAATTTTTAATTTAGAAAATGAACGTTACGCATTTGCCACAGTTACTAGTAGAGTTATAAAAATAATATATGCACTTAGAATATCGTTGTAAAGCAGAAGCCGTATCATTATATAAAATACAATTCAGAAGACCTTTTGTGCTGCGTATTGTTTTTAGAGAATCCTCTAATACAGCTTTAAGGCAACAATTTGTCTAGTATTATATCTGCGCTAATATCAGATTTTAAAGAAAAAAACGGATAAAAAGGCCGCCGTGCATTCAAAGAAAATATATTGCCGCAAGTGGGACGGGGACATGCGCGAATTTCGACCGGTTTTCGTCCGCCGCCGCCTGGCGCGTTCTCATTTAAAAAAGCCTATAAATATTACGAGTATTTTATATCAGTGGCGTAATTAGAAATTTGTTCTGGGGGGCGGGGATGACTTTTTTCCCTCGTTTTTCATTACAGTGCAATGGGAAACTTATACTAAACTGAAACACAAACATTATAATAAAAAAGCGATTTTAAGTAAAGTATAAAAATAGGAAAAAATAAGAAAAATTTTTACTCTACAATAGATGATGACAGTTTTCAGTTTTTTTTTTTATACATGATTAAAAAATAGGCTCTGGGGGGATCTATAGGGGGATGAGGGGGCATCCCCTTAATCACGCCCATGTTCCCACACGGAAATTCCATTGGGTGTTCAGTAAATAAATAAACTACGATGACGCGTCATGCGTGCGTCATTTATGACATTATTTTAGCGGCCTGTCGCCATCTACCAAGATAACCACGATTCAAGAGTGTTGTTGATTTTATAGTAGTGAATATAATATACAATCTATATCATAGGCGTGTCTACGGGGGAGGCAGGGTGGGCACCGGCCTCCCCAGTGACTTAATTTTTGGCCTCTTGGCTTATAATCTATCGTGGTTGAAACTATAAATATAAAATATTTATAAAAATAACTAAGTAGCACATTAGTTGATTGGCCTTATTTATTAATTGTAATAGCATATAAAACCAATTTTAAGATCAAGATAATCTTTAATTTTGAAGGGTGAAAAAATTCCAGGTGCTATATAATTGCCATGCAACAAAAAAAAGTCACAAATATAGGTATAAAATATAGATCGCTGTAATAGTAAGTAAAAAATTTAAATTGTATAACTGGCCTCCCCAGCCATGGAGGTCTGGACACGCCTATGATCTATATATATTTAGATTTGGAAACCATATTAAATAAGATGCAAGTCCTACGGGTGAACGCGATTTTACGAGCGGGTGGGCGGACGACGCAATATTCCACGCGACCGAGCGAGTGTCCTAGCTGCCCGCGGGCTACGACCGGTAAGCGCGAATGTTTTCAATATAATATAACCTGCTACACTCTACGGAAAATAGTACCTACTAATCGCCCGCGTCAGAAACAAACGAATTTGTTCCAACAAGGGCGACAATTTTATTACCGCCCACCCGCCTGTTTACCAAACAAATAGGACACTATTAATAAAATCTACTTTGAATTTTATTGTGTCGCCCGCCCGCCCGCCCGCTCGCTCGCAAAATCGCGTTCAGCTAGGACGCACTGTAACACGTAATATAAAATAAAATAATCACAATTTATAATATTATATTTCATAGAATAAAACATTTTATTACATATAGACAATAAAAAAAAATTTAAATCCCATGTATATCTTATGTTAAAATGTTTGGTTTAATCAACGAATATGAGGCCCCCTGATCTAATTACGAGGCCCGCTTGGCGGTGCGACGCACCGCCTGCGACCCGCGGTAGTTGCGACACTGGTCACAATATGTACATGAACTAGGTACTTAAACTTAAAACTAGTTTTCTGGAAGAAAATTTTGACTGATTATTATGCACAAAAATAATTTGTTTTGTATATGTTTAAAAACTGATTGAACAAAAATGTTTATTTCACAAATGAATATAATAAATTATTAGCGAAGAATTATGTTACAGTGTTTGTATTCTAAATTTAAAAACCTTTAAACGAGTCAGGGGCGTACCCAGAAATGTTTTATTGGCGGGGTCAAACATTTTTATTTTATTTGTTCTCTAATTATAATAGTATTTAGACGGTAAAACGGACTCGGAGAAACGCCATGGAAGAAAATATAATACGTGCGATTTTTTCCTCCCAAAAAATAGTTTTGCTCGACGGCCTTTGGACCCACTTTTCTACTATACAGGTATCTAAGTTTTATTAGATTAAATTAGAATCTTATGAAAATATTTTTAAATGTTGAAATTGCAAGGGGGGTCCGGACCAGAAATCCCTCCCTTTGGGTACGCTCATGAAACGAGTATATTAGATATAGTTGGTAGTATGAAATAAGTAGTCCAAATATATTTATATTAAAACTGTATGATCGATCGAACAATACGCTTGGTACTAGTATTAAATGTATAACCAAAAAGTATAATAACATCAAGTTGAAATTGAATGTTTGAAACATAGGTTGAATAATTATTATCAATAGAAAAAAGGAAATTTTTTACACACGTATATATACACACGTCGAGTTTTATTACCAATACACCACTGACTAAAACAATTAGTGCTCGTAAAAATAGTTGTGTTATACACAAATCGAAAAATATGAAAATTTATCAAGTACGTAAGTGTTGAAAAATATTACCTCTCTTGTGTTGTTTAGTAGAGTCATGCGCTTTTTGAAATAAATAGTTTAATAAATATTAGATTCTTAAATATTTTCAATTGTTCGGAATTCAAAATTAAATTTAATATAGAACTGTGTGTGTAGATTAATAAATATAAATCGACACTTAATTATTTGATTTAGCGTAATGATTTTTTATTTTTTTTATTTTACAAAGTGAAAAAATTATATGAAGTCAAAATAATTGAACGACCATTTCATACAAATATGTTCACTTAACGAAATTTTTTCTTATTTCACAAAGCGTAAAAAATCAAATTCCATTGCATAAAATAGTCGTAAATTTCTCATGGACAGAACGATTTAACTTACTTATTTTACGATACGCATGTTCGAAAGCTTCTATACCTGTTTGTTTTACTACTCCAGAAAAAAAAAATGCAACATTTAAAATGACAAATATATTAGCAGTCATAATATTAAATACGTATTGTGTACAAAATTAATGTCATTATTGATTGTTAGTTAAATTTTTATTTAATATTCAATTGTTTTTACTTGAATAAAAATATTTAAATACGTTATAGTGATATATATATAGGAATACGTATTATAAATACTTTTTTTTATCATACACGCATCAAAAGTTGAAGGTACCCTTTTTACGTCTAGTCTAATTTCTCGTCCGTAGTGGAAATTAGGTACAAGATTTTTGCGATTGGTTGGCGGAAATGAATATAATTTTTTCATTGCGAGAACGATTCCTGTTTTGTTTCTTGTTTTTTTTTTTTAATATTGTATTGGTAGCTACCGAGGGAAGAGACCTTTTGGTTTTAGACGAAATATCTCAATTACCAACCTTGCCGAACAATACACGATTTTTCGCGTATTCATTTTGTTTATTATGTAACTTATTGTAATATACTTAATGAAAAAAGTACCAAGGTATCAATTGTCTTTTGTACAATATTATTATTTGAATAAATTAGGACCGAGTGGAAATTCTTAGAACAGGTTTTTTTAATTGACGATATACCATAATCATCCTCGTTATGACAGAAGGAAATAACCAATTTATTTTGGTCGTAAAATAAATTGGCTAAAATCAGTGAATAACGTACAAGGTTCAGTATAGAGCATGATGGACTATACGAGATGTATTTAAGGGTAAATTTTATCATCAGTGAATACTAAATCGTTGATAATATTGAATCAATATCCAAACTATCTAGCGGACATCTAATGCCTCCTCGCTGGGGCATAATAATAACTGAATAACTGACGATTAGGTGACACAAATTCTGTACAGGCGAGATAGGGAACGCCACATTGCTCTATGCTGTACGTGTGTAGTGTAGTGCAGTGTAAGCATTACCATTTGACAGGTATGTGTACCTTTATAATTGGCGTTATAAATTCTTTATTATTACCTACTACAATGATAGCTTTTCCAATGAATTTCGAAAACCAATGCATATTTTGTAAAATGCGTAATGGGACTTTATTCATTTATTTTTATTTATTTTATTTTTTTTTTTTAGATATAAAGTTACAGATACACCTTTATCTAATACAATTATAAATTAGGTTCAAAATATTTAATTACAGGCTACAGTTTCCAAAGTTGTATTCAAAACCTATTTTTCTTAAAATATAGATATTTTACAAGATACAGGTATTTAAATAAAAATTCAAAAGCCGTTATTAATATTATTTTTTCTATAATAATATTCAAAAATAATTGCTGGTTGCCCTTTAAAAATATAAATTTGGTACCGTGATCTCGTAAACTAAGCGGTGAAACTTTTTAAAAAGTATATTAAAATATACGTATTAAAAATATTAATTAGGAGCCGAGAAAAATGCACACGGCCGAACTTATTGAACACCCTGTGAAAATGTGTAATATTAAGTACTATATTAAAATTGAAAATCATTGAAAATGACACGAATAATAATATGTAAGTTGGTACATAATCAAAATATTATTATGTAATTGAAAATTTCCAAACTCATAATATCAATCTAATTTCTGATGGATAAAATCTAAAGACTAAAAACATTTTATAACATTTAAATAGTTTTATGTATCGTTAGATTATTTATTATATGACTAGTCTTGACTCTTGAGTCGTTATAATAACATACGCAGGATTATCATCTTTAATTTGAGACTTGAAGCAACTACATAAATAAAGGCTTTTACTATTGTGATATTTTATAGAATGATTTTTCGACCCGGTCCGCTAAAAACAATGTATATTTTTAATAATTTTTATACGTATAATTTACAATACTGGCATAATCTACATTAATCATGTGTATGATAAAAATTATTACGATACAATTCTGATTTCCGAATGACAGTTTAAATTGACATTTATAAAGTTTTATCAACATAATGTATGAAAAACATACTTCGAAATTTTCCAGATTTTAGGATTTGATCTAAAATATTAACAAAAATTAAAAAAAAAAAAGTTAAAATCTTAAATATAATTGACTGTAACGCAATGAATTTTTATTGATATAAACAATTACAGTATTACAAATTTAAGATTATCGTTGTTATACACGATATTTAAATATGGATATTGAATTGAAAATTAATGATACGCGTCATTCATGAGAAACTTATTCATCAATAAAAAAAACTATAAAATTTAATTCAATAGTATCTACGTTACTAAAAATTAATATATTATTATAAAAAAAAATTTTAATTATTAACACAGAAGGAGATCTCTGTATAAAATAACCGTACTCCAAATTTAGAACATTGTACAAATTTAGAAATAATCAGAACTATTATAATAACATAAAAAAATTAATTTATATTATGCTAACTTAGATGTGGAACCAGTAAACATAAAATTTATCCAGAGAACGATTATGGGTGTTGCTAGGCATCTATATGCTGTATCGACCGTAAACCATTGTAATATCTAATGATCGTAGACAATGGATGACCATAAATACTAATGATTTAATATTAATATTATTATTATTATTTTATACAGGGTGATTTAATATCATCTCGGTTTTTCCAGTGAAACAAGATGAAATACGGGTGTTTACCAAGTATTCTCATCTTTTAACACAAGAAATTTCATACAATATGTGTAGTATTCAGGATAACGGCTTTTTAGTGTAGAATAAACTTTGTTTTTATGTTTAAGACATTTAGACTTTGGTGCAGGTTCTTGGGAATGACGCCTGTTGCAGACAGAACTATTGGTATGTTCTCGACTTGCTCCAGATTCCACATCCTTTTGTGGATAATAATAATAATAATAATAATAATAATAATAATATTATATTATTATTATTATTATTATTATTATTATCATTGTGTATTTGTATGTTTATGAGTGTGTATGATGTAACAACTTTAGATTATATATTTAAAATATTATTATTGATTACGTTTTGAAAATAAGAATTGTTGTATTTTTAAATCCCAAAAATAAGATTCTTATAGTTTAAAGTAATACAAAATGTATGCAGTCAATTTTTGTTTTTATATAAGCAGCTAAAATTGTTTCTACGGTTAACAATACCATACGTATTTTATAATTTTATTATATTATATATATATATATATATATATATATATATATATTATTATATTCTTTTATATATAATCTACTAATAAAATTTAAAGATGTCAATTTGCTCGAATTCAATTTGATTTTAAAATACCTTATGGTGTATAAATTAATTGATATTTAATAATTTAATATTAAATAAGATGAGAAATTTTCTGAATGTATAATTGATTTTATCTGTTAATATTAAAGGGAGAACCAGGTCCCTAATCTTTTTAAAGGTCATCAATTTCTTAATGTTTCATTTATGATAATACGTTGATACACAGAAATTGCATTGGTAAGATGTAGCCGTATTTTATTTTTAAACATCGAAACACGAAAATGTGTTTATAGTGCATATATTTTTACTTGACAATAATCATACAAAACAAAAGATACCGAATACAATACTTTCATATTATCAATTATAATATGTGAATTACTAATATGTCATTAATATTCTTACTTCTTGGGTCTAAGATAATAAAAAATAAAATATACTATTAGAATTTATAAAGTATTATCTCTATAAATTTTATTTATTTAAAACAGAAAAAATTATTTAGAGTTTACAGTACTAGGTAAATATTTAGAACATTATAATTTATTTTATAAGTATTATGTATTTAGGTATAAGAATATAAATTAACAAAATAATTTTAATGATGAAATGTATAGCGAGTAGTAGTTTTAATTTACATATTTTATTCCATAAAATCGTTTTATGAATGTATTTCATTAGGTTATATATATATATATTTATAGGTCCATTGGGTTCACTATTACTTAATTGTTTACATAAAAAATTTAATCAGTGGCGCAAATATGATATTTTACTGGTGGAGAGGAGATTTCAAAGGATCATTCAAAATAAAAAATATTCATTGATATTCATTAAATTTGTATTTACATATATGTATAATGTAATTTTTAAAAACCATTTGAATTCCACTCGACCCCCGTAAATTCCGTAAATGTAATTATGTTTAAATTTAAAATCCTTTTTATTTTACTCACTTCTGTACGGATCTGGGTACAAAGCAAATACATTATATTAATTTATGATCTCTTTGTTCATACGTTATTAAATTACAAATCCGCATAATTAATGTAAAAAAAAATTGAATTTACTTACCGTCGCCGTTATCTATATATTATATAGTAAATAAATTATTCATTAAAACACTAATATTTCAAATATAATTATGCAATTAAATATTATCTTAACAGTATAGAAATATTGGTGAGATATTGTCCTAAATATACTATTTTTTAATGTTTTACATTTTGAGCGGACCGAAGAGTGTATTGATTTGACAATGATATTTTTTTTATGTCTGTACCCAAAAATTCTAGAAGAAAGATTGCTCCCATCTTTATAGTCACAATTTGTTCCCGGTAGCAAATTGCATCTGTTAGGTACTTTAGGGATGTAATTCTTTCACTTTTCTCAAAAGCGCTTAAGAATATATAAATCAAAAATTACCGAAGAATTACACATAAAAACGGTGAAAACGCGATTTCGCCAAAATCGATAATCGTTATTTTTTATAACTAATAGGTATAAAAACTTAAATATTTATCAAATATGTAACTTTATATTATATTTAGGAAAAAAAAACAAATTTTAAAAATTTTTCTTTTAACTTTGGACTATTTATAGCAATTATAGGTTTTGAGTTATTTAATTCATAAATAGCGTTAGTTTTCGTTATATACCCAAAATATTACACCAAAACTCGTTTTATAAAAATTGTTTTATTAAACGCAACGATTTATCATTACTTTCAAATTTATAGTGATAACAATACACTCGAAACTCTTTAACCACGTGGTTCACTTATACATGATAATGGTCCTACCCCCGCATTCACAAAGTAGTTTTTATCAGCTTGCAAAGCAAGAGAGGTTGAACATTGTGTGTAACGCGGTTGTCATTGATTTTTACGTAGTAAAATATTATATATTATTTAAAACGGAAATTTAGCTTGGTCACGTACGATTTCATTGTAGACACTTTTACTTTAATATAGTTTCTCCATTGATTTCGTGAGAAATTTGTGTAGGCTTGGAACCAGTAAGCGATAGTTGCGTATCGTTTAACTTACGCGTGCGGAGATTGAAAAAGATTTGATACAAAAAATGTGTATACTATTGTGATATAAATTCAATATTTTATAAGGAGAAGTCATTTTAACGATTAATTCAATTGTAATTTTAATGTTTTTACATTGTTAAATTTCAAGTATACATAATTAATGTAATTATTTTGTAAAAAATATATCGAAAATTACTTTTACCCTATTCCATACAATATAAAATAAATACATTTTTCATTATAAATACTATTGCTTTATTATGCAATAAAATATTATTATCTCTAATAGTCCACGTGTGACGGCATTAATTTGACTAAATAAATGGCTCGTTCTGTCGCAACATTGAATCACATGATAATTTAAAAGAATATAAAATTATTTTATAGCATCGTATAATAAAAAAATCGAATGTATGAATGCCACATGCATATTTACATTGAAGACAAATATATGTATTATTTTGTAGAATTAACTCGTATACATTTGTACCTTTAGTAAACGGCTTGCCGACGCGACGATAACGCGATGAAGCAACCGAATTTGCGGCACACATCTGTGATGGTGCTCACTGCAGAGAAGAAATTTGACCCAGCGCATTAAGCTGTTTCATTTTACTACTCTGATTAAACATTTTAAATTAGATTTAGTGCACAGATGAAGTGTGCACTATTGACCGATCTATGGATACTGAAAATTGGCGACTCTAACAGTGTAGATTAGACGCCACTAAATACCACTGCGATACTATACGTACTATATAAGTACACTACTACTAACTATTGACTACCAATTATGACTACTAAATACTAAGTATGTAAAATAGAATAAAATTAATTTATAAAAATGTAAATGATTAATATATTTGAATATATATATAATTATAATTACGATATTTTATTGATTTTTATACATAATTTACAGTTCACACTAATATTCATATTTTATTAAAGTTTAAAAGGCAATATCAGTTACTGTTATATTTCTCATATTATTGAATACTATTTTATAAATATACACCACCAACTACTTTACACAAGAACTTCTACTTTGGTTACTAAATACTCATATCGAGACATTACAATTATTTATATACATTTTCGTTGTTGAAATAAAGTAATTTTATAACAAGGAATAGTCTACGATAATTTTTTTCTTCAAATATATTGAACTGCGATTTTAAAATTTTTACATCGTTAAATTCTAAGTTTACATAACGTAATTATTCTGTAAAAAAATTAATTTACTTACTTTTTCTTTCTACATGTAAAATAAATAAATATATGTTATAAATAAATTATACATTATAAATACTATTTTTTTTAAATTTTAATTCTTCAATAAAATATTATTATCTTTAATAATTCCCATGCAATGCCCTTAATTTAATTAATTAATATTTTTATAATTAACAAAGCTAAATATAATTACAACAAAATTGACTAATACGACCGTATTAAAATATTAACGACATAGTGTTTTAAGTACTCCGAATGATCAGCAAAACATCTGAATCCTAATTTACGTCAATTCTAAACAGATTTCTTTTCGTATATAACTTCTTGCCTTTCATTTTTTTTTTTTTTTTTTATACATTCCACTTTACGTATTAAATACACATAGAAAAGTTCAAATTATTTGATACTAGATATTCGTAAAATATATTTGTATAAGAGTACATATATATATATTTTTTTACCTTTACATTATTATTTGAAAAAATTGAATTTTTTACCAACACTATTATGTATTAACTTTATAAACATATTAAATCCAGTCAACGCTTAATACATTCAAATAGTACATAAAATAATAGATTTTGTTGATTAATATTTTTAAATATTCATTGTATAATCTATATTCTTGAAATCATAATACGTACTCGGAGCACAGGTGACATCGTTTAAAGACAAAAAATCAAAAACAAAAACAATAAATATATATCTAATAAAAATCGTTGTCATTTTAAATTTTTATTAATAATTTAACGGAGAAGTAAATGTTTACAAGGAAACTGCTGGAACTCGAATATGAATACGAATTAATTACGAAAATACCACGTACTATGTACTAAATACCGCGTACTTATTGAAAATGTTTTGTTTAGGGTTGAAAGACTATGGTAGTTATTATTATTTACACGTCATTAATTAACACGTATACATTCTTGTCCCAGGTTAGCCTAATACGAAATGTATATTTATTGTGTTTAATTTTTATAGGAATATTAGCGATTTGAATTTTTTCAAAAATATGCATACTAATATCATAGTGTTAACATATTTCCAACACATTTGTTTTTCACACATTTGCACATTTCCAGATTGTTTTGCCTCGCAGCCAATTAAACGTATGAACGTTTTCAACTTCAATGATAATTGCAAAAAGAAACACAATGAAATATTATTCAACATTAATTTTTTTTCATTATTTACTTTAGGTGATTTTTTTACAATAAACATCATATAAACGTCTACAACATAACTCTTCTAACACCGAAAACGAATATAACAAAGGGATTATATGTCAATAAAAACTAACCTGGCTGGTCGATAACTTGTGAAAAAAGTGTATGTTTCTAGGAAAAGGGTAATACGGTGTTATCTTTATTATTATTTTCGTGAAGTCCGAATGGATCACCTCAATTACACCGATCGAACACTCGTCATCTATTCGCGTTCCAAACAACAACTTTATATTACTTGTGTAATCATATACCAAATAAACATTATAATACAGTCCACTAAATACAGTATGTAAATATAATACGAGCTATCGTCGAAAATTGACTTGCACAGTTTTTCACACCAAATATTTTTTAACGTGCCATAATAATATATTAGTCATTGATCTAGAATTATTTTAAATATTTCGCGTATATATGACGGATTCAACTGCTGTGATGTAAACAATTTCAATAAAAATATTTAAATCTGTTATTCGAAATGACTTATTTATACCGAATTTCTTTCAAGGTTTTTTACTTTTATTTAAGTAAGTATGTGATCTCAGCAGTTATTTACTTCATTACGTCCATAGTGGTTATAATATTTGTGCGATCAAGACGTCACAGTATTAATTGAAACAAAAATCAATGGTGTATTTATATTTTATAGGGGGTCGACGGGATTTGAACCCTCCATTAACTAAAAAAAAATTTAAACGGAAATTTTTGCTGTTTGAAAAATTACAATATTTGACATTTATCTATGCGGGGAGCTACCGCTTATTGTTTCAGAATTACATTTTTATCATATTTTCTTTGGTAGTATAAACGACATACAAGGAGACTGGTAAAGAACGCACAAATTCTAGAGGGTTATTGTACACTTGAAATGTAATAAAAAGTTCCTCTTATTCCATGATCTGATTATCAAGTAAAGAGTAGGAATTGTTCTCCTTGACTGGCGATATTTCCTGAACTATTATTGGTCCTATACAGCAAATTTAAAAACCCCATTAAAAATCTCAACAAATTTTCTTGGAAAAACATAACACAAGATGTTCCAATATTACTTTCACACGCATAAACCACAATCTTATTTGACAAGTATATCATTATTGTTTTCTTTTTATAATATTAAGATACTATAATTGTTAGTTATATAAGTAACAGAGTTTTATTCTTTTACATATTTTTATATGAATAAAAAATATCAACGCTTGTTCCTTTCGAAATACCGATTACATTATAAACAAAAAAAAAATTTAAGCCATGACACGTGCAATGAATAGGTCGCATACGAGTTCTTTAAAATTAGTATATTAATTACAAGCACACAAGAGACACTCTAATCATCGAATTTGCTCACATTAAATATCAAAATACAATAAAAAAAAAAGGGGGACATATCGATTTTTCAGAATTATGCCACACACAATAGTTCCCATATAATAATAAGTAAATAGACACCATGCGTTATAAGAAAAACGCATGCGACTCAGTTCAGATAAAATACATACACGTGTGGGAAAGGGTCCACCGCGGGATACGCTGAGTCGGCATGTGTCTTATAACGTCACCGCATTGGTCAAGCTGACCACCGACATCAAAATATCATAAATTAAATATCAATTATTTATTAAAATGTATACCCTCGGCCATTCGATGATTTCGTCGTCTTGTCAGTGTGCGCACACTCAACACACCAACAACAACTCAAGAAATCGGTATCCCGTGAGGATAGGCATTATTCTTCACGCACGCGTCCATTATCGAGTTGTTCAATTCTTGTCGCTGACTTCGAACTAAAGGCGGCGACCCAACCTTATTTTTCTCTCATATTGTTCTATTGACAGCTCATCTCACTGGGCGCTCTCTCAAGTCGTCATAGACCAGAAGAGTGAGATAAGTGTTATTTTTCTTTAGAGCTTAGAAATATTTATTTCGCACTTTCTGCTGCAATTCTCGAATTCACGACCCCGGAACACTCGATTCCGTCAGAAGGTGTCAGGTAATAACTCAGAATAAATAAGGCCAATAAATTAAAATAAATATAATTTTTCTCTCTCAGGGATTGTTAACTCGTTTTATCATACTTTCCTTTTCTCTTATTTTTCTCATCTCCGTCAATAACTCTCCCCCGCATAAATTCTATAACCTTACCTCTCCTTATTTTCTTATATGTTTGAGTTATTACAAAATGCATAAATGTAAATGGTTTTTAGTTAAATATTACGCGCTGACAGAAGACAAGATATAAAATTGTTTTCCAAGATATACACATCTTATGATGCGTTATGTATACCGTCTGGTAAATCAAAGATAATAAAACTTAGGACTTCAACGCGGAAGTGGCAAAAATTTTGATATGTAGTCCAATAATCATATCTAAACACGTATACGAAGAATCAAACGACAATTAAAATAAATTGACTGCTTATTATGTCATTGTTTCCCAGAGAAGTGAGAAATGTAATTGTAATTAATGACATTTGAGATTAAAACGCTACAAGACACAATATTATTATACCAAAAGATTGATAGCCATGCAAACATTAACGTCGTTTAATTTGGTATCTTGCTACGAGGCAGTACAAATACAGCCATATTATACTAAATTAAAATGTGTGTATATATTATACACAGGCTGTCTTATATAAAACAAATTATTTTAGATTTAGGAAAAGAAAGTTATTAGGAGTTAAAAAAAGCTGCTATGGATAGAGTGGAATGGAGAAATTTATTATATAGAATTTAATTATTAAACCAATCTTCGGATTGAAAAAAAAAATACATATATGTACGTAATATGGACATGCGGAAAGCAACCATCGTTTCCGCTTACGATTCAATCGATGAGAACGAAAAAACTCTCAAATTAGGTTGCCCAGATTTAAATAAAATATTTTTTAAATTAATAAAAATAAACTACTTTTATTAAAAATATAAGCAATATAATTGAAAAACACATAGTTGTAACCACTAATTAACTAGTACACTTTCTAATTGTTTAAACTAGTCATTATAATTTTAATCAAGAAATGAGGGAAAAGAACTGAAATCAATAAAATATTCTTCTTTTTTATTAGAATTATTATCGTCTTCTTCATTATTCTCTTCTTCTTTCTGTTCTTCTACGTTTTCTTGTATTTCCTTTCCTTTTCCTTCTATTTCTTTTCTTTTACTTTTAGCTTCTGCATTAACTTTTAATTGCTCCCTTGAGGATTCATGGTTTATATAAAAATCGTGAGGACCTCGTAACTGACATGGTCCTAAAAAAAAACTTAATATTTTCATCATAAATTATCACTAATAAGTTGTATAAGTTAATTTAAATAATTTCACTTTATACAAGAATTAATTTGTCGCAATAATTATTTATTACGACTAATATTTAAGTAAAATTTTCGTTACGTGCTACAAATGAAGGATTAAAGTTGTATAATTCGTAATATTTGGGATATATATAATTATACATATATTTATCATGATTCATATATCAGGATACATACCTATTCTTATTTTTATCATTTCTAAAATGTACTCATAGTATTCTACTAATATTGCTAGTCAAGTGAGAAAAAAAAAAAAATAATAACAATTATTTTATACAGTTTAATTGAATATTATACTCGTAGTATTAATTTGAAAGACTATGCGACTTCAGCACCTTCCGATTTTGGTCAGATGATACAAACCATAACGAAAATAAAATTAATGGTTTTACGACGAGATGAATAGGCTGGTGCGGCAGCGTCTCTTAAATCGGCGTCTATGTTAATTAAATAATACGTTGTCTGGCCGGCGCAATACAGTTAGGTAAACCATTAAACAGTTAATGTTAAGCCTTTCGAATTTTTTCGCGATGTGCATGCTTACGGTGGGCCATATTAATCAATAATACTCGTACATACGTCTGTGGCTACAAATATAGCAGCAGTTTCGACAGAGCGCAAACTACCCATTTTTATATGTGTGTATAGTGTATATAAAAAAAACTTCTTGATCCCCCACACACGCTTTTGAACGTCATAATCTATTTTGCAAAACATGACATTAAAATGAATAAGACTCACCGCTGCCTTTAGTCCTAAGCTCACTCATATCTAGACAAAAACGTATCTATAAAGCTAAAATATAACATATGTGTATATACCTATACATATTTCTTTTTCTAGAAAGGATGAAATAATATGGTAATATCCAAAACTGAATTGAATTATGAACTTAAGATATATGTATATGACGTATTTTTTATATTCTATAAACATACCGTGGCAATATGGCAATATTAAATAATGAATTACAAAAAAATTATTAAAATATATATTCATTTACTTAATTTGTAATATGCGTTTCTCAAGGCATCATATGATGAGTTTTCACCTATACAAATATTAAATAAACAATAAATACAATAATCAATATTAATGAGGAACAAAAAATAATTTTAAGTATAAAAATTAGAAAAATATAAACTACATTTAATATACCTAATGATTATAGTTATAATGATAATAATTTTTGCAAAATCAAAGTTTTCCTACATAATATATTCAGTGTACAAACAGATTACTCACTTGAAAAACCTCCAAGACTCAATTCATCTAGAAAAAGTTTTGTTTATTTTAATAATACCGAGTAAAGATTTTACAAGCGCAATTGTTATTTATATAATCTGGTACAATCATGAGCGTCCATTGGGTGGAGGGCAAAAGGAGGACATATTCCTTCTGTCTTTTCCATGATACCGATTTAAAATACCCTTATCAATATCATATATATGGCTTTAAGTTTATGACGTTCACTCTGCCTCCCCCTGAGTTCTCCATGATGGAAGACCTTGGGTACAACAGTTGATAGTACAATTGATTTGATGTCGAAACTGATTAAATTTTAAAAATTTTAAAGTTAATTTTTATTGCGTTTTGAAGGAATGAAAAGCCAATATAGAAGCTGAGTAGGACAATTTTGAACTTGTGGACTAGATAAGTGTACAATCGTCATTCACCTCCATCTTTTCTGTCATGTTAATTAGATCGAAATATATGTCATACATGGACACATATTCATTTTAAAAGACTCACATTTACATTAAAAAATATATAAACGTGTATAAAAACCATTTTATTAGGTAATGTCAAATCTAGAAAAAATTATCTCTTACAAAATATAGCACTATTTTTAAATGCATTCTACATGCTATGAAACTAGTAAAATATTATTATTGAAGTATTCCGAAAATTTTCAAAAGACATTAGGGTTTGAATTAATGACACGCAATTGCGGTCTGTAGATGTATTGAACGACAGTTTTTCATGTTTTTAATTAATGTAGCCAGATATTATATTTGCTTTATTACAGAATATACCTAATGAAATAATGGATAAAAGAAGAAAAAAATACATAAAATAACATTTTTTAAATTTTTTTATTATATTTTTATAAAATAATAATAATCAAAATTTTTCCTTAGTTGTAAACATGTCCTAAAATATTTTGCTTTCCAAAATTGTCTTCTTAATATTATAGATATGTTTTAAATATACTATGCTTATTTATTATAGCATTATTATTTATGTATTATGATGGCATCTGCACTCTTACTTAAACAAACATCGTTATCAGCTATTGTAAAACAAACATTTTTAAACTTCATTATATTATTACTTCTACTACTACTACTACTACTATTACTACAACTAGTAATAATAATAAGAAAAATTAGCAAATCTGTTAGTACTCGCTAGTACTCGAGACATTATTGATGTGTAGACGTCGCGTGAGCGGTAAAAATGGAACGGAATTGTGATTGATGTTATATTTTAACAATATAATTTAAAAATATTATTAATTGTAGATTGTCATTTAAAAATTGCATGCTTATTTGCATATGCTTACTAGCATTGGTGACGCACACAAGCCTAGTCACTTTCTCCCCGATTCCCCCCACGCGCTTCGTAAAAAGCTAACACGTGTATCTCTGTCTATATAAATATATATATATATATATATATATAATATAAACACATATATATGTCATGACAATATTCCGTAAACCTCAAACTACTTTAATAATACCACACAGTGCAGCATTTAATATTTATAGTAAAATTCTTTAGTAATACTTACTGGCAACTTCAATCGGAGTGAATTAATTCACTGCACAAATTTACATGTATATATATATATATATGTATATAGACAGAGATACACATGTTAGCTGTTTACTGAGCGCGCGAGGAAGCGGAGAGAAAATGACTAGACTTGTGTGCGTCACCAATGCTAGCCGCGCTATTAGTAGGTCGTATAGCGATTTACTATATCGACATCATCGACATGAAAATCTAATGCCGCAAGCGCTGAAGGAGCTGCGCACTAATCACTGCTCATGGGTTATGATGTCACATCCACTTTCACATTTCCCTCCCATTTTCCGAGATTTACCCTCATACCGTCGTAATAGACGTTTACACATCAATAATAATAATAATAATAATAATAATAATAATAATAATAATAATAATAATAATAATTATTATATTATTATAAATTAATAATACTCCAAATATTTTAGTTAATTGTGATCGTGTTCCAAAATATTCTGTTTCAAATTATAGATGTGTTTAAATATAATATGTATATTATATTATTTATTTATTTAATATTTTGGTATCTGCATTCTTACTTAAATAACCTTGCTTAACTATCGTAAAACAAACATTTTATTATTGTTATTCTTATAATTATAGGTAATATGTAATAATTTATAACTATTCATTGAATACAACAAATATAAAGAGAAATAATTACTTGCTGGTTATTAAAGAGTAAATAAATTGAAGTTTTTGTTTTATATTTTTGGTAACATTAACTTCATAAATAAAAAGTAGCAGTAAATAAAACTCAGTTAATTTCAAAATAATTACAAAATTTTGATTTTATATATTTCCTATTGTCAAAATGAATGAATAAAAGTAGCCAATTGTTTTTGTATTTTTAAATAAATGTTC
Source organism: Slavum lentiscoides (assembly GCA_032441835.1). Lineage (NCBI taxonomy): Eukaryota > Metazoa > Arthropoda > Insecta > Hemiptera > Aphididae > Slavum > Slavum lentiscoides. Next base: position 8,851,689 of record CM063709.1, read on the forward strand.
TACAAATTATTTAATTCGTGAAAACATGTAAATAAAACAAGAATAATAATATACAATAATTTCCCAACAATATAAATGGAAGTGTATAATCAACTGTCATCAATGAATTATATATTAATTGACATTTAAATTCTTGTGAATATTTCTTTTCTAAAATAATGAAATTACAAAAATAAAATATGTTTACTTATTGATTTTCACCATTAATAGTAATGAGTATAGTCATAATAATATTTATTATAATAGGTACCATATTAGTTCATCGTCATCGACAATAACTTGTTTATAAATATTTTATAAGTAAAACTTGTAAATATTTCTATAAAATTTAATACCTAAAATATATTTCAAATGTTATCATAATTCTTAAAAAAATATATTCATCACTTAAGCTTATAAATTTTTTAATTAAGTTTAATGTCTATAATTTTTTTAAATTAAAGTTTTAACTATTAACTTTTTTAAATTTTATTAATTTAACTAACTGTTTTAAGAAAAATCATGAACTTGCCCAGCATTGAAAAATCATATAATATTTGTATTAAAATAGTTGCACGGTTAGACGAGTATTTAACTTATAAGGCCAAAGCAAGTGGTGTAATCATAACTTTAAAACCTAATTTGAATTATAAATAAATGAATAACAAATTGTTCTATATTTACTGAAACACCATTGTGATGGACTTAAAATCCAATGTTCCTGGTAACCTAAGAATCGAACGAATCCAAGAAAGATTTTTCATTTATTATTTCATTATCACAAATCTTCTGAAAATGAATTTTTTTTATACTTTTTTTTTTTTTTTAACATAAGCGATACAAACCTCTAGTCGCTTTTTGGAAAAGTTCTTCATAATACTCATTTAATACGACTAATAAAAATATACGCTTTGATTAATTTAACTATATTGAACAAATAATATAAGATTTTATACAATAGATGTACTAAAACCAGTGGTGTATTGGGATGTATACGGATGGGATGTATAAGTGGTTTACGGAGCATACTACGATTTTTTTTTCGTTGAATAAATTTACAAAAAAATTTAGCGATTTGTTGCATATAGTCATTTCATGACATAAAAAAAATGTGTGTATATATATATATATATATATACACGTTAAAATATATATTTATAAATTATATTGCTTATACCTATCATAAATTAATCCCAATAATATAAGTTACAAAGTGTGTGTTCTAAATTTAAAAATCTTATAGGTACGAGGACATAAGATAGTTAGTAGTATATTTTCAATACTTAGTAGTCAATTAAATAAATACTAAAATTAATAATAATAAATTAAATAACGAGCTTTCAAAAATAAATATTACTATCGTGTTTTTGATAAATAAAGAATATAATAAAATGAAGTTGAAATGGATTGTTTGAGACATTGGTTGATTGATATTCGATCAAGGAGGGAAATTTCTTTTGAGGCCTAATTTTCTTTTATAACGGTCTATACTCACGAATTTAATTACCAATACACCGCTGACTTTAACAATTAGATCTCGTAAAAACAGATGAATTGAGCAAAATCGAAAAATATGAAAAATTATCAAGATTGTATATGTATTAAAAATAATTACTTCTGCGTTTATTGCGAGTAATTTCATTTACTAATTAAAAAAATCGTTTCATATATATTAGATTCCCACGTATTATATAATAATTGAGAATATAAGATTAAATTTAATATCTAAATTTGTGTAGATAAATAATTATAAATCAGTACATGAGTATTGAATTTAGCGTTAATAATTTCAAATTTTTTTAAATGACATACATAATATTATGTTTTACAGAGAGTATGGCCACACAATGAAAATACTAATAAAATGTCAAAATATTTTACCGATCATTTCATAAAAATTATTCGCCTAATGTAAAGTTCCCTTATTTTATAAAGGGTAAGAAATCGATTTCCATTTTAAGGAATGATCATCAACTTTCTATGAAAAGAGCGATTTTAATAAGACGCTACTACATACGTATTATATCACTTACATAAACGTCGATACGCATGTTCAAAAGCTTCTACACCTGATTGTCGCGCTATTCCAAATAAAAATGCAACATAATAATAACAAATATATTGGCATTCATAATTAAATATTTATTGTGTACAAAATTATGATCAGAATTGATTATTCGTTATGTTTCTGTTTACTACAGGTATTCAATTATTTTAGTTGGATAAAAATATTTAAATATATTTTTGATATTCTACGATTATTATACGCATTCTAAATACTGTTGTCACAAGTGCATCAAAAGTAGAAAGTGCCATTTTACGTCCAGTCTGATTTTTCCGCCTTGTGGGTGGAAATTATCCTATTTTTGCGGTTGGTTGGCGGAAATAAACATAATTATACAAATACGAAAATACTTCCTGTTTAAACTTCAAACACTAGTAATTGCATCTTTCACTGTATTTTCCAGTGATGTTCTAGATGAGTATTCAAATAACAATATTTTTTTCTATGAAATATATTTTATTAAATTTTCATACCTTCGCGCCATTACATACAGATATAGGTAAATAATTTGATAACATTAAAAAAAGGACATTTTTAAAAATTAACCGAAAATTTTCAAAAAATGTTTAAATAGTGATAATATTGAATTAAATATAAGGTAAAAATACAAAAACCTACTAAAAAAATTCAAATTTTTAAATTTTTAAAAGAAAGTTATGCTTGTTGTGAACATTTCATATGTTATCAATTTTACAAATTTTTTTTTGGAATTTTAACTAAATTTCTATTATTGTTCAAAGAAAAAGGAGCACAGACATGTCAAATTAAACACTAATAAGCATCTTATTGGAAAATAATACAACAATTAACAATGTTAAAATCGGAAAACGTATAGAATACGAATAATCGTTCACAGAAAAAATAATAATATAAACACATTTTTTTTAACACATTTATTTAAATACTAAAAGTTAAATATATTCTCCGCTTTGCTTAGGAGTAGAAAAATAAAAATATTTTTAAAATCATCGAAATATGACAAACAGGAGCATTCTTTATATTAACTGCTCTCTTTGGAAGGTGTCATTAAAAGCATCTTATCAAAATAATGAGTTTAAGCGCCTCCATAAATTGATTGTTAAATTACCATATTAAAATGTACCAAGCACCTATATGGTATTAATATTTACAAAAAAACTTTAAACCTGTGTAAAATTGTGTAGTATATTAAATGTATTGAAATGACACGAATAATTACATCGGCATAAATATTTTCACATTAAAATTTTCCAAATACGTAATATTAATGCAATTTCTGATTTATCAAATCTAAAAACATGTTATAGTATTTTTATAAACCGTTGGATTACTTATATATCTGACTACTCATGAATCAGTATGATAATAACACATTATACGAGGTTATCATTTTAATTTGAGACTTGAAGCCACTACATAAATAAAGGCCATTACAATTGTGATATTTCCCGAAATGGTTTATTGCACCTGTCCACTAAAAAAAATGTATTTCCTTAATACGTTTCTTACATCTACTTTAAAATGCTGACATAATTTACATAACTCTTAGATAAAGACTGAAATCATTACTATAATTCCGATTTCTGAATTACAATAATTTGAATTAGCACTTTTTATCCAACCTAATGAAACGCAAATAAAGTACAAAATAATTTACCTTTAAAATTTCCCGACGTTAAGATTTGGTCTAAAATACATGATAAATAAAAACATGAACATTTTATTCAAAATTCACGGTATGTCAAGAAACAATTTTTTGTCAAAAATATAACAATTGAAAAATTATTATTCTATATTTTTAAGATATAAAATATAAAATTCTATATTTTATATTTCATAAAATATATTATATATTATATTTTATGCTATAAAATATTATATATTACAATATAATACAAATATTATGAAACCCAAAATCACAAAATAATATACACTTTTTACCACGTATACGTATTTCGACAACAACGTTGTCATCATCAGCGCGAACCACATCCTAAAACCGTTATACTATAATATACACCCGTATTTATACAGTTCATATCCAGTGACGTTACCAAAAATATCGCGGCAGCCAATCGTGAGTCATCGACCACGCCCTACCGCAATTCTATGCCAACGCCATCTGGTTCACATTAATTTTAGTAGCGAATTTTGTAAGGGACTCAAGTCCCATACAAAATACATGCTATGTAGGCCAAACAAAAAGAAATATAGATATTAGGTTTAAAGAACATTTGTGTAATGTCAAAAAACAAGAAGACGACAAATCTCCTGTTGCAGATCACTTATTGAATACTAACCATAATGTCAGATCAGTAAAACTTTTAAAAAATGTTAATAATTATAAGGAATTAAATATAAGAGAAGCAATAGAAATGTCAAAAAACAAAGATACTTCGTTAAAACTTAAGTCCCTTACAAAATTCGTTACTAAAATTAATGTAAACCAGATGGCGTCGGCATAGAATTGAGGTAGGGCATGGTCGATGATTCACGATCGGCTGCCGCGATGTTTTTGGTGACGTCATTGGATATGAACTGTGTAATTACGGGTGTATATAGTAAAACGGTTTTAGTATGTGGTTCGCGCTGATGATGACAACGTTGTTGTCGTAATACGTACACGTGGTAAAAAGTGTATATCATTTAGTGATTTTGGGTTTCATAATATTAGTGTAAACAGTCACAAGTGTCTCAATGATATTCAAATATAATATAATAATTTATATTAAGTTATAAAATAAAAAAAAAATATTATTATTATATTAAAATAATTGATATAATTTTATTTTTCAACTAAGATCACATTCGCTAGAAGAATATAAAGTTAATGGATGATTTTTTTTTAAATTTCTATTCTAATGCATGAATTAGATTTTCGACAAAAGTGACTTCTACATTTAGAGAATTTGTTGCAATATTCCTATTATGGTTTTTTTGACAGTATGTAATATTGGGCTTGGGCAAAGTAAGATGCGTTGATTATGATATTTCTTAAAATTATTATTATTATTATTATTATTATTATTATTATTATTATTATTATTATTATTATTATTATTATTATTATTATTATTATTATTATTATTATTATTATTATTATTATTATTATTATTATTATTATTATTATTATTATTGTGTCTATGCGTGTGTACGACCTAACAATTTCAGATTATAAATAATTTAGTATTGTACTTTGAAACGGGACATACGAGCCAACAGCCAACGAACAGTTCCTTTTAAGAATTAAGAACTAAAAAACCGAAACAACCGCGGACCGAGGGAACACGCGCCGGTAGAGAGCGCGATTGGAAGGCCGGATTGAGGCAACACGAATTATGTGACAGACCAAGGCGAGATACGAATGAGAAAAATGTATCAACCACTACAAGACATCCCGAGCAATCGTACAATGGAGCATTAGTGCCAGAAACTTAGATGTCAGAACGTCGACCACCGAAAAACTAAAACCAAGAACCGTGCACACGATACACGGGACGAACGGGCACGAGACTAGTGGTATAGAGGCCAGACGCAAACCGAGAGTAATCAGTTTTACTTTCCTCTTCAATTCTAACTTATAAAAACCGTTTACGGAATATACTAGTATATTGACGAAGCCGCGCAGTTTGCACACCACGGAAGACGGATCGCACGGACTACCAACTACCGGTAACAAGTACCGTCGTCTTTTCTCTCCATACTCTCCGGGCCTCTACTTAAGTTACGCCTGTCCCCATCCACTTTCCGGGCCTCTACTTTACCTGAGTTACGCCCATTACCATCCTCCGACATTGGGCAATAGGCTTGGGAAAACTGCATCTACTGTGTAGGGTTATCGGGAACGTCCCCCTCGGACGTGGGGTCTCTAGGCCATTGAACCACATTATAAATTTATTCCCAACGAGTGAATGCTAATCAATATATAAAGAATGTATATATATATTTGTTGTTATAATATATTTTGTAAAGATATGAGCAAATAAAGATTAAAATGATGCTGTAAACTACAGTTATTTTACTTACGAAGCGGTGTAAGTATTTGCACCGTTTCAATTTTGATTACGTTTTGAGAGTAAAAAGTGATAACGTGTAGCTTAATGTTATAAAAAAAGTTAGCAGTTAATTTTTATTTCAGATGACATTAACAGTTTCATTAATATAGGTATGTTGACATTTTATTGTGTATGCATTATTATTAATAATGATATAATATCTACTAGTAAAATAATTTAAAATTAACAACTTGCTCGAATTCAATTTTGTATCAAAATTCATTTAATTATCATTAAATAATAATTTAATATTTATTATTGATTATTATTAAACAATAATCATTGATAGATTCTCAGTTATTCATTAATAAATACAATGACAAATGTTCTAAGTGTATAATACATTTTATCTACTCATACTAAAGGAAGGATCACATTTAGTACACCATAAACTTTTTAAAATTATCACTTTGTTAATAACATAATAATTTATATAATCGTAATTTATTTGTATACATAACAATTTGAAAATATTTTTAGTGCATATTTCTTCACTAAAAAATAGCTACCGAATAAAATATCGTCATATTATATCAATCAATATGTTAATTACTAATATGTGATCAATAGTCTTACATCTTGGGTCTAAAATAACAAGAAATAAAATAAACTATTATATTTTATAATGTATTGTCTATACACTTTAATTTATTTAATAACGAATAAATTATTTAGAGTGTAGGTTAATAGATATCAAAACATTACGATTTATTTTATACTTATTATGTCTTTAAGTATAATAATATAAAAGAACACATAATTTAGATAAATACATTTATAATATATAGCGAGTAGTACCTATATTAAATTAAAATACATATTATTCAATAAAATAGTTTCATCGATTCATTTTATTGCGATTTATAAGTCACTTTCGTTAATTAAGTATTACTTAAGTGATGAATTATATTATTAATAAATAATAGAAAACGTAGTTTTAAAAAATTAAATTTAAATATTCTTTAATTTATCGTATTTGTAATTTTAATGTAAATTTTATTGTTAAATAATTAAACATATTATTTAAATATATTAATTAAATTTTTTTTTAATTTTAAAAAATTTAGTTACTTACGTTTAAACGGATCTAGGTATAAAGTAAACTGATTTTATTAAATTATGCTTTCAATGTTTTTACACTTGAAAATAATTAGTCAACATAATTAATGTAAATGTTTTGTAAAAAAAAAAATTAGTTTACTTGCCATCTTTGGGTTCTACGTATAAAGTAAATAATAATTAATAATTAATGTTTTATTTCACATAGTAGCTATCTGTACAATTTCAGGTTTACGAGTAATTCGTGATGATAATCGCACGTTGTTGAATTGCATTCTTGGCACTGTATTCTGTACTTTCAAATCTCATCATAGTCGCGTGAGTGAAACCAAATTCATATCCCATTATACATAGATACAGTAGTACCTTTTATTTTATTTTATTTTTATTGCCTCATCCTGATTTCGTCATAGATAAATATTTCATATTAGGTTTATATTACTAGTTAGGGTACGTACGTCTGCGCTAGCTTTATGTTTCTCGGCAGGGGAGTATGCGTGCCCGGTCTGGGGAAGATCAACACACTCAAACAAAGTAGATATGGCCCTTAATGATACCGTCCGAATGATCACTGGATGCCTTCGACCAACGAACATCCCTAAATTATACAGCTTAAGCGGAATTGCCCCACCACAAATTCGAAGGAGAGTAAGTTCAATGGCCGAAAGAACGAAGAAGGAAACGGACGGCCGTCATCCTATGTACGGACAGATACCACCACCAAAACGCCTACGCTCTAGAGCAAGTTTCTTAAACAGTTGTGAACCACTGAGTGTTCCTCCTCAGGAAGAGCGGATTAGACTATGGCAAAGAGAATTTCCATCCACGGAATTCCCTAAAAAAGAAAACCTCTCCACTGGACATGACCTCCCATATGTACTATGGAGAATTTTAAACCGAATAAGAGTAGGCGTTGCTAGGACTAACAGTAATCTAGCGAGATGGGGTATTCAGGAAAATCAACTGTGTGGATGTGGACAGATTCAGACGGATGACCACATTCTGCAGTGCCGTGAGGCCCCACATAGAATATCGGACCGAAGAGATTTGATGGGACGAATTACGAGACGAAGACTAGAGTGTATCGAATACTGGAATGGTGAAGGGATCTAATGGATTGTCGACTACACGATAGAAGAAGACTAGTTAGGGTCTTTATAGATAAATGTACTTCTTATGTTTAGCAAAAAACAACTAAATCCTTTTTTCAATCAAAATTTAAAACAGATTACTTTTTATGCAATATCACGTCTACATTTTTTTTTCTCATTTCACTTAGGCATATTTTTGCGTATTAAGCATAATATTATTATTGTATAAATATTATGTGAGAGGCAGTGTCACACCAAACGCGACTTATTAGACCGAGACGATTATTCTGTTACTCGTTTCGAGGTAAAAGTTTGAGAATCACGATATAAAATTAATGCATTATTATTATATTATTCATGTTAATAATAATCGTACACATATTAAATACATATCGAGGCATGAAAACAATTTGGTACTAGATATTTGCACATATGTTATATATTTGTTATTGAAAATTTGAAATTAAGTAATTTTGTAACAAGAAGTTTTCAGCAATTTTTATTTTAAATTACGAATTTAAAGGTTTTACATTGTTGAATTAAATGTCTGCCTATTGAACGTAATTATTTGTGGAAAAATAAAATAATTTACTTACTCTTATTCTGACCTACATATATAAACAATGAATTATTCATTATAAATAATAGTGTTTTAACTATATATTTTTCCATAAAATATTATTCCACATTTTGCATTGACCTTAATTTAACACCAAATTTTCATTGAGCTCTTTAATCTCAACTTGAAGGGAGCCTATACCTACAGGGGTATATGATTAATCGAAAATATTTAGAATCCAAAAGTATATATTTCTGCACGCACGTAGACATAAATAATCCTTAAATGATATTCTTCATTTTTGATATGTAAACATCTATTACGGTGGTATGACTATAATTGTGGTATAATTACGGTGGTAATTATAAATTGCGTGTAATGTGTAAGCTGTTGTCATGATAACTAATAATAATATTTATTATCGAAATTACTTTGAATAAGGACACCAATATTCACAAATCTCAATCACAATTCCGTTCCATTTTTATCTCTCACGCAACGTTTACACATCAATGTCTCGAGTACTAGCAGACACGTTTTTTATTCTCTTTCTTCGCCCTTACCCCACACAGTTAGGATGAGCTACTCTTGAGTTTGCCCCCACCACGCATTCCTATTCATAACCATTATTTTATTTACCCTGATAATCTCCGTTTTTCCTAAACCTTTAATGTATTTTTATTCTGAATTCTATCTAACCTAGTAACCTATTCCATTCCTTTTAATCAATGTCCAACACAGTTCACCGCAACACTTACTACAGACATATATTAATTCTAAAGGGCACTATTTTAACCTACTACTATAGCCTAAATAACCGTATTTATTTGAATTTTGCAACCCGATTTATTACTTTACCATCAAACAACGGTATTTGCAACACTACTCCTTCTTTTTCAATTTCCAAACGTTAATTTTAAATAAATTTAACACCTTTTATTTGTTATAATTATATTATATCTATATGTAACCTTTCTTTTATTTTAAAATCCTAAATACACCAGTCTTATATAATATTAGTGACCTCTGTTTTAGACACTAAATGTTCAGCAAAATATCTGAATCGTTCTTTTCCCCCTAAAATTCTAAACAGATTTTTTTTTATATGTATTTCATTTACAAGTATTAAGTACACATAAAAACATGTAAATTACTTGATACTAGATATTCGTAGAATATATTTGTATACATATTTTTTGTTGCACTATTTCTTTTGCTTTCACATTATTATTTAAATAAAAACTCAATTTTTTTCCAACACTATTACTTATCAACTTTTATATTAAACCTACTGAAATGCTTAATACTTTCTGATAAAAGCATAAACGAATAGTTTTTGTAGATTTATAGTCTTCAATATTCTATATATATATATATAACTTATATCCATAAAAACATAAAATGGTATAAATACTTGGACCGCAGGTGATTTCGTTTAAAATCAATAAATCAAAAAGGAAAAGAATAAAAATATATCTAATAAAAATCGTTGACATTTTGAATTTTATTAATGATAATTTAATAAAGAAATGTATGTTTACAGGGAAACTGTTAGAAGTCGAATATGAATACGAACGCGTACTTATTCACTGCGTTTATGGTTGAACCATACTCGTTTTACACGTCATTAATTACCACGTATACATTCTCGTCTCAGGTTAACCTAATGCAAAGTACTTATTTATTGCGTTTAACATATTGAATTTTCGTATACAAAATTATGAATACTTATATGCACATTGCACACGTTACTACAGTATCAACGAGAATGAAGGAATTCATCCGTCAAGACAACAAAATGGGCAAAGTCGTAGCGAGGAAGGGCGAAAGGTGCCAGCGCTCCGGGCACAAAATTTAATAAATGAAAAAAGTAATATAATAACAACATATAATATTCAATTGCTACGATCCTGAAAATGGGCATACACAGTTTTTCAAACAAAATATGTTTTAACGTATCATAAAACTATACTACTTTTTCAGAATACTAATATTAATCCTCGAACGCGAACCAAGGACGTCTCATTAATATTATTAATTTTTTTGATGTGAAAACATCTTATACGGCGTCTAGAGGTGGCCAAACTTTTTCTATATTGTGCCAAATAAAAAAAAAATTGAGATGTGCCATAAAAAATAACACTTATATATCATTGACTTTACAAAAATATAATATATTAATTTCTTCACATAAATTTATATTACAAATTTTTTTATACCATTTTTTGTAAAAATGTATTTGTTGTAATTTTTTTTTTTTTTTAATGAGTATGTTGGATTTGTTTGTTGAATATTATCTCTTCGCAGTTTGATTGAAATATAAGTATTAAATTTTTTAAATGACAATTTGTTACTATGGTTCGGTACTAATTTTTGATCAAATTCATCCGAGAAACTTCTTTCACATAATATATATATATATATATATATATATATATATATATATATGGAGCCAAATCTACAAACCAATTTCAACGCCAAAGTATGTAGTTCTAGATAATCTTCCTTGGATACGCATTTCCTAATTTCTATAATTTGATCAACAGACCACTCGTATTTACATTTTAAAACTGTTAAATTTTAAAGTTAGAACATTTCTAAAAAAAAAAGTTAAATAATGAGGTAATTAATAATAATGAAAATAATGAAAATCACAATTCTAGAAATATTTATAAATTGTAAAAATTATAATATGTTGTGTTATGCGACGCCTGTGTGCCATTCAATAACAACAAACGTGAAGGTTGGCCACTTCTGGTTAAACCTTTTCGTTTGGAAAGTGAACATTTACGAGCATTACCTTTTTTGCGTTTTCTAATTTTGCCTAACTCTTTGTATAATGTATGAATACGGATCGGAATCCGTCGACGGCGAAACCGTATAATGTAGAAATATAATATGTAAAATACACATTTACATATGTTAACGATCGACGTTCTTTCGCGTGGGTAGTTGACGTCAGTCGTACGCACCGGGGACAGTCGGAGTGTTCAAAGTGACAACTAAATGTATAACATAAGAGATGACGTTTATTAACATAAGCCATATGTTACGGCGATTGATACGATTTATACAAACCGATTCGCGTTAAATAACACACAACTGGAAAGGGGGGAGCACAAGGTCGGTTACCACTGGTGAAAAAGGAGCAAGTTCAACAGCGCAGTGGAAGACTGGAGTTGAGCAGCAGACGAATCACGACCACGTGGGGCAAATAACAGTCTGTGTCTGGAAAGTATAATAGTCGCCGTACGTCTACGGACGACTCGGAGCACTTGAGCGACCATTTTGTGAACTGGTTTTGAGACGATTGAGCATAACGTTTAGAATGTGTCAATCAGGCCGTTTGCGCACAGCGGCGACGAGCAAGCGAGCAAGCTTCGTGGTAGAACGGACTACAACGTCTACAACAGTATTCGAGAGCAAACGAAACGAGAAGAGAGAGCCAGGACGGTACACGGAACGGCGACGGCCGTGACAGCGACGTAGTGACGTGAATAGTGTTGGCACCTTATGAGGTAATCAGCTGGTCCAGGGACCTCTGAGCCTCGACGGAGTGTCAAAGGGGAGGAGAGTTAGTTTAAAACTGCGTGAGACGCGAACAATATACACAAATAATTGTACTCCGAAAAATAACATTTTAACAAATATAATCCTTAAAAATTTTGAAAAAACTGATCCTACAAATAGTATGTAAGCATACGTTTTAGATTAAGAATATTTACTGCAAACCCTGCTAAATACCGAGTAACTCTCTATTATTGCTAGGCTCATGTTTTCATGTCTTCGGAATGTCGCCCGCGACACTCTCATTGTTTTTCCTACTGCGTCTACACGTGTTTACGATCTAAAAATTCATATTATAATATTTAAATATATAATAATTTCTACCAATTTGTATAAGTAATATAGGTATTCAATTAAATCAATTTCCACAGCGTCCACAGCTCGCTAAATTTCTATTTATTTTAATTTTTTTTTATTTTGGCCGTAAGCACATTTTTTTTTACTTTTTTTTCTTTTTCTTTTGATCTAAACGTACATTATATTCCATTAGCAATTTTCCAAAATTCCCCCCTCCCCATCAAAAAAAAATTGACTCCCTGTATTTAGCACACAAAATTTCGGAGACCAAGAGTGTCCGGTATTTAGAGGTTTCACTGATATATTACCGGCTATATTGGGTCATGGGCCATTATTTTATTTTTATGTTTATTTTTTTATGCGAAACAAAAGTCGACCGAAGCATGGCACTGCCCTTTGCCGTCGTTGACGAGTACCAGACGTGTGTCGGTTTCGTCATGTGTGTGTTTTTCTTCTTTTGCAACACCGACAATCAAGACGATGGAGTCTATTACCCGTGATTGAGTGAATGGAAAGAATACATTATCTGGATTATGTGTGCATCAGAACATATCGGTAATATACCCCACCGTCAATGGCGTATTTAGTCCCACAATGCATGTCCAAGTTGAGGGGCCACAGGAGGATCTTAATTATTACAATAAAAAAAACTCTGAACAGTTTTTTTTATATAATATTTATGCTGAAACTAATTTGATTTAAAGTATTAAAAAAAATAAATGTACAGCGGTAGCGTTTATCATTTTACACACGTCGCTAGTTTTTCAAACAGGCAGTTAGTTTTAATATATATATTTTTTTTTTACTTTTAGAATCACTATTTAACAATATTAATATCTTTATTATAATTTAATTTCTCTGATAAAGAGGGTCTTCGTCTCTTATAGGCCCTAGGGCCACCAAGTTTCACGCTACGCCACTGCCCACCATTGTAAATGAATTCCCATTTAACCAGTGCTTGACTTGGGAAAAAAGTAGTAGATGTACTCTATCTATTTTTTAAAGAGTAGCGTCCCTAGCATTTTAACATCCCTCACCATTTTAACACCCCCTTTTACGATCCCCTAAGAAATATTAATATAAAACTATAAACACTTTTTATAACAAAACAGAATAAGGAATATAATAATTATTAAAGTACCTGAATTTATAGATAATGAATGGTTATCATTGATGGCTACTTATCTCCAGTTATCACGTGTGAGATATGAGATATCTGATATCAATACATTTTGCAAATATTAGAACATTTTGTAAGCTTTATGTATTTAGTACAAAAATGTAAGTTAAGCAATTTTATAACAATAAAAAATTTGATTAAAACCTGTCCCATGCGTTCCTTTTTAAAAAATAGGGGTACGCTAGAATATCCAAAAAATTAATTGATGTAATCAATCCCCCCCAAATCAAGCACTGACCGTCCCCCGCGTTCCTCTTTAGAAAAATAGTAGGGGTACGCTCAAATATCTGAAAAAATAGAAGGGGTACTCAGTCCACCCGCGTCCCCCCCCCCAAGTCAACCACTGCATTTAACTTGACCGGTAAAAGATAAAATACGTATGTAACAATATAAATACATCATTTCTTTTGAATTCAATTACATGTTACCTCGTATTCTATAATTTTTATAAATGTAAATAAAATATTCGTTGTCGAGTATACTACGTTTTATTTACGTACTAATCAGTACGACGAAACCAATACCGTTCACTTCGATATCCGGACCCTGGTCACGAGTTGATGACCCCTCCTTCTCCAAAAAAAAACGAGTCAGCCATTATGAGTTTCAGACTCGAGGGACGTAATTGAGAACGTCAAAAATATTATAAATACAATGGACGTGATGAATTAAATGATTGCTTAACATTAGGGCCCGGATTTTAATGTACTAAAAATCATTGAAAAATGCTCTAAAAAAAATTTTACCCGGAAAATGCCCTTAAAAAATGACATATAAATATTTTTTAACCCACGATGTGACACGAACTACCGTATTAATAATATTACTTATGATTTGCCGAGTCCGAGCGATAATAAATAAAGATAAGATAGACTTTATTGTATTCATAGAATGATTTATAAATTGTAAGAAAAACCCGAAAAACATGAGTAATATTTTGAATTAGCTACATTTATATTAGTCGTATCAGGCCATGGACACTCCCCCCACTATTTCGATTTTTTTCATTTCGGAGCGGAATGATTGATGTTAGCGACACAGCGGAAGAACATGATGTTAGGAACAAACCTGCGCATGCGCATTGTCAACGCAGCCGGTTTCGCGCGCATTCCAACGCGCTACAACACGTCTCTACCATAATCTTTTTTTTCCGTTTCGTCCGCCGATCGTACCATATTAAGTACAGATTGATTGTACCTACCTACATAATATTAATAAAAATATATAATTTTCTAAAAAATATTATATAATTATATTATTATTATTATATATATAATATTATTACACCTATAAGATACAAGTATAATAAATAAAAACGTACAAACACAGATTCTACGATTAATGATAACACAATGTGTAGATAAAAACATTTCGCATGGTAAGAAATTAGTGATAATTACTAAACAGCTGATTTCAAGGCCATTGAAATTATAATCTCGAGAACAAAGGAAAATCGTTCAGTGTCCTATCTATATTAATCTGTGGTCGTATCATAGATTTAATATTCTAATATTTAAGTACGTTTAATCTATGGTTGTGTTATGAACCCCTTGATATATTTGTATTACTTTTGCTTACTAAGACATTCTCGACTGCCGTCGCACGGTCGTATGAGAGTGTACGACGTCAGTCGAGCCTCGATATAATAACGTGCCGGACACTAGTACGTAGTCAGTTAATTGTACTCATTATAATTTAATATAATAATTATTGCTTAGTGTTTCACCACGTGTATCTTTCTTAATTTACCCTGCTCGATTCATCATATATAGCAACGCCACGGAATTGTTCCGTTGTAGCCCTTTGGAACGAATCCACTACCAATAAAGTCTGTTAACGGCGTAACCGGACGACAGCTTCGAATTGACACAACCGGATCACCCGGCAGGTCACAACAGTTGTAACATATTAAATGATAACATCTGTCAACCGTAACTGATATTATTTTCTACATTCCAGCTCCGTTTAGTTACACATTAAGTATTAACATTTTATCCTTAATTTTTAACAAATATTATTATATATTAGTTAATTAATTAGAAAAATAGTTTTTGATTTTAAAATTTGATGTACATAATGCCTTATTTATATTTTACAAGTATTAGAAATTGTTTTTGAAACAGTTCAGTATATTTATTGTGTTCGATTGCTAACATTAACTACGTGTAATATCACGAACTGCAACAGAGATCGTAATTTTTTATAGCGAACAAATAATAGATGTAATAAAATATATGTCATGATGGATATAATATGTAATAAACATTTTATAGAAACGTAAGAACGATTTTTTTTTGTTGCCTTATTGCAGGTATATAATTTCCGTATAAATCTACACATAATCCAAATAAATAAATCGTTTTACATAAATAATTTAAAATGAACTTTCTTTAGTGAAAAAAAAACAAACAATATAATTAGAAAACAGATAATTGTAATCTAAAAATATTACGTTCCGTTCTTTGTATAGTAGTTAACTAGTCACAATCTTCATCAAAATTAGGAGGATAGTTAAGGTCGATTGAATATTTAAATTTTTTATATGAATTTTTATCGTCTTCTTGTACATTATCTTCTTTTGCCTTACCTTTTCCTTTTCCTTTTTCTTTTCCTTTCCCTTTTATGCCTCTTTCTTTTTCTAGCTTTTTTCTTGCCTCTATTGAAGTGATATGGGTACAATAAAATTCTCTTGGGCTTCTAAACTTCGATGGATCTAAAATAATAAGATAATTTCCAAATAAATATAGTATACACTATATTATACTATAGTAAACTGACAATGCTATATAGAGCTTAAACGTAGCTAGTACAATATATTTTTAGTTAAATATTACACGCTGATTAAAGATTAGATTGATGATATAAAACATTTTTCTAAGATGAACTAGACATGTTATGTGATGGATATACTGACTGGTAAATGGCTTACACGAAGAATCAAACAACAATGGAAATAAATTGATTGCATTTACTACCGTCAGAAATATGGTCATTGCAACATTTTTTCCCCTGAGAAGTAAAAAGTGGTATAAGGAAGCTCTAGTGGATAAATATGCTACAGAACCCATACAGGAATAATAAAAGATTGCTAGGAATAGAACAAAGAATAACAAAAGGTTATCTGAATGTATATGGAAATATGGAGAAAAAACGTGTATATATATTAAATCCAGAATAACGCTTCTAAATAAATTGTAATTATTATATATAATATCATATATGATATTGAATATTGGATAAATATATTTTTGAATTTGGAGATAATTCGATGTTTTTTTAGAAAAATTTTTTTTCTAGTACAAAGAGTATGGGAAGTATCATTTCATTTCAATTAAGAATATACCGGCTGTTCGACCAGTTTTCACTCTTAGGCACGCAATCTCCTCCAGTGACCGCTAGACTCAACAAATGTTTGTGTCGGAGCGCTCGATACTAATAGAAATTACGTAAATTCGTCGGGAGTGATCGGATCGTTTGTTCGACGTCAGCTGTTGATTTTGCCGTATAGTGAGATAATAATCTGATTACGAGCTATCGCGGCCGTCAGTCACGATGCGAAAACCGGTATGTTCTTATTTAGAATGGACTGCAAGTAAATTATCAATGGCCTTTGTCACAAAAACTGGCTAATAAAATTGACGACGCTAATTTTGGAGTGGCTTCTAGCCTTAAAATATGTTCATGCTAATAGTGATGGAACACTATTAATGGATGATAATAAAATTTCGAATTCAACAAAGACGCGTTTGAAAAACTCTTAAACCAATCGAGAACTGATATTATAATAGAGTAATACACTACGTGCTAATTAATGTTAAACCTGGGAAATAACCGAGAATTAGTCGCAATATCTTAAACTATTAGTGAATTTTAAATACCTTGGGATAGATATCAATGTAAATTCCTATAGCCATGAACAGATAAGTAAATAAATGACTCTTCGCAACAAATAAAGGCTTTTTTCGATTGATGCCATTGTTCAAATCTAGGTTACTATCTAGATTCTAGAAGGACGAAAATAACATTATACAAAGATGTAGACGGTTCAATAGCTCCTTATGCATACGGTGCTAGGGCCACTAAAAAATCGGGAAAAAAGCTAAAAGTATTTTTAGGGAAATTATTAAGAAATATTGTCGATATAAAGAAGAATATTAAAGAAGATTATAAAATAAAAAGACAAAAAAAGATTTGTAAAGATATTTAAGTTATAACCTTAAAATACATTATAATAAGTTAGAGACTTAGAGTTAGGGAGCAGTTAGCAGCCGTTAGGTGATGACTAGATGAAGACCAAGTACTAAAGAACAGAAAGGACAGCATTGAACATAGATAATGGTGGACGGATATATACATGCAGACTTAAGGTTTCTGGACGTAAATAAAAGCAACAGGAGCTATAAATGAAAGGGATGAATAGATATCTGTTGCGGTTTTAGGTTTAAAAGGCGTGTAATTAAGCCAAGAAAAAGAAGAAAAATTCACGATACATACCTACTTTTGATGACATCATCGATAGTATATGTTCAAAGTATCCTTTTAATTGAGCTAATCAAAAGAAATTAAATATTAAAATAATTTTATAAAATTAATTTAAACAGTATAATACTCGTATTAATTCAGAATACATTGCGATGTTCTTTCCAAACGTGGTTCTGATGAACGCTGTGTGACGGACCAGTTGGGGAAGGGTAATCAAGAACCCTTAAACCAGAGTGATTTATATATTTATTAAGGGAAGATGAAAATAAAGAGTATTTGGAATTCATAATAACCATATTTGCTACCATGATTATTATTATTATTATTATTTTTTTTTATTATTATTATTGTAGTGATTTTGAGAAAAGCCATATAGTGTATAAACGCTATTAAAATAACATTAATGTTGTTACATATATATATATATATATGCATCGGTATAGTATAGAGAGTACCACAGAGATATAATGTACTCAAGAAAGTACTCCATCAATTCCAAAAAAAATATAAAGCAACCATCATCTCATTAATTACATATTATTTTTGTTCATATTCATATGTTTTATACCTACATTTGTTAAATGTAAATTTCAGAAATCTAAGGACCACCGCAGACTACAACTTTTTATCGGTCGGTAGTTTAGTCGGGTTCTTAATCAGAACGAAGATGTATGCAAGTGCGCACATTATAACGATTTAACATCGGCCGATAAAATAATAAGTTTGATAGGCTACACGATTGTGTTCAAACTAAACTATCGGTCGATTGCTTAATCAGTATGGTGGTCCTTCCATGCGCTCACACTTGCCGATTATTAAGTCGGCCGGTTTGGCCGGTAGCTTTAATTCGCTATGAGTTCTAACGCGGGAAGCGCGCACCGACTAGTAAAATTGTTGAGAACAATCAGCCAACTGTTTGCTGATTTATGCACTCACCACCAACCAGACAGTTTAGTCGGCCCAGTGTGCGCGCTAGCAGCCCAACCTGTCTAAACTATCGGCCGATAAAAATTCTGTAGCCTGCGGTGGCCCTAACCATCTACGATTTTTGAAAAGGCTCTGTCATATAGCTTACATTTAAGTACGTAATGAAATAACAAAAAAAAAAAAATGAATGAAAGTAAATTAATATGTACCATCCAGGGTCAATAAAATTGACTTTACCAATGACGTATGACTACACAGACACCATCCGAGGAAAATTGTTCGTTGACGAACTCCTTCACTCTAGGGATGTTGAATAGTCTACACCATTATATTATTTCATTTTTTATTGTGATTTAAAATCAAAAAGCAAAATTAATTTTGCAAGAGGTTTTCCTTGACGAGCATCAATCTAATGAAGCGAAAAAGAGAAAGGTGGATCTAATTAATTAAAATATGTCAAATATTGCCTGGCTAGCACATTAGGGTAGAGAAACCTCTGAGCCCGCTCACGTATTGCGTGCATGTGGTAGAGGACAATAAAAGTATACGTATTAACTGCAGTTTCGAACCTGCATGAAGGACCCGTGTTTACATAAAAGATAAAACGGTGAGGACTCCAACCGTCTTTGAACGATACAATCAATTTTTCAAAATATAACATTAAAATAAATAAGACTTACAATTGCCTGTATTATTAACCCATTCATCAGCTAAATGAAAACATATACAACGTATATTATAGCAAAGCAATAGGGTAATTTTAAAAATTTATGCATACAGTGCCCAATGTATTTGTATATTATAATACATTTTTAAAAATTAATAAAACTGTATATTAATTTACTTAATGTGTAATATGCAATCCTCAAGGCATCATAAGAAGAATAGTCTTCTACAAAAACAAATTTACAGTTAGTATAATAAATAATTAATATAAAGAAATAAATAATTTTTATATATCATGAAATAAAATGAATATTCTATAGTTATAATATAATAGCTATAGCTGTAATGTTAATATTTTGCAAAAAATAAACTTTTATTACATTAATTTAGGCAGATTATTTACTTAAAAAATATCCTTCCTGCAATAAATCTAGAAAAGCGTTTGAGAGTTATAATAATAGTGAGTAAAAGAGTTTAATCAAGCACTGCAGTTTGACTGTGGTTACTTGATTTTCTAAATATACATTGTGCGTGCTTTGTTCCTAGTAAAATATTGCCACTGAAATACTTCAAATTTTTCAGAGACTTTATTAATTATGGCATGTAATAGTTGATGTATTGCAAGACAGTTTTTCTTCTTTTTCAATAAAGGTAGTCACTAGTCAGTTAGCATATGTGCCTTTTTTTAGGATATATAAAAATAATGTACAGAAAAAATACATGAAATAACTTTTGTTATATTTGTATAAATTAATAATGGTCCTAAATCTTATGTTGAAAGTAACCATGATCCAAGATCGTTTGCTTTACATCATACGAGTGATTAACTATACTTTGTTATCTGTAATCTTACTTAAGCACATATCGTCATCTATTTTAAAACAAATATATTTTAATAATGACAATAAAAAAAATATATATATTAATAATTACGACGTATTTATTTCTACCTTTTTATGAATACATCAAATATAAAAAGAAAATAGTATGATATTTTGTCATTTTAATTCTACTAATTACACACGTTTCATCTAGATGAGTGTCTGGTAAAAATACATTTATTTTTTATCCTGTGTTGTAACGTGTATGACTAAAGTAATTTGTGCATTTTTAATATTAAAATGTAATTTGAATTATATTTTACTAAATAGGAAATATTTTTATATTTACTGGAACACCATTCTGATGGACTTGGCAGCCACGTTTCCTCGAAATCTAAGAGTCAGATAAATGAAATAAAGGACCATTAGTTATTTTACTTATTATTAAATTATCACATAGCTTCCCTAAAATGAATGTTTTGTATACATTTTTTTTAAAACATAAGCAATACAAACCTATAGTTGCCTTTTGGAAAAGTTCTTCAAAATACTCATTTAATACAACTAATGAAAATAGAAATAAATATAATTCGATTAATATAAATAGAACGAAATACGATTTCATATAGTAGTTCTCGTAAAATTATTTATATTGCACCCATATTATTTAATTATATAAATATCATCAAGTTTATAACTATATAAGTGTTAAAAATATTACCTTTCGATCTATGTAGGGTCTTGTTTAAAGCTAATTAAAATAAATAAATTCGTCGTTATTAGATTATCTACATATTATTATATTATTATGTATATTATAGACATTGCTTGTTGTAGGACCTATGAAGTTTTAAGTAGTAGCGGAAATAAATTGAAAAAATTGACAGAAATGAATCTGGTTGATTGTTAGGTTATCAATGTACAATATTTATAGTGAATAATTTTTTATTCATTAATTATTAATATGAAGAATCTATTATGCTAGGTACCTACATATATTATTATATTTTATATTATGATATTATATGATACGAAGTATGGTGAAAAATGCTTCCCGATAAACAGTGTATATACAGAGCAATAAAAGACTAAGGTAATTAATTTACCATAACGATAAACTCATTATATACCGTAGTGCTTTAAATTAAACTAGAGTGTCTTACTATCAACAACATATTTACTCTTCAAGACGTGGCATCAAATATCCTCAGAAATAAGGTTAAGATAATATAAATTTGTAAATTTATTTGGACACACGATTATTTCATATCCCTATATCCCTATATATATTATAAATCTGAAAATATATTTGTTTGTTCCTCAATAACATCGGAACGACATATTGCATGAAATTTAATATAAAGATTAATTATATACTAGAATAAAATATATGGTACTTTTTATTGCAACATTTTTTGCAGAAGAGTGGGGAGAGGGAAGAGTTATAATTTCAAGCGCGTAGGTACTAAGTGCAACTACACGATCGTACACGTAACATTTGTTCCATTAAATAAAATGGAAGGACTATATCTTTTAATAATACCTTCTTTTTATATGTTGCACTGCGTTTCAGGGTATTTCTTAAATATTTTTGAAAAATTGAAAAAATTGTTACGCGATTTCCGTATTAAAGTCGAATATATAAACGGATATTCCAGACTTTTCATCCAATTTTCTTATAAATAGAGGGACAAATTCGAGCTCATTAGGCATTCGAACGAGGAAGTTAAAGGGTATGGACCCCCACGGCGAACCTATTGTATATGCGTTTTCTTACATCTCGACATCTATTAACAGAAGTGTGAAGCATCACACACATATACAGAAACATCACAATTACTAACAAATCAACCGAGAGATGGCGTCAGTATCAACATCATCTACTGGAATTTTTCCAGCTCTGTCATAATGATGATTTTTCAAAAACGTTGCTTTACTCCGAAATGCCACGGTACTATACCTGAAATATATCAAAAACAGAATGGAAACGACGTGTACAAGGAACACCAATAGGAAGTTGGCCAAGCATTAAGGCAGGAGATGCAATTGGTCGGATATATACTGTGCACATCAGCAATTTCGAGAGCTACTGTTTACGCATGTTGCTCAATCATGTTCGAGACCCAAAGAGCTTCCAGATCTAAAAATAGTAGATGGGCAAGAGTGCGCTACATTCAGAGAAGCATGTGAAGCGCGTGGACTTTTAGAAGATGACAATAACTGGGACGCAACCATGGAGGAAGCCGTGTTATGCCGCTCACCAGCAAAAATTAGAGAGTTGTTTACTATTTTATTGAGCACTTGCGAAATTTCTAACCATTTTCAACTATGGAATAAATAGAAAGAAGCATCATCAGAGAATATTTTTCATAGATTACAAGACTTGAACTTTAAAGAAACATCGAAATAAGTGATTTAAGTCAGTATAATGGCAAGAAAGAAATTCGCCGATTTTGATTTACTCACACCACAGCGCATGGGAGAATTCTCCAACGATGTGATAAAATAATACATCTACGACACCCCGGAATTGCAAGTATATGTCAATGAAATGGTGTCAAGATTACTTCCTGAGCAGAGATACGTTTTTGAAACAGTTCTGCAGCGCATAATATAAAATAATATAAAGTACAAATGCTTAAAATACAAATACATTAACTTTTCAATCGTCTAAAAGTCTATATAAGAATCTATGAAAAACAATTCTATAAAAGTTGTTTCAAAGATATACAAGCATAGGAAGTACAAATAAAATCTTGACAATCACACAAAAGGTTAACATAGATTGTAATGGAAGAATTTTATTGGGTTACAATATGATCATTCAAAAAATAAACATTTCCCTAAAAATGTATTATGTACAAAACTCAATGTAAACTTTACTCTAAAGTGCCAACATACTTCACATGGAATACATCAGCAAAAAATTTCAAGGTCGTAAACAAGGTAAAGCAGTCTTTACACTGTAAGTTTATTCAATATTTTTGTAATGAATTCTCTTGATATTCGATTGCTGTTAAAAGAGAAGCAATACAATTTTAACTGTTCACGGGCAAAGCCGGGTAATTAAGCTAGTATAATTATATATTTCATTCTTCCGCTATACCTAGTACATACTGGTATATAGTGGAGGCGTTTACAGCTGTCTTGCACAATGGCTATTGAAATCTATTTATAAAACTAAGTGGAGATTTTAACAATAATTTTAATTATTGCGTTGTAATAACTGAAAAATTTTGAGAACCTATGCGGTGTGTACACCATTTTGTAGGTAAATTTGTATTGATTTTGTATTTTAATGTGAATGAGAAATTTTTAAATCACAAAGTTATGTATCATACATTAGTATTTATAAACCAATCTAAAGTGAAAACATTCGATTACAATTTACTGCTAATTTTTTTAAGTATATATTTATATATACATATATATATATATATATATATATATATATATATAGCACTCACTTAAAGTATTATATGCATGTATGAAAGCTTGTAAACCCGTTTGTTTCTCTAATCAATATAGAAAATGCATCATTTTAAATAATAAATATACTGATGGTCATAAGTAAATAATTATTTAATAAATTATTTCTGCCCGGTTAATGAAAACTATACAAGTTTTGCAACTGATTGGCCAAAAAAATTATATTTTTTTTCGATACTAGAATAATTCCTGTGTAAATTATACATTTTCGTCGTTCGCTGGTTTTTGCTGTGATGTTCTAAACGAGAGGTGTAACAAGTAATTGTGTGTATGTCTAGCTTTAGGGAACGCGATTTCAGTTTTAGATGGAATTGCTTACTTCCAGCCATTTCCAAACAGTATACTATTTTTTTTTCGTATATTTATTATGGTAATGGATCACATTTTATACAATACCTAATAAAGACAATTATTTAAAAAAAAATGAAGAATGATAGTATCAATTACATCTTTAATATTTATATTATATGCTAGTTCTTCTTCAACAAATATTATACGCAGGACTGTAACAACTGAATATTGCGTCCGGAGCAAAACTTAAAATTTCGCTCTTTTGGTTTCAACGCAGAATTAATAGGGTATTAATTTTACAAATAATTTTTTTAATTTGAATAAATTATCGTTGAAAATAATCAAAAATTATATTATATTTTCATATTGTTATTATATTAATTTTTTAATTTCTTAAATTTTACGCCTTTCAAAATATTGCGCCCGGGGTGCAGGCATTTTTGCCCCGCCCCCTTGCTACGGCTCTAATTGTAATCAGGCTACCCAAGCGATCCTGTGTCATGGTACTGCATAATTTGGTTTTCACAATACTACCTACTGAGCTTAGGAAATGTTCATTCGCAAAGAATAAAACTATTATAGTGTGAACATAAACGTTTTCAATACTTTGACGACATTACAAAATATAGTTTCATAGCTAGATTCAGTGCGCCAATTTACCCAATCACTGATTTTTTTTTCTCGCCTTTCAGTATATTAGCCGTAAGTTTAAAAAGGTCAATATCTGCTTTCAATATAACAGAATTTAGATTAAATGCTGTGGACAAGACTGACATATGATTGCTGTTTATATTTAAAATTAATATATTTTCAATACTTTGAATCATATTCATTTTTTCCTGATTAAATCTGACACTAATTCCACTAGTCATATAGTCCAATGTACAAAAGTATACAAAAATCTTCATTTCTTCTTCTTTAAAAAAAAAAATGAAAAATAGTATTATGTACTCGAACAGTCAATTTTGGTGGACAATTTTCTTTTTCTTCAGTTGTAGAATTTCGTTCTCATAATTTTGACATATTGAATGGTTTTTTATTAAATATCTGTGAAAACAATTTCAGTTTATCTCATAGAAACAAGGAACTTTTTTTAATGGCTCAACAACTTCTACAGCAGTTAATAAGTTTATGTCTGTCATCTGTAGAAGAGCTTTTGTTTTTAATATTCTTAATATTAAGAATATAATATATAGAATTATCCTATATGTATACTTTTCAATAGTAGCATAATCTATATTAATCATGGTAAGGTGTAAGGACTCAAATAATTACTATAACTTCGATTATGATAATTGTCCGAATGAGAATAATTTAAAATAGCATTTGTTATGTTCTTTCAATATAATAAATCGTACTTAATGTACAATATACCCAACTTACTATCAAATTTTCCAATATCTTTGATTTGATCTAAAATATTAATAATAATTAAAATCTTAGATATAATTGACTGTAAAGCTTTGCATTTTTATTGATATCAGCCATAGTGAATTTAAGAGATTTAATACAAAATAAAATAATCGAACATGAATATTTTATTTAAAATCATAATACGTCTGTCACAAGAAACTTATTCAATTATGTTAATATCAAACAATTTAAATCAAAAGTATCTGTGTTGCTAAAAATTAATTTATATTAGTACAAAATTTAATATATAATTAACATTAAATAAACGTATTTCAATTTAAAAACAATCTATGAATTTAGTAATAATACAACATAAATAAAATAAAATAATATTGTAACGTGGCTAAAGAACTTGTAAACATACATGGTGTTTACGGAAGGATTATAGGATCTCGTTTGCTGTAGCAATGATAGATCTTAGTAATATTCAATGATAGTATTGGGTAGTTATAATATTAATAAAATATGAATATTATTTGTATTCGAGTACTTACTTATAATTTGTGTAAAGAGTGAATTTTGTAATTAGAAAGCTCCTTGTACGATTACTGTTATGATTCTGTGGAAATGTGGTTTGCTATCACACGTCCCCACCCATAATCGGCCAACATACCAAATGTCGTTAATACCGATGATATTTTGTTTATAAAATTGTCAGTTTTACATTTACAGCAACTATTCCATGAGTTGTTGCTGGTCGAACTCTCCATCCTTCATTTCATATTAATTTATAACGTGGGTTTGTGACCAGAACAACCATGTTGTCCCGTCTTCTCGTTCCAAATATCCAATATTTTGTTTTTATTATTTTACGTCAACCAACTTTTTCCACAATAACATTGTTTTAATATAGCGTCTTTCTCAATTAATAAAACCAGTATTTTCATTTCATATAACATATTTCCTTCCGTTTAATGATTACAATACAAAAAGTCCCTCCAGTTTCAGCTGAGTCTCAGTTGTGATGCTTCTGATGATCCGTCATATAAATAAAGGTTTTTCAAACAGGGATCATCTTCCTGTTTGAGGACCAAGGACATTTCATTTATAATAATATGTATATATATTTTTAGTGCATCTACGCTTGTGTACGATGTAACAACCTCACATTATAAATTAAAAATAATGTATTAATAACGATTAATGATTATTAGCAAAGAGGTCTCATAGCATTTTCATATTTCTTTTACACAATCGTAAAAATAGCTGAGTACTGAACAAATACGTTTTTATGTTAAAACAAAACTAGATACATAATTTTACTTTGCATATAAATGCATATTTTGGATTTTTTTTTTTGCTTTTTGAGCAAAATTCTTCTTAAAGAAACTTTTTGCTGAATATTTTTTTCATTTTTTAACCCTATTTACACATTTTATTAACTACAGATAATTGTTATTAGTAATTTAAAGAAAACTGTTTAAATAATACTATGCAGTTCCATAATATGTTTGTAGTTGTAAACCACCTGCACAGTGACAGTTATATGACAGTGTAAGAATGTTCTGTGACACAATGTGGCGGCCGGCCGATTCTTGTCGTGCGCGGCGATGAAGTATGCTCACTGACAAGAATTTAATTATTTTTCCCTAAAATACTACGTATTTTTATTTATAGTATCAAAAGCAGACGTGTCTACTTAACAAGATTCTATACCGTGTACTGTTTAATAATATTATTTAGTGTCATTTATTTAATTTTTCATTTTAACTAATTTTTTCGATATACATATATATTTTTTTATATAAAAATGTATATATTTTTTGAATTGTACGTAATTTACATAAACACTTTTAAAAAATGATTTAAAACGCATATTTTCTTATTTTCTAGTGCATATACGCTAACATTTATAGTGGCTTTTTAGAGCTACACGTTCTCTACTATAAATTATAATGATAGTGTTTTGAGAATAAAAAGTAGTTTTACATGTTCACACAGCAGAAAAATTGGGTAATTAATTGTTCTAAAAGAGTTCGTAGACACATTGTTGTTTATACAGTCACACCTAAAATAATTCTTTACTATCAACTGATAATAAGAGTTTCATCGTTGTACGTATATATTGTAATGTATTATGTATTAATTATATATTGCTTTATTTACAATATAATGTTAAAATAATTAAAATTTGATCTAATTATATTAAAGGAAGGACTACGTTTATTACACTGGCCTCAGTTTCTTAAAGATCATCAATTCATAAATGTTTTCGTTCTCGATAATATGTTGATAATAAGAAATGACGTTGGTTATGTGTAACCAAAATTTATTTGTAAAGATCGAAAAATGAAAATATTATCCTAATGTCCTAGTGTGATTTACCAACCAATACTGCTACAAAACGAAATATACCAATTACAATATCTTCATTTTATCAATTTATTACGAGATAAAAGTGTAAAAAAAACGTCATGGAAAAAAAGGAAAACGGAAAAATCGACAACTTATATTTTATACAAAGAGATATATTATATAACGTTATAAAAGGTTCTTACATCTGGCATCTATAGTAACAAAAAACAAAATGTAGTGTCAGACATTATTAAGTATTACTTACATATTTTAATGAATTAAGAAAAATAATTAGTGTACTAAAAATTAAAAATATTACGAATTATTGTATATATAAATTAATATAATACAAAATTTGAGTAGATCATAAAATATGCTATAACAAGAAGTTATCGTTTATAATTTAAATAAAGGAAATCCACAATTTATTTTATTAACATTTTAATAATTTTACATTGTTCAATTACGACTTTATATAATTAATGTAATTAAAAAAAATTAATTAATTTACTTACACGAATTCGGATCTATAAATAAAGCAAATAAATTATTTTTTAATTAATATAAAGATTTTTTCCCCCTATTTTAATTCTGCAATTAAATATTATCTATAGCAATCCACATGCATTGATCATAATTTAACTCCAGATTTTCTATGGACCTTTTGACCTTTATTATCACAGGGGTATTTGCTAAACCGAAAATATTTAACATTCAAACACACACTTTATTTAATATAATATACGATAATCTTAATCATTATATTAATAATGTACACTAATTTGTCAGTAAAACTACTGAATCTTTTTGGACTCAGAATTCCTAAAAATTTTTTTTATTTATCATTTCTTATTTTAAATTTATTTAACTAAAGCATATTTAACCACAAATCAAGATATAAGTATAAAAACGACTTGGTAGTAGATATTTTTAAGTCAATTTATAACCAAAAGGGTTGTTCAATAATTATTTATTCTTCATTTACATTAAAATATGATTTTAATTTTTTAACACTGTTGATTGTTAAGACCTTCACTTGCGGAGATTTTATACTTACATAAGTAAACCGAAATTATTTAGCATTGAAATACAAACAAAAGTAGTTCCAACTATTTTGCTCTTAACATAAATATACCTTTATATACTCATCTTACCCTCATATTCTCACTAATGAATTTTAATCACTTTGTTTTAGTCTACCTCTACGTACAAATGTTTCGAGATCATTAAAATTCTGTTTCAAAATCTTTTTACAACTATTTATAACCATCGCAAACGGCACTTCTTCTATTACACAACACATCTGTCGCCACTCTCAACTTCATCCAAGAGAACCCTATTCTACTTGCTACATCTTCTTCAATTCCTCTACCATTTAGCCTATCTAAACCCAAATATTTGAATTTTTCAACCAAATGTATAACTTTACTCTAAAACATAACGGTATCTCTAACACTACTTCTTCTTCCTCTATTATTTCACGAAAATTAACTTTAATTATTATGTTTTAGACTTATTGTAAATCTACTTTTCTCCAAAACTTCCCTCTATTTTTCAAGCTTTTATTCTAATACATTAGTAATCTCATCTGCTATGAAAATATTAACTGCGAACATCATACATTATCCTGTATTTCATTTATATGTTCATCAATTACTTATGAAAACAAATAAATACCTACAGACCCATGACGCTTGGTTAAACGCTTTCTTTCACCGTGAACTCCACGGTATTACCTCAAACACATTTCACTTAATTTTTCGTCCATATATTATACTCATTTATATTTACATCCACTGTTTCAATTATTAATATTAATGGCCCAGTGTTTTAGTTAAACCGATTTTTTAACGAAGATAATGAATTATTTTTTTTGTCTCGAAATTTCAAAAAGTTATCTTTTTGTATATCAATTTTGAAATATAAGTTTCTTTTATTGCATTTCACGTTTATATTTCAAACATACATGAAAATAACAGAAAATAATTGACATAAAAATAATTTGGTAGAAGATATTCATATAATAATTTACAATAAATAATTATATATTGAATTAAAATGACTTTGAATTTATATTTGGATATATATATATATATATATATATATATATATAACGCTATAATGTATTATAACGTATTTAAGTAATAATCGTATAATTTATTAAACACAGTCAACGCCGAATACGTACCTGAAATACCTCCTCCAGGAACACCAACAACATTAATTAAAATTAAAATTTCAAGAAAAAAAATAATAAAAACATATTTAATAGAATCAATCAATATCATTTTTAATTTTATTAGTAGGTAATTTAACAACGGTGAATTTAATGTAACAGCTAAAGCTCAAATGAATTTGCCAACGTAATCGTTCATATCGTTTTTAATAATCCAAATAAATATTTACACAAGAATTAATACGTACACATTCTCACTTCTAATCAGGGTAGCTAAATGCAAAATACATTATTATTATATCTTATTTTTATTGTGATTTTGGCAAAATGTATTTTCGTACCTACATAAAAATATGCATATGAAAATTATTTTATACACATATTCTAACATATTTGTTTTCCAATGAGAATTGTAAACTTTAGTGAACTGGGTCGTTCAAAAAGATCTCCATTAATCGTATGGCTTAATTAGATCAATACAAAGACTTAGCTGGAATTTCAGGGAGTAATATATGCACAAGATGTTGACTCAAACGTCAGATAGATCAACCAGGATTATCCTCTATCGGGAAAACATATCCAACTAGTAGTAATAAATATTGCGACTGCAAAGCGAAATATTTTTCTGGGTTTAAGAAAGTAATACATCCCTTCTAGAATAGGGAATAGTTTTTTTCATACGCTTAATGAAACTAATAGGAACATCGAAAAAAGTGTCAAATAAAGTACTAACTAAATAATATTTTCTACTAGCCAGTAACATTTCAAGTTCATCTAAGCACTTTTTCTATACGAAGAACGGAAAAAACACATCATTTTCAAAACAATCCATTAATCACACTTCCCAGAATCCTATAGTTAATAATTAAAATTAAAAACTATTCTAATAACTATTAAAGCATCGCCCTACAATCCAACACGTTTAACATTACAAACATTTTAATGTATTACATTTTCATTATTTTTTGCTAGAACTAAAATAATAAATACAAAAGTTTATAATTAAATAAGTGACTTAAATATATGTATATATAATGTATTATATATACTAGCTGTCCCGATAGAAGTTGCCCTATCCAAATTTCAATAATTTTTCTTTTATCGTTTTGTGAATTTGTGAAAATTATTGGAAATGTGATTTAAATTTTAAATCACATTGAATCTCAATATGTTTTATTTACATTTATATTTCGATGTTCACGTAAACAATCAAAACAATATGTTAATTACCCGGCATCCTTAGCTGAATTACCCGAATTCACCCATGCGCACTTTTAAACGAAAAAAAATTTAAAAGAGATTTTAAAAAAATATTTAGGAAAAAAAATTCATAAAATTATAAAAATGCCTCGCCGAAAAATCATAGTATATAAATACAATACATTCTCTCCCCTTCCCTTCACAGACAAAAAATGAAAAAATGGGTGATGTGGGGTCACTCGGAGAAATATTTAGAACAACTCTGTGAAAAAGACAGAAAAAAATTCAATAGCGTCATCAGAAACTGGTATGTATAATAACTCACCAAAGTTTTATATATATATATATATAATATAGATTATGTTTTAAACTCAGTAACAATTTTAATGGTCACCATTTGTAACTGTTTATCGCCTAGAATCCCTAAATTTTCTGTGGTAGCTACCACCCACCTGCCGGGTCCAATTGTGAATTTAAATCATTCAAGGACCCACTCAAATGCACACAAAAAATTTTATCAAAATCGGTCC
The DNA here is from genome assembly GCA_032441835.1 of Slavum lentiscoides. Classification (NCBI taxonomy): domain Eukaryota; kingdom Metazoa; phylum Arthropoda; class Insecta; order Hemiptera; family Aphididae; genus Slavum; species Slavum lentiscoides. The sequence goes on from CM063709.1 coordinate 8,883,810, forward strand.
AGCTGCTTAGAAGGAGTTCAGTGACAAATACACGTTCAAAAGAATTATACATATAAAGATATACTTAAGTACTGTAATTTTACAATTAATTGCTACAAAGCATTAAAACTATAAAATATCTTCATCAGTGCATTTAATTTCCGAAATTGGAACATAAGATACTTTTGAAAAACTTTCTCCAGAAGGCAAAATGAACTTGATGAAAATACTGATGTAGGAATGAATTTAATATAAAATATATATAATATGCATTTATATAAAGCATTATAAAACCTATTTTAATTTACTAAATCTTGATAGTATTTCAGGAACATTTAAACTCAACTGATCTCTCCACCTTATGGCCACCAAAATTGTCTCGAAGTGTACTTGCTTTATGCAATATCCACAAAATCCACTTTTTTTTAAATTTTTTCCTTAAAAACTGTTCCATATAAAATGAGAGCTCAATATTTGCTTTTCCACGTCCAATGAAGGCAATTTTTAGTAGTCATCATTTTTACCAAAGAATATAAGGAAATTATTTAAATCCTTGATTAACAATCACTGTTAATATGTATTCAGTGTTTTTTTATTTTAAATTAAATAAATCAAAAAAAGTTATGGATCTCATTATTTATCCACATACTAAGTATGTAATCGAAATAAGTAACAATAATAATAAAAACAATCGCTGACGAAGAATTGACATAGTATAAAAATATACATTATGTAATATAATAAATATTTAAAAATTAACTTTTTTTTAGTGAAAATACAAACAATATAATTGAAAAACAAATAATTGTACACTTCCTGTTTGGTTAAACTAGTCACTAAAATTATTAGAACTAGAAGGAGGATAATTGAGATCGATTATATATTTTCCCTTTTTATTATTATAATTGTTATCCGCTTCTTCATTCTCGTCTTCTTCATTCTCGTCTTCTTCATTCTCGTCTTCTTCATTCTCGTCTTCTTCATTTTCGTCTTCTTCATTATCTTCTTCTTCGCTGTTTTCTTCTACATTCACTTTTTTACCCTTTCCTCTTCTTTTTGTAACTTTTTTAAATTTTTTATTACGTTTTATTTGCTCTATTGATATGGGATGTTCTCTATAAAACTTTTTCGGGGATTTCAATCGATTTGGTTCTAAAGAAAAAAATTTAATTAGTATATAATATAGTAAAACGACGTCGTATTTGAATAATACTCCAATATATATAATATATACATTTATATATTTATACATATATATAAAATATTTATATATATATTATATTATATATATAATGTATAATGTTTTATACGTGTTAAAATGAAGTTGAACATATTTTCTTAATATTTAGCACATATGTATTTATATATATATATATATATATATATACTGAATACTATATATATATATATTTTATTATAATTTATAATTCAGAATACGTACGTATTTTTAATTTTATCGTCTTTAAAATATATATATAGTATTCTAGTATTATTGCTAGACAAATGAAAATAAATATTAAAATTACTCTGTACAATTAATTTGAATATTATAGTATTAATTCAAAACAAATTGCGACTTCTGTCCCTTCCTATTTTGGTCAGATGATAATAACCATAATAATACCCAAATTAATGATTCTGCGACGTGTTTCATGATGAGAATGGGCTGGTGCGGCAGCGTCCAAAATTGACGTCAATTTAGATAAACAGCGAAATGTCTAGCCGTCGCAATACGGTTAGGTTAGTCTTAAATAGACAATATTAAGCCATTGGAATATCTTCTACTTGTGCACGCTGATGGTAGGGGATAATAGTCAATAAAACTTCCGTGGACACTCAAAACACGTATAGTAGCTGTTTCGACAGTGCATTAACGATCCGTTTATATATATATATATATATATATATATATATATATAAGAACCACAAGGACCCCACGTGCCTTTGAATATCACAATTTATTTTGCAATACATAATATTAAAATAAATACTACTCACGATTTCCTTCTTTCCTAATCCATTTCAAACCTAGACAAAAACGTATATAACGCTATAATATATTTTATTTATTTGTAGAAAAGTATCATAATGTAGTGAGCAATGTAATATGACAATTCCCAAACTTAAACTTTAGTTGTGAATTTAAGGTATGTATATGTATATGTAATATTCTAATAATATCGTGGCAATTATATTATATAAAGTATCACAAAAAATTATAATAATATATATTCATTTACTTAAACTAAAATATGCATGATTGAGGGCTGCATACGAAGAGCCATTTACTACAAATATTTATTAATATAAACAATAAATTCAATAATCTATTAATGAGGAAGGAAAAGGTTTTTTTATATGATATAAACTATAAAAATAGCCACTATTCAATATAATAATTAGAGTTATAACAATAACAATTTTTCCAAAATCAAATTTCTCATACATATTTTCAAGTTACAAACAGATTACTTACTTGGAAACTTTCCTTCAATTAATTGACCTAAAAAACGTTTTGTTTATTTTAATGAAAGGGAGTAAAAAAAGTTTTTTAGAAAAAAAACCGACTTCGAAAAACGTACTAAAAAATATGAAATAATCAATAATAACCTTTTCGAAGTCGGCGATGAATTTCAAACAACATTGCATGGCAGAAAACTATTTTATTAATCCAATACAGATATTGCAATAAATAAATGTATTGAAATATGTGACTCTCTGACAGTATATTCATCAATATTATCAACTGGTTATGCGATTATCCGCTAGACTCTAGCGGCTAGAGAGTAAAGACTCAGTGTCGATTGCCCGTGTACTAATGATATAGGCGAAGAATTTCTCGCAATCGGAATTTATAACCATGTTGCTTTAATTATATGTGCTGGTTCGGCCGATGCCTAACATTTGAAGAACATTATTGTTGTATTTAAAGTTCTTTTTAAAGCGTTTTTTCTAATCACTTCATAACTAATTGATACTACTGATGAATATACTAACAGAGACACACATATTTCAATATAATTTATTGCTATATCTGTATTAGATTTAAAAAATGCGTTCTGCAATGTAATGTTGTTTGATATTCGGCACCGATTTCGAAAAGGTTATTACTGATTATTTCATACTTTTTAGTGCTTTTTAAGTCGGTTTTTTTCTAAAAATGTTTTTTATTTCATCCTTTTTAGTCATAGTAATTATAGTAGTTATAGTAAAGGAGAGTCTGAAAAATCTACAGCGCATAAGACAACTAAAAGTCGATATTCACAAATTATAAAAAAAAAATGTTTAGTCTAGTTAATTAATATAGGTTCCTCTGCATGAAGTGAAACACATTCACATTTAACTTCTAATTTTTTGTCATATTGTCATTCCTGTTCCTACTTTGGTTGGGTGGTTGGGTAAGAGAGGGGTGGAAAAGGTAGCGCAGCCACCTCCATGTGGTGAGTTCTGGGTTATTTTTTTTTTAATACTAATAAAAAATATATTATCAGCGAAGAGCTGCGTGATGATTTATTGATCAACGAGATGGAGGAAAATGTTTGGTAATCATACGAATAGTAGCGGAATAATGTGTAGTTACCCAGCAGGTTTGCTGACAGCGAAATAAAATCACTATGCGACTACTCTCTCTCTCTCTAGTGTAAGTACAAATAATAAATAAAAAAAAACTAATTAAGTACAAAAACTAAATTATTGGCCGAATACTGGACCAATCCTTACGAAATCGGAACGGGACCACCGGAAGATAATAATATTTCCTATAACAAAATATTCATCTAAATCAGTCTAGTAGTTTCGAAATAATCAGTGGTCAAACATAAAAAAGAAACATAGTCACAAGTCGAATTAAGAACCTCCTCCTTTTTCGAAGTCTGTAAAAAATGAATAAGCGCAATGGTAATTTATGCAGTCTGGTATTCTGGATAGTATAATTGATTTTGTGTATAAATTAATTGATTTTAATAATTTTAAAGTTGAATTTCTTATTTATTTTGGAGAATTAAAAAGCCAGAAAAAAATCAGATTAATAAACTTTTGTGACCATGGGTAAGTTAATAACTTATCGTTCACCTCCGTCCTACTCAACATATTTAATACACCAATACATACTTCATACGTGAACAAATATTTAATACCTATATCTTTTTTTCATTTCGAAAAACACTGTTTTTTTTAAAACATGCATAAAACAAATGTATCAATTCGTATTAAATCTAGATAAAAAATATCTATTGCATAACATATCTTTAACTTTAAATGTATTCTGTATGCTATAAAACTAGTAAATATTATTATTGAAATATTCCAAATTCTCCGAACATTATGGGTTAGATTGATGACATGTAATTTTATTATATTAAAAGACAATTTTTATCTTTTTAATAAATGTAATCAATCATGATATTAACAAAATAAGTAAAACAAGAAAAAATAATGTACAAAAAGAAAATAATAACTTTTCTGGTTATATTTATATAAATTAATAATATTACAAATTTTTTGTTGATTTTATACATGTTCCGAAATTGTCTTCTTTAAATTATAGATGTGTTTAAATTTACTAGGTATGCTTATTTATTATAACATTATTAATTTTAACGGTATTTGTACTCTTACTTAAACAATAAACATTATCTATAGTAAAACAAACATTTTTAATTTCATAGTAGGTACAAATAATAATAATAATAGTAATAATATACGTATAACTCTAGACGTAATAATTTATACCTATTCACTGAATAAAGCAAATATAATAAAAAATAACTCGCTGAACATTAAGAAGTTAATAAGTTAAAGTTTATTCAAATTATTTATATTAACTAATAACTTATTTTTAATAATATTAAAACAATAAATGAGGAGTTACCGTGAATAAATACAGTTAATTTAATTTCAAAATAATTAATACATTTTGAATTGATATTTTCAAATGGATGAATAAAGAGAAACATTTATTTTATCGTTTTTATACGTATTATCAGAATTTTTGAAAACATGTAAATAAAACAAAATACCTATATAACAACTTTTCTACGTAATATAAATTGAAGAAAATATTCTATTACTATCAATAAACAATGTATTAATTGTCTTTTAGATAGTCATGTGTATAATTTTCTTCATAAAACGATAAAATTGCGAAAATAAAATATGTTTGACAAGCATTTATTTACAATATTAATTACAAAGTTGTATAGCAATAATACTACTAATAATAGTACCACTAGTGCATCGACATTGACAATATTCCGTTTGTAATTAATATATATAATATGATACATAAATAGTTCCATGCGAAAGTAGATATTTAATTGTATTGTATATTTCAAATGTCATATTGTTTCGTGAAAAAATTAACTATTAACTCATAAGTTAATAATTTATTTTTAACTTAACTGAATCATTAAAAGAAATTAACTTTAAACGTTTTATGTATTTTTTCTATTATGTTAACTGAGTTTAAAAAAATTAATCATTGGTTTGACCAACTATGAAAAATAATGTAATATTATTATTGTGTTTTTCGGAAATAACCATGTTGCCAATTTTAGTTTGATACTTCGGAACCATTGCAGATTCACGGCAGTCAAAGAAGCTTAATACGTACTCTGAAGATGGATCCTGCAACAGTTTCGAAACGTCAGACCACAATTGGCAACATGGTTATTTCCGAAAAACAATAATAATAATAATAATAATAATAATAAATGCATTAAACACACACGTTACACTGCAAAAAACAACCATTATAAACACAGTACATACAGTTAGGAAGTTCTCAAAAATTGATGTAATATTAGAGAGAGACAACGTGAACGAATGACAAATGGACATATACGTCAAAGCCCCTGTATCTTAACCTAGGCCCGATACAGTGTGTGAACACCGGATCACTTTTTAATAATAATAATAATAATAATAATAATAATAATAGTAGTAGTAGTAGTAGCAGTTTAATCCATGAAAGCTTTAATAAATTCATAATATAATATTTTAATATTTTAACTATCCTAGGTAGCTAGGTGCACATATTTCATTTACATGAATAACTAACTAAATATTAATGTTAATGTAAACGTGCACAGCTAAATAGTAAGTGGTGCGCTCTAAATACTAAAATCTAGTTTGTATTATATGTAAATGGAATATTTTTATAATTACAGTAACACCACTCTAATGGATTTAAAAGCCAATTTTCCTGGTAACCTAAGAATCAAATGAATGAATCCAAGGAGGATATATTTTATTAGTTATTTAATTATCACAAAGCTTCTGAAAATGAAAATTTGGTATATAATTTTTTTTTGACATGTATATGCCTTATGGCTGGGGTCATTCTATAAATTTGTGCGACACCGAGAGCGTTACCATGAGGTCATGAACCCAGCTCTACTCACCATCCAGAGGCGGACTGGCCCGGTGGGACAACGGGAAATTTCCTACTGGGCCGCATACTTTCTAGGGCCTATGAGCTTAAGAAAAATAATTAAATATATATACATATATTTGGAAAGAACAATAATGATTTTTAAAGGAATAAATAAATAAATAAAAATTTCATATACTTGTATAGAAATACTGGGAAATATGAGTGTACCCATGGTCTACACAATGATTAACGAGTAACATCAAATTATCAGTATCGATAAGCTGCTGGTCAATAGTCACATTAGGATATTCGGTTATAAATTATTGATGACGATAATTTGGAATGTGATCCAAAAGTAGAAGCCGATTCTGTGTTTTACCCACTGTATGGAACTGCTCACGTGCAAAAAAAAGGTACAAGTCTAGTTCACATCGATTTTTACGATTTTTCTTCGGATCTTATGTAAATCATGTATAATTCTTACAAATATAAACGAATTTTTGGTTGGATTTTGTTTTTACATTGTAACAACTAATAATTATCAAATTTAAAAACAATGCAAAAAAACGTATAATGAAGAGTAGAATTCGAATCCGCGTCTGACGTGTTTGGATCGCTGTCTTAGTCCATTGATCCATAACAAAGAAACGGCGACATTTAACGAAATCTCCTAGGTATTTAGTTTACTATTTTAAAATACGCAAATTTCAAAATTCTGTAACTCATAAACTAATGATTTGCGCCAATTAATTTTTTCACCATCGTTTTTAAAACGCTAATATCCTAAGGCATAAAAAAATCGAAGTATCCCATAAACTAGACTTGTTCCAAAAGAAAAAAAAATGACAAAATGCGTCGTAGATTTGATTCGTAGTTCATAATAATCATAATATGACAATCTAGTTGGTCCCACGGGGCCGAATACCTTCCAGTCCGCCTCTGTCACCACCCGACTAGGTCCCCCCACTTCTATACCGTCGTTGACAGTTACATTGGAAAGGCGATAGCAGCGTGACCTATAGATATATACGTATATAGATAGATAATACATTTACATATAGATATCTATAGGTATCTATAGATATATAGATATGTCTATAGGCACGAGGAGACGAGGACTAAGCTATAGATAACTTTTTGTCGCGTGTAAAAAATAAATGAGGTATATACAAGACATATACATGTACCGATGTATCTGTATGCAGTGTATTTTTTGTAAACATGAGCAATACAAACCAATGATTGCATTTTCGAAAAGTTCTTCATAGTACTCATTTAATATATCTAATAAGAATGCGTATATTTATTAATCAATTTAACTATTAAACAAATATAAGGTTTTATACAACAAAGTAGGTACTAAAACCCAGTGGTGTATTGGAGTGTGTACGATGGTACAGCGTATAAGCCTTATACTTCTCATTTGTTTTTATGTGTTGCGTATACTTACAAAAAAATTACACGACACGTTTCATACAAACATTAAATCATGTATATAGGTACTCTCTTTTCTATAGCTATTTGTGAGTGTACACTGTGACTACTTACAACATAAATTCTTAAAAGTTAGGTTAGATCTTACTAAATAAACACAGAATAAATAAATTAATCTACACTGCAGTAAAAGTACCTACATTTAAAACTAAATTACCGAAATAAAATATTGACTGATTATTTACATAAATAATTTAAATTGTATATTTATGAGAATTGATTGATTCTTATTAATTTCACATATACTTATAATAGATATTACCAATGATTTTAAGTTATATTGTTTATATAGTAAATTAAAAACCTTACACGAGTCCAAAAGACAATTGGTATTATGCAGTAAGTAGCACAAATGTCAAATATATTTGTGTGAAAACTGTATGTATTGGTCAATCAAATAAATAATCATTTATTTCATTTTTCAAAGTTAGAAAATAAAATTTTCATAACAAATATTACTCGTACAATATATGTATAAAATATGATTAGTATAAGTGTTATTTTTATAACAAAAAAATGAAATGGCATATAAAGTTGAAGTTGAAAATTTAAGGCAAAGATTGATTGATTTTCAAGCAAAAAGAAAAAAATTTATAAAAGACCTAATTTTTTTTTAATGGCGTATACTAACGAGTTTTATTACCAATACACCACTGAGACAACTGACTAAAACAATTAGTGCTCGTAAAAATATTTGTATTATTAACAAATAGAAAAATATAAATAATTATCAAGTATGGATGTGTTGAAAAATATTACCTCTATTTCGTATTGTGGTAAAGTTGGATACTAAATAAAATAAATAGTTTCGTTTACATTAGATTCCTGTGTATAATACAATTTTTAGGACTCCAACATTCAATTGAATATAAAACATTGTGTAGATAAATAAATATAAATCGGTACATCATTATTTAATTAAACGATTATTATTTCAACATTTTTTTATAAATCACATACATATTAAATTTCACAAAATGTAAAGACCAATTTTTATTTCAAGAAATGGTCAACCTTCTACGAAGAAAAAATATTTTAATAAAGGCCTACAACATAATATACATCACTCACCTAATTTAATATAGGCATGTTCGAAAGCTTCTATACCCGTTTGTGTTTCTACTCCAAAAAAAAAAAAAAAAAATGTAACATTAAAAATGACAAATACATTGGCAATCATAATAATTAAATAATTATTGTGTATAAAACTATTATCAATATTGATAATAATCAAATAAAAATATGACTCATCAGTAATCATTATATTCTATCAATATAATAAATCGTACATTATGTACAAAATAACTTACTCGTAAATTCTCCAATACCTATGATTTGATCTAAAATATTTAAAAATTAAAAGAATAATAACTAAAATCTTAGATATAATTGACTGTAAAGCTATGAATTATTTATTGATATGGCGAATTTAAGAGATTTAATAAACAATACTCAAACATAAATGTTTTATTCGAAAATCATATATTGATAAACTTGTAAGAAGAAACATATTCAACTATGCCAAAATTGTATAATTTAATTCAAATATTATTATTATTACTATTACTATTACTATTACTATTACTATTACTATTACTATTATTATTATTATTATTTGTATTCTGGGACATATATAAAATTTTATCTTATTATTATCGTGTGCCATTATGTGGGCATGGTGTAACAACTTCCAATTATACATTTAATATAATATTATTGATTATATTTTATGAATAATAAGTAATTTATTGTACATCCCGGAAAAGAAAATTCGTGTAATTAAATGTTATAAGTTATAAGAAAATTGCCCAGTCAATTTTTATTTGTATATAAGCAATTAAAATGGCTTTCTGCGGTTAACTTATAATGAGAATTTTATTGTTATACGTATATTTTATTATGTTTTACTATATATAATATAATTTACTAGTAAAATTTTAAAAATAATATAACACGAATTCAATTTAATATAAGAATGCATTATGGTAAATCAGTTAATAGATATTCAATAATAAATACAATCACACAATTTCTCACTAAAGGGAGAACCAAGTTTATTACATGGTAATCTTCTTAATGATAATCAATTTGTTAACATTACATTTTTGATAATATGTTGACACAGATACCATGTAGGTGACCGTCATAGACATATAAACTAAGTTTATATGACTATGGTAACCGTATTTTATTCATTAACATCGAAATACGAAAATATTATCGTGCCTTATGCATATCAACTTACTAAACAATAATCTTAGAAAACAATAGATACCAAGTATACAATATCTTCATATTATCAATGAATATGTTAATTTCTAATATGTAATCAATGTTCTTACTTCTTACGTCTAATAGAATAAGAAATAAAATAAAAAAAACTATTAAAAATTATAAAGTATTATGAACATATTGTAATTTATTCAAAATCAAAGAAATTATTTAGAGTTAGAATATTAGTTGTTTGAAACATAACACTTTACTTTATACGAATGATGCTTTTAGGCAGTGGTGTAGCCAAAATTTAGTCAAGGGGGGGGGGTTATTCAATAAATTATATATTCAGCTTTACGAGCCTTTCTAATCAAATATGTTGTTTTATTAAATAAAATTACGTATAATTAAAAATTTTGTTTGTGGTAATAATACATAATAATACAAGGTGACTGGTGATAAAGTATTCAAACACCAGGAGGTTATTGTACACATCAAATGCAACAAAAAAGTTCCTTTTGACTATGATAAAGTACTCAATTATAAAGTAAAAATTTTAGGTATTGTTTTTTTCAAAAAAATTTGATTTTTTTCTTAAACTGACCATACGTTATATCCTGAACTATTAGTCCTATGGCAAATTTGAAAACCCCATTAAAAAGTTCATTAAAATTCTTAAAGAAAACATACAAAGCGAGGTTTCAATATTAATTTCATAAGCACCAGCACAATCTTAAAATGTCTAAATTTTAAAAATTTGACTTCTACCTAACAATTTTATTTTGTCACTCAGAAGGCAGAGGTGTGCACATTTCACAAAAATGTTCTTTTTTAATAAGCTTTCCAATGGAATACTCGTTTTTTGAAAAGTTTTGTTTTGGGGAGAACAAATCGCACTTAAAATTTAAAAAACTGTATGGTGAATGGTACACCATACTTTCATGAAATGAATACAGGTAACATGTGAATCGTCGTGACTTGTAGCTCACATGTAATTACCTGCATTCATTTATGGAAGTAGTGTGTACCATTTACCACACCATTTTTTTTTACATTTAAAGTGCGATTTCTTCTCCTCAAAATAGAAGTTTTCTAAAAATGAATATACCGTTGGAAAACTCATTAAAAAAAGAAGTTTTATGAAATTTGCACATTTCTGAGTAACAAAAAAAAATTGTTAATCAGGAATCAATTTTTTTAAATTTAGAAGTTTTCGAATTTCGAGATTGTGCCTGAAAAATGATACTGGAACATTGCTTGGTATTTTTTCAAGAAAATATAATGAGCTTTTCAATGGGGCTTTTGAATTTGGTGTAGGACCAATAATTCAAGAAATATGGCTAGTTAAATGAGAAAAATCACATTTTTTCAAAAAAAAAACTGAAATTTCTACATTTATTTGAGAATTGAACCATAGTCAAATGGAACTTTTTTGTTGCATTTAAGATTATAGTACCGTGTACAATGAAAAAAAAATTTCAAGATCTGACATCTAGTAGCACAAAACTGTAATCATTAAAATATTACTAGCTATTATTATTTCTATATAAAGAAAAGCAAAGAGAGAGTTTGAACCCTTAAAACCACCCTAGCTACGTCACTGCTTTTAGGTATATTAAAATAAATAAACACAATAATTTGCATGAAGAAATGTATAGCAAATAGTCTTTTTAATTTACATGTTTAATTTGATAAAACAGTTTTACTAATATATTTTTAATTGTTATCTATAAGTCTGTTGCGTTAATTATTATTAATTAGTTGACCAAAATATTTTAATATTAAATGTAGCCTTTAAAAAATTAAAATATAAAAAAAAATTCTTCAATTCGACCTATTCTTATTTGTAATCACAGTATAATTATCATTGTTAAACAACATGTTTACATAATTAATGTAAATATCTCTTAATTTTAAACAATTTTAGTTAACTTACATCTAAACGGATCTAGGCATAAAGTAAATTGAATTTATTAAATTATGATTCCAATATTTTTTATACATTGCTAAATTACAAGGCTACATCATTAATGTACGAAAAATTAATTTACATACCTATCCAGTAATCTTTTTCTAAAATAAATAAATTATTCGTTATTAACAATATTGTTTTATTACAATTTTGTATTTTTATACAATTTAATATTTTTTATTATAATAAAATATTATCTTAATTAGTATAGTGATACACATATATATATTTTTGATATTGGCCTCAATTCGTCGCCAAATTTCCATTGGCTCTTAACCTCAATTACTCAACATTCGGAGGTTTTATTGCTACATGGGTATATGCTTAACCGAAAATGTTTAATATGCAAACGTATTTACGCATATCTTATACAATGTAGTAGAGTATAATTTTAATATCCAGGTAAATTTATCAATGGAATTATTTAAACTTTTTTTCGTTTAATATATTATTTTTCAAATTCGTTTAATCATTTAACTTGGTTAGTTGTCGTCAGCCTACGCAGGGAGCGAGGTCGTGTTTGACGCGATCGTTGTTGATATTCACGTAATAGTGTGATAAACTGCTTTAAACGAAGTTTTAGTCATATACGATTCTGTATTATGCTGTACTATAATTTATTTATTCGTTTTGGAAGAAATATGCCTATGTTTGGAGTTAGACGATAGATACTTCAATACTTGTCTACATTTACATTAAAGTCAAGTAATTTTATTACAAGGTGTATTCTTCTATCACATTTATTTCTTCAAATATATTAATGATTTTAATATTTTTACTTTGTTAAATTACAAGTGTACATATTTAACGTAATTATTTTGTAAAAGAAAAAAATAATTTACTTACCTTCATTATTTCCTGCATATAAAATAAATAAATAAATTATTCTTCATAAATATTATTGTTTTAATTTTAATTATGCAATAAAATATTATCTAAAATAGTTCACACGCAATGCCTTCAATTTAACACCAAATTTTTTATGGGCTCTTAACTAAAGAGCGTTTATACCAATACAACAGAGGTATACGATTAACCGAAAACATTTAGCATCACATATAAATATTCTTTATGTAGTAAATTATTTATTATGGGTAAATCGGTTACCGCTATGGTGGGTTACTCCAGACCTGTAGACACACTTGTACCATCATCATATGTGTTGTCCTAATCACCACACACTCACACCCATATTATATTGCCGTCTCTGTATGAAATTGTAAATGACAAACTATATACTGTCTATTGTCTTTTATCTGTCATATTGTTCAAAGAACATTTAATTCCGTGCGTGCCTTAACGTATAAATATTATAGTATTACTATATCATTTCATTGATCCGAATTATATTAAATTGCGTTTTAAATTGTATTCAATATTCCTGACTTATGAATATCTATACTACACCGCGTATATTTATTGAATAAGTCCACACACTTAAATGATAACTATTCTTTTTTTCTTTCCCTTTAGTATTTACCCCATTCAATCAGGATTATTTTTGCTTTCCGTGCATCCCTATCCACAACTATCTCATTATTTGCTCCACGTATCTCCATTTTATATAGCCTCCCTCCCAGAACTAACTCATTTACCGCCTTAAATACCTCATCTTCCCTTATTTTAGCGCACTTCAACCGACTCAACCTATTGTCTCTGATATTTTCAACTAAAGATATTATTCCCAGACTACCTCTAAAAATATTCATTCTAATCTAGTAACCTATTTCCTTACCTTTTAATAAATTCCTAACACAGTGCATGGCAACCTTAATTTATACAGCACTATTATAGCCTACTTCCTACTCTTCATTATCTACATTATATATCCAAAATAAACGTATATATTTGAATTTTTCAACCAAATTTATTACTTTACCCTCAAGCGTAACGGTATCCTTCATTTTCTATTTCTAAATCTTAATTCTAAATAAATTTTACACCCGTGACTTGGTATATTTTTATAACCCCCTCCCCCAAAATGAAAATGTTAAATACGTCACTCATTCATAATATAATATTAATGAACCTATGATTTAAATACTAGGAATGTTCAGTAAAAAATCTGAAACCTCTTTTACCTCAAATTCCAAACAGATTTCCTTTTATACAAGTACATCATTTCTAGACTTACAATTTTCTTTTTTTATATGCATTCCACTTTTACATATTAAGTGCACACCGAGACGTGTAAATTATTTGATACTAGATATTCGTAAAATACATCTGTATACATGTTTTTTATTAAACTAATTTATCAAAATAAATTTATTAAACTGTATATTTATAATAAATAAATAAATAAGCTGGATTATTTACTTTTACATTTTTAATGGAAAAAAAAAATTTTATTTACCAACACTATTATATATTAACTTCATAATCATATTAAACCCAGTCAACGCTTAATACATTCAGAAAGTACATTAAAGGAATATAGGTTTTGTGGATTAATTATCTTAAATATTTATTATATTAACCTATATTATAGTGTACATACTTGGAACACAGGCAACTTCGTGTAAAATCAAAAAATCAAGAAGGAAAAAAAGAAAAACACATTTAATAATAATCGTTGTCATTTTAAATTGTATTAATAATTTAACAAAAAAAATTAATGTTAACGACGATGAAACTGCTAAAACTCGAATATGAATACGACTACGTACTTATTTACAGTGTTTTATGTATGGTTGAAAAACTATGAGAAATACTATTTACACATCATAAACAATATATATATTTATTTTGTATGGCAATCATTAACTAAGACGTATACATTCTCGTCTCAGGTTGGCCTAATGTAAAATATATATTTATTGGGTATAATTTTTTAGGGATTTTAGTTAAAATTCGTAACAGATTAGGACATTAAATAATAATAATATAGTCTACAAATAAATAGAATAAACACTAAATATTTTCTTTGTAAATTACCATTGATAAGTCATATAAATTAATCAAATAGATGAAATAAAAATGATTCTAATAACAATCATAATAATCGCAATGCATAATATGAATGTGTTTAAGTGAAGGCGGAATTCTGTAAAATATTGTAGGAAATTAACTTCCATGGAATCAAACCTGTTAAGCTTCGTCTTCACTCTCTCACATGTTTACCGTAATCAAACTTTAGCGTGTTATTTATTACTATAAGTAATACGCTATGTACTAAAATATATACATAAATAAATGACTAGCAAAAATACTATTTTAAATAATATAACTTCGTTTTAAATTTCTGCAAAGCAGCATAATCATAAAATATCATTACCAGTGCACTTCATTTTAGAAATTAGAACCTAACAAGCTCGTCAAAAACTCTCCAGAATGAGGAATATACTTGATGACAAATAAAAATACTGATATAAAAATAAATTCAATATACGAGATCGTAAATCGGCCAATAAAATCATACTGTCTTTTATCTCTAAAAACTTTTAAAAAATGTATTTAAAACAGTTCCATTAATTATTATTATTATTATTATTATTATTATTATTATTATTATTATTATTATTATTATTATTATTATTATTATTATTATTATTATTATTATTATTATTATTATTATTATTATTATTATTATTATTATTATTATTATTATTATTATTATTATTATTATTATTATTATTATTATTATTATTATTATTATTATTATTATTATTATTATTATTATTATTATTATTATTATTATTATTATTATTATTATTATTATTATTATTATTATTATTATTATTATTATTATTATTATTATTATTATTATTATTATTATTATTATTATTATTATTTTAATTTCTTACAATGTGTGATACAAGTATGTACCTATATAACAGTGTAGTACACGTTACAATGAGGATCGTATTTTTTTTAAATATACATATATGATTGATATATTAGATTAATAAAATTCATTTCTGCAATGTAATGTTATTTGAAATTCGGCTCCGTTTTTAAAAAAGGTTATTTCATAATTTTTAGTATATTTTTTGAAGTCGATTTCTTTTTTTTTTTCTAAAAAAATATTTTTATTTAAGTTGTTTTCGGGGAAGGAAATCACCAGGTAAATTAGTGTCAATCGGCCATTTAGTCGATAGACTTTTTAGGTTTGTCAGCAAAATACAGAAAAAGTCTATAACCTTTTTTTGTCTTATTAATTTTTTTTTCTACTATAATTTTTTTGGGAGGGAGAAATTTGCCCCAATCCCCCGTATATCCACCCCTGCACTATGTTTTGTCTACTAAAGTAAAAATTTGATTTTGAAAACTTTCTTATTGGCCCCCCCTTTGAAAAATCTTGGCTACGCCACTGATAGAACTATTATCAACGGTTTATGATTTATAAAACTATAAAATAAACCTAAATATAAATTTAAATAAACCTATACATAGTCCAATGATTGTTTTGTAAATATTTTTTAATTTTTTAGGATAGGGAAAGATTTAAGGTTGAATAAATTATTTTGGGGAGTATAAAGCTTTTTAAACTTCTCCCAACACTTCTTCAACATATACGCTCATGTAATTTTTTATATTTAAGATCGGTGATAACATGCTTAAAAAAAATTTGTTTCGGTACATTATGATATAATAAAAAAATTATAATCCCATGGTGAATATTTTTATTAGTTTAAAACATTATGATAATATAACACTTGTTTTAAATATTTTGATAAATTACAAAAGGAATTACTTTTTTTTTAGTCAAAATACTTAAAATTCAATTGGAATGCATACAAATGTAATAATAAAATATTATGCTCCGTATCTGAATAAACTAGTCACTATTTTCATCAAAATTAAGTGAAATGTTAAGGTCAAACGAATGTACTCTTTTATTTGGATTACTATCATCTTCTCCACTCCCTTCTATTTGTTTTCCTTTTTCTTGCACATTTTTCCTCTTTCCTGATCCTCCCAATTTTTCTCCCGTTCTTGATCCTTGCCCTTCTTCTTGATTTTTTTTTTTTTGCCGCGATATTGAGGTTCTATGATTCACGTAAAAGGTTTTCGGGCTTTTTAATTGACTTACATCTAAAGAAAAGAAGGATATTAAATAAATCATAATAATAACGTTGTTCTAAATCAATAAAGGAAGTACTTAATATTTTCCATATGAATTACCATTAATAATATTTATATAAATTAGTCTAATAAAAAGGTAGACTGTACTTTATAATTTAATCGACGAAATCATTCAATAAAATTCATTACAATTAAAAGATTTAAGTTTAAATTATAAAATTTGAAACATGTTTAATATTTATTATGATCTATAATTCATCATACATACCTATTTTTGGTATTAACGTATTTATAATGTACATATAATATTGTTCTAGTACAGCTAAACAAATGAAAATATGAAAATTATTTAATACAATAAATTTTAACTACATACAATAATAGTTTAGAAAACAATGAAATGTTCCTTTCGATAATGATCAGATGAGCGCAGTGTGTGAATTCTATGGATTCTATAATTATATTTTTATATCTTGGAATGGAAGTTAGTAATAAAAATAATTTGAAATAATTATTATACGCATTGATTTTAATTTTATAATTATACTTTTTTGAAAAAAACCACTGTGTTTTAAATAACTAATAACATTTATATCAACATAAAAATACGAATAAAGAGAGGACAAATAAAGGCTGAAGGTATAAAAATACATTTCACCATGTCATGTTAACAATATCAGGGGGACCTTAGTCGTTAAGGAACCTCATCCCTGTGCACGGGTTACAGAAGAGTCTTACACTATTATATTATTTTAATGGATCGCTATAACAAAAATAATAAATAATTCCATGGGGTGTTCCTTGACAAGGGTTGGTCAAACAAAGAGTAAGAATGAGCTGGGACAGTAATATCCTAAATCGTCATCAAGTGGTGGATCCAGGAGGGCGATCGGGGCAATCGCCGCCCCCCCGTTCGTTAAAAAAAAACCACTTGATGTCTAGTTGTAACTGGAGTCCATGTCTAAATTTATTGGTTATATAATCTTGTGAAGTTCCGGTTGAAAAATTACGAACAATTTAATTTAACAAAGTTTAAATTACTGGATTCCCCAATAAACCTATAGAAAGAATAAAAATGATAAGAAATTTCGTATCTTCTCTATTCTTTCCCATAACCACGGTCTTGTACTGTAGTCTTACCGTCATAAACTTTAAATAACCATTGTGTACAAACCAGGTAGTGTGTAATAACCCTTCACTGACTGTGTGTAAGTAATCATGATTATGAATGTTTATTTATAAATAATTTTTTTAAATCGTGCTTCTGAGTTTTGAAGTTTTGATTCATTTGATTTAAAATAATTATTTATTTTAATATTACTGCACATCAAATATTTAGGTTAGGTTAAGTCTACGCGAATGGTCTAAGATAGTGATGTTAAAAATAAATGATTAGTTTTAGTGTTGTTTTTAATGTAATTTAATGTGTTTTAAAATCCCCCACGCCCCGTTTTTTTTGTCTTGGATCCGCCCCTGGTGGATACACGTGTATAGAAACAGTTTCAGCAGCGCGCGAACAGTATTCATTTAAAAAAATAACACTAGGATCCCACAAGCCTTTGAGTATCACAATCTATTTTTGCAAATATAACAATAAAATAAATAAGACTTACGATCTTTTATACCGGTAACAATGAATTTAGCTAGAAGAAAACGTATATAATACATTTGTATATATATTATTTATAGATAATTACGTGAAATTAATATACGTAAATATTTTATAAGCATACAATGTCAACATAATAATTAATTGAGAAAAAGAAAAAAAGATGTTAATTAATTTACTTAAGTTGTAATACGCGTGATGTAGTGCTTGAAAGGAATTGAAACGACCTATAAAGAATTTATGTACGGTACATACACAATAATCGTTAAATGTAATGAAATGTACAAAAATTATAATTTCTATGTATCATAAATTTAAATAAATATCTAATACAAGTGTAATTACAATGATACCTAATGATTTTCATAAATACAAATTTTTTACATATACATTCATTGCACAAAAAAATTACTGCTTACTTAAAAATTTTCCTTTATCCAAGGAATCTAGAAATTAGTTTAGCTATTACATTAATAGGAATTGAAGGGTGTAAAAAAAATTTTAACAAGGGATTCTTACAACCTCAGTGGTGACATGTATATATAATGTAGTATTTTGGAGATTATTATAAGTATATTCTGTGTCGTCGAAACCGGTTTTACTCTAATATTTTAAAAGTTAATGTTGTTTAAACTTCGTTTGTGAATAGTCAAAAAAACGTAATAGTAAATTAATAAAATTTTAGAACTTTTATGATTGGGTAAGTGCGCACAGCCAGCGTACACATCTGTTCTATTCATCGTGTTATTTTACACTATAACTCATTTAGAATGACACAAATAATTATTAATTTTTTTTCATAAAAACAAAAAATCAAATTGATACCATCAATTCCTAATACAAAATGTCTATTGGAAAATGTTACTTTAATTTCAAAATGCATTTTCCGTACTATACCATTAGTGAAATATATCGCATTGTTTGAGCAATTCGTTCTAGTTATTTTGCGTTTAAAACGGTTCTTTAAATTATATACGAACGAGTACAAAATGTCTCAGTTGCTTATGCTGAATGTAACATGATCAAAAATTTTCTGCCTTAAACTATAGATGTGTCTAAATATATTAAGCTTATGTATTATAACTGTAATAACTATTATGGTATCCGCATCATTCTTACTTAGGCAATCAACCATATCTATTAAAAAGCATCAATTTAACTATAATAATATTATACGTATAGCTCTAGACGCATTTAAGAACTATTTCAAACTTAGTTTAGCTATCATATTTCCTACACGAAATTAATTGTATTTTATAAATTGTTATTATAAACTTAATAGTTTATTCCCTGTATACAAGTTTAATTAGAAAATAATATAAGATATTGAAAGGACAACATACACGGGTCTAGATGAATATTTATTTTATATCTTATTTTATTCATATGTATGGCTAATGGCTAAACTATGTGCTACACTCTCAGTATTAATTTAGTAATATGTAGCCAAAACCGGTAATATTATACATAAATTAATACTAACTTTGTTTATGATTCTCGTCACACCAATGTGTTGGACATTTAAGCCATTCTTCTTTGTAACCTAAAAAAAAAATTGAATTAATCCAAATACGTTTTACTTTATTTATTATATTTTCATAAATTAGCTTCTAAAAATGGGAGTTTTTAAATATATATATATATTTTTTTATTATTATTAGCAATAACAAACTCTACCTCTAACTCCGACATTGAAAAGTTCATCATAGTATTCTCGTAATATTTCTAGTAAAAGTATATTTGCATATATTTTTATTAATTAATTAATTAGGTACAACGAATATAAGATATTACACACATAGGCGTGCGCACGGGGTGGGCCGAGGAAAGCCGTGCCGTAATTTATTTATAATCACGTCTGTTTACAATTTGCTCAGAACTCAAATTATCCTGTATAACGATTTTATATTTACATTATCATTATGCTTAACATAGATCGAGGAAAGTAATTGCTGTTTTACAAGAAAGTTAAAAGAGAAATCGAAATTTCCTTGATTTATGATGTTGAACATTACATTACATGTGTTAAACGTTGAAGAACGGTTTTCACATTTTCAAAATAATTGTTTTTTTCACAACCTTAAAATTCGCCCTTTACGGGTAATATACAGATTACCAATTTTCCGTTTTTTGTTTCTTCTACGACTTCTTTTTAACGTTTTATCCGGTAACTTTTTTAACTCGCCCGCGATCGCACGGCTTTTCCTCTGAGTTAGTGTCTCGAGAATCCGCGCGAACGTCTCCGTACTCTTTCTGATTTTTCCGCGTCCTCTTTTCCCGATTCGATCGGATAAAGAGTCGGAACGTCAGGCATTTGAAGAAAAAATTGCGGCCGCCGCTTCCGTGGTATTACTTCGGTTTTAAATTGATCCTCGAAATTCATTTCACACGTTTTTTTCGCGTCGTGAACGTTTTATATCGTTCCGCATTTTTTCTATTCTGATCCATCGGATTTGTCGCGATTTTATCCGCAACCGGACGTGTTTAAATACTTCGAATTACCACGAACGACGAACACTCGACGTGGCTCGATCGGTTAGGCGTTAGGTGGTTTAGTGGATTCTAAGTATAGGTACGAGATAGGCAGGTTCTTCCAGTGGCGGTTATAAGGGGGGCGATAGGTGTATCGCCCCCATGGAATTTGATATTTTTTAATTTAGTATACCTCTGACCCAACAGCACCGACTTGTATCATGTAAGTTGGTTCAATTATGTGTTACTCATGTGTTATTATGCTCCATTTTCGCTTCCTCCTTTGAACATCATGTATAAGGCTGAAATTAATGCTCGACCAACGATTAGCAAGGTAGGTACGTAAGGTACGCGCTGATCATCGGCCGTGAGTTTGTGTGCGATTCAATCTGTTTCCTTTAATGTTTTAAGTACACGTTTCAATCAAAATAAAATTAATTAAGTATATTAATTTGTGATTTGTAATTTATATTCGCAATATATATTTGTCACGTTGGTCTCAAATTATTATCTAGTTGGAATTAAATATTAGTATTATAATTATTGTCTATCATCAATCAACATGTCTGATACTGGGAATTCAAAGCCGGTTGAGTTGGTGAGGTTGATCAAGAAACGGGATTCAATCAAGAAGTCGATGACAGCGATCCAGACATTTGTGAACAAATACGATATATCTCACAAATCGATCAACCAACTACAAACACGATTAGATTCTCTTATGCAGTATATGACTCGTTATGAGGTTATTCAAGACGCCATTGAAAATAATGAAGCTGCCACTCCTGAGATGTTGGACGATCGAGTCGGTGTTGATGATTTTTTCTGCACCCTCAAGGCATCAATTTTGGACTTGGTTGAAGGTGAAAACAAAGTGGCATCCAACACTTCTAATACACAATCTCAGTCAGTCGTTCGGGATTCAATGAAACTGCCTGCCATTCCAGCTCCTACGTTTAACGGTGATGTGCAAACCTGGGTGTCGTTCCTAGATTCGTTTAATGCCATGTTTCATCACAACCAAGGCCTATCCGATGTACAGCGCTTACATTATTTAAAATCATGTTTAAGCGGTCCTGCAGCAGAAGTAGTGCGCACCATACCTACTACAGATGTTAACTATCGTACGGCTTACGACGCTCTAGTTGAAAGATATGAAAACCAATCGTTAATAATTCAGTCTCACATACGTTCATTGTTCCAAACACCGCAAGCCCAACATCCATCTGCCGATGAACTACGTAAGTTACACAATCATGTGGTGTCTCAAGTGCGAGCGCTAAGGGCACTTGGCCAACCAGTTGATCAATGGGACGCCTGGCTTGTGACCCTTCTATGTTGTCGATTGGATCCAACGACAGTCAGCGAATGGCAGTTATCGCAATCATCCAAGGAGCTTCCCAAATTCAGTGACTTAGAAAATTTGTAGCTAATCAGTATCCGCATATGAGGTCTGTGAAGTGGGCAACCAGTCAACAGTTTCAAAGCCACAGATAAATGGTGGTCGTTCAATACCAAAAGAGTACTGCTCACTGATCAAAATAACAGCCGTCAATTGAAATGCGTGTTGTGTCTTGGTCAGCACATATTGTCAGCATGTGAACTTTTTAATAAATTGCCAGTGGCTGAGCGTCAAAGTACTGTTTTTAAAAATAAGTTGTGTTTTAACTGTTTGTATCCGGGTCATAGAGTCCGTCAGTGTCACGGAGGTAATTGTGCTAAGTGTGGCAAACGGCACAATACCAAATTACACAATGACCCCTCGTTAAATCCAACTACTTCAGAAACTGAACATTCATTGTCAGCACCAGGCCAAGGGTCATCTGTTGTAGCCTACATTAAACAAATAAACGACGATGCTCATACATTGAAACAAATAATGTTGGCCACTGCAATTATCAAGCTGACAAGTTCATCAGGACACCAGGTCCAGTGTCGTGCAATTTTAGATTCTGGTTCTCAAGTGTGTCTCATAACCAAGGAATGTGCATCAAGGTTAGGCTTAACTGGATTCAAGGGTTCGTTGTCAATAACAGGTATCGGTTCCATTGCTGCAAGTATAGGCAACACAATCGGTACCACTGTGTCGTCAAGATTTGGTGAGTCAGTGGCATCCATCAACTTCCATGTAATGGATACAATCACCAACAACTTGCCAAGCTACCATGTGAACACTACTCATTTAAACATTCCGGACACCATAATTAACAGCCTTGCTGATCCTGACTTTGGAGTACCTGCAGCAATTGATGTATTGCTTGGAGCAGAACTTTTCTTTGATCTGCTAGTCGGTGAAAGCAAGCGATTGAATAAACATGCTGTCCTTTATAACACCAGTTTGGGTTGGGTGTTAACTGGATCAGTTCCTATTCAAGACACACAAGTACTGTTGTCCACTTTATGTTTACAAAGTCCAGAAATATCTTCTCAGACGCTGAGAAACTGCCCAGCAAGAGTTCGCAAGAAGGAGGAACAAGTAGCAGAAGAGCATTTCATTAACACTGTAATACGTGATGCGTCAGGTAGATTTGTGGTACG
This sequence comes from Slavum lentiscoides, assembly GCA_032441835.1. NCBI lineage: Eukaryota > Metazoa > Arthropoda > Insecta > Hemiptera > Aphididae > Slavum > Slavum lentiscoides. The sequence goes on from CM063709.1 coordinate 8,907,489, forward strand.
GCTACCGTTTCTTCGTGATCCAGAAGTATTAGGTGATTCGAAGTTCATGGCACAGCAGCGATTTTTAATCTTGAGCGGAAGTTGATAAAAAATCCAATGTTGGCACAAGAGTATACAAGGTTCATGTCTGAATATATTGCAATGGGTCATATGGAAGAAGCTGAAGAAACCTGTCATCCGGCTTACTACTTGCCTCATCATTCGGTGAGCAAAAGCGATAGTTTAACAACTAAAATCCGTGTGGTATTTGATGGTTCCGCTACCACAAGCTCAGGTCTTAGTCTCAATGACATTTTAGTCTGTGGTCCCACTGTTCAACCTGAATTATTGTCTATCGTCCTAAGATTCCGTATAAACAAGTTTGCTTTGGTGGCTGACATTGCAAAAATGTATAGACAAATCCGTGTCGCGCCCGAGGACTGCGATTACCAACGAATATTATATCGGTCAAATGCCAAAGAGTCATTAAAGGAGTACAGACTTCTGACTGTTACATACGGTACCGAGCAGCGTCCTTTCTAGCCACACGATGTTTACTCGAATTAAGTAAAAATGTTCAAGATATAGCAGCTAAACGGGCAATACAGCAGGACTTTTATGTAGATGACTTGTTGAGTGGATGCCAAGATGAAGAAGACTGTTACAAGCTGTATCAAGTTCTGTCTATTGAGCTAAGTAAGGCTGGACTACCGCTTCGAAAATGGTGTTCCAATTCCGACTATGTAATGTCTAAAATGTCAAATAGTGAATGTCAATCCTCATACTTGTTATCGATAAGTGAAGAAGAAACCATCAGTACTCTAGGTCTTGTATGGCAACCAAGTTTAGATTGTTTTAAATTTGTATTTAAGCCGTGGTCGCAGCCGCTTCAATTCACAAAGAGAACGTTGTTGTCGGACATAAACCGTGTCTATGATCCAGTGGGTTTCCTGTCGCCTGTACTCATTCGTGGTAAAATTTTCGTACAACAGTTGTGGTCATTGAAACTGAACTGGGATTCTCCATTGCCCACAGACATGCAACAAAAGTGGACACAATTCTATCAAGGTCTTAAATCACTAGAACAACTAATAATACCGCGGTGTGTTCCTTTTACTAGCGTTGACTCTGTGCGATTACATGGTTTCTGTGACGCATCTCAGAATGCTTATGGTGCGTGTATCTATGTTCAGTGTGTGATAACCGGGCAATGTCAGTTGTATTGTTCCAAATCCAGAGTAGCTTCATTAAAGCCTAGTACCATACCACGACTTGAGTTGTGCGGTGCCCTTCTCTTGGCAGAGTTAGCCAATATGGTTGCCAGAGCTGGCATATATAGGCATACACTGTAACCTTAAAATATCGCTCTGTGGTCTGATTCGTCTATTGTGATAGCCTGGATCAATACTGACAAACCACTCAAGTCGTATGTGTCCAATCGAATAGCGCAAATACTGGACCTAACCGAACCCTGTCAGTGGCGTCATGTATCGACAGCCAGTAACCCTGCTGATGTTATTTCCCGTGGTTGCCCAGCAGACTCGTTGTCAGGAAATGAGTTGTGGTGGAACGGTCCAAAATGGTTGTGTCAAGGTGAAGATAATTGGCCATGCAATAATGTTGTTACACAAGCTGAGTTACCGGAGCTCCGTACAGTACATCCTATTCTTATTGTAAGTCAAAGGCCAGAGTGCTACATTGAGAACAGATATTCATCATGGTCCCGACTAAACCGTGTTACTGCATATCTGTTGAGATTTTGTTACAATGCTCTTGAAAAGACGGTGTCTAAGCGAACTTTAGGCCCGCTAAGTGTATCAGAGTTATCCAATGCTGCTATAATACTGTTTAAACGAGTTCAGTCAGTTGCATTTTCTCAAGAGTTGCAGATCTCCGTGCAAACCGGTCAGTTGGACGTCGTAGCGTCTTGCGTACATTAAATCCATTCGTCGATCATGACGGTCTAGTCCGTGTAGGAGGCAGATTAATCAACTCTGACATTGCCACCACTAGCAAGTGTCCAATTGTGTTGCCGTCCAAGAGTAGAATAACCCAGCTTATTTTTGAATATGAACACAAGCGTCTGCTTCACATTGGGCCTCAAGGCTTGCTGGCCAACATTCATCTTCGGTATTGGCCCATTCGTGGTCGATTAATTGCCAAACAGACTGTTAAGCGCTGTATAATTTGTTTTCGTGCAAGTCCAACACTAGTCACACCATTCATGGCACCACTTCCACGAGAGAGAGTCAATGTCGAGCGGCCATTTGCCAGAACAGGTGTAGATTTCTGTGGACCAGTCTTGATCCGAAGTGGAATTCGTCGGGTGGCCAGTATTAAATGTTATGTTGCCGTATTTGTATGCTTTGTCACACGGGCCATTCATCTGGAGCTGGTCAGTGGTCTTACGACTGAAGCCTTTCTAGCCTCCCTAATGAGATTCATGTCTCGCCGGGGTCACTGTAGCCATATATATAGTGACAATGGTACAAATTTTGTGGGCGCCAATAAGGTATTACATTCTTACTTCAAACGAGCCAGTGGACAACGTACGGTCGAAGAGGAGCTGTCACACCAAAATGTTCAATGGCATTTTATACCGCCTTCTGCTCCCCACTTCGGTGGCCTATGGGAGGCAGCTGTTAAGTCGACCAAACGACACCTGTTAAAGGTAACCAACATGGGCCTCCTAACGTTCGAAGAGATGAACACATTATTATGCAGGATTGAAGCTGTGTTAAACTCTCGTCCGATAGCGCCAATGTCTGATGACCCTTCAGATTTTGATGCACTGACACCTGGCCATTTCCTGGTCGGAGGGAATCTGACATTACCTGATGAACCTGATGGCACTGGTATTCCACTCAATCGAGTGAAAAGATGGGAACTGGTCAAGGTGCAGGCCCAAATGTTTTGGAAGAGGTGGAGTAACGAGTACCTTCCCCAATTACATAAACGTGGTCGATGGCTGACAAATGTCAAGAATATTCAAGTAGGCTCCTTGGCTATTTTAAAGGAGGACAACCTGTCACCACTAAAATGGAAAATGGTCAGGGTAACCAAGGTTCATCCAGGAGCTGATGGCAATGTCAGAGTGGTCACCATCATTAACTCAGCCGGCAAAGAGTTCCAACGACCAGTATCAAAACTCGCTGTACTACCCAGCGTCCAAGATGAACAGGAACCAACTACTACTACTACTACAACAACTACTAGGATCTAGTATTGTTCATTTATTATTTATTTTTTTGTTAACAAGTCCATATGCATTGTCATGTATTAAGTTAAGTTAATTTAGTGTTCCTACCATGTATACCTGATTAAGTTTATATTGTGTTTGTCTTTATTGAAGGCCTATGTCGAGCGTCTTGTGATTATCTGACGACAAACTCGGTCGGTCGTGTACAGTGTAAACGAGTAAACGTTAAATAAATAGTGAACGTGTAAAATAAACGAGTAAACTTATAAGTAAGTGAACAACGAGGAAAAACGAATCCTTACGTTCATTTTATTTCATTGAAATACACGAAATAATATTATTAATAATAATAACGATTGCATACGCGCGTATGATCGGTCGCTCGGTCAGTGTCAAACTAAACACCCGCATATACCGATATGGCGCGTCAGCCGACCGTAATAAAAAGGGAAAAGAAAGTAGTCACCAGACAGTGCTACGACACAACATAGAGGGCGTGGCAGAAAGGCGCTTATAAAAAGCGGTGTGAAACCATAGGATCGCTCAGTGTAGTCATGGCGTTCTGCGTCTGACTGCGTTATGTGTGTGTGTTGTGAAAAAAAAACCGCTATTTATATGCGCCTTTCTGCCACGCCCTCTATGTTGTGTCGTAGCGCTATCTGGTGACTACTTTCTTTTCTTGTTTTCTTGTTATTTCGTTTACGTTCCATGCACGTTGGTCTCCCTTTTTCTACATCTGCATTTCGTCTCGGTAGATTAATAGATCTTTCTTTTTGGTACTCGTCGATGTGGATATTTCATTGGCATAGGGAGTTGGTTTCATTTTCGCCCCCCCCCTTACACATTATGTATAATCGCCACTGGGTTTCTCTGTGTTTGCTTCCGAACCGTTCGCAGTGATGCGAATAAAAAATAAACTTTAGGTATGTTTTATATGAATTTAAGTTAAATATTGCTATTGTAGTACTATGTGGTAGAAATTAAACAAACTTGATGTGTTATTAAACAGTTTTTTATCATTACAAATTTTTCAAATTCATTTGAATTACCAAGTGCATCAAATGCGTACACGAACTACAAAAGAAATTTGCAACAAAATGTTTCAACATTGGCTTGGCCCACCCTGCTACAAAGATCTACGCACGCCTATGATTACACATCAATACTAAAACAATATTATGGTGCTCGTAAATTAAGTTAAATTATACAATATACAATTTCATTAAAAATATATGAATAATAATTATCATATATGTGAATGTTAAAAATTATTACTTGCATCGTCGTATTGAGTAAATTCATTTGCTAATTAACAAAAATAAATTTGTTTATGTTATATCCTCTCCATTTGATATTATTAATGTATAAATGTCTCTAGTTGCGGTGTGAAGTTTTTTTTTGTGGAGAGTCGTAATTAGATGAAATTGAGTTGAAAAAATTGATGGAAATGATTCTGAAGGGTTATCAAATGAACAATTTTTAATAACTTGTCAGATTTTTTTTTTGTTTATTTTGATTTCCTAAATCAATAAAAACACCTATTTTTATTGAGAATATTATTAATTAGTATTATTTTTTATTTTTTTATTGTATATACGATACGAAAAATATAAGAAAACCCACCCCCACTCTCAAAACAGGAAGAGTATACGAAGCAATGAAAGACAAATATTATTAATTTAATAAATTAATCAATCTTAAGTTTATTGATTCGTCTCATGTTGTTCGTCTCATGGTAAAATTATTTTTTAAATTCTTCATGTACGGCCTATTAATAATTTCACTAAATTACCGATAGTTAATCGTACTGAATTTATTCAATTCCATCGACAACTAAACAGTCTTTAAAAGATAGAAATTTATCCATTAAAGAATATCATCATATACATTCCAAAGCACACGCTGAATTAAAAGCCTATACCTAAGATTTGAAAAACTCGGGTGTTGTACAAAAGGTATACTCAATTTCCTGATATCAATTTTTATTCATCTCTTGTGTATGGTATTTAATATGTCACACTCAAACACGCAAAGTCTATCTACGTATAGTGGTTTCAAGTATTTGAAAAAAAACCTTGACAAAGTTGTAGACCGCCTCGTATCATCAAAACTAGGTATAGGTAGGTGTTATTTATGATGTTGAGGAAGCTTCCCAACCGATGTGGACATTAGTGAATTTTTGGTAAATAATATGTGTGTACATATAAGAGTAAATAAAAAAGAAAATGTATTGCCCGACATTACGTTGATTACATTTACATAATCGTACAGACAACGAAAATGCACGTTACGTTTAGAACTTTTTAATATTTAATTTCCAGAATTTAAATGCCAATCCACGACACAGAGTAATAATTATACACAATTAATAATACTGACAATACTTCATCAATATTTTCAGTATTGACAATAATATTGATCGTGTCATGTGTTTATTGACAGATTGACGGTCGATATTGTTAAGGTATTGATGGAAATCCGGATTTTCTGTTATTTTTTCATCAATACTGGTTTATTGTCAATAGTAGCATTTTTCTCCTACGAGTAGTGAGTGATACGATCGGCGTCCGAACGAAACCTCGGAAATTTGTTTTTTTCCAGTTCTTTAAATGTTTTCAAAGGCTTTTAAGCCACCGCGGAGTCTTTTTTCCGCTGTTCTTTTATGCTGTTTCGTCGTTTTTATTATCGTCCGTAACCGGTCGCTTCCGAAAAAGCCGGTTTTTCGAGTTTTCGATCATTATTAGAATATTTGATTATTATTATGATAATGATAATAGGTTTTTTTTTTTGTCTTAGTTAACGAATTATTTCCGACAAGGAGTGAAGTTTGTTTTTTACGCCGTTTTGTCGTTTTAATCAATTCGATTTTACGCGGTTTTGTCCGCAACCGGACGCCTTTGAATACTTCGAATTACCACGAACGACTAATTGTCGACGTGATTCGATTGGTTGTTAGACGTTAGGTGGTTTAGTAGATTCTAATCTCTAAGTAGGCACGAGATAGATAGGTTACTCCTGTGTTTGCTTCAGAAACGTTCGCGGTGTTGCGATTAAATAATAAACATTAGGTAGGTATGTTTTATACGAATTTAAGTTAGATGTTGCTACTATACAATAAAAACGAAACAAATTGTAGGTGTTATTAAAAGGTTCTGTTACTGATTACAAATTTTTCATTCTCATCATTTGAATTACCAAGTGTGGCAAAAGCGTACACGAACAACAAAAGAAATTTGCAGTCATTCAGACACCATAGTATTCGGACCATTAGACAGCGGACACTTTTAAATCCGCCGAAGGCGGATAATAATTCCACTACCGTTATCCCACTTGATGACTTCTGCTTCCCAGAAATAACCCACGCCCGAAAAGTATACTGAGGCGAAGCCACCCGGGGGACTACGTATGACGACTTCACCGACGATTTTTCGAGGGAAATAAAATTCTATCATCGGATATCGTGACTTAAAGTGACTAGATGACTACACACTTAAAAAGACTGCACACTTACAGCGACTGAAAAGTGCTAGTTCAGTTACATTATCCGATATTTAATGCTTAAACGTGGCTTGACAAAGAAAAACGTATTGAACAACCAAATGTAATCTGTACAGACGTACAGTTAAAAATAAATGATATAGAAAACAATCTGATGAAGTAAACATTTATAAAAATAGGAAGAATTATGATGTATTCATCGTACACATGAATGTTGTCCACCGTGAGCCCAGTAGTTTATACTTTATATGTAACAGCTATACCAAGACGTCGAGGACAAATGCGTGGCTAAATTTATGGACAAATGATTCTATCATACATTGATAAAATTATTGATATTTTCCATTTCGTCTTTCAATCATATAATAAATATTGTTCAGTTTTCTTAAAAAACGATTATCGAAATATTTTTATAAAATTGAGTGATTTTTTTTTCATAAATTTCAACTAGCGTCAGGTGAAAACTGAAAACGTTGTAACAAGGCACATTTAATTAGAAAATTTAATTTTGACGAACGTGTGTAATATGCATTCCATAATTATCGGTACAGTTATTGATGTTGTGTTCTAACCAAAATGAGAAAACTGAAAATCACAGTTCTATTATCTATTATTATCGTATATTATCGCTCATAAGTCGATTAAGAATAGAAATATTCAATTGATATTTATTCCAAATTACTTTAAGTATGTATCACTTACTTAATTTTAAATACGCTCTTACAAAAGCTTGTAAACCACTTTCTTTTTCTACTCGAAATACAAAGTACAACATTTTGAATAAGAAATATTTTGGTGGTTATAATTAAGTAATTATTGTGAACGAAAATAGTGACAAAACAATTCACATTTTAAATACTTTTATACGAATGAGAACATTTATATAAATTATTGGTAAGCGAATACGTATTCTAAATAATTTTATTATAAATATAATACTTGATAATTTTGTGATTGGTAGGTGGAATGTAGCATATTATATTTCTCGTGACGTTCTAGGTGAGAGGTGTGACAAAAAATTGTGTGTGGACTCGAGCGGAAAGGAAATTTCAGTATTTTAGAATTGTACTATTATATTAAATATGAAAGCAATACTATAAATTATAATATTTGAAAAATCACTCTAATTTCTATTTTAAAATTAAGGTGTCACAACTGAAATTGTAATAAAAATATAAAATTCAATGCGGATTTAGCGGATGCCTACGTCATAATAGCTATCTGTATGCCAAATTTCAGACCGATCCGTCCAGTGGTTCGAGCTGTGCGATGATATATCAGTCAGTCACATTTCCCTTTTATATATATAGTCATATAGATAGAAAATAGATAATATAATACATAATATAATGGATGTATTGTGTATAATATGTTATATTAATATAACAAATTGCACATGCTGTACAAAATATCATACTGTCAAATTCTCCTAGAGTTAAGAGTTCACCTGAAATATTAACAGAAATTAAAAGAACAATAAATAATAATTAAAATCATAGATGTAACTATTTACTGTACTACGGTAATGAATTATTTATTGATACAACATATAAACTACTATGCGTTTAAGAGTTAAAATAAACGCTAATATAGAATATGGACATTTTATTAAAAATAAGACTACATGATAAATTAAAACAACTAAAACACATAAGTCAAAAGAACTTTGTCAACCATGTAAAAAACGTAAAATTGTATTCAAAAATATCTACATTGCTTAAAATTGAGATATTGGTAAAAAACTAAAAAATAATTAACACCAATGAAGGTCCATATACGTAAAATAACCGTACTTCAATTTAAAAACATTGCGGGAATATAAAAATAATCATAACTATTTTAATAAAGTAAAACAGTTAGTTTATATTACTGTAACGTGACTTTAGGATCAATCAACATTTATAATGGAACCCACGGAAGAATTATGGGACCACATATATTTGCTCTAGCGTAAGTAGATCTTATTAATATTCAATGATTTTATTGGATTAAAATCTGCTGCTTGACTAAAACGGTTTATTATTATTATTTGTATTGTACTGATATATAGTTTTCTGCAAAGTGAGAATTCTATGGTTAGAGAGTTCTTCGTAAAATTTCTAAAATTATGATTTTGCGAGAGAGTGGATTACACGGCCCACCTGATATACTCGTCCCTATCCATAATCGGCCAACGTATTTAAAAATCGTTCATATTTTGTTTACAAAATTGTCAATTTTTCCACAACTACCCCATTCGCACGAGCTATATATATATATATATATATATATATCGGTCACTATGGGAATATATGTTTTGTTTTTATTATTTTATGTAGTTTTTTATGTCAGTCGACTTTAAATAAATATTTATACAATAACGCCTGAAATACTTTCTTACCATCGGCTGAAACTAAGTGTTTTATTGCAATACGTGTATTTTCTAATTTATTATGTATTATAAATAAGAAATTATTTAAAAATATGTTACTACACAAATTTAATTTGAAAATTCAAAATGCTTTATAGTAAATAAATGAATTGATACTCAGTAATTCAATAATAAATTCAACTTGAATTTAATCGGAGTATTATTAACTTTATCTACACTTTATCTGGTCAAGACCATGTTAAATACCTTGTACTATCCTTAAATAACATATATTCGTAAATATTTTCATTTTCGATTATAAATTGGTAATATGTAACTACATTTTATTGGTGAATATCGAAAAACAAAAATATTGTATTATCTATTCAGCAAACGATACTACTCGTAATATAAAGCAAAGTATATGAAATACAATATCTTCATTTTATAAATTTATACGTTATTTATCATAATTATTCTTACTTCTTGCCACTATAATAATAAGAAATATTGATATTACTATTAATACTATTTTACCTTCAAGTTTTACGGGAGGACTAAGATAACTATATAGAAAGACGTGGGAAGAAGCTATGACATATTTCAAAAATTATGAAAAACCCAGTGCTTGGAAATTTCGTTTTAAAAAGTAATTAGTTCACATTCATGTTCCTTTTGCTAAAAAGGAACTGAATTCTTTTTCGTTCCTCAAAAAGTTTAAGATTTTAAAAATACGCAGGAATAAAATAAAATAATAGAAATTAAACATACTTTTAAATACACGCCTTACATTACCTTACCTTGAACGAAATCAAAGGAACGAGTTCCTTTGAATGCGTTCCTTCCAAGCACTGGGAAAACCCCACCTATTTATAACAATAACCTGCATTTTTTATTAAATTGTGTTAGAATTTTCATTTCTCATTTACTGAACGGAAACAAGTTTTATACTTTACATAATTAATGTAATTATTTTGTTATTTAAAAGAAATTTAATTTACTTACATTTATTCCGATCTACTAAAGTAAATAGAATATTCATTAAAAACATTATTGCTTTAATTTTAATTATACAATAATATACAAATATCATCAACACTAGTCCACATACATTGGTTTTAATTTGTCAATAAATTGCCAATAGATTCTTTACCACGGCCTTCAGAATTATATGTTGAATCAAAAATATTTTACACTTCGATAACTTATATAATATAAATAACCAGGTCTTTAAGGTACTCCAAATTTACAAAAAAAATGGAATCATTTTTCTAATCAAAATTCCAAAAAATTTACTTTTTATATATCATTTAATTTTTTTTTATGCTTAACCAGTACAAAATAAACATACTCGTACAGTGAAATATGAAAATAATTTTGTACTAAATATTTTATATACATACGTATTAAAATAATTTATTAACCTTTGCATTATTATTTGGAAAAAATATATTTTCAAACGCAGTTATAACATAGGTACTTTCTAATCCTATAAAGCTCAGGAATGAATGACGATTACATTTAGATACGATTACATTTACATAAGATTATATTATATACATACTTGGTTGACAAAGGACATTGATTAAAATAAAAATGTCAAAAAGAAAAGCAATAAAAATATGTTTATTAGTGATAACTGTCATTTTTAATTGTACATAGACAAAATGAATGTTACGCTCACAATTTAACAACTATAATTCAAATGAATTCTACGACGTCCTTTTATTTACTCAGATTGTTTTGTGTGTGGTTGAAAAAATGATGTAAATATCTATTTGCTTAAGAATTAACACGTATACTTCCTAGACTTTAATCAGGTTAGCGAAATACAAAATGTGTAATTATTGTGTTTTATATTCTATAGCGATTTAAGCAAATTAAATTTCCCCACATACAAATATACTTACACGTAAGTATGTAATGATATATTTAACATATTTATTTCCGCTGATAAAGATTATTAATGGAATACCACATAATATTTAACATTCAATTGGATATTCTGGGGTGTACTCCACGGTTCTAATTTTGAAAATAAACATTCAAAAAACTTAGTCACACTTGAACTTCATGGTATTGAGGAATACCTCAATACCATTATTTAATATAATAACGTTCATATTATAATACAATATAATTTACTTTTCTAGTTTTCTATAATAAAAATTTTATTCTTCACAATAGGGGGCCTGTGGTAGCAGTATCATCGACTTAAGTGTTTTACATACCCCACGGCCCACGTAAGTATTTAATTTAAATTTTTATTATTATTTAAAACTGAATTCTTTTTTATTTCTATTACTGTATTTATTTATTTATTTATTCTACTGTTAAAATAAAATGTAGTATTAAATAAAGTATATAAAAAAAAATAGGTAGGACAGTGTTTCAAATGGAACATTATATGCGTTTTTCAAAATATTAAGCAGAAAAATATTTTAAAAGGTAAAAAAAATGTATTTTTATACTCATCATATCGGCCTATGTATTGTTACCTACGTATGTATAACCTAAGTAATTATTGTGGACAAAAATAGTGATAAAAATATTCAAATACTTTTATTCAAATAAAAACATTTATGCCTAATACCTATATGCTTTTAGTATGCGAATACATATTCTAAATATTTTTGGAAATACAATAATTAATTATTATTAAATATATGTACTGAAATAAAATATTACTTTTAAAACCAACAACTCCTATACATTTCTTTATAATTCATAAAACTCGTGATTTTTTTTATTGCGTAAATAATACATAATAATATGTATTATAATATAAAATAATATGTCCATAATATATTTTATTAATATAAAAATTACATATTATACTGTACAAAAACTTACTGGTAAATCCTCCAGTATACAAAACTTGTTCTAAAATATTATCAGAAATTAAAAGAATAATAAAATTATTGACAAAAATCATAGATACAATTTACTGTGACGCTATACATTTTTTTATTTCTTTTTGAACGTATTATTTATTGATAAAAACTATTACGAATTTAAGAGTTATAATAAACGCTAATGAAATTGGACATTTTATTCAAAATACGAGTACACAATACACAATAACAGATAATAGACGATAAACAACAATTATAGATTGGTCTATAGAATTATAATTTTCCGCCGTATTTGTTTATGTTATTGTGCGCGCGTTTTATATATCTTTATTATCAATACCTATGCATGCAATCAATTTTTTTATATTTCCAACTAGCTTATTGTTATAAACTATAAAGTAGGCATGTGTTTAACAGTTGTAATAAACAACAAGAAGGGTCATTTTGTTCGAAATACCCGATACACGTGAAACTATACTAACCTAATTACCTACGTCGGTCACGTAAATCCTATTCAACTACGCAAAACCAATCGAATTTAATTCAATTCATTTTCGAAGTATTTTCATTATATTTATTATGGAATTTCTAATTTTATGTATAGACGATTATAATGGCTAATCAGCATAGTTGTTATGTATACGAATGCGATGATCACATTAATAATATAACGTTTTATTTTGTCGCTAAAAATACTTTTAATTTCATTTGACTCAGTACACACTTTAAATCTCTCAATGAAAATAAAATAGTACGTTAACTATAGAATCAAGGATAATCAAAATATGACGTACCGGAATAGGTGTTGACTATTAAATATATTATTTTAGCAGATATACAAAATATCCAACTATATGATTTATAAAAGTACATGTCGCGACTCAGCGCACGATTAAAGATGGACAGGTCGAACAACGAGCTATAGTATACCCTGCCGTTAACCGTCACTAATGAAGTAATGAACCTTCTTTGTATAAATCAGCTGAGAAATTTCATGAGAATCATGAGAAATTTCACTACTAGCGCTTATAGTGTGGTTTGATATATTAACTACATTACATTATTCGTTATTTTACCACAGATTAGATGAATATTCAAATATACTATTTATTATGCTATTTTGACGGTAAAATAAGAGTTATTTGACAAATAAATTGTTATTTGACGAAAGACATTATTGTTTGTAAAAATTATTTATACTTATACTGTTTTTGAAAAGTTTTTTTTTTTATATAGTTACGAATAACTGTAATAATAATAATACTATTTACGACGTATTATCTGAAACATTTTCCGTTATGATTTAGGAATTTGATAAAAATATGGTTTGCGAGTCGTTATTTATTAGAGTTCGTTGTTCAACCTGCCTGATTTAATGCGTTTTTTTTTCTGTTTATAACGCGCGTTGTTTATTTACCGTTTATTATATGGGAAGTGACTTTTCGCGTGCGACGTCATTCTGAAAAGTCGATACAGCCCATTTTTTTTTTCCTGTAATTGTGTACGGTTATTTAACGCGGGTAAATTCGACGATCAGCGTGTCTCGTGTGCGCGCGCTTGTAATCGATACATTTAAATTCGAATAATACGTGTACGAGTTACACGTGTCAAGTCAAGGCTTAAATTTCTTAAATTGTTTGCGTGAAAAATATAATAGGTGTTCCGTGAAACAGCAAGTATTAGTTGTTTTATTCATTTTAAAAGAAGACACGAGAAAATTGTAATATTTTAATATTTTAGTGTTAATAAAAGCAATATTGGTGTGTTCGCGTATCGTTACACACGCATCAAAACCGATAACGATTACGATACTGTTATAATTGCAGTTGTAACACGGGTAAACGCTGAACACTGCAGCCGGTTAGGTGCGTTAGTGTAGCGGAAAAAAAAAACGATTTTGTAGTACGGGTAGTACTGGGGCAAACACAAGGAATTTCGGGATTTGGAGCGCGGGAGGAGGGACAGAACAAATGCGACTTGCGCCACGGGAATGCCGCCCCGACAGGAGTCTCAAAGCCCGAGACCAGTCGAGGCGACACGTGCGCGCCGAGTGTAACAGTGAACGTTCGAGTAGTCCGTTGCGCTTGGTCTCCTGCTCGGCGGAATAACAAACAGCGGACGACACGAGCACGCGATGCCGGAATTTTTCGTGAGAACAATTATTTACCCGGTAATTCTGTGGAGTTTTTCTTTTCCTTAAGGTGAGACCGAAAAACGTATTTTTGTAGTCTATTCAAATTTTATAGATTAAATTCCGTAGCAGAGTAGTGAAACGTTGTTTTTCACACTATATTGTTACTCTAATATTTTGTATAATATCTATATACTAGTATAATATAATAATATCTGTATGTAATATCTATATACTAGTATATATATATATTTGTTTTTTTTTTGCGTTTTCTTACGTTGGTTTTTATAAACATTTTAAATCAAAATGGTTTTCGAATTAAATCTCGCGTCACGCGCTACTCAACGATAAACAATAATTTTCGAGTAGGCGATGCAATGCGTAGTAAAATAATAAAATTATAGTTTTCGACGGACTGTAATAAGCTTTAAAAAAAAATAAAAATCACATATCACTGCAATATTGTAATTTAACGGGTCCGTAATTAAATTACCTGTTTTTGTTTGATTTAAAAACGAAATATTATATTTTGTTTCACTATATAGTGACAATAATACGTAAATATTTTTTTGAAAAATTCTCGAATAAACCGATTGAAGAAATAAAAAAATAGTAATAATTATTAAAATTATTACATTATTAAATTATCGGAAATCCGTAGATTACATTATAAATGTAAAAGAGTATTTTATAAATTATGAAAAAATAACATTTTGTTTTTTCCAATACAAGTTATATACTTTTAGCTAAATTGAAATATTGTAAACGACGAAAAAAATTGTTTTTATTCGTCAACTCTAAACTGTGAATAAATATTATTAACTTTACTAAAGACATTTTTTTTTTTTAATTATTAGTTTGATTTTTTGTTCTTTTTTTTTTTTGAAAAAATACTTAGTCGTTTTTTAAAAATTTATGTAAAATCCGAAGTCGTTTGTCTCTAGTCATTGCAGATATTATTTACCTTCGTCACAAACGTGTTTAGATAAAGTGCGTGTTGACAAATAAACCTTCGGTAATGAAAATTAAAAAATTAAACGATTAATTCAAAAATGAAAATTATACAAAAAAAAATACGTTAAATTGACACAAATACGAGGAAAAATAAGTTTAATAAAACCAATTAAATTAATTAAACCAAGAATAATCCGTTCACAGTCAAAAATCAAATTAATTTAACATGTGGAACTTACCATCTCATTAATGCCCAGCACCCGCTGTATCCCATATACAATAAGCATGTTCAATAAGTGGGAAATACAAAAAAAAAAATTATACTCGAACAGAATCATCTACCTATTATAATAATTGCTTTCCATCTTTCTCTATTATATTTCAAAATGATTACACAGATCTCAAAGGAAATACATGCATGTCAGAAAAGTCAAATGCTTTACAAACGGGACATTTATTTAACATTTTAGTACACACATTCGTATTCGCATGTTTTCGAGATTGAAAATTAGTCGACTCATATTTTAATTTTCAGAAAATGTAATATTTCTTGGTATTCTCGTAAACACTATAGAATGATGTGCAATAAAACGTATGCGCGAAAAAATATATATTATACGAGCAAAAATCATTGTTTATCTCTAGCTTTCGTCCTCAAAATCATATTTCGTATTTACATTATGCAATTTTGGATTCAACTAAAAACCTTTTTAAGTTATTATGTCATGTTATCAGTTCAGTACACGAAGCTCTTTAAATCCCTCATACTTATAAGGATAAGCAATAAACAATGATAAAACAAAAGCGGTAACGATTACAATATCTGTTCCGTCTGACTTATTTTTAAGATTAATTGTATTATATTACGCCGCCCGTCGTTCATTCGGTCGTTGACGGGTAATCTATTTATTTTTATTTAAAGCGAAATGCCGTTTAGAAATGTCTTGTAAATTTTTTTTTTTTTTATCTCGACGGGTTTTATAAATCTGATTTATAGTAAATAATGATTGCATAACTTGATCGTTTCTAAATGCTACTAAACGTGTACAGGGGCGTACTCAAAGGGGGGGTTCGTAGCGTTAAAACCCCTCCCATTATCTCAGTAACCGATGTAGTTTTGTGCGTTCGTGCTTATAAATAATATAATTCACAGGAGGAATTTTCTAAAAAAAAATTTTTTAATAAGGAAAAAAATAAACAAATATTTTTTTTACAATCTATTTTCAATTTTATGTCAACAAAATGTTCAACCCCCCATTGAAAATTCCTGAGTACGCCTCTGAACGTGTAGTATATAATAATAATATTGGTATAGACACTGAAATACTGACGTAATATACACTCGGTACGCGTAATTTTAACGAGAAAAAAAATAAGTTTGAATTATTTAATGATTATTGATAAATATTATTGATTGTTTAATAATTGAATTATAGACACCGATTAATTTCTACGTAGAAGAATTTCCAAAATAAATTTAGATTAGCGCCATAATGAAATTACACGAACCGATTCTAGAATTTTTATTACGGGAAAAAAAAGTGAATAAAACGTTTTTATTTTTAAATTAGCATCGTTTTTAGTGAACAATGATTAAAAGTACTTTTGTTTTACGAATGAAATTCAATCCCAAATAATTTCCAACGTCGCGCGATATCGTTTCGTCTGCTATATACACGTACATAAACCATGATTAGCCGAGATCATGTATTAAATTTATTCAACGAGAACGTTTTGCTTTGTCAAATTCAAATTACAATAGGATTGTTTTACTTATCGTATAAGTATATTTATTTCGTAAAACTATAGCGTATTGAATCTGTTTACATGTGGATGCGTCTGTCATCGTTTTTTTGTTTTCTTTTTCATCGTAAATAAATAAAGTAATTCGACCCGTTGAATTCGACAGTCGAGGCCGACGTGTATTACATGTACACCCAGTAAACACTTGCCCCGTTTACATTCGGTAAGTCGACTGCAATGTTTTTTGAAATTTTTTTTTTTTTTGTATAATTGCCTTGTGCAACATTTTCCTAATTAGGGGAATTCAGGACAAATGGTATGAAAAAGTTATGATAGTAAAAACGCGAAACTATTATATATATAGAGTCAAATACAAAAAGTTCACGACTATCAGAGTCAAGTACAATAAAAATAGCATAGGATTAAAAAAAAACAAAATTAATAATATTTTGACGCGACGTATAAGACAAACTTTTTACGAAGACGACATGACGAATATTTTTTTTTTTAACGCGACGACGGTTTTTGCACAAATTCAAACGTATACGATGACGGCTACGGTATATACAAATTAGAAGGCAAAGGCGCTGTTGGCTTTTTACCATCATAATGTAAAATGTACATATACATTGTGTAATAATTAATAATAATAATAATAATAATAGAAAATGTGTGTGGGTTGCTAATCCGTAGTGGTGGTTTAGGCAGTGAGTAGGATATCAACGATTTTAATACTATTACCTCGATTGATATACGACCGCAACAGTGACAGTATTATACATATTTAATAATTGAAAATTTTTTTTTTTTAATTAGCTACGTTTTGCAACCGCAGTGCGCTCTGTTTTTATAACACTAATATGTCACTCGTACGTAGTTTTATCGCTTAACAGTTTTACGTTAATGAGTGTGTTAAACGTATTTTTGCTTATAACGCTTCATTCATGACGTGTTTTAGCAATATCTATTAAAAAAGAAACGTCGTTTCTTAAAATATTCTAGTTAAACGCGAATGCGTACGCAGCAATTAATATTATAAAACGTAACGTACCTACTTGACGTTTACGATCGTTTGACGTTTTCTTATACGACGTTTAAGAAAGGAATTCCTATAACGTCAAGCGAAAACTTTACAACTTAAACGAAATTATGACGTGTAGATCTGCTAAACGTCAAACTTAATATTAACGAATACAATTTTTAGCAATTATATCATTTGTTACATACCTATAACAATTAATACGTTCGTTGCAATTATGTGGGCTATGGGCATACCGGTAAAGCACGATTGAGCACGATCGGCCTTTTTTTGCGCACGATTGAGCACACTCTGTGTATAATAATGGACTAGCTACCTGCACCCGAAAAACAACACGATTGAGCACGATTTCTTGTTCGACGTTGCCATATTTATTTTACACGTAATAATAATATAAATAATAAAAAAAAAGTACGAATAAATAATAATAATAAAATCGTAATTTATGTAATAAAATAAAAAAATATAAAAAAAATAATTAAAATCATAATTCGTGTAATGAAATAAAAAATTAAAAAATTAAAATCATAATGCATATAGCAAAACAAAAAATTTTTAAAAATCATATTACTTCCCTATATATTAATTCCATGGTAACATAAACCAACATATATGCAAAAATTAACAAATTAACAACACAATCTCGATACTGTATAGCAGTCGAATTTCGAAACTTATGCAACAGTGTATGCTGTACTCGTACCTATAGTATATATCGGTAATCGTAATTGGCAATTAGTGGTTAACGTGTTATCGTTTCCAAATTTATCTGCACCAGAATCGGTTGTCCAATGTTCCCTATCTAATAATATTTACTTATAAAGGTAAACGTTAATCAAAAACACTGAGATGTGTGAAAATTCCCATCAATAAACCCGGCTGTTATAGAACGATAACAAAGAGTACGGTAAAAGTAAGAAAACTAAGAAAAATTTAATTTATCGGAAATTAATATTAACTTGTTTATATATTGTTTATAATATGTATATAACATAACATGTAATGTTAAAATACCTACATTAAATAAAATTAATAAAATAAATCATTGCATTCGATAAAATTTCTCGCAGATTTTGCGGAGTTTCGGTGTAATATACCAAAAATTACCTCTTTTATTATCTTAAAACCTGCAATTGCTAGAAATAGTCCAAAAGAAAAAATGTTCTCTTAAATATAGTCCAGAGTTACATATTTGGTGAAAATTTCGGGTTTCTATGACCATTAGTTTCAAAATTACGAAGAAATAAACGACAATCGATTTTGACGAAATTGCATTTTTTTTAGCGTTTTTTATTGAAATTTTTTGGTAGTTTTTTCTGACCCTCGAAAAAAGTATTGAGAAATTCAAAAAATGACATTTTTAATGTACCAACTAAATGAAATTTGCTATTAGAAAAGGTGCTACACGAAAAGATTGGAACACTCCTTCTGGTAGACTTTTGGGTACAGGCATAAAAAAAAAAAAACACACATCATTGTAAAACCAATACATTATTATAATAAAAATTTTACTGTATATATTTTCGAAACGAAAGAAGTTTGGCAACGTTTTGAATACTTAAAAATATTGAGCGTGCTCAATCGTGACATCAAAAAGCAGGTAAAAAAAGGTACCGTGCTCAATCGTATTGCACCCGGGCATACGTATAGTTTTTATGATGTTAAACCATTTAGATTGTTTATGTATTGATAAACGAAAGCATTTACTTATATATTAATGTTAGGTACACCAGTTACCAATAACAAAAAAATGTAATTATATTATTTTACAGCGACATAATGCGAGTACGAACAATTGAAAACGTTTAAACGAATTAACGGGTTTTGGTCTATGAGTTTTAATCAAAAGAATTCAAAATGTATATCGAATAACTTCCCAATTATTGGGAGGCAGTCTTTTGCAGCCTCTTTTATTTTATTTTTTTCTTACTGCATTTTTTCGGGTCGACACGAATAACATCTAATTTATATTCGTCACGAAAACGGCATGTCAAAAGTGAATGTTTCACAATAATTTTCGAGAAAAATCTGATAAAATAATATGTCTTACTGCCGCTCCGGCCGTCCAATTATATTGGCGGTGAACCCTTGGCACGTATTTGTAACGGATCAACTATCTATTCGGAGCGCCGATGTAGCCTCGGACAATATTTTACTAAAATAACACTAGGTTTTTATATAAACAACAAAAAAAATTTCGAACCATCTTGATAATATTGTGAAAAAATATAGTGTACAGAACAAAATGTTTGAATTATCTGTTTGAAGACAAATAAAGATTTCGTTGTACATACGAGTAAGCCGACGTAATTTTTCGTTTCCTAGATCGAACACATGTGTTTACCGATCACTGATCCGAATTCAACGAATTCTGGATTTTAATTTTATAAATTATAGTGAGCTGAATGTTAAAATCTTGAATAACAAATTTATACATTATGCTTTAGCTTCGTTTGATTCTCTTAATAGAAATTTTTCCGTTTATTTATTTATTTTATTTTCTGAAATTGTGTACACGTGAAACGAATTTCGAACAAATTTCCACCAAGGCAGGTGGCAATTAAAATGTTCTATAAGGCTAATTATTAAATTTTTGAAATATTTACATTTGATTGAATGAAATTACGAAAACACAATGATAACAAAAGTGATCATTATGCAATAATTTTCGAAAAAAATCGAATAAAACAATACTTCACCGGTGCTCACGCCTTCCCTTATTCCAACGATGAATAATTTGTCTCATCACTTTTGGCATATTAAAAATAAAAAATGTTTTTATAGTTGTTGTTATTAATAAAACTATTAATTTTAAATTATTTTTTACTATAAAACTCTATAGTCAATATAAATCACTATGAATACATACATACATCACATTGTCATATTAAAATGGAAAAAATGAATTTATATAAATATATCATCATCAATATAAATCCGTGTGATCGTAAAAAATATAGTGTAATATTATTAGCCTTTTTTTTCTTTAGCCAATCTAGAGTCAAAAATATAATCAGAATTTCTAATTGGCATATTATTGGAATGTCTTGGATAAACTAGTGCCAGTAAAAGCCATTTTAAGAAAAAAAAAACATAATGTAGATTCGGAAACATTACACTTTCAAGGTAAAATATATTATTATTGTTAGTAATATATTAATTTCAACCCCCTTATCAATCATATATTGCTTAAAAAAAATACCTTCAGTATCTTTAATAAAACCTAATTAAAAATTATTCATACCTAAAACTTTTTCCATTTTCCAATCTTAACAACTACTTTTCATTTACATCACGGTTAGCTGACGTTTCCTTTTAACATTATTAAATATATTTTAAATTATGTGAAACGTAGTTAAGAAATTATTTAAATTAATGATATGAGTGCATATCATTACATCCACCCCAGCCTTTTTCTGGGTTGTGCCCTCACAACCTTGGTAATAGTGGAATGCTGAATAGAAGACGAGATGGAAGTTGATTAAGCTGAAAGTTGCACAAAAGTTGAAAAGTTGAACTTTCTGCCAGCCTGGTTGAAAGTTTAACTTTTTGTATGGGAGGTGCAGAAAAGTTGAACTTTGATGTGTTGAACTTGAAAGCTGAACTTTGATGTGTTGAACTTGAAAGCTGAACTTTGATTTTTTGAAAAGTTGAAAGTCTTCGGCCCTGGCTTTATGTCTTTTGGTGTATGAAGTTGATTATTTGGAGTGGATTGTAATGAATGCCTCGTGATTAATAGTTATTTTTTATTTTTGTTTTTAGTAATTATTACAAAAGTTATAAGCAAATTAACAAGTTTATAAAGTGAAATGTATGAATTTTACATTAGTTGAATGTTACATTAGGTTAAAATTATATCTCGGCATATATTTTTGTAGAACAAACCAAAATGTATATTTTAAAATAGATATACAATTTTTTTGATCACTTATAAGTCTACCTCTAAATATACTAAAGGTACTTGACATTTGGTTTCTCTTTTTTACAGAACAAACTAAGTGTCTTATTTTATTAAAACATATAATTAAAATAGATTTATTTATTATTTTTTTTTAAACATTTCAAGTGCTATAGTATCTTAAGATATACAATAAAAATTGAACATTAATGGAATTATTTCTATATTTAATTAATTCTTGGCGTGATTTTTCTTTTATAGAACAAACCAAGTGTTATATTAACTTAAAGTATATAAAAAAAACTTTGAAAAAGCTTTGACAATTATTTCTACATTTAATTATTTCTTGGTATGATTTTTCTTTCATAGAACAAACCAAGTGTTATATTAACTTAAGGTATATAATAAGAAGCTTTAAAGAATTTTGACAATTATTTCTACTTTAGATTGAGTATATAATGAAAAAAAATTGAATATTTTAACGTTATTCTTATATTTGATCAATTCCTGGCATATATATTTTTTTTACTCTTGCTATAACTTTATTTTTTAAAGAACAATCCAAGTTTAATTAAATTTTGGTTATATAATTGATAAATAGGCTATTTGTTGGAGGAAACTCCTGAATGTTTCTATAATGAAGCTTAACTTTTAGATTTCTAAATATAATGAGTGCATTTTTTTTATAGAATAAACCAAACATTTTTTTTCTTTTTTTATTATACTGTTTTAAGTTTAAATTGGATAATAATGATATATCTTCAAAATTAACCACAGTTTTAATTTCGTTTAAAATTGTATAGTTTCTGCTTTTAATACTTTTAAAAATATTTGCATTTTGATGAATTTGATTATTCATAGATCCTGCGGAAATATGTTTTTTGTTTATATTGATTTTATGTTTCAAATTTCTATTGATCCCTGTAATTTCGTGCGATTTTAAAATTAGTTTTTTGTATCTTTTAGTGTTGTGTATAGTTTCAAATGTGTTGTTTTCCATTTTAAATTTTTTAATATTTTGAATTTTATTCAACATATCATTTGTATCTTCATTATTTTCTTTTATATTACGATATAATATAATAGATTTTTCAATTATCTCGAAATGATTTTTATCTTCCTTATACTTTACGGTCTTAGATTGTGTTATAATTGGACTTTTCTCAATATTATTTCTGTGTTTTAGATTGTTATTATTATCGGTTGTTTTGGGATCTATTACTATTGGTTTTATGTTTGTTTTGATATTTTTGTTTTCAGTGTTATTAAATATTTCGGCATGTCTTATATTTTTATTTTTATTTACATTAATATAGGTGAAATTATTTTTATTTTCTCTTGTGTAAATGATTTTTATATGTTTTTTATTTTTGAAGAAAAACTGGTAGATAGCAGCTGTGTGCCCTAATTTCTTGCGAAATTGGCAAGTTGTGGGAATTTTTTTCTTAAAAAGTAAATTATTGTTTATCTTGTTTTCCCTTTCGTTTCCATTTTTATTTTTATTTTCATCCTCATATTCACTCTTACTTTTATTTTTGTTTTCATTTTCATATCTATTTTCACTTTCATTCCTTTTTTATTCTCATATTTTCATTTTCACTTTTATTTTATTATGTTTAATTGTTTCTAAATTTATTTCATTATTTATGTTATTTACATGTAAGTTAATCATTTTGCTGACATTACTATTTGGATCATTTTTAACAATTGTTTTGGTTATACTATTATTATCATCACCTTGCATATTATAGTTTTTTGTATTAGTTTTTATGTGTTTACTATTTTGGATTTTGATTTCACTATTATTAATTTTGTTTAAATTTGTTGCGATTACTTCTTTGTTGAAATTAATGCCGTTCAAATTTTTATCAATGTTGTTCATTTCGAAATTAGTTTTTAGTTTATTATTTATGTGACGATGTTCTATTTCTTTGACATGTCTACAATTTGATAGGTCGTTATACACCATATTTTTGTATTTCTTTATATCTATATAATAAGTTGGGTCTATGCTAAAATTGTTGTTATTACATTTTTGTCTATCATTATCTTTGATTATGCTTATGTGCTTGTTCTTTGTTTTATTAAATTCCTTTTTTACTTTTATCATAATTGATTTGATTGAAGTTATATTTTTAATTTGAACAATTTCTCTGGGAATTTTATTTGATTTATTATTTGAGATAGTACCTGGGATCCAATGAGTATTCTTGTTTACATTGTATAACACTATATATGGTCTGTTTCCATTCCCATATACTATGCCCGTATTATCAGTGTTATTATATATATACGTATCAAAATTATAATAATCCGCTATAGATGCTAGTTCTTCATCTGACCACCAGTAATTAGGTAAGTCATCTAAATTAAATATTTCTAATATTTCTAATATTGAAGTAATTTTGTTAGTTTTGTTATCATTTAAAGCGTTACATAATGCGTATAACCCACAATTACCATCACTGGGGACGTTTTCACCTGGTTTGTAGTTGGCAAATTTATTCTTCATATTTTCGTTATTTTCGT
Source organism: Slavum lentiscoides (assembly GCA_032441835.1). NCBI lineage: Eukaryota > Metazoa > Arthropoda > Insecta > Hemiptera > Aphididae > Slavum > Slavum lentiscoides. The sequence goes on from CM063709.1 coordinate 8,931,664, forward strand.
TTTGATAATGATTATGAATATTTTGTATTACTTTATTGTGCTCTATAGTTTTCCAGTTTTGAGTGATGTTATTTTTGTTAAAGTGATAAATGAGTATTTCAATATTACTGTCGAGGAATTCTGAGTATATTATTTGTTTTATTATTGGCCAGTTACGTCCATCTAAGCCCGATGCTATTATGGGCAATGCAATTTTAAATTGATTATTTCTAATTGCTTCTGTTTTTAATTTATTTATTGCTATTCGAATATCTTTATATGTAGGTTTATCGAAGAAGAATTTTTTTGTTATTAAATGAAATATATTTCTACAGCCATGTTTTGTGGTGATAGTGTTTCCAACATATGTTTTAAATGGGGTAGTTTATTTTAACGTCGTATTTTGACAAATTTCTTTAGCTAATCCTTTGTTCATTTTAAAATCGGCAGATATACAGTGAGCAATTGCAAAATCTGACGGAGAGTCAAAAATGTTGCCTTCAATTTCTTTAATATTGGTGATATTATAATTATTTGTATTTTTTATATTATTTATATTATTTAAATTAATATTTCTTATTTCGATATTAATTGTATTATTCAATGTTATTATTTTTTATTAAAATTAATTATGGCATTATTTTCTATAAGAAAGTCATTGCCAAGAATTATGTTGTGACAGATCTCGAATAACGTGAGCTTTTATTTCAAATTTGTAATTGTTTGTTTTTATTGTTATAATTGTATATCCTATTGAATTTAGTGGTTTGTTATCTGGACCTGAAAGTTTTATTGATGTTGGTAATATAATGTGATCTGTATTTAGAAGTTGTTGTCTAACGCAACATACGTTGGCACCTGTATCGATTGTTATGGGAGTTATTTTGTTATTAAATTCAATGTTAATATGCAATGCGTCAGTTGTATTTTGTATTTTATTTATAATTTGAGTTTTTTGTGCTGTAATAAAAGGTGAACTATTATCAGCTAGGTTTAACCTCGAATCTAGTTTTTTTGTTTATCAATAAATTGACTGCAATTAATCGCTGTATGACCTGAATTATTACAAATTTGGCAAACAATGGAATTTTTATTTTTTAAAAAACAATTCTCTTCTGTATGATTATTTCTTGAACAATAGTTACAATGTTTTCTTAAGTTGGTTTGCCATTTAGTATTATAATTTTGTGGTTGGTAGGTGTTTTGCTGAGCTGAAGTGTTTACTTGTTGTGTATAATTGACTGGGAAAGTTGTATCGTTATAAGGGAATGGGCTTCCATTCCAATATGATTTGGGTTCTTCAATATTTTTATTTTGAGTTTGATTTTCCCAATTTGGTTTATTATAATAATTTGTGTTAGCTTCATTATTATTGAATCTGTCACTATTATTATTAATATATTTTTTATATTGGTAATTAGTGTTTAAATTGTCGTTATTGTTAGTAATTCTTATGTTGTTAAGCTGTTCTTTTAAATTGTTTATTTCGTCTTGTAATTTGTTATAGTTGTGGTCAATGTTATTTTTGTTATTATTGATCTGTTGAATTTTATTTTGTAGAAAGGAATTTTCTATTTCGAATGGGGATTTTTCAGATTCCCCAGTAATCATGAACTCTATTAAATCATATTTTCTGACATTATTTTTAAGTTCGTCTAACGTTTTATTTTCCATAATCCCGATATATCGCGCTATTGATGGTTTTAACCCTTTCATGATATTATGAACTAATTCCCTCTGGGACATATTTTTATCAATGCGTCTGCATAGAGATTCTGCCTCATTAATATATGAAATTGTTTGTTCGTCCGGTAATTGTTTTCGTTTTTCTAGCATTATTCTCAACATGTCAGTTTGTGCAGTTGGTTCGAATTCTTGCCTGAGTTGATTTTCTAGGGTTTCCCATTCGATAAAGTCGACTACGTGGTGGATATTTTCATAAAATGTAAGTGCTGCCCCCTCTAAATATACGGCTATGTATTGAGATTTTTCGGTATCGGTCCACCCATTTATTATCGCGGCCCTTTCAAAACGCTTTAAGAATTGATCGATATTTTCCGATATAGTGCCCGCGAATTTTCCAGGTTTGAAAAAAGGTTTCTTGCTATCAGCCATGTTATTTTTTGCTAATGATTGTTCAACGTGTATAACTGGGCCCGGTATAAATAGTGTTTTCTCTAGAGGGATTTCAAAATCGTCCTGTGTAGATTCACCCCTTAAATATTTAAATAGTCTGGTTTTTAAATCGAATAATTTTCCTGTTGTTTTTAAGTTCCTTCTCGAAAGTTCGTTTATTAAGTTTTGTTTATTTGTCTTGTGCACCCAACTCGTGGACACAACTGAAAGGTCTATGTCATCAAATATGGACTTCTCCTGTTCAATATTTGACATATGGTTTTTGTTTAACTGTTCCTGTGTTTTTATGTCTTTTTTTTATATAATATTTAAATTAAATAATTGTATAAAATAATAAAATAAAATTTAAGTATTGATTAATTATTATGTGTTTAATATATTCAATGAAATTACTTTAAAATAAATAAATAAGTAAAAGAAAAGTATAGTGTAATGAAAAAGAAAGAAAGAAAGAGGAAAAAAAATTCTATGTGTTTATCTAAGAAAATTTTGTGGGAGTAGTGTAATTTTATTTGAAGAGTTATTATTATAGATTTATTATAATTTATATTCACTTATACTGTTTTCATTAATTTTCCTTAATACTAAAAGCAATAAATGTTAGTACTTATGCATATATATTTAATTAAAACAATAAAATACAATTTGAGTATTGAATTATTACTTATACAATTACTAATTTTTAATGTAACTATTATAAATGTTTTTATGTATATCAAAAATATGTTTAAATGAATTATTAGGTACTTGAATAAGTATTAGTTTCGTTAATTTTCTTAATAAAATAAAAAAAATGTTCGAAGATATTTTAAGTGATTTTAGTAAAATAATAGAATAAAATATATGTATTGATTAATTTTAATTAAATTGACTTAAAATAAAAGGCGATTTTTTTTTTTTTTTTAAATATAATTTTTTATATTTAAGAAATTTAAAATAGGTAAATTAAAAACTTGTTACAATAAATCTTGATTAAATTAAATATAGTTGAAATTAAAAAAAGAACGATCTTTTCTTTTTTTATATCTTAAAAATATATTATGTAAAATGATTATATTTAAGTGTATTATTAATTACACACGCCTTTGTTCCAATAATTTATCTTAAAAAGAAATTTCGTAAAAATATATAATCTATATACCTAAGTACTCGTATTTGATTAAAATAATTTGAAGTAAAATAATAGAAAAAATGTATGTATTGAATGGTTATTTTTATAATTAGTGATATAAATTAAATAAACTTAAAAAAAATAAAATTGATTTTTTTTTTTTTTTTTATTTATAAATTTATCTTAGAGATATACTAAGAGGTAAAATAATGATGTATAGAAAATTATTACGAATTTTGATAAAATTAAATATACCTAAAATTAAAGAAAAGAGCAAGTACGTTTTTTTTTTTTATATATATATATTATATATTATAAATATATTTAATGGAGAAAAAAGTTATGTTTAAACCTATATTATCAATTGTACACTTATTGATTTCAATAATTCGTCTTAACAAACAAATAATTTTTGTAAGTACATATAATTTATATATTCGAATTTAATTTAAATAATTTTTGTAAAATAATATAATAAATTTAAATATTGAATGATTATTTTTTTTTTGTTATATATATATATTTTAAGATTATTAAGTGTTATGATTTTCCACTGTTAGTGCGAAATTTTAATTTAATAACTTACAATAGATTTAAAAATATATTCCTTATTCGACTGTAAAAAAAAAAATAATAAAAATCTTATACTATCTTGTTTTATATTTTTTTTTTTTTTTTTTTTTTAATATTATGAAATTTTATAATTTTCCACTCTCGGGATAAAATTACAAATCAACAATTTAAATTGTATTTAAATAATTTGCCTAACTGAGTTGTATTATAATAATAATTTATTTTATATATTTATTTACGATTACCAAATTTTATAATTTCATGTATTTATTTATTATTATTATTTTTTATTAAATAATTTGCCTTTTGGGCTATAAAATAATAGAATTTTTATATGTATATTTATATTTTAAGATTACCAACTTTTATAATTTTCCACTCACGGAACGAAATTACAAATTGATAGCTTATATCTAATTTAAATAATTTGCCTCACATGGGCTGTAAAACAATAATTTAATTTTAATTTTTTTTTTTTATATCTATTTTTAAGATTACCAGATTTTATAATTTTCCACCCACGGAACGAAATTATAAATTGATAATTCACATAAAATTCAAATAATTTGCCTAACTGGACTGTAAAATAATAATTAAAATTTTTTTTTTTTTTTTTATATGTCTAAGATTACCAGGTTTTATAATTTTCCACCCACGGAACGAAATTATAAATTGATAATTCACATAAAATTCAAATAATTTGCCACACTGGGCTGTGAAATAATAATTTAAAAAAATTTTTTAATATATGTTTAAGATTACCAGATTTTATAATTTTCCACCCACGGAACGAAATTATAAATTGATAATTCATATAAAATTCAAATAATTTGCCTCACTGGGCTGTGAAATAATAATTTAAAAAATTTTTTTTTTTTATATACTCGTATGTTTAAGATTACCAGATTTTATAATTTTCCACCCACGGAACGAAATTATAAATTGATAATTCATATAAAATTCAAATAATTTGCCTCACTGGGCTGTGAAATAATAATTTAAAATTTTTTTTTTATATATGTTTAAGATTACCAGATTTTATAATTTTCCACCCACGGAACGAAATTATAAATTGATAATTCACATAAAATTCAAATAATTTGCCTCATTGGGCTATGCAATAAAAAAAATGTTGGGATAAGATTATAAAAAAGAATTTTTTTTTTTTTTTTATAATCCTAACAATTTTATTTATTTATTTTCGAAATTTCGAATTTTATATACGTATTATTTTCCCTTCCTTCTGCATTTATCGTTTCCCGCGTGTTATTTTTTTTTTTTCTATTTTATTTATTTATGTCCTAACCAGTTCTCAGTTAACTTTAATAAAAAATTTTTTGAAAGAAAACTGAACTTTTGTTGGGCGCCACTTTGTAATGACACAAAAATTAAAAAAAAATAAATAAGGAAAATGAAAGTAGAGGTAGAGAGAGAGAGTAGAGGGGAGAAATCGTGTTGTTTTTTTTTTCTTTAAGTTTATTGAATTTATTTATTTTTGTTCATTTTTGTGTCATTACCTTACTCCTGTATACGGAAAGGAGCGTTCCGGGGTCGTGAGTAAGAGAACTGTTAGGAACTCCAATAAAATAGAAAAAATAGCGAGGAAATAAGCAATGAAGTGGGTGAATATAAAGATTCTTACCTTTGTCGTCGTGCTTGACACTTCAAGTGGACTCGACGCCGGTTCAGTTGAAATGGAAATAGAATAAATGTGATAAAAAAAATATTCAGAAAAATATTACGGAAAAATTAAAAAAATGAATAAGATGGTTGGGACGCCGACTTCGTGCAAACCGAAGTCGTCGACAGTGAAAAGGCGCAGAATGACTCGAACACAGAATTCAGCTCGGAGACAAGTGAAGTGCCCGTGTGTACCGGAGACCTGTGCTGGAGAAGTCCTTCGCCTGAGGAGAATTGGCATATTATTGGAATGTCTTGGATAAACTAGTGCCAGTAAAAGCCATTTTAAGAAAAAAAAAACATAATGTAGATTCGGAAACATTACACTTTCAAGGTAAAATATATTATTATTGTTAGTAATATATTAATTTCAACCCCCTTATCAATCATATATTGCTTAAAAAAAATACCTTCAGTATCTTTAATAAAACCTAATTAAAAATTATTCATACCTAAAACTTTTTCCATTTTCCAATCTTAACAACTACTTTTTCATTTACATCACGGTTAGCTGACGTTTCCTTTTAACATTATTAAATATATTTTACGACCAAGTGTCTCGAGACTAATTGTATTTTACACCCATACATCCGCGCCCAAGTGTCGGCACATGGAACATAAAGTTCAAACAAACATTGCTCTAATTCAAGTTTATAAAGTAATGCGAATGCTATGATTTGTATATAACGTTGGAAATAAATCAAATTATAATGCAATAACAATTCGACTGGTACTTGAAATTTTCGTACAGTTCGCGTGAGTACTTCACAAAAATCAGTCCAATAATTACGACGCAATTTTAATGTCGTTGAACTCATAAAAGGCTATTATGCATAACGACGACCTTACTTATTTGTTGATTTCTTATAAACTTGATGTCCACATATCTCATTGTCAATCCAATCTTAATTTAGTTTTTATCGACCGGAACTGAATCCGTAAATGATATTCCGAAGTCAGATTATAACGGTTCTTTTACGTTTTTATTTTATATTTTAATGTGTCTGTTATTAATTATATACCTAATGTCAGTAATAAAAACATTTAAATAAATAAACATACAGAATATGTATGTTATCGTAAACGTATGTTATGAACAGCAGGAGAAAAGAATAATATGAACATTTTCAGTCATCAAAGGGGGATGTCAACTTAAAATTATTTTATCAGTAACACGTGTGAACTACAAAATGTAAGTGAACAATTATTCTCGAATGACGAAATAAATATATCAAATATTAGTAGTTTTTTTCATATTTTGCGTTATTCATTGAGCTGGACCAGTTGACGATAATAATTAATGCTATACAGGTATATATATTCATTATGTATACTGCCACGCTATGAATGAGCACAAATTATTATTTCAGTATTCTAGTTAAATACATTAAAAAAGTTTTACTAGATTTTACTTCATAATTTAAAATAAATCAGTGTTTTAATCGAATTCTTTGAAGATCACAATTCACGAGTAAAGAATGTTTAATCAGTTAAGAAAACTAATTATTCAACGGTAATTATAAAATCACACAGGAGGTAATAAATTTCCAGGTCTCATAATCGTCATATATTATAATTTTTAAGATTCATATTACATATATATATATATATATATATATATATATATATATATACTCGTATATATATCAAATTATACTCGAATAATAATCGCTTTTGAAAATTAAAAATATAAATAAAGTCTATATGTGCTAATTAACTCGTATAGTTGGATTAGGGTAGATTAGGTTAGATATAATTATATTACAGTAATTTATATATGCATCCACGAAATTTTAATTATAAAAACTAAAATTAAATATTTTGTTCTAAGAAGAGGTGATCTCAAAATCAAACAACAATTGGGCCCATCTTCTTAAAATGTAATTAAATTTGATATAATACTATTATAAATTCTGCAGAAATATAAAAGGAAAATTGAAAATGTTCAATAAATATTCAGGTTCTTGAAATCAGTTTGAAATTAAAACAAATACACTTGATCCCAAGAGTTTATTTTAGTAAACAGTATTAAATATGTATAATGAATATATTTTATACTACAGGTCATTTCGTAAAATAAGAGATTTTTTTTTTGTTTCCGATACACAGAAATATACATAAAGAAATTACTACTAATTTTTATTATAGAAATTGATTTTTTTTCTGCCTTTTATTACAAAACGATTCTGTGAAATTATAAAATGATTAAGCTTTTATGACAAGATAAATAAATAACGAATACAATAATAACAGAACTTGATGTGACATCTTTAAATAATACTCATGATAATATAACTAATTGCTTTTAGTTTTTTTTTTTTTAGACTTTGAGTGAAAAAATGTATTTTTCATCTGAAACAAGATTCGAAAAAAAATCCATCCTAAATATTATGTTAAAACAATAATTTTAATGTATATATTATACAGTAAATTAAATTTTAATGTAATGAATATATTATACTTAAAAAACAAATTAATAGTTAGTAAAATAATAACAAAAAATTAAAATAAAAACTCATTGCATTAATATGAAATTCGTGTAATGAAGTTTACATACATATCCGTTTCAAATAGATCACGTTTAGGTGGAGAATAAATTATGCATTAAATGATTTTTCTTTATATATTTTCGGCTCCCATACATCACTTTTGGTATACTGTACTTTTAAATGATAAATGGGAAAACAACAACTGAATGCACTTTTTTCCAGCTTTTCACTAATATAAACATGGTGGGTTCACGTAATTTATGGCCAGTGTTAAGCGAAATTCTAAACGATACGAGACAGATGATAACTTCTCGTTAAGTACTCCACTGACGCAATATTTTGATTAAATAAAATAATAAAATAATCAATACAACGCCTTTTGTGTGAAATATACTCGTAAGTCATAATATTATATGGACTGTATTAATTAAAAATTTATATGTATAATGTGTGTGTGTGTGTGTGTGTGTATATATATATATAGAAATTTAATATTAATTACTATTTTAATTGAACACTACATAATGCAAAATATACAAAAAAAACAACATATTCCAGACACAGAAAATTCATGGCAGCATTTACCGTTAAAGGGTGGTAAACAGCAAATGAGATTAAATACATTTTTACGTATAATTAATATATTTCAATAAATGAATTTAAAATTATGTTTCATATTTCAAGAATAACGCTTTACTATTTAAAACTGTAATGACGTTACAATTTGTTTCTATGTAAGCTTTAAAATAATAGTTTTCCAAGTAACCAACAACATTCCAACCGTACTCAAAACCGGAAATAGCAAGCTGTCTATTTTTAAGTTTTAATTATAAAAAAGTTATTTTAAAACATAAATTAACGTTTTATGTTAAATTCGTGTTATTTGTTAATAAAATATATCAAAAAAAAAAAAAAAAAAATGTTTTTAATGCTGGATTTTGTTTTAATTGCCATTTAAATAAATTTAAGTACAGTTTTTAAAATCTAATGCACTGACATCTAAATTACGTATTATTATTCAATTGCATAGAAAATATTGGTGTACCTATTAAGTCAAAAAACAAAAAACAGTCGTAATGGCGAGGGCTAATAGTATAAAAACTGTTAGTTGTTAAAATCATATACGTTAAACATTTTACTGAGATTTTAGACCGTCGTTGGTCCAGTGTATTTTATCCGAAAACAAACGTACCCGTACGTTTTTATCGATTAAATATCAAATATAAAGAAATTAGTTTCATACCGTGGAAATATTGAAATATGATTTGATCATAAAATGACAATAAAAAAAAAAATTTCATTACAGTAAGTAAACATTCACGAATGCATATTTTCCAAAATAAAAATACCGATTTTTATAATTATTAATTTTGAAAACAATTTATGTTATGAAGCAGACGTGTTGTCGTCCAAGAATAATTAATGTTAATTTTTTTGTTTTTATGTAACTCATTTCTAGAATATTCCTTTCTCATTAAGTAATTATATTATTTGATTAAGTTTATATATACATGTATATAATATTAATATTCTTTACTCAAAAATATGAAAAATTTCTTAAAAACAAAAGTTAAAATTGAAAAATTATGATACATTTTTAATAAAAACATAATAATAGGCACCTATAATAGTTAGAATAATAAAAATGAATATATGTAGTACGTACATTTTTTAAATTAATGTTCTTGTTTAAAACATAAAGTAATGATATTAACACCGATTTTAAGCCGGTCGTTTGAAACATACAAAATAATCACGTAGTTCACAAGTTTTATACCAGTGTTTTAACAAAGTTTATTACACGCTTCCAGTGTAATTCACATTAATCTATATTTTTATCCAAACCTATCTCAGTGACAAAATCTTTTCTCATTTTTTTTGTTGGCTTTTTTTTTGGTCTTTACTTTTTGAGGATTAATCTATGTTTCTGAATCTTGACATAACGGCTTAGCAATACTTGGCGACCATTTATAAGCCAAAAAACCTAGCAAGGATCACGCTGTATACATAATTTGATCCTTGACATTTTTACGACAATAACGCAATCACATGACATAGAAAAATTTTTTTTTACTGGTATATAAATTATTGAGTTTTAATTTTTATCATTTAATATAAACGTATTTAATACATATTATACTAAAATGAATGTTGGAATAATTATAATTATATAACAAAAAAATATATTAATATAAATATTTCGCATTTGGTAAAATTTATTTTCTAAAACAATACTAAAAAACTTAGTTTTGTGTGGGGTCACGTTATTTTTCAAATAAAATTCATTTTTTACTGAGACTATAGCCAGCAATTACAATCTGCTAAAACTTCCACCAAATTTTATTTCGGCGTTTTCCATTCATTATTACATCCTTTAAGGATCTTCACTACTCTTTACGCCTCGAACGAATGTGAATTTTTAATTTTCAAATAGCAATTTGTCTTATTTTTAGAGCATTTTAAAATTTTTAATTGAACTAAAAATATTTTTTAAATGTATTTTTTAAATCCATATGATAAAACATTGAAAATATAATGACAAATCTAGAGCTTCTTTCAGAATCTAAATCGGAAAATATTCGGCTTCAAAATTTAATAAATGCTGAGTCTCTTTTTTACATATATTTCAACGTAATATATGAATTCGGTATAATGTATAAAGGCTGCAAATATAATATTTATTCGATAGAAAATATTATCAAGAAATATAGTTCTATGGATTTTTTTTTGGTGACAATTGCTATACATTTTATTCTTTTAACTTTTATAAATGTGACTACGCGGAAAAAATATATAACTTCTTATTGCTCCTTATAGATTTTTTTTCTACGTCAAGGTTTACTCAAATTTCATAAAAGTGAATTGGAAGAATAGTTTTTTTTTTCTGTAGTAATAACATTTCATTTAAATCTACAGTATTTACGAACCACTTCTTAGCTCATTTTATATAAAAATCGAAAAAACAAAATATGTTCACGGGTTGCTAGATTCTCTATTTAATTAGAAGCTATTGCGAAATTGTCTCGCTGACACGTCCCCAAGACGGCCGTGGTTATATTATCTTAATTTAGAAATCAGTGGAACTTACCCTAAATAATTATAAGATCCATTTCAATCACGCATTTGAATTTTTGGCCGAAACTAAGGCAATAGTTTCGTAGATATCTCAAATTTATTTTAAAGGAAGAAGTTATAGATACACGCAAAATAATGTTAGACATTGATGGACATTGAAGGATGTTCAATCAATAAATAAACTTTATTCACTCGAAATTTGTAAAAGTGCGGTAAAATAATATATTATAAATATAGATACGTATACAAAAATACATTATTAAGTATTTAAAAACTTAAATATTATTACCAACAGGTATGTATATATATATATATATATACCTACTCGTATATATTGAAAAGAAAACGTTTATGCCTCAAAAGTTAAAATATAGTAATATTTTGATTTTTGTAATAAACAGAATTTTTATAAAGTGACTAATAACCTATTTTATAACGAAACGAGTACGGTTATCGCTTGTCCTTTTTACCTACTCCTATTTCATGTTGCACATCGTATAGTGTTAAATTTTACTTTTAGGAATTATTGTTATACCTTGAACATGAACAAAATACGCCGATTCCTGAGTCTATCTGTTTAGGCAACTCTAAATGAAAAAAAATAGATATATTTGTATACTTCATAAACATATATTTTATAGTCTACGCACTCGTATGTTTACTTTTGTTCCTGCTCATAAATCGCCTTTCCTATTTATTTAACCACTAAAATATACTTTTCGTTTGAATCACGTTACTGCCCTTAAATTATAATTATTTCACGTATTTTATATGCACAAATATAATATAATATATAATACATGGATTATTCGTAAACCATATATTCGTACAGTGGAAACCTGTCAATTTATTATGATCTAAAAGGTTTTCTTTACAAATTATTCGTTTGTCAGCATTGCAAAAACATAATGCGGAACATGTTCGACCTCTACTGACATGTTTGAGGGTATTTTCATTTCAGGATTCAGCTATTTTCAAGAAAATTATAATTGAAATCTAACGACATATAAGTTATATATTGAATCGAATGAATATAATATACATTATACATTGTACAACACATTTATACACTATTTGTGTATATGCAAATAAAACATAATAATATTGAATTGTTGAAGCTAAACATATTTATGATATTATCTCATTCGTTTATTTTTAGATTCTAGACGTATTTATTGCAAAAAATATAATCTGTGTTTATCTATTTCAACCGAAAAATACAATGTCCAATGTGCTAAATGTATTATGCATAAATTAGGTTACTGCACTCGTATAGAATATTTTAATAATAAATCATAATAAAAAATAACAATAAAAATAATTGTAGATTGTTTAAATAAACATTTGAAAATTATTAATATTAATTTATTGCATTTTTTACACACAAAATGGAATTTTGTACATAAAAACATCAATGTATAAGTAAGTAGTTGGTACACCCCTCCACATAATAAAATCACTAAAATGTTAATACGAGCATGAATATGCACACAAAACAACATATTCGTTTATCTCTAATTCAATGGAACGAAATATTTTCTTTTTTTAATAAATATAAGTTTTTACTTATTTTTAGTGAAGAAGTCCAATTTCTTGATGTGTAACAATATTGATGATGTAATGTTACTGCACAAAAATAAACCAATTTTTTACGTTTCGTACACACCAGAATAAGCCGACGTTTTTTGTTATCCTTACGTATTGTCCGATTTCTATTACTTTTATTCATTTCACAATATTCACAGAATACATCTTCACGTACGTGTACATTTACCTTGAATTGTGTGTATGGAATATACACTTATATCGAAAAATAATTCGAATATTTATACACATTATTGGTAAATTATATGACTTGTCGATTGATTTCAGTAAAATATAACCAGATCTAAATTCTATAAAATAATTTGTTAAACCAAACTATTTTATAGAATTTGGTTTTTAATTACATTTTTGATTGTCATTATGGTAATTTTTTTTTAAATATAATTTTTATAAAAGTGGTTATAAGTTATTTAGTCAAATTATTCAAAAAATTAATTACATATTATTAAATATATACATAATAATAAATATTATATATATACATACATATATATATATATATATATATATATATGTATACTCGTATATATTATTGAATTTCTTTTTGTTTAATTATAATGTTTTGCGCTATATAATATTTCAGTTAATACAAGATTTCATTAAATTGCATCCCCTCAAAAGACTCCTCGCTCAGACAAAAAAAAAAAAAAATGCCTGAATAAAACAATGGATTTTTTATTTATTATAGTGTACCTGTAGGGTAAGACTATAAGCTCATTTATTGTTTGAATATAATATTATTGTTGGGTTGTGCCTTGAATATTTATTTGCAATTAAAAATAAATAAATTGAAATAAAAACTGTTAAACAACTCTGAGCAGGATCGTTTCTTTGAGTTAAATGATATATATTTCCGAATACTTAAAAATTATTTTTATAATATTTAAGTAAGGGATTAAATGAACAGCAATGGAATGGAAACACACAAAGTCGTTAAGCATGAAAAAAATGCCGAGTTGTTTCTTTTGCAGCTGGGAAAGCTCTTACACTGTTTTCTGGGATTATGAATGAGTCGTTTGTGTGAAATATGTGCTTGAAAGAGCAAAAAGTAATACTACTTCATATTGTTCAACATTAAAAACTTGCGCATCGCCATAAAAAAATTAACATTCTGGTCTTCTCTCCAAATTTTTTTTTTTATTCATGATACCGCCCAATCTATTTCTGCAAAAGTGACTCAACAATTATTGCCTCAATTTAAATGGCAAATTTTCGAAAACCAATCGCATTCTACGGATTATTTGGCACCGAATAATTTCTAAAATTAAAAACATTACTAGGAGGATAACGGTATGGAAATGATAAAGAAATATAAAGGGCGCAACGGAAAAAATAGGTATTAAAAAGTACATTTCTATTATTCTGATATTGAAAATTGTTTAATAAGATATGAAAAATGGACCTAGTGATTATGTTTAAATATAGTCAATAACTTATAAATTATATTGTAATGTTTTCTTATTTCAATTTTGATTAAAATAATTTTTTTTTTTTTTTTTTTTAAATACGGAAACTACGACAATAATATTTGAATCATTTTTTAAATTCTTTATATAGTCGAATACTTATAAATAATAATGTATTTACGGTGGAGTCTCAACTGTTATGATCATTGGGTTTTCATAATTATAATGTGGCTTATTTTTTTTCTCTGTTTATAGCAATGCCATTATAAGAGTAATTGTCCTTTGTTCTATAATTTTTGAAGAAATAAAAGCATTAATATGATATCATAGTATAAATGTAGTATATCTATATGACCAACTCAGAAGAAATCCTTTAACTCGCCGCTAGCCCGCACGTGTCAGCGGCACCGACCGACTGACAGAAAATGAAAAGCTCGATTTTTTTTCGCTCAAAACATGATTTACAAGAAAAAACTTGTTATACTTCGTACAATATTGTCCGATTTCAGTCTTTCTTTTTTTCTGTTTTTCGAAAATGTGAAGACTTCCCAGCTTTCAATATTTGATTATTTTAATAAAAATAACAAAAAAACGTATGAAAATTGTTCATATTCAATCTCTTATTGTAGCGTTTAAAAGTAGAATTTTGAGAATCAAAGTCCAATGCGATCTGTGAGAAGTATTTACTCTTTTCAACAAAAACAATTTTATCGAAATGAAATCACTCTACGAGATGTGAGGGTTCTTTTTTTCAGTATGGCATGTTTTTAAAGCAAATAACATGTCACACGCAAGCTCCTGTAAACAAAATATTATTGTTATATTTTTAACTAAAGTAAGAGTATAGCATTGTATTGCTTAAAATGAATATCGAACGGCGTTCATTAGACTTCAAATATTAGACATTTTACTGCTTTTATTCATTGAAAATTTTACCACTTTCCATTTGTATTCATTATCATGATTATTGAACGTTCAACACGAACTTCATATTTACGCTTTTAAATTTATGAAGTTCTAGATACATTAATACTGGAATATCGTATTATATTATTACGATACGTGTAATAAATTAAACGTTACTATTGAACGATTTAAACGTTCAAAACGAGGTGACATTCAGAGATGACTCGTAGATTCACATTCAATCCGAGCGATGCCGAATCAGGATATGACGGGAAAAAAAAATATATATATTAGAATTCTATTAATAATTACATAAATATAATTCATATTTCATATAATAGATCATAGTACGTGTATTGGAATTTATATTTATTTTAATATAACGTATATGTACCTGATGTAATATAAAATGCAATCAGTTCGTATAATGGACACTATTTTTATACTAAACGAAAAATTCACTTTTACGTTATTCTCGGATGAACGTGAAAAATTATTATGTTAGGAATAACGTACAAAGGTATCATACGTTTTCATTTATAATAAGTATTATTTGTTCGTCCTGTACTACGCAGTATATTATTCTATTACTTTATAATTCGAAATTATAATATATAATTTCTCAGAAAAAAAAAACTAAATCAAAAATGTTTGTAATATAAATAATTCGTTTAACAACGACATTTCTATTTACTTTTCAATAAATCATTCGCCTATTGGTTGTCTTCGCTTTTCTATTATTCGGGACAAATAAAAGTATGTATGTACGTATTCGTTACCGAACTCAAAACATAAATAAAATTTTCGATAAATTCAATTGTTTTTTGTTGTTCCGTTATGTTTGATGTACACAAAAAACACATAAATTTTTTCCCCTGGGTAAAACCAGCAACATTCACGATGATTCCTTTTTTTTTCAAATAATTTTTAGGTATTAATTTATTACTTTTGAATTTATTACTTTTACCACGTTTTCTGTATATATATATATAAAGTCGTTTTCGTTTATTATTCACATACATATTTTCAAACGTATTGAAATATGTACATAAACAACAAATATTCATTAATATGTTTGAATTATACAAATACCGATTCATATACTCTTTCCTATTTAAATAAATATTTCAGAATTATTATGATATAATAATATGAATAGGATTATCTTGAATATGAAACGAATAAATAATATTAAAAATTCTATGAATTTTAAATAAATTTAGAAATCTATAAGAAAAATATTTGAATGTATACGCACCAAACAACATAATAAAACCGTTTCCAAATACATGAATTTATAATATATGTATGAATTCCAGATTGGATGTCATTGTCATCTAGAGGCCACTTTGAATACGTCAAAAAAAGAAAAAAACTTTTCTTTTGGTTATGTTATTGTCAGGTGGTTACAACCAACTTAGTCAAGTGTGAGTATTTTTACCGCGACGTACGTGCATATATTGTAAACTGGATTCAATTATTACATTATCCTTCGTGTTTGTTATAACAATATGACAGTTCCGAATTGAAATATTTCATATTATATTTCACATATATATTGCAATACATATTTCAAAAATTCGATTTGCAATCCGTTTTCACTGTAAATTTTAAAATATAGTGCTACAAATAATATAACGATTGTTTACACACAGTTTTTTTTTTATTATTATTCAATATTATTACGCCACACAATAGTAATGAAACAAAAATAAAAATCTAAAAAAATTTTCTACAAGACATAATATATTATTATTCATATTCGCTTTAATCACTCCACTTTTATTATAGTGACTGCATTAAAATATAATAAATAGTATACAGTGGATAAATGATTAGTGTTGCATACTTGCACGTGTAAGATGATTAAATATCGTTTCAGTACCGGTACAAATCGTTTAAGAAATACGCAAAACCATCAGTGTCGAAAACGTATTAATATTCACTAAACGTATGGTTTTACTTAATCACACACGGTTTGGTGACAAAGTCGTTTTATTTTAATTATTAAAATTTATGGTCAAAAGTATATTATTTGATAATTATTAGTAGCCTACGTTGTAAAAACTAATATGTATGCGAACCACGACGCTCCACGTCAATTTGTTTTCGAAATTGATCGAGTATTTTACTTATTTAAAATTATCTAACCATAAAAAAACGATCGGGAAATAAATATAACTACTATAACAGAAATTATGTTCTATCACAATTTTTTTCCAAATAAAGAAGACGAACCGGTAAAATAGTTGATTCGTTGTTTAATTCGATTAGACATTGAATCATCAAACACATATTTCTTTAAATAATTTTAAACCACTTTCATTAATTCGTCATTACAACTTATAAGCACTTTGTATAGGTCGATTTAAGTTGTTTAACTCAATTTAGATAACTCAAAAAAAAATGTTTATATATATATATATATGTTCGTTCCCTAAATAATGAAATTATGATAAAAATAAGAGAATAAATAACACATTTAATAGTTTATCATTTTTAATTATTATTTAGTCGAAAACGAATGTCTACACTTTGCTGTCACTAATATATTCATTGTTTTTATTATATTATAATATTGATGACCAAGAATATTGACTTGTGGCTCTTCTTTCCGTGTCGTTCAATGATCGTTTTAAAGTCCATTCATTTCCCAATATTCTGCAATTGCAATCGCGTTCGCTTCTGATTTCTGATCCACAAAATCATCGGACTTCATTAATCGCTCTCCGTACAAATGAATAGGTAATGGTTGATATTTATTTATTTATTATTACTTTTTTTTTCTTTTGTCAAAAAAGTTCCCTTTAATTTCTGGACGAAAATATTTACACCTCTGAAAACGAGAACTGGTTCCTCCTATATATATATATTATGTGTATAACTTAACAACTATAATATAGCTGAGTAAAAACGACATCAATTCATAATAGAATTTTTTGTATAATACACTTATAAAAGTATTATTGATGTACAAATATTTTTGAAAATTCCACCCAACACTTAAGACAACGCTGATACGGAAAAAAAAATTTAAAAAAAAAATGTTGTGCCATATTTACGTACTGGTACAAAACTATGATATATATATAATAGACATTATTTGGCTTTTTGCAGACAATTCCATAATGAACGACCACCTAAACGACAGCCTGTTACGTAACTGTACGGCCATGGTGCTATCTGTGGAATTCGACCATTCACCAAAAGAACTGGAACGTTACAATTCCTCAACGCTTTTGGCCATTTTGGGCAACGTATTAAAAACGTCCGACTTAACGATGTCCAAACGTACCATAGCAAAGGACCGGTTGCATGATTGCGTGTATCCGGTGTCCGAGCCGTCGCACAATATTTCCGCGTGGCACAAGTTGTTCTGGTCTACTTTTTTCATCACCATTTTAGTAGTGGCTATCGTCGGGAACGCGATTGTCATATGGATTGTAACAGGTTTGTGGGAGCATTTTTATCTATAAACATTTGCATTGCAATATATCAGTCGGCGGTGCACGTGGGTTCGAATATTCGTTTAATTTATGTGGCAGTAGCATGCGAAGTAAAGGATCAGTGAAAATATAAAATAACAATATTTGTTTTATAATAATTTATATAACGCGTTTAAATTACTCGTAATCAAACGAATCGAATTTACTTATCGGCCGTACTTGAAACCGATTTCGTGAAAAAAATCATTTTAAAAAAAGAAAAGTAAATTGTGTTATGGCCCTTTCAAAAATGAAATCCTAGAGCCGGCTTTTGTACTGTCAAATTCCCGTCGACTTGTGCAACATTAAAAATAAACTTTTATTATAAAATATTGTATTACCTATACGGCTATACACAATAGGTACGTTTATAATAATTTATATGGCTTCCTGTAGTTATAGACATTACAGTATTATTTCTGTTTATAAACATTTCGACTGTAATTGAGTGGTTATTTCGAATACTGTCATACTACTATTGATGACAGTGTGTCGTGTGTTCAGCTACTTCCATCTTTGGTCCTTTCACACTTTAAAATGTAAAAACTAAATAACAATGACAATATTTAAAATCAAAATCATATCCGATATTGAAAATTGAAAACTTAATATCTTTAAAATCAATTTTTGACGTCTAAATAAAACCAAATTAATTAAAAACCCAAAAATCAAAAACGTACTCAAAACCGAAATAATTAAAGACATCGAAATCGATAATTAAAATTTTAATTGGATATCAAGCCATGCTGTTCGGATTATATTTGTATGATTTCAAAAAAGAAAAAAATGTTATACATTTTTAATTTCTTGCTGTACAGTATATTTTCATTTAGATACTGCAAACATTTGTGCGTCGCATTCAGTAAAAGAAAAAAAAATTAGTCGAAGCAATAAATTATTATAAATCAAAATAAATTTACTTCTAATAATATGACATGAAAAGTGGGACATATCCGATTTGGTTCATTGATCACTCGGGTTTCGAACTGCATTTTCCATCAGCTGTGGCCTGTGTTTATGGCGATTTATTATTTATCGTCCACCCCGTAGCCATATTATTATTTATAGCCCAAATAAACATTGTTCAAGAGAGGATTCAGTTTGCAATCTGACTGTAAACTGTACCACGCCGATTAAAATAATCATAATTCAATGAGCGAATCAAATTATATATATATATATATGCCGTTTACACGTGAATACATCAATATAACGTATCATTTTACATAATTAAAAAATTATAAATTAAATATTAAAATACATATTTAAATTTCTAAAAACAAATATAATATCTGATGCATTTCATTCACAATATGAGTCCAAATCTATAAATATATTTTCGCACTCAATGAAATTATAATTCTTTCATTACTTTCATAACTAAGTAATCACTCTTAAATATTCCAAACTTGTACCAGGTTTAATCTTGATTTAAAAATTGTAATCATCTAAAGCTAAACAACACGAACAACACGCACATAAATGCTTAATATTAATTTTAATAGGAATAAAAAACATATACTTTGTAAATTTTAAATTAAATGATTTTCTTTTATAAAGATAATTTATATTAAACGATTACTGCGAAAATACATTAATCATACTTATATATCCTATAGGTAACCAATAACTTTTAAAATTATTGTTACCGCAAGAACACGTTTTCTTATTAGCTACGCGATTTTTTTTTTTTTTTTTTTTAACTTGGTTTCCAAACGAAATACCTCGCCGAACTTTTCGGCTTATACTGTAGTGTATAATAAGATTTCTTTTCCATTCAAGGTTTCAATTTTTAAATTAAAATGTCACAAACCCAACAGACTTCAATTGCTCGAGTATAAGAAAATAAGATGTTGTATTCGTAGTGGATTGTGTTCTGAATGGAAATCAAAAAAAATAAACTAAAAAAATAAACACCATAAACATTATACAGACGAGTAGTGTGTGTGTGGGTGTATGTGTGCACTGTACAATAAATAAAAGCCCTTAAAGTCTTCTTAAGTCGGTAAACTAAGCACAATTTAATATATTCAGGTTCATTCATTCTATTTTCTATTTTTATTTTACTTAACTTTAACTAAACCCGTTGATCATAATTGTTATACTGTTGTGGTAATGTGTATAACAGCTGTTCTTATTTCACCATAAAATAAGCATTAGAAACCGAATTCTTCAAATAACCAATGCAAAATTAATGGCACGTTAATTTCATCAAACGATTTGCGAAGGTTCAATTTTATTCGATGCTAATCTATATCGAAAATATGATGTGGAATACTATTTTATTTCTATAAACCCGAGTATTGATATCTGTCACGATTAATTATCGTGTTTTCTTGTTCATATTGATGAATCTAATGAGACAACAAGCGAAAATAATAAAAGTTTTCTTTTATACAAAATTACTTACAATTTATAAATTAACAAAATATAAAATGTTACTAAAAAAATATTTTAATTATAAATACGTTTTTGTTATTCCGTCTTTTCGGACTTTATAAATTAATAAGAAAAAAAATTATATATTTATATTTTTTTTTTAACCACTACAAAAATACAACTGAATATAATAAAAAAACCTATTACACCATCTTATTAAGAAAAGATAGCTGTTTGAAACTAGTTGGAAAAAACAAACAAGAAGGGAAAAATACTGAAAAAGTGTTACGTGTGTGAAGCACACGAGTTTAACGTAAATGAACAAAACGTTAAGCAAAAACCACGGCTAGAAATAATGAACTACATTATAATTTATTATATTTACGATAGTGGTACTGGTATGCATGTTATTTTAAAAATTATGACTAAAGAAGATTCGAAATAGACGAATTACACTGTAAGATATCGATAAAGTAGTTTAATCCATAATCAAATCACACATACGTTATTAAGATCTTAATTGAATTTACGTCTTCTCATCTTTCTTTTTTTTCTTTTTTTTTTCCAAAACCGATGGGAGAATTGTAAACACAACTCTTTCATAATTAAAATAAGTGCGCATATCTGCAGTAATTAAAGATTTTCCTTTTTGTAACCCGACTAATAAAAACGCCTCTTTCGTAAAAATTTAATAATCACCTAACCTCTTTTGTTGATTTTAATTAACCGAATTCTTAGGAAGTACAAGAAGTTTTCAGTATAATTTCGAATATGAAACTGGAAAAAATCGTTTATGCTTTCAAATCATTTCCGTTGTACATTTTTTCTGATTCTCTTCTTCCTTGCCAAAAAAAAAAATCCTTAAGATTTAATGAAGGTATTAGTTAAAACGATACTATCTAGTTCCTCGTTCATACTATTAGGATAATTTAGAATTTTTCTCGCGAATTGATGAGCTCTTAAAAGCTAGTGAACATAATATTCGGATTCAATAACAACTGACGTGACATGTGCATTTTCATCGCATTATATTCTTATTACTATTATCATTATCGCTATTATAATAATAATAATAATTATTATTATTATTATTATTATTATTATTATTATTATTATTATTATTATTATTATTATTATTATTATTATTATTATTTATTTTTTTATTTATGGAGAAATTATTCACATTATATTTTATTTTAATCATTATTAGAAATTAATAATGATTAAAATTTATTATACAGGTAATATTACTTACACCGATGAATCATTTCATTTTAATGAATTATCTGAAATATATTTTTCATACAAATATTATGTATATATTTAATTAGTCGAATAAAATATAATACATATAGTATGTAAATTCCTAAACGACTTCACTAAAATAATATTTGTTTTTCAATTGCCTCACATCAAAAGTATGTACGATTTAAAAAATTATTTTTATTATTATTGAATTTTATATTTATTATTATGTAATACCAAAATATCCATGAATATTTCTTAAAATGGAAAAAATGTATTCATAACTTTCACAACGAAGTTACACATTTTAAACCTACTAAAAAAATTCGATTTTTCAAATGAATTCTATCAAATTACTACTATAAATAATTAAGAATTTAAATATATTTTATTTCAGTAACATACGTTGTTTTTCAATATGCATTCTTTGTCATAAAGCATTAAGTACTACAAAATTGTTTTAAATTTCTAACATACTTACTAAACAATTTATATTAATAAAATATTAAATCCATTGTATCTTTCATAACTTTTCTCAAAGCTTAATAAAAGGAAGAAAAAATTTAATAACATATATTATCGATTTATTTATAGTTATTAAATTATTTTATGTACCTACACAAAAAACCCCATTACATAATAGAAAAACAAAATAATAACACATAAATAACACAACAAATTCCTTAAAATACAGATATTAATTTTTAAAACGAAAATTTAGTAAATTCAAATACTTGATATAATAAATTTCTTAATAATTTATTATTATTATATAAAATAAACGTTTAATTTAAAAGTGGCAAGAGAAATTTGTATAAAACATCTAAGTGTAAAAAAAATGAATTATTAATAGTTTTAGAATACAAAACCTCTTAATTTTCCTCTTCTTTTTTTATAAGGATCGGAAAAAGAAGGAAATTATTTTAAAAAACACTTTAATTCAAAGTAGTACGCGAGTAAGCATTTAAATAATTTCTTTTCATTACAAAGAAGAATATAATGATTGGTATGTACAAATGAACAAAGTTTAAATATCGTTTGTAAGATTTTATACCAAAAAAAAAAATATATAAAAAAGGCGTAGGTATATCATAAATTTACATTCGGTACCTACTACATTGAAAACTGAAATGAAAATCGAGTTCATATTTCAAATAAACATTTTATCGAAAATATTTTATTCAAAATAATTTGAAATTCTACACGATCGTACCTACGATACGAATTTTCAAATCGAATTCATCACATTTAATGAAATTCAATTAAATTCCAAACGTTCACTAAATACAAATTCCAGAGAGAAACCGTATTAAGCGTATTATTGTGCACAGTAATATGTATCAGCCTTACAATAGATATTTGTTGAGATTACTATACATACCTACTATAACAATATATATCCAGCGATTATAATCACTAAATAATAATACGTTTAGTTTGTCTTTAATGACTAAATGCAATAATGAATTCGTTGAATATGTGTATCGTTCGATTAAAAACAACGGTTATCTTTATGTATTGCAATTTTTCTTTTCTACTTTTCAATGTAAAATGCGTTATACATTTATTTAATCAAAATCATACGATGTCTGACGCTCACGTGACTTCGATGAAATTAAAACCATATTATTCCTTCATATATATATATATATATATATATATATATATATGCCTCTTTCTAACCAGTAACCACTATTCCGCCACTGATTGTAGATAACTCGTGGGCCTCTGCGATAATTCATTCACGTCTCCGTGTCTCTAATACATTACTTCAATCTTTTTCTCAAGAAATGGGCGGTAAAAATAGATTATTACTCGACTATTGAAAAAGTGTATTATTTAGATTCGATGTAAAATTATTTTCCAACTGGGTTGCTTTTTTTTTTTATCAAAACATCAAACACTACTGTATACGTAAATTATTTTTTATTTTTCATATGTATAAGCCAGCATGGTCGAAATTAGAAAGTAGGTAATTACTAAATGAGAGATGGCATCTTACGATATATCGTGTATGGATGATAATATCATCGAAAAATACAAAACAAGCACACACAAATGATGATGATATTCTTTGGAAATAATACTGTATACAACGTAATTTATATTTTAAATACTCAATATATGTATATCATAGCAACAATTATTTTAACTAACATTTTATATATATATTTTTTTTTTTACTTATAATAGTACGTTGTGCCTAATTCCTGTTCGTTAATTAATGTGATTTCATGTAAATAACAAAATGCTTGCTGGAATATAAATTACAAAAACGGTTTTCGCCCAGACTGAAATAGTTTAACGTAGTGGAATTTTAATTGTTACTGTTTTTTTTTTTTTATCAAAAAAGAAAAACGAATATATAGTTTTCATATATATTTCGATTACAAAGTTCCTTAAGTTTTATTAACGCACGATCTCGTTATTAAATCCATAACCGAAATAATATACTTATTCAATTTTGAAGTAAAAAAAAATAATTACAATAACTGTTCGTGTATTTTACATATTATCGTGTGTACTACACACGAGACAATACGTGTATTTATTCACCTGCAAAACGTCCACGTGACAACACGAAACATTTTCAAGTAAATGAACGACTCAAATATTTAAAAAATTACTTTATATTATAATTTGACAATAATATTACTCGTTCGTTTCCTCTATAAAACAGGTTTTTTTTCCACTTTTGCTATTTTTGTTTCATTTTATTCGTATAATATATATATACAAAATTATGAATTAAATAACTTCGTTTTATTGTGTAGAAGAAAAGGTCGTCTATTCGTCTTTGTAATAAATACGCAATATTTTTATACGGTAGCAATGCGATAAGCTCGGAAAATATACGCTCGATTATTCATAATGATTTAATGCTCTAGAGTTGGTGATAATTGTTCATTTTTATAAATATTTGTATTCAACGTTTACGTAATGAACAGACACCTAAAACAATAAATGTTTGTAATAAAATAAATAAATTAAAAGTGGCCGCAACAATATTATGTGTTCAATAAATTAACGTAATATAACACTGCGTAAATGTGTTTTTAATAGGAAACGATTACTAGTAAAATTATTATATACTACGCGTTATTCATGGTTTAACAATAATTTTAAATTATTCGCATATTACAAAGGATTTAATGTATATTCGGTAAAACAACAATATATTTCTGTAAAAAAAACTTTTAAAACTTATTTTCCAAAAAAAAAAAAAAACATTATACATCTACGTTCGGCTACGTAATAAAACTATAAAAGCAGAGCGGTCTGTAAATCGATTAACAATTTTCCAAACTTAACTAACTTTGAGTTCTCATAAATGAAATACAAAATACTTTGCGCGAACTCTTATACTTTTGTGTTTATATTACGAATATCAGAATACACATATTATATATATAAATTAGAAATATGATTTATTAAATAATTTCCGATTTATTTAAGAAAAAAATAATATGTGATGACTTCATGTAGCTCTGTAGAAGTTTTGATGTGGAGGCAAATGCGATTTTACATACCGTCCGGTGAAGACATTGTGGTTGGGAAAACGATTCACGTCTTTGTTCTGATAAGATGTCACTTCCCTCACGTCTTCCGGTAGCTGCTTGACTATTCGCTTTATTTCATCGTTAATTCTTAACACGGACTTCCCGTACAACGTCATCCCGTGACCGGTGTCCAAAATCGGAATGAAATGCGAATTGGCTTTGATATTTGGATAGTCCAAAAAGTCAGAGTACGAATTTATAGTGACGTTAAGTCTAGTGTTTCTGTACGAATCCACCACTAAATACCGGGATAAAACGGGATAGAATTTTATCTGCCTGTTATTCGGATTTATTGCCGGGACGTACACTCTCGTGTCGTCGGGTGGTGAATTGGATTCGTAGGCATGCGTCAAGTAAAAAACTGTCAGAAACAAAGTAATACAACGTATCACCGTTAATGAACGTCTGCTGCATGTCGTTGTTAGACGGTTCATTATTACAATATATATATATATATATATATAACATATAATCACACAGTTTATACAAAATATAATTTTAAGAGGACGCGTAAAACTGCACTGTCGACTCGTCGGGTGGAAACGGTTAGTTATATTAACAGTAATAACGAAACACGAGAATCAATTAAAACGACTATTATTATTAAATATTTTTTACATATAAGTAAACCATACGATGAAATATTTTATTATAAAATAAATCAGTAAAAAATCCAAACATTTATCTATCAACGGCTTACTTCGATCACGTATTGATTTCATAATAAAACGTAATGTATATTATAATATGCACACGATGGTGTTGGCAATAAATTTTATTATACGCACAAAAATTTCAATTGTTCGTATCGTTATTAATACTTATATCAGAATTATAAATATTACATATATTATTATCATGATATCCATTTGACACCAACATAAGTAATACTATCCTATTATAAATAATTATTATTATTATTATTATTATTATTATTATTATTATTATTATTATTATTATTATTATTATTATTATTATTATTATTATAATTTTGAACACAAGTTTCGTTTGTTTTAAAGCGTAGAAATTACGCCTATTACTGAAACACGTCATCGCGTACTTTTCAATTATTCTAAATGACGGTCACTGTAAATTAAAAATTTTAAAAAAGGCACTTCTTTGTTTGTATATACCTACGCTTTATTTTAAAAATGTATAAAATATCCACTTAAAAATGGTAACTCACATAAACACTATAGTCTACATTAAGTTTTATATTTGAATTTTTTATAAATATATATATATATATATATAATATAATAGCCTTTTCCAAATTTAATATAACGCACTACTACTCGGTACTTTAGAAGCATATATTTTTAACTAATATACTGGGTGACAAAATTGTCACCCGGTAAAAAATCGTTGTCGCCTAGTTAATGGTGTATTTAATTTTTGGACAACACGGATGTTTAACAGGAATTACGATATTTATAATTATTTAACTTTTATTTTATGTAATATTAATTTTAAAAGTTTGACTTTTAAAATTATTTATTGTTCATTTCACACGATAATTTGACTATTGAAAACTCCCCGTGTTTAAAGACGTGTAACATGTCTAATTCAAACGCGACATGCGTCATCAGCGAGATATGTAACCATTTTATCGGTTATATCTACAAATCAATTTTTCTCAAATTTAGTTTAGCATTTGTGCCTAGCTGATAAATTATGAAAAATTTGACTCGTGATGTATTTATACTTATTGATGTGTTTCAAGTTAAACAGCGTTTTATTTTATCATTTTGAAATATCAAGTTTTCAAAATAATGTAGACGACAATTAGTGTAGCAATTATAGCAACAAAATATGCAAAGCACAAGGTATAGCATAGAAAAAAATATATATTATAACAATATATTTTAATAGAATTAATTTTCTTTTTAAGTCCATAACGTTGCTTAAAATTTGTAGCCATTTATGCAATTCGGAAAACCAAAAGTAAAAATTTGACCGAATCTAATTTTAATTTAGACCACATGAGAATGATGACCTCATGTAATTTTTTTAAATTTCAGGGGTTTATACTGTTTTTTGGAGAGAAAAAAGCCCCCCGTTTTTACGCTCATGTTAGTATAGCGTCGAATGGTAGCGAATTTTTTTTTTTTTTTTGTAATGTCGCCCAGTGAATATCACTTAAAATATGCACTGCGGTAATTCACTGAAGACAGTGACTATAGAATTTTCACTTTTTAATTTCAATAAATTATCTGTAACAAAACATTGTAAATAATTTTTAAATGTTTATAGCGCGGCGTTTCGTTTACGCAATATACACACGCAGTGTTGAGAGACATATTTACATACCGTATTTATTTCGGATATTTATATATCCAATTATAATTTTAATTTCACAAAAACGTGTATACACATATTCATGATTAATAAAAAAAATTTAAAACGTCATAAATTGTACTATAATATTATTTATAATTGAGCTTGTTTAGTTAAACGTATTTTTATCAGATTTAATGAATTTAATTAAAAATTTGTTTATTTACACTGGTTTTATTAATCTAAAGCACGGAAACTGAAGCTATTATTTACTCAAAAAGAATTCAACCGATTAATCGTGTATCATTCATATGGTTAAAGTATGAAATACTTGGTATATGTGTTGAACGGTAAAACGGTTTAATCCCGATATCCTCAACAATCAATACCGTTTTCGACAAGGAGAAACCGCCTTGAAGACCGTAACATATACCTCACGAAATAAATAGTGGTTAAAAAACATTTAACTTGTATGATCATATGAACGTGCGTAGAAAACAAAAAAACATTAACCGTTTTTTTTTTAACTAATTTATATTTATTTATTTCGGGATTCCTGCTAATAATTTTTTTTTTCAACATTTTCTAAATAAAAACTAAATTTAGTAAAAAATTTAATCTTGTTATTAGTACCTATAATTATTCTATTATTTTATAATATCTGTAATTCTTATCTACATTTCGTTTGTTTAATATTTTCAGTATTATTTTTTTTTGTAATTTACAGAATAATTATTTTTTATAATTCGAAATAACATGAACAATTCCAGATGATTTTTAAACTATGAAAAATGCGAACGAAATCATATATTATAAATATCGAACATTTATTAAGTTCTCTTTCAACCAGACTTAGGGTTAAATTCCATAAATATGAGTAAATACAATAACCATCGAATGAATACAATGGTAGTAGCCTTTTCAATTTAAATTCATAAATAAATCAATAAATGTTTATATTTTAGTTTTATTTATTGTAATTTAATGATAATGATTTTCGAGCCGATTTCACCATTGTAAAATTACCTATTGTATGACGCTTTATCAACAATTTTATAATTCCATCATCAATATATAAATGAGATTGACGTTAAATGAATACTTATTTGTATAAGATGTTTGGATATAATTATTTACGAAATCGAATCAAATACTTTTACTGCGTACGCTTTGACAGCATAATTAATAACTTACGGGTATTGTACACAAACCAGACATGATCGATTATGTATTATCACCAGGTTTTGAAACTTGTAATGTTTTCATACTTTTACTATTTATCTTAAAATGTAGCACACTACGATATGAATTGACATGTAAGATGTCAAATCCTGAATTTCAATGTGAATTTTCACATATTTTATATACGAATACATTTACAATAATAATAAGAACAATAAATTTTATACTCGTATGTCATGTTTTATATTAGGTACGTGTCGATTCCGTCCATAATAGGATGAGATGAACAATAATAGTTTAAGGCCAATTTTCAGTGTCCGTGATTGGTAGTATTATATATTATTTGAGAACTACAATATTATATTATGTTTCGCTAACAGCTAAATTGCAGTCCATTGAAAAGAGCCAAAAATAAACGAAAATGATTTTTATTCTTAATTTATTTGTTTATAGTATTTACATAACTAATATATTTAAAACTTGTGTACACATACAAAAATATAACGTGAACTTAAAAAATATGAGTATTTTAAACTATTGAACGTTAAAAGTGTATAAATACGTACTTTAACTGCGTTATTTTATAAAACTTAATAACGGTATTTCTCGTTTTAATACTATAATTTCACGGTTTTATTTCAATAAAAATATCCGTTATTAATGCTCCGAATTTGATACTCGCTGTGTGGACTATGAATTCGATTCCATTATAATTTATTTGCCATTTAATTATGTAATGATCCCCCGGTATTGTCATGCAAGATAAATATATTTTTTCAACGTCTATAGGTTGCAAATAAATCATTTCAGTGGTTTACGTCTGTCACTAAAAATGCCCATTTCCGAAAAGTCTGAAATGGCATTAAAACACACAAACACAATATAAATAAACAATATAATAAAAATACAGTACACTAACTTCTGCTAAATCAAGCGAAAAATCTATTCCGGCAAGTGATAAATACTTCTTCGACCTTAAAAGTTCTTTAAATTATTGAGCAAAAGTTTTTGAAACCAAATTTAGATATAGATCAGTATTACTCGAACTCACGTTGCGGCAAAATAATTTAATGATTGAAAAATAAAATGTAAAAACGTGATGATTTTATCACTTTATGTTTTCAATTTCCTTTATAAACCGGTGCTATTTTTAGTATTTTAAATCTATATTTTTGAAGAAAACATAAAAATATAAATACGTGAATAATAATAATAATAATAATAATAATTTGACCTAAATATCGAAAAATCAATCATTAATTGAACTGAATTTCAAATCATAATACCAGATATTAAACTATTATGCTTTACCGTAACTTCGCGTTCAACATTCATTTTTTTTATACCTACGCATTTTTCATATGATTGTAAAAAAATACGTTCATAGAAATTATTATTATGAATCGACTGTGCGTTATTTCTAACTATCCAAGTCGTTCAGGAAATGATCGTATTTAATCGTATTCTTTACCTGGTGATAATTTACTGAAATTCCGATTTTTATAATAGTATTTATCGAAATAACTTACCAAATATTTAATATGATAAGTAATATCTATAGCCATGTTTTGGAATTTTACACCCTCTGAAATAATGTATATATCCTATGACGTTTTTAGCAAAAACATTAATATGAATATTTATACAGATTAACAAAAAAAAAAAAAACTTGACAAACAATCAAAATGCTCTGATGTGTAAGTAAATTAAGTGTTATAAGGTTCCGCTGTATTATTGACCAAAAAACAACGAATTTGAATTTTAAATGAACATTTTTTTTGCAAAATGCTTCTTTTACAGCTGAAGTGTGACGTACCTATATAATCCTTCATCATTTATAATAATTAAACGTAAAATGCCTACAAATTAATTGGTAACTTGATAAACACAAACTAAAAAGTATTACAATATGAGCTAATAAGCTGTTAAGTTTTTCAAAAATCATTCCGAGTACAGTTGATTAAGTATCCCACAGTTTGATCAAAAACGCGAAATCGTTTATCAACATCAATGAAAATGAAAGCCGTACGCTGATAAACATACATATAATAATACAAGAGACAATAGTGAATTGTTATAATAGTATAGACGTAGAAAATTCAAAATTTACAACAAAGCATCGTATTGAAGACTGTTATAATTGTCAAATATTGTTGATACAAAATTGTTTATAAATATAAAATCCGTTCTATTGCACATAAAAATAATATATATATTTAGCTCATGACTATATATACATTTTCTTTTACTCAAGTCAATTGAGAAAGATCCTTCACTTTTCAGCTACAAATCTTTATGACGTTGACTATGGAAAAAAAACTTCAATTTCATTATGTACGCGCGTGGCACGTGCAGTATGCTCCAAATAGCTCTCTTCAAAATTGACGATAAAATACGCGATATTTATATATTATAATAATTTGCGACCTTGCAAAATGTGAAAAAATTGTCACAAGTGAAGCGAGCGTTTTTATTTTGTTTTTTTTCTGAATTTTCGGGCCAAACCTATAAATTCACCCATACTGGTCTTGTTCAGTCTGCCCACGTTTATTTAGTACGTACATATTTTTATCTTACATAATAATGTGGATTACATTCATGAATGATTTTAAAGGATTATTTCTTTCGAGTAATTTACGGACAGACCGACATAATTTTACATCGTATCAAGTACTCAAGACTACAAAATTATTATTCATGCGTAGTAAAACATATATTTCCATGCCGTTAGTTTTGGAAAATCTCCAATAAAACGCGCATAAGTAACGGATAGTTGATGTATAGTTCCGTCCAATATATTTTCATGGGATATATTGAAATTGATATGTGTAAATATTATGATGAAAATATTTGTTTACGGAAGAGCAAACACACGTTAACGACTACTAAAATCGTGTATATAAAATCGCTATTATAATATATATATATATATATATATATATATATGTATATATATGTAATTTAAATTCTGAAAATATATTTTAATGTCTAATTTAAGGTTTTCATTGTAATTTTTAAAACTAACAACCAAATGTCATATAAATATATATTGTTATCTAAATCCAATATTTTAATTTTATCTCACATTCTTTTTCTATAATTATTGATTAAAAATCGTATAGAAAAGCCATTTTTCTCCTTAGACGTCAGGATTTACGTTTACAAATATACAATTTATATGTGGAATATTATACTCATTTTAAAATAACTCATATTATTATCAAACGCATTTTTTCTAATTTTGATAATACTTTCCTTTAATAAAATTCTGATAAATATGTCTATCGATAACATTTATTTACTACAATTAAAATTTATGTGGTATAATAATTATTTCTTTAGATTTTTAAGTCTCGTCTATTACAAATATGTGAGCATGAAAGCAATTAATTCACTCCGTATTCACGTATAATATTAAAAAATAAATTTGTAAAAACATAAATATTATTATATATGTATACATTATACAGGTATTACTTTCATTTTCATCCTGTAAAATCATGTTTACTTTGCATACTATATACTACCCACTACATAAGATTATTAAAAAATGATGACACCCCCTGCCAAGAAAAATTTACGAAAACATAAATTCAATTCACTGTGAATACATGAAATGCAATCTTGTG
This sequence comes from Slavum lentiscoides, assembly GCA_032441835.1. Taxonomy (NCBI): domain Eukaryota; kingdom Metazoa; phylum Arthropoda; class Insecta; order Hemiptera; family Aphididae; genus Slavum; species Slavum lentiscoides. The sequence goes on from CM063709.1 coordinate 8,964,381, forward strand.
TACACGTTTTTTTTTAATGGTGGTATTCAATACACATATATTAAAATGTTAAACAAATAGATACATATTGAAATTAAATAAAAACATGGTTAAAATCAAGTGGATAATATTGCTTCAAGCATATATGTAGGTATAGATTATTAATCGTATTGTTATCGAAACTTATTTGAACTACTCTCTTTATGAAGTTAACATTTAATAACATTAAATTTCGACAACGTATGATTGAAAACATAATTGATTCGTTGGATATTTTAATTGCTCGGAACTTATCAAACCAGGTTTTAATTAATAAAATATTTTATTTCGTACAAAATTAAACGTACGAGTATTTTTATTTAATTTATTCCATTACAAAATATATTCTAGATAATGTGATAATTGATCGTCTTCCTATAAGTTCACTTATAAATGTGTTATTTTTAATTATTCCTTGCACACTAACACTAACACACACACACATTATATTTCGCGTGAAACATAATGATTTGTTTCCGTCCTATCTCACAATTACTTTGTTAGTTTATCCATATTAGACATTGTCCCCATAATTTTCGAAAATCTTACTGTTCAATCATATTATCAACTCAAATTATTCACATATGCTCGAGATCAGATAAAAATCAAAATCATCCAACATCTAAATAAAAAATACCATTGTATTCTATTGATCGTCACGGGATAAAGAAAGAATTATACAAATTCAATAGTATCTGACTCGGATTAATAGTTATTCCATAATGCATTGTATAACTTATACAATTCATGAACAAATATATGCAAATTTAATATTCCCTTTGACATACAATCAGTATTACAAAACTGAAAACGTATGGTTAGAACACTCATCGAAATTATAATTTGTTAAGACGGAAATTGTTTTCACTGACACTATGTATTATTCTCGTTTGAATAATATATGTCTATAATAGAAGTACGAAGAGTCAAACAAATAATAATAATAATAATAACAGAATTGTCTATAACGTGGAATACATTTTAAATTGTCAATTCTGGTAGGTATGTGTTATTACTATTATTAGGTATTACTATTATTTGATATCTACTCTATAAAATATTATATTTTAAATCCTTTTGTATATTTAAAATATTATTGAATTTGTTATTTTTACTTCTTTATAAATACGTAATTCATTCAAAACTAAATTTATATAAATATTATTCTGTATTGATCCAAGTCGTTCTTAAATTAAAAGTAATAGTACGAATATTTTCTTATTTCCTAAATTATGTTTAACAAAATTTGAATTCGTATTTATTCTTTTAAAATACACATTTATAAATTAATGCAAATAATTAAAACTCGGTAAATTACCGAAAAGGAAAACTATGAATAACGCATATATTTCATTTCAATAGAATTAAAATATACAACTAATATATGAGATGATAAGATATTCGTAGTAGCAAACACGATAATAAAATGTACGAAATACGATCAAACAAGTTATAATCACTTACTTATTTTAAAAGGGTAATTTTAGGAATTCATTCTTTATTATAAGGTTGATTCTGTGAGCTATTCAATTAAACTGCGTTTGCCTTTATTAAGACAAAACAGCCTATTGTCATCCACAATACCTGACCTCTATAAATACTAAGATACCTGGTGGGCAATTACTAGAAACCAGTGAAGTTCCTGATAGGGTTCCATAGACAATTGCCATGTTAAAATTAAATACCTATTCTTTCTTTTAATAATAGTTTTTATACACTATATATTTTTATTTTTTATACTCCGAACCTTTTTCCCAATTGTATCTCCTTATTTAAAAACCGTCGTAACTCGATGTTCAAATAACAGCCACATTAAGTCAAGTTTAAAGTAAATTAAAACACATTTATTTCCATATTAATAAAATCAATTAAACCGAGAAGCAGCAGCAGCCATAAACTACTGTACGATAAAAAAAGAATCTTCGAATCAGTTAAACTTTTTCTTTCAAGTATAAATGTGTTTTTTTTTATCCTCGTAAAACATAATAATCATTTTATTTATGGAAAAAATTGTTTTGTTTGTTTTCAGCTCATCGGCGAATGCGAACCGTTACTAATTATTATATGGTCAGTCTAAGTGTCTCCGATTTATTAATGGCTTTGTTAAACTGTTTACCAAACTTCATTTATATGCTCAACTCTGATTGGGCTTTCGGCGTGGAATTATGCGTCGCATCCAACTTCATTGCTTACTGGACAGTCGCGTCGTCAGTCTTCACATTAGTGGCCATCACTCTTAATAGGTATGTTTATCCAATTCAATATAAATCAATAACAAAAAGAAAAACATCGGTTTTCGTAAAAACAATGTACATAGAACACGTTTTAAACATTATTAAAAAAAAATTAACTAAAATTAATTAAAATAATTAAAATTAAACAACAATTTAGATATCTCGGAGAATGAAAATTATTAAAAATTAAAAAATGGAAATGGAAAGAAAATGGAACTAAATTAATACATGCTTAGACGTTAAAGAATTTTAGCGTAATTGTTCGGTTGGCAAGAGTCTGTATTTCAGATATGAAATTTTAAATATTTCATTCTGTGCTATTAAAATGTAATTAATTTCAGTTCTCGGCGCTCCCACCTTCCCATTCCATGCTATAATATCGTATTCTCCTAAATATAGAAATAAGACATAGTACATATTAAACTAAACGTATAAAATCTAAGTTTCATTAAATCCGAAAACAAATAAAGGTGAAACCCGTGATTACATATTATTGGATAAGCGTAAACTGAAATAGTTTAATCGTATAATAACAATATTTTACTGTACATGATTACATTTAGAAGCTCGAAATGAAAATAAATTAACAGATTCCAACGAAATTTAAAGGCATGAGGAATTTCTAGTTTCGTGAGACATTGAAATATATTTAATATGGGCGACTCTTTACCCTTAAAACTCACTTGGACATCTTTAAAATGATTACGTAGTTGATATTTGATTAAAATGTAAACTACGTTATTCCCGTAAGAATTTGCAGGCAATACCAAACAAAATGCATTCAATTTTTATTTGTTAAAATAATATCATAACGTAACTAATATTCGGTATAAATCACAAGTCAAATGAATATAAATATACAAAAAAAATAAAAATTATCAAATGACGATATATGTAATAATAATCTACCTAAAATAAATTACTTCTTTCATCGCTTTGTGATTTTATCACGTTTAAAATCGTAATATTATTTGACATAATTTAAAACAAATTATTTAATTAGCATATTATTACTTTATTCGAAAGCATAAATTTCCACGTCAATTTCAATAAATTAGATAATTATTATATGGACTTTCAATATAGTATCACACACAACTCTCTATATATTTATAATAGATCTATATAAATTCCATTTAAATTTGTTGTCTGATGAATCGTTTTATCACCGACACCATAATCTAGTTCGCATTATAATATTTAAAGTTATTATAATTTATATTTTCTTTGGAATATTAAAAAAAATATATTATAGTATTCACAATTCACATAACAACACTTTTTACAATACAACAAAGCGCACATAGGAGAATAGAGGAATTCACGGATATCATTCAGAATAAGCATTTAAGTACCTTATGCGTCTGCTCCTCCTACTAGCATCGAATCAATACGTACGTTTTCAGCCACTGCTTATATGGGAAATAAACTGAGACGCAGTCATAGGATATAAAACATTAGATACGTTGATATTTTTACGGCAATATTTTCAGAATAATAAATAATAATATTATACAGAGAAATAAATTATAAATAAAAATAATAGACTATTAAAAACAATATTTTTAAAATTATTAATCCTTTTAAATTCTTCCTTACTTAATTTCAACATAATCCCTGGATCCCGGGATTGATAATTATCAATCCCAATATCCCGGGATTACAAAAGAAGGCCAGGATTGTAATCTCTATTCCTCTAAGCCTGAACAAAGTGTTTTTTTTTTTTGAAAATTATTGTATTAATATTATATAAATATAATATGATACATCGTGTACGGGTCCTTTTTTTTATTTACTATACTCGCGCGTTTATAGAAACTTACCATTCTCCCCAATGAATTCGAGCAAAAATAAGATTTAAACGTAATTAACGAATGATTAATACGAAAGATATTAAATGTTTTAAACGATTAAAACGGGACGATTATTCGATAAAACTCATAGATTATAATCATTTAAATTATAAGAAAATATGAATTTCAATTGTAACAATATAGCACACAAACACAAAAAAAACTGCAATTATGCAACATGGCAAAAAATAGTAATATTTTAATTTCATAATGTGTTTCTTTTTATTTCTTACTCGAATTTATTTATAACAAATACTAGAGGATATATGCTGTGACTTTTACCTTTAGACGATGTTTTATCTCTGTATTTCACATTGTGTGAAAAATTACTCCGATAAATCGTGCCTTTGTAATTATAGAAAAGAAAACCTACTGAAAATCTTTTTTTTTTAAAGCATTATGAATTTAATTTTAATATATTAATACCGCCGGTGTAATTCGATCTAATACTTCGCTTCATTAGAACATGTTACCTACCAAAATCGATATTATTCCATACTATTCGATACATACAGCTTGCAATAGCGTTAGTCTTTTCAATTTATTGTTATTTGTTATGTTTTTTTAATTTTTATTTAAAAGATATTATGTTATTGACTATTGTAAAAAATTTTAAGACTTTTTCGATTTTACGAATTTTAAATTTAAAAAAAAAAATTTTACCTATTTTTTCGGGGTGAAAAATAAAAATTCAAAAAAATATATAACAGTTGACGAATAAATTTGTATTAATAATAAAATCTTTTTATAGTTCCTTGTTTTATTCCCTCGTGTTCTATAATATGATTATATTGTCAATGTATCTAAATCTCGGTTTGACTATACTCATTTTTCACCTCCAATGATTCATTTTATGTTTACTGTCATAATACGCACATTGTACACACGTCATCTCCAAACCACTTTAACCTATATAACCTATATAGTATATATATATATATATATGTATTTTCCATTAGACCATATCTCTAGACTCTAATGTACTCTTATATTTCAAACAGACCACATTATATTATACATCACCACTACATATTTTTTTATTACTTTATGGTTGATGACAACAATATGATATTCAACATTCATTTTTTTTTCTCTGTTATTGTTCAAGGTACTAAATTGTACACGTTACTACAATTTCATTTTTTCGTGAGAAATGGTAAATGAAAAAAAAATTTGCTCGAAATTATAAAACTTTCACATCCAGTAAATGTTTCTGGCCAAAACTTTAAAATAGATAGATTTATGCCATTTTTTTATTTTGAATCTTTGCAAATTTATATTTTCGTAAACAAAGTTAAATTATGACATTTATTACCATTTATACGGCTACAAATAAAAATTTGTTTATGGAACTGCACTGTTGTACGATATTAATTTAAATTTAAATAGCCAACAAAAACGTCGTGTCTATATACATAGAATGTATAATTTCCCAAGTAATCTTACGTTATTATTGGTTCAACACTATCCTTTTTTCAATATTCTTTAGAAAATATTTATTTATTAGGAGTAATCCTACACGTCAACAAAACAAAACTTCTGGAAATATATCCTGTTTGGGATATAAAGAAACATTTAAGAAATATATAGTGTGTAACATAAATTTTGATAGAAAATTGTTATACTCGTATATTATAATATTTGGTTTAATAAAGATTTGAAAATCCCGGGAATACATTTTAACTGATATTTATGACGGGAAATCAGCATTTTCCATATTTGAAGAAAGTGAATAAAAAGTTCAGATAAACACAGTCGTATACGCTTTTATAAATACTTTCCCATTGTACTTCAAACTAAATTAATTAAAATAATAAAATAATTATTAGATTGAAAACGGTTATACTGGTGTTCTACGCATTAAATTTGTTTACAAAATTAACTGAAAAATCATTGAACATTTAATACTTATACGCTAATACATTTTTTGTTTTAATGGCAATATTTGATTTATGAATTAATTAAAAACTTATACTGTATAATAAAAACTATAGTCATTTAGCAATTTATGTGAATAAATTTGTCACTAAAATCGATTAGAAACATAGTTACTATTAATGAAACAAAAATGCTTTAAATCAGGGGCCTACACATTCCTGAATCAATTAATAAAAGTCAATTCAAAGCGGCTTGAATCCGTAACATATTTGTCAAAACGTCATGTAAAGTTTTGAATTGAAAATTCGTGGTATGGATAAATAAATAATTCGAGGAATTTTCAACGATTTATTGGATAAATATAAATCGTGCCCATTCAAATATCAAACTTTATTGATAATATTTTATCGCGGTCATGCCAGAAGCTAGATCATATCTAGACTTTCTGTGATTATTATTATCGATTTAAAGTATTTCAGTATAAGAATCTTCATTTTATTTCCCAAAATAATGATTTTTCTCATTATTGTCATTTTTCCGCTCGTCGTGGGTACAACTTTTGTTTTTTAAATTACTCTGTATATTTTACTATGATAATTGAAGAAATACTGCACAAAATAATAATATATTTAATAATTAATAAAAAACACAAATTATTATTATTTTTTTTACTTTTTACTTTTTAACGAATTATCTGAATACTAAAGTACATAAATAATACTCGTACTTTTGCCGTAACATACGCGTAGTTTTCGAGTGTACGTGAATATATTTGACAATGACAATTTTTTTACAATAAAAACTTTTCACTAAAATTTAAAAAAATAGTTGGTCATAATAATATAATCATTCAGAAAAACAAGAATCAAACGCAGAGAGTGGGGCAATATTTATTTCACCTTTGAGAATCGTATTACCATTTTATGGCTCACTTTAACTTTGAAAATGTGATTGCATTTATTCCGTGACGTACATTTGAACATCAATCGAAAAATAATGACGTCGAAAGCTACTGAAATCGATGTTTTCCATACGACCATATAAACCCAATAAGGCCTACCACAAGTGCACGAATAATCTTTTTTCGCAATACGCTGGTCGTTTAATTTTTCTACCCGATTCCCTCTAGACAAAGAAATTAATTTGTATCGATCAATTTCCTTTCGAAATATCAGGTGAAACATGTGCAAACAACGGAACACACCCTTAACACATAATTTTTATTAAATGTCAACTCGGATGATCCGCTTTAGTTCACAAATATTTACCGTCCAACGACCGTTATGTGACTAATAATAATAAATTGACATTTTTATAGTTCAATGGAAAAATAAAAATGAAAATAATACATTGAGGAACAGGAAAACAAGCTGTTTAGAAAAATGATTTACAATGATCATTTATATTAATTAATTGAAGTACACGAATAACGTTGTATGTGAAATTATAAGTCCACGCCAGGGGTTCCCAAATTTATTTCCCTTACTACCTACTTACAAAAAAAAAGTCTCACGGCCCACCTATCCCAAAATTTTACATTAATCAATTAATAAGAATATAAAAAAAATGCAACAACGTATTCATACTATCATACTAGCGCCCCCCTGGACCGTAATATCGCCCACTTTGGGAACCATTGGTCCAAGCTATATGTACGTAAAACTACATATAGAAAAAATATAACATTTTCCTATTTTCGTTAACCTAGTAATTGTTCGTGACGTTCTTTAGTGTTCTAAACAATTATTCTTAATAATAATCAATAATTATATAGGAACATTTTATTTAAACAATGTAAATTGTGTTTTTACTCTTTACTGCAAATTACTGAAGTGCACACAGATATTTTCATAAAACTAAACCCCCGTGTAATGTAGGCAATAGGTACTTTTTTCGTGAACATTCTTATGGCTATAAGTAACACAGCTTGGATTTCAATGCATTCACATAATTTCATTTAAAATGATTGACACGGTGCTTTCCAATCTACAAAATGTGTTTAAACTACACACCATTTCGGTAAAGAATTTTTTTTTTTTTTTACATTTTTACGTTCTTGTGATTCTAAATGACATTTTTAACGTTTTTAAAGTATTTTTTAATTTTTACACCTATTTTCTTAAAATACGAAACAAGTTTAAATATTATACATATATATAATTTATAATAAATAAAAATGTTTTTTATTTTATTAATATTTTTTCCGGTGAATTTTTCAGCATTTTTATACCACTAAATGCTTTTTACGCACTTTCAAAACTATTTAATTATTTAATTAATTTTTCATCAAAAGTAAAAAGTAAATTATTTTAAGTGCATTTTGAAATTTTTAGGTCATAAATGTTTTTTTAAAGTTCTTTATATTTATTTTTTTTTTTTTTTTAGAGCATGTTATAACCTTATAATTCTTGTTATAAGTAATGGTCTATAAATTTACACTAGGTAATGAAATGTTTTATATAGGTTTCATATAACCATACCTAATATGGTTTTTTATTCAAATATTTAATGTATCAAAAATATTTACAATAAAGTCTATGAAAAAAATCTTAAACTAGTGATCATCAAATTAAAATATGTGGGTACTCAAATGAATAATATATGATCTATTCTAAACTACAACTTTTCTATATTCGATTTTATCAATCTTTAAAGTTTAATAATAGAATAATTATTATCATTTTCGTAATATACTAATTTGATAATAATTATTTACTTACTTCTATAATTATTGTCTATTATCTTCCTATTTACTTCTTTAACTAAAAACCTAAAAGGGGTTGTGAAGTTGCATAAATATTCACCGACAGACGGGTGCGTGGAGCTTTCTACTTCAATTTACAACTCATCGTAAAAGCCACTAATTAAACTAATGTTTTTTTTATCGTGAAACATTGTTTCTCGCATTAAATTTTCGGTAGGATTTTGTAATATTGAATTTATAAGGTTTCATTTTAATCGAATTAAGAATTAGATAATTCGAAAGAACTCCTTTGCCTAGTTAGGAATATACTCGAAATTTAATCGGTAGGCAAAATGTTATGAATAAAATACAAATGATTTGTCTAGGTGAATTCGTATAATGTATATATATATATATAAATATATTAACTATATAGTTTTTGAGTAAATAAATTAAAATGCGTATAAACTATCTGGGTACTGCGTATAATAATTTAATTTAAAACATTAATATTTGTACGAAATTAACTAAAAAATAACTGTCCAAAAACACTCATTTTGTGCGATTTATATACGCTACTTTAAGTTTCACCATCGATCATTGTCAAACACTCGAGACAGCAATGTCGTACACAACGTCCAGAATAACTTGTATTAAAAATACTTAAATATCTCGAATCCTATATAATACCCATAAACTGGTGTCGTCTCTTCGTAAACGTTAACGCGATAGTTGCTACATTGTTTTACGCAACTATGAACAAAATAAATTACGATACAATTAGATATTTCATTAATGTGAAGAAAAAAAAAATATGTATTTTATCAGGTACATGGCCATCGTGCATCCACTGCGGCATAGACGATCAAAAACGAGAACTCAGACAATACTTGTGTTCATTTGGCTCATCAGCGCGTTTCTAGCCACGCCGTGCATTCTATATTCTGACCTTAAAACAAAAAGGTTTGTGTTTTATTTTTTAATTTATCAATGTCAAAGTAGTGTTTTTTTTCGGAACGTTAACATAAATTTCATTTCATTATTTTATTTCCTATTATAAGCGGCTCTCCTTTAGACTGGAAAACATTTCACAATCCTCTCATTATAACGATCTATATATCACGTCACTTGCTGATAATCCCCGTCGTAGGATCAAAAAAAAAAAAGGTTGTATCGTGATCTTTTAGTTAAATTTAAAACGTATAGTCCAAACTAATACGTGGACACGCATACATTTAGGATTTATTATACATTGTTTTCCAACGAGTTAGGATTAATTTTAAATAATTCGACATTATAAAAAAAATAAATATTGTAGGGTATAAAAACGTTTTGAATAACCTCGTACAAAACAATAGCTATGTATTATAATGACTGAAGTACATATTTTATTTTATACCCAATATATAAATATCATCGAATTTCTCGAAATGCATATTTCACTTTGACTAAAAATACCTAGTTTTTTTTGTACGACTCATAAATCATATACCTCACAGGGTATAAAATGTATTAAGAAGAAAACCTGGTGTGCAGCAAAGTTTTAAAAAATATCCGAATTTTTATATAAAAAAAAAGCATGTAAAATAAATATTTCTGAAACTCATTGGGACATAAATTCCATACTTACAAAAAATTAAATAATAATGCATATTATAATATATTTTGGGCATTTGTAACGCTCAATGCTTGATTCTTCTAAAACCTGTAATATTATAAAAATACTTCGAATTCAACTTAACAAGTACATGGTACTACACTATATTGTTTAAAGTGAAACAATATACCTTCAAGTTCTCTCCTTAAATATGTATTTACAAATAATTTATTTATATACTCGTATATAAAAAAAAGTTGTTATTAATTACGTTATGTCATTTTCTTTTTTTATTTTCTTATTAATGTTAATAATTCGCATTATAGGTACACAAATGGAGATTTAAGAAGAGCGTGTTACATGCTCTGGCCAGACGGAAGATACCCGAATTCTAAAACGGAATACATGTTAGTAAATTCATATAACAGTACCATTTCTGTAGAAGTAATGCACCGCCGTGTTTGCCAACAATAAAAATGAGACTCGTTTAAAATGTATGTAGTGTACTCTGAAGGCTGCAAGTATACGGGGTACAAATGCAATATAAATCCGATATATAGTTACTGATACAGTCTGAGTGTTCATAAATAATGTTTCAATAAAAGTCCATTTTATTATCGTTATTGATATATGCCTGCAAAAAGAAACTTTGGTTGTTGTTTAATATTTCGTTATCGGTCCTCGTGAGACAATAAAATAACACGAACAAAAATATAGAATGTTGATAAAAATATTTCTAGACTTCGGAATTAACAAAAAAAAAATTTAACAAACGACGTTTATATTAAGTTTTTTTTTTTGGTATAATAAACGGAGTAATAATCTAAAAATAATTAATAACATACAAACGTCTTGACCACATGAATATCGAATATACTTATCGACTCTCGCGGTAAACTATTGTACAACGATCGATTCAATATCGTATGTAAAACGGATATTTTCTGAAAACAAATTCACTTGTATTTGAACAATTTTGATTTATATACATTATCATAACGCTACCGCCGACTAGTTTAACGACGGCAAAGGTTTTTTCGGTTATATTAAAATTTTTTTTCCTCGGAAACTCACGCGATATTTCATAATCGGAAAGTTTTTTTTTTTTTGTTATTATTTTAATTAATTCCTGGAACCTGCGAAACGTTCATCCCTTCGGTGACGTACACAACACTTATACAGGGAAACAATTAAAATTATGCAAAAAAAAAAAAAAAGAGAGGGACAATATACATAACGCTGCAGCAGGATCGGTGTGAGGCCTGGAAATATAATAATCGCGGCGACCGTCGCAAACGCCAGCAGGTGATATACAGCGATTTTCCTATAATTAATTCAGTAACTTTTGTTCCGTTCAATATTCTTAAAGGTTATTTTCATAATAATAACTTGGGATACGATTATTGGATTTCGGGTGTTTTTTTACAAATAAAAAAAATTTTGAAAAACTTAATTTTAAACGGTTAGCAAAACGAGTTTAGTCGACCGCATCATTTTGATGGAGTCCGATTGCGCGCGATTCTCTCGATGGCCCCGCTACACTGCGGACAACGTCTGCAAGGTTGGTTTGGAAAATATTATCGAATTCGAACAAACTAGGAAAATTAATGACGTAACTTAATTAAAAGTTATACGCAAGAAAATTTTTCTACGAATTATTTACAAAATTACTTTAAAAAATAAAAGTAAAAACAATTTTAGTTTATAAAAAAATTCGAAAAGAATTTTTCTAATTTTTTCCTTCTTCGTGTTCATTTCTTTACAACGCGTAAATCTAACAATCATCTGAAAGAAGAAAAAAAACTCCCGCGAACATTAAAATATCTCGGAATAGAAGAAAAGTTATCGCGTTTGTCAGAGATTTCCGTGGAGCATCTGTGTGTATATACCTACATAATACCAGCCGGTGATTTTAGCGAGGAAACTTTATAGAGGCCGCTGGTTCGAAGTTTTAATGAAATTATGCTGCGAGTTTGAAATATATCAGCCATCGTTTACTTTGGTCTGACGCGTTTCAGAATGAGAAAGAAAAAACATTTTTTTTTTTCGGCGGCCACCAGCGAGTCGACGACGCGGACAAACGACCGGCCACGGGTCGGCAAGACGCCACGTCTTTTGAATACTTTTACTCACCGTCCTAAGTCCTTTAGCCCGAGATGTGTAATCGCCAAAAACACTTGGTCCTTCGTCGCAGATGGATAAGGTTGAATGAGAATGTAGACGTGGTCGTTCGGGAAACGACCGTAATTGATACGAGTTTCGGGCCACACGACAAACGGCATTTTATCAACCGCGAGAAAACCGTTGAAGTCCGGTCGAAATTAAACGGGAAATTATCGAGTGAAGTGTTAAGAATTTTGTTGCCCATCCGCGAATTTGATAAACCCGCCTGCTCGGTGTCGCCCACGTCCGAATTGTGTCCGCGGATCCATTTTTCTCCAACAAAAATTTTCATTTCGCATTATGTGCTCCGCGATCCGAAGCGCCGTCAGCCGCATTCCCTCGACCGAAACGGGCAAATGTCGATCGACGGTTCCAAATATTGTGCACGAAGAAATATGTAGAAATTTGCAAATTTGTATTAAAATACATTACAGACATCTGGACGGTTTTCGTGGAGATAGATCGCCCCTACCCTTCCCTTGGGGCTTCTATTTTTTTTTTTTTAATCCGCTCACGCTACTGCGTGTAGTCATTGCATGAAACGATGGAAAGCAGCGAAATCGTCACTGCTACCGCGACAACGTATGCGGTGGCGCAATCGTGAGGGGAGGAGGATGTGGATGTCGAATCCCGCCACACTTAACCTTTCTTTAATTTTTATTAGTGAGATGGAATTTTAAAACAAATTATAAGTGTTTTTGATCGAAAATTTGTACTATCAGATGGTATCGAAATCATCTATAGCACTGTTAAAAAATTGGTCAAAAACGAGCTGCAGTGTGAAGGATGCGCGTTTGTATGTCAACAGATGGGCGAATACAAGAACGAGACACGAGGTTTTGGAAGACGCTGACGAGCAACCTTATTAGTATTGACTAATAAATGTTCATTAGAATCGATTAGACGGATTGTCTTTGTTGGCAATTCATAAAAATGTGCCACCGTCGATACATTTCGAGGGTGTACATAATGTATTCGACGTAACGGTTCTGAAGCAAACAATAATAAATCTGAAATATGAACAATAATTTCTTCATGTCTATTAATTTGTCTTATTTAAATTAATAGAAATTTTATATTTGTTCTTATGACAAAATACTGATCCCCCGCCCAGCATGATCTAGACCTAATTACGCCACTGAATGTATGTAATTCTTAGATATTAGGACGCGATTTTTTATTCTTCTACACGCTTACATTCAAACAAATTTCAATTGCGCAAATAACGTATGCGTATATGCGTGAGAAAACAACTTTAAAATTTTCTCGAATACGGTTCTAATATCAACTCTAAATAGTCTCTAATACTTACCAATATCTCGAATAGGAAATAGTGGTGAATAAGGTGAATTGCTTAAATGGAAGCATAGGCGCAAGTAAAGAAGCCTTATACTCCAGAACAGACATAGCTTCCGTATATTATTACGTATATACCTGTAAATAGGATGAGTATACCATATGAATGGGAGTCTGTATGGGAATTTAACTATACGGTCGTACATGTGAAAAAAAACGTTCGTCCTCCTACCAATAGGAAACTTGTCAAGAACCACCGCAACTGATGATTACTCTGTTTATATATATATAATATTCGTCATTAATTTATTTAATACCATTAAATATTACCAAAACTGTGTACTTACAAAACAAAACGAAAATCGGTTGATATGTTTTCAAAGTCAATGAATTGTAATTATTGGAAATTAATATAATTTTCCTGCGTGAAATCGATGCGAATACATTGCTTTATAAGCATTCTCTGTTTGTCTCGCCATTAAATAATAATAGCAAATTTTTCATTCCAATATATTTCCTTCGGCGAGTCGTTTGTTTCTGTTGAAATATTCAATATTGTAATTCAGATACTACACTGTGGATCGGATATTGTGTAGTCATACATATTCAAACATAAAGCAAGCACAGGGTGCTAACACATTCCAATCAAGGGTGTGGCAGTTCGTAGTATGACAACGCACAGAGTGTTACTATTATTGAAGTGGTCTGACGATTTTCTTGCCGCCGTACGTTTGTGCGCTGTATTTTACATTTATATATTATTATTCGCTGTTAACGTTCTTATTAACCTTATTATATTAGCCTTCTTCCAAACCAACAGTTTTAATCATTATGATTGAACCTATAGTTATATATACAATGAAATACTGAGATATTGACACGTCGCATTCACTTCGGTGCACAAACCAAATAAACATTAAAGCGTATCGTGATAAAAATAAATAAAATAATGTCTAACAAAATATTTTCGAACTCGTGACATTTCTAACAGATTTTTTTTTCAAACAAATGATACGCTCACCGCCCCCAAAATACTCGTGAAGTGAAGAAAAAAAAACACGATTTCAATATTTTTATCGTTTTCAATAAGCGAATGGTATAATTACATAGGCTTGTATGTAGTATCTAATAACATTGTTTGCAGAGATAAAAAGAAAATGAAAAACTTTTTCTCGATAATCCTCAACAAGCGCATTTTATTTTTGTGGTAAACTTTTATACTATTATATATAGTATCTCCGGTCGTCTCAAAATTCAACTGCAGTAAGAGAAATAAAACATTAAAAACTAAATAAGTTTTTAGTCCAGTAAATATTCCCATAAAATTAAATGTACGTTCTTTTTCAAGTAATTTTTGTTGATTTTCATTTGTATCACTAATAAACGAACAAAGAAAAATATAATTAATTCATTTTAATTCACGTTCTTTAGACAGGTGAAAATAATATTATATTGAAACTACCAGTATATATATATATATATATATATATATATATATATATATAACTACGAATTGATTTTTTTTAATAATGTAATATTTCGACACGAACAAATACATTTTATGGAATACCGGATAATACTGAAGAGGGATGACACGTTAATTTAAAAATCCAATCTTCTTACTTGTCCAAAAGCAAATTCTTTAAACAAAATAACTATAACCATTCCTTCATAGCAGAATATGACGTTGATAAATCAACAGTTTCATTCAAAACAGTTTACTTATTTTTATGAGACAACAAAACCTACATTATTCGAGTTAAATCATCTATTCATATTATAATAGTTTAGCTACAGTATGAGAGAAATATACTTGTTTATATTTTAAGTTACGACCACAATTTTCTTTTTCCGCTCCGATAAATTTTTACTCTAAATACGATAATTCATCAAATTTTTAAGAACATTATTTAAATAACAAATATTTATTTTAATATAACCACTTTTTTTTACTGATACATTCAAAGTAATAATTTTAAAATAAATTTTACATTGAAAACATTCGATTTAAAGATTAAGTGAAATAAGGAACATTTTTATTTTAAAGTGTTTTTTCCAAAATATTCATATAAACTAGTCTATATATATATATATATATATCAGGAGCGTACTCAAGGGGGGTTCGTGGGGTTTTAACCCCCCTATGACCTCACTAACCGATGTAGTTTTGTGCGTTCGTGCTTATAAATAATATAATTCACAGGAGCAATTTTCTAAAAAAAAATTTTTTAAGAAGGGAAAAAATAAACAAATATTTTTCTTACAATCTATCTTTAATTCTATATCAACAAAATGTTCAACCCCCCATTGAAAATTTCCGAGTACGCCTCTGATATATATCATATATATATATATACACAGAGAGAGAGAGAGAGAGAGAGAGATAGATATTGAAAAAATGACCATCATAGATGTTACTTTAAAACGGTCATTTCCATTAATCGTCAATAAAATTAAAAATTCAGTCCCAACCGACATATTATTATCTAATTATTTTTTTGGCTTAGTACACAGTACACATATTATATGGCAAGCATAGGTAGAAGAGGATTGAATATTTCTGTCTCGTTTCAATCTAAACATACATAATTCAATGTGTAATTTACATGGTCAATAAGTAAAATTAAAAACAAATTCTGTTTTCGTTTTATGTTTAAAATCAGTTGAATGATTTTTAAATTGAAATTATGTCACAACAACCGTATATCAATTGTATCATGTTTAACAGCAATTTTATACCTACGATTAAGTCTAAGTTCCTGATTAACGCTCATTAAATTTAAATTCTATTTTTAAATGTACACGTTTTAAACATTATAGGTATAACAAAATGAATATCAAAGTTAAATGTTATTGGGATTGTATAAAATTCGCACATTTTTTATTGTAAGGTAAAAAGTTACCTTTAAAATAACTTTTAATTTTACATATTATATATACTTGGAAAACATGTCATGTAAATTATTTTTCATTGTTTTAAATAATATAGAAATATCATTTAAAGGCCTTCAAGAATAAAATAAGTTCAATTAAATTCCGAACTATTTGGAAAAAGAAATGTATTAAAAGTTTATTTTCATATTATAAGAAAATTTAAAATAATTAATTCAAAACAGTCATAATACGCATATACTTTATACATTTACGGATAAGATACAAATATAAATATTTAGTTGTTTTTGCAACAGTTTTCAAAAACAACAAATTATATTTTTAGTCATTCGCGTTTACACTTTTAAGTGCGTATTTAAATTATATCTACTTAAATAAAACACACGAAAACAAAAATACTTGTTTTAAGATTTTAAAAAGAACATAAAAACACCAAATAACAAAACAAACATTTTATAATACTTTAAAAATACTTTATAACTAATGTGTGTCTGTACTGTGTATACATATATAATATAAGAACTTTTAAAACACACAACTTCATGAATATATATATATATAAATTTAACCCAATGAAAATTATCTAGGAATAATATTAATGAAAATATAAAATTTTTAAAAACAACAATAATGACAGCATATTAAACACATTAAACAATGATACATTATAATAAAAGCAAATTAATAATTGATTCGATAAGGAAGATTTCAGAAGAAAATAAAAAAATATTGAAGAGAATAATATATTAGCCGGTATATAATAGAGACTTGGAAAAATACCAAAAAAAAAAAAAAAACGAATGAAGGCAATGTGGCAAATTTACAGTGTAAGCCAAGTATCCGACATTTCTTAGTCAGTAAAAGTCTAGAGTGGGCAGGGCACGTTTTGCTAACCAACGGCTCGCTCATCAAAAGGATCATGGAAAATATGATAACTAAGATAAGTAAAAAAACCCAAGAGGTAGGCCTCGTCAAAGATGATTTTATGATAACGTGGTAAAATACCTAAGAAAAGTCAGTGCAAAATCAGTTTATGAGCATTGGAAGCAAAGCAACGGATCTAAATGTCCCGTTTTTACGCATATAACAGATAATGTTGATTTCAGAGGATTAAAATGAATAGAAAAATTAGAAAGATTTTGATAAGATGAGAAAATATTAGCTAGTTGTTGTTGCTTAAGGGTATGGGCTGAGCAATGGGAAAAAAGAAGAGTTACATTTCTGAAGGACATCGTGGTGGAACAAAAAAAATAATCATTTAAAGAAAGATAGAAGAAATGGGCCAGTAGACAATTATGAAATTTAAATAAAAAATATCGTATAAATTTCCAGTGAAGGAGAAAAATCAGCTTAAAGAATTTTAGCTCAGAAGGGAATTGTATAATTTGGTTTTATTTGAAAGCCAAATAAGTCGTGAGGATCTAGACACATGGCTTGGGCCCCGTTGCAGTATAATTCAATGTATTTGAAGATTGAAGGATGTACTGAAATATAAGAGAAAAATTTAAAAGAAGACACGGTTAAAAATTTAACGCTATAAGGATAATAAATTAATCGGCTTATTTTATTTAGATAACTTTTTAACTAAATAAAATTCCCTTCTATTTCTAAAGAATATAGAATTTTTTATTTTATTAAAATATTTTTATTATTGATAGTTTCTTTTCCTCTATTCTCTGTACTCAGAGTAAGTTTAAATTTTCTATACATCGTATTTCAGTAAGTATAGTCGATTTATATATATAAATATATATATAATATTACTCTATTACTTCATCATAAAAATAATAACACCTATATAATCACCGCTCGTTAAATTCAATATTATGCTTAATCGTAAAAAATCTCATCGTGGTTGAATAACAGAACTTTTGGAAAATCATTATTATTCACATGTAATATATTCAAACTTGCTAAAAACTATTAAAAATATACTTACCTTATAATAGTAACAAACTCAATCGAATCAAGTCAGTTTATCAATAATATAATCACAAAATCGTTTAATGTTCAAATGCCATAATATATATAATATATATACATATATATATATATATATATATATATATAACGCGGTTGCGGTATACAACGTTTTACGTTTCGCAATTTTCGAATTTCGCGACATTATTTGTTCCAAATGTTTAAAACAAAGTAAAAACTTTTTCTACTTTAACGTTTTACCTAAAAATCAATGTTAAGAAAACTTTACCTTTGCCTAACACCTCATGGTGTTCGCCACATGAATAAAACAATAAAATAACTATATCGATCGCTCAATACTTTCAGTGTAATAAAATGTTTGAATAATTCATCAATATTTCTTTTTATTTTGTGGGCGTACCGTATTGTGCCATGATCTATATGCAGACTAACAAACCAAATAAAATTACTAAGTCTATGTTATTATACAAAATAGATTTTTTTTTTTTAATATTGTCGGAAAAATTCATTATTAAAAACGCAATATACCAAAACATATTTATATATTATATTATATGTGTGAATAACGCAATGCCGTATCTGCAAACAGGGTGTCTGGTCTGTTCTGTGCGATGAAAATTCCAAATGCCGTTTTGAAGTGAATCCTCTAAATAATAATAATAATAATATTCTAATCTTATAACCACTTATTCCACTTACAGATACAACATACTGTTTCTGTGCGTAACTTACATTGTACCGCTGGCTGTGATGGCTGTGTGCTACACGATCATGGGCAAAGAACTCTGGGGAAGTAAAACCATCGGTCAGATGACTCAAAGACACATGGAGTCGATCAAATCGAAAAGAAAAGTGAGTACACCCGGGGCGGCTATATGTAATATATAAAATGTGTAACATGACAGATTTCGGTACCGTTATTGAGATCGATTTACGAGTAAACATGCCGGAAAACAATGCATACAAATGTATAGTCTAATTCATCGAATTACCATAATAATTTATCAAATCCATTAGGGAAACAAATTAAAACCCGACTAACAGAATTCAAAACAATATTATTTTCGAATTCGTACAATAATGATATATTAAAGAAAAAATTAGGGCACTAGGGCAGAACCTTGTAAAAAAAAAACTTCTATTTTATTATTTTATTTTACTTATTTGTGATATGTAAATATACTCTACGGGCGATTTCGGATTATTTATTGCTTTATAAGTTCAGTACAACATCCAACAATTATAAACAAACAAATAGATTTTTAAACGTGTTTTTTTTATTTCGATATATATATATATTTATATACATTATGCACATATTAAATGAGGGAGTGTAAAATATATAAAAGTAAATATTCGAAATTCCATATTTCTTTATATATATATATAAATAAATATAAATTATATATTAATGGTATAATAGTATTTTACTATTAAATAATAGAATACTATTATATTTTGAACACCTATTATATGTCATTATCTATTCAATTTACAGCACGCTATAATCCATTTTTATACCGTGATAATCCAATTTCAGCCCGAGTAATTTTCGTCTAGTAAAAAAAGTATGTATTTTTAATCAAAAAAATAAAATAAAATAAAAAATCGACGACTATATTTATGAGGTTCATAAAATTACGAACGATATTTTTGTGCTCCTAAAAAGCAATCCCTTTACATAAACTAAAAAAACAAAGATTCAACTGTTAATAAAAGGATTGCATTAAACTCGTAAAATGTCCATACTGGTTATTCGGCTCTGTTCTTTAGGACAATTAAATTGTTTTTTTTTCTTTATTATTATATACTACTGTTTGTAATATTTTATTTCCTTTTGAAAATATATTTCTATCGGATAAAACGTATATAATATTAAACCATTCCATTTCTCCGCAGCGCATAATTCGTTTTGTCTGGCCATTTTTTTTTTTTTATATCTCATATACTCGCGTGGTGATTCTTATAAAAACCGATTCCGCGTGAACGCATAATTTTTAAATTATCATAGGTTCTTATTCGAATTCTCCGTGTAATGTTAAATTATTTTCCTCGATAAAACCAACGTCATGAAGAATATAACGAACAAAGCCTTCCGAAAATCATTATATATTTACGTGTAAAAATAAAACACCGGTACCGGAAAAAAACAAAATAAAATTGTATTATATACTCGTTTATCGTTTAGAACCGAAATCCGTCGGCTATATATTTACATTTCCACAATAATAATCGAAGAAGTTTTTTCTTTCGGAGCACTCAGAATTAGGTTAGTAATCTTTTCCTATTCTATAACCGTATATTTAGAGAAATGTACGTCATAAAATTGTACTCAAGGAATTAATTATAATATTACGCGATTCGCACGGTGATAACGTTATAATTTTATATATAAATGCTCTTTTTATTATTTAAAAACGTTTTCGTGCCGCGTTTCACTATATTTTTTTCATGATTCGTGAACTTTATCGTCTGCACATACACTCCAATATTTCTACATAATTTATTCTCCTAAAATACTGTCTACCGATGCGGACGTGGCTTCTTAAATAATTACTTCCTTTGCTCGGAGTCTAAAAATTTGTATTCGCCCACTAAATCACATTTGCATTTGGTATTCTGCCATCTTTTAGTATTACAAAACCTTAACTGTTAAATTACTTTTTTATAAGCGCAGGATACAATATAAACTCATTTTTGTATTTCATTTATAAATATTATTTTTGTTACTTTTTTGTGTTTAGTCCTATGACATAACGTAAATATACTAATTAAAATATTTCTCGACTTAATTTGTAACAATATTAGTTTCACGCTTTTACGTTATATTGTAGTTAGTTATTTTTACAAAATAAAACATTTTACCCCCCCCACAAAAAAAAAGAAAAAAGTTTAGAGTTATATGGCGTTTACAAAGTCCTTTAACAAAAGTCATTTCAAATACGTGCATAGTTTATTATATATTTTTCTTTCTCGGTTCATTCCAACACAGTGTCTAAGCGTGTATAATTGTGTATACTCAGTGGCGTCACGAACATTTCAACTATAAAGGCAAACCACTGAAAATGACCACGCAAAAAAATTAGGACCTGTAAATAAATAATCAATTTTTTTTTCCTAACATTTTTTTTTCATAAACACCCGTAACGATACGATTTCACTGAGTCGTCACTGTCTCGTCGCGCTTTACACAAGTAGGCAAAACAGAGCGTTTACCGTATACATATACATATTTTATCAATCCATTTTGTAATCAACCGCTAGAAGACTGGTGCTCCGCTTCACCTTTGAAAAGAAGAACCCATCAACATAGGATTTATTCGGATGACATAGCGTATTTATATATTTGATTATTTATTTTATTTGTTTAAATAAACCGTTCGTCGCGAAAATCGTGTTTGCTAATTGTGCCGGGAGACAAACGCAGATCACATAGCTTATAGGACTTGTTAAATGTAAATTATAAAATTTTATTTATATCATTCCAACGACTCGGTTCAAAAGACCGGTTAGTGTAGTGTAGGAAATAGCCAGCCGACTGCTCCTACTAACCGGGTAGGAATCGGTTTAAATATACCCTTTCGGAACGCCAAGCGCCGCGGCGAATGACGGCGGCATTGCACAGCCATATATATTGCTTTATATAGTAATCGCAAATTAGTAATCTTAATTGAAGTTTTATTTTTAGACTGTGTCCAAAATTACTCACTACTCACCTTTCTAAATTTATTTGGAAAAATCTCCTCATAAAAATAGACACCACTGAGTACGCTAGTACAGTCCGTAACTCCGTATTAAACAGAACGAAAACACACTCCCGGTGCGCGAAGATAACCACACGGTCATAAATATGATTTGAAAATCAACGGTCTGCGGTTCACTCACTCGTTTCCAGTCGAAAACGTGGGTGGTTTTAAGAACAAACGGTTCGGGTAATAATTTATGATACGGTCCGAACGCAATCCACACTTTTGTGCTCGGGCGGTCAATATTTTCACTATTCCGGAATAATAAAAAAAACTTTATTAGCTCAACCTACGCTACGTCATTTATTATTCCACGTATAATATAGTGCTGCAGCGAATGAAGAGAAATCGTCACGCCACCATAATATATCTCTCGTTTCGATTTAAAAAATATACAACTAGAACAAAAGCTTTAAAAAAAAAAAAGTGAAAAAAAAAAAATATATATATATGTACGAAATTACCTATTGTAAACACACGCGTGTTTGTGGCACAATAACAATATATTATTTATATGCCACACGGTGCTAAAAAACTAAATTTTCTGGGTCCCAGGGCGACCGAGATCTTAGTACCACAATTCATTGTGTATGACGATATTATTATACAGTTATGAGGAGAGGAGGTGCTTTTATTTCTATCTATAATTTTTTTTTTTTTTTTGTTAAGGTCAAAATAAATTTTAACAATACTATTATCCTACTAGTGTGAAAATAAAATCATAGTAAACAAATATAAAAAAAAAAAAATAGACGAAAAAATTATATATTCTATAAAACGTATTATGTAGAAAAACAAATTTGAAAACATACAAACATAAAAATGATGGCCACTATTACCATTATTATCGGAACAACATGATACAGATAAATTATAGTATTTGTAAAAGCAGTTGTTAACCAATCGTAATATTCACTTAGGAAAAATACAATTCCAAATTATCCGCAGTCATTATTTATACTCGGATTTCACATAAATAAGATTTTTTTTTGTGTTTTTTCCAGCGTCCCACTTACGTAATCTGATTAAAATTCCAGTGAGTTGAAAAATGTATATTTCATTTTTGGACTTTTTTTTATTTAAAGTTCATTTTTGAACGGTTTTGTTTTTTCTAAAGTTTTTAAAGTTTTCAAGAATTCTTAGTAATTTGATACGAAAAATATTATTATACAATTAATTTTGATTGAAAAATAGTACTATTAATAAACATTTTATATGAAAAAAAATATCTTTTAAATAAAAATATAACATTTTATTTAGGTATTGCATTTTTTAATACTGAATACGCATTTTATACTACTACAGTAGTATGTATTTTTAGTACCCTTCTGCAGACCGAAGGGTCGCTCTGTTTGCCATCCCCATACAATAATTGCGGTTCTGATACCACGTAATAACTACCTATACATAATTTAATGACGGAAATTATATGTTTTAAACAAAAACGTTTACATAAAAACCAAAAATATATTTTGTTTTCCAGGTCGTCAAAATGTTCGCCGCAGTAGTGACGATTTTCTTGATTTGTTGGTTTCCCTACCACTCGTATTTCGTGTACGCGTATCACAACAAAGACATCGTTATCAAAGCGTACGTTCAAGATTTGTTTTTGAGTTTCTACTGGTTGGCCATGTCGAATTCGATAGTGAATCCGATAATTTATTATTGGATGAATCCTAGGTGGGTAGTAAACTGTATTAGATATTTAATAGTAATCTTCACCTCTCGGGACTGAACGGGTGGTAGAAAATAACCCTGAGGGAATCGCCGATCGTTTCCGGATACCGACCGATTTTAATGGGATTAAAAGTAATCGTATTTATTGAGGAGTCGTGAACAGGACATTCTACATACGTTTGTTCACTATGCGCAGCGTGATCGTATGACAACTCGCTGCGCATGTCAGCAGCAAAGCAAAAGCAAGGACAACAGTGTTCGGATATAACGTGAAATCTCACTCCGTAACGTATCGACCGACCTAGTACCTAATAATGCATCAATGGTTCCTGGATTAACAGATTTTTGGAGTTCGTCGTGAATTCTCCAAATCGACTTTTCCGCTTTCTTCA
The DNA here is from genome assembly GCA_032441835.1 of Slavum lentiscoides. NCBI lineage: Eukaryota > Metazoa > Arthropoda > Insecta > Hemiptera > Aphididae > Slavum > Slavum lentiscoides. The sequence goes on from CM063709.1 coordinate 8,988,751, forward strand.
ATTTTTTCATTTTATTTTAAGATCTCCAAAAACCGAGTAGGCGTATATCGACGATTTTAACACTTTCAATTTGTTCAATTTGATTTCAGCGGAATTTACGGAAAAATAAATAAAAACGTGCGGGAATTTCAAGTAGACTTCACGGCGAAATGACGAATTCAAATATTATATGTTCTGGGACTTCTATTACCGCACCACTACACCGGTCGGTACCTGCATTGAAACTAGGAAGCGCATAGAACGTCTTGATTGCCTACTATATTTCGCGTATGTTAGATTAGACAAAGGCAGAAAATCTCCGTAACTAATCCCTTTTAAGGAGATGAATATAAATTATATGGCATGCGTGACATTATATGCGTGCGAGTATGTGCGTAGTAGTAAATGACCATTTGTTTGTGATACCCCCGTACCACTCGTGTCCTGTCCAAAAGCCAACGACAGACAACGAAGAAGACATCAGGAACACGATCAAATGACGCACTGTCGCACGCGTGAACAAAATTATTTATCTTTCTATCTTTTTTTCCGAAAATATCGACTTTTCGTCAAGCGTAGTGATCAATCTATTTGTTGCCACAATAATTCTGAAAACATATTTAGATTTGACACGAAGTTTTCTTGAGATTCACTATCAAACTGTTTTTATTCTGCGGACTATTATAATTATTGAATTTTTTTTAATCAAAATTTAAAAAAAATCGTAAAGTCAATATCAAGTAAACTTCACGATAAATTCAAATCTGTATGAATTATCGGGTTACTATATTGCTTGGTACAGTTGATAGAAGATATTATATTGTAATATGTTTTTGGTGAAAAAAAACGATCGGCGTCTGATCCCTTATATAAATACACGTAACTACCGTGTGTATATTTATTTATTTTTTAAACTAGGTTCAGAGCATATTTTAAGTTGATCATATGCTATTGTGGAGGCTTAAGAAAATCCGACGAGGCTTCCGTTGATCTGAACGTGATACAAATGATGAACAGCGAGTCTCATTGTTATTTAACTCGGACCAAATCAGGTAACTGTGCAACTTATTTGAACTTTGTATTAAAAAACATTAGTACGTCGTAATTTCACGCTTCTAGACATTAAAGTACTACGCATATCTAATTGAAATACAACAATTTTTTTTCTCGAATTTTAATCGCATACAATATTGTGATTGAACTAAATCAATCATTTTAAAAGCAGTCGAACTTTTTTTCCAAACACAAAATTATTATCGGAATGATTCATTACGTTAAACAGTCATAATCTGCACGTAAAAGCTAATAATAGTTTGCGCTGATCGAAAATAAATATACAATTTGAAAACCGATGTTAATTATCAGAAGCCATTTACAAATACTAATGATTTCTATATTATTTTCCATTTAATAATATTACAATTTTATAAGAACGAGATTTTGATTTAAATTATTTAAATTCTAATTTAAAGAAGATACAGTGCTATCTATAACAAACGTTCGGTTCGTCCGTTCGATCTCATAATAAATTACATATATTTTATATATTTCATTGTAGTGTACACTGCATCACACATAAATTATACATTTTTTTTTTCAAACTACTAAAGTTGAACAATAATTTAACAACAGGAGTTGTTTAACTAACAATAATAATGTAATCTAAAACTAACTGTATACTTAACTACAAGTATATTTAGTCAAACCCATAAAAAGTATATTGTATTGTTTACGAATCCCTTTAACCAATATATTTATATTATTCGTCAGTATTTGTATTGACCTCCTCTTACACGTAGACACACAACAAATACGTGGTTAAGTAGCTTTTGACGTTGTACAATAGAACGATTAACCAGGTCCAGTATCGTTGGGAGCCCAACACTTGCGCCGCCCACCAGAAAACCAAGTATTGTGCCTGCACAAAAGTTGCAACGAAATTGCACGACACCCGGAAAAGGCACGAGACAATCAAACGGAAACGAAGGCAATCGAAAGGTAAATTAATAAAGCACGGGGATAATACCAGGGCTCTCATTTGAAAAAATAATAATGTTTAACGTTTTAACGTTTTTTATCGTTATTAACCTTTTGCGTTTATCGTTATGGTATATTTTAGCGTTATGGATTATTTGTGTTTAACGTTAAAGACAGTTTTATCGTTATATAATATTTACGTTTTACGTTTATCGGTATTTTAACGTTATTTGGTTTAATATCGATTTTTTTTCCAAATAAATAAATCCATTCGTATTCCATAGACTATAGCACGTTTTCAAATCTCATAAACGTCATGTACCTACTTCATTAAACTTCATTAATTATAAAAGTCCTAATTTTGTATCCTGAAATTTTTGATTTTATACATTTTTCCAGTGAGAACCTTGGTTTATTTTTGATTTTATATTCCAGTGCAGAATATTTTTCTTAAAATGTTGACTATATTACCAATAGAAACTTTTCTGACTAGCTGACATCTTCTCAGACACGTATCTTTGAATAATTTTTACTATCAAGTAAACAAAAATAATCTGAAAGGTCCAATAACAATAAACAGTATTTCAATTCGCGATATCACACGCAGAAAGAGAATTTTCGCGAAAGACATATAGGAAACCGTATATCTCAATACACGTGTCTAGCTGACGCGCGTGTACGCGTCCATGTGAACCCAACCTCATTATAGAACTGTAATAAACCTACACCATAGGCTTATATTTTCCGTAGTAAATTGAAAAAAATATTAAAATAACGGTAATTCTATTTTTCGTTTTTTGACATTTTGATATATAACGTTAATACATTATTTCGTTTAATGATATGTTTTAATTTGTGATAGTTTAAAATCAGTGTTTATTATTTTCCGTTACGTTTTTTGATATTCGTTTCAATTGATATTTTGCAATTATAACGTTATAATCAAAGCGTTATTATAACGTTTGCGAGCCCTGGATAATATATACACTTCGAAGCATAAAAGTATCTATTTAACAGTGGCTCATTTCCATACGCGTGCTTTGCCGGCAAAAGAGATAGCGAACTTTAAAAATTTTATTCGCAGAAAATTACCTAAAATACGAGATGATTGAAATTTCTATCTCTTTTCTTTTTGTCTTCGGTTTTCTTAAAAAAAAAAAATTATTATTATTATTACCACTGATAACTGCACGACTAGTCTCGACACGACTGAATCAAATAATAATTTATAATCAAATATATCATTTTTTTTTTAATTTCATTAATCATTAAATTAAATAGAAAATAATTTTACTATTTTTAACTCGAAATCGTTAAAAACAACAAAAAAATATTGTCTTATTAAAATGAATAATTTTTACGAATCCATTCTTACATTTGTTTACATTTATACTTTTTAAAAAAAAAAAACTTCTATTAGGTACTTGGTCGTAATCAACTACTATCGAATCACGAATATGTAGTAATATTATATATTGACAAAGTGATCGACTATAGTCGTAATTATCGTCATTGTAGAAATTTTTAATTCGTTAATAATAATTCGAATACTATAATAGACAGTACAGTGTGATGGAAAATCTGCAGCTGTTTTCACGCCTGCCATTAAACATGCGTACACGTGGTGAAAAGTATTATATACATTTCCGTAATATTTGGTAAACATTATAATAACATTACGGAATTTTACTGTGAAAAACAAAATAAAGGCATTTTGTATTTCACTTAACTTAGGAAACAACAATTAACGAATAAACTTTTCGACCGATATATGTATTCATATTTTCAGGGTGGTATAATATTACGTCTAAGATTTATTAGCTGTTATTATTAATTTAAAAGTCGGAGCATTGAAAAAGTATTGAAAACAAAGTACGCAGATACAATAACGGATACTTATTGTGGCGTACTAACGGAATCCAGACGAAAATACAGAAATTCCCAAATCATTTTTATGAAAATTGTCCACAAAAAAAAAACTTTATAAATTACTGTCGGGTAAAACATTCAACGACACAAGAATTATTGACTCGGATAAAAGGTGTTTTGCGTTAATCACTCCACGTGCACATTTGATACGTACGCCTGTCATAATTCGTTTGAAAATCAAATCATTAACACTGTCCAATATTCTCGAGGATTGCAATAATTAATTAAATAAATGAAATAAATAATTAATGACTGCAATAAAACTGTAGAGAAATTTGCAAATTCCATTCGGGCCGCAATAATTGAATTCGCAAATTTTCAGTCGATCGAATAGTTTCAAGTCAATAAAAACGATTTCGGAAATTTAAAGCGTGTCCTCGATAAAAAATAAGTGACGATTTTCCGATAATTTCCGGGAGGGAGCTAGTGGATATTTATTGCATGATTGTAATTAAATTCCACGCCTGCTCGGCAGTAAAAACAAAAAAAAAAGAGATAGAAGCGCAGTGGATTTAGCGCATATACACACCGTCGAGGCCGTGTAATTTTCACGAAACACCTCATCAGTCATCGTAACATTACCGACACAAATTTGTCATCAAGAAGGATAAACCGATGTAAAACGTAATATTAAACTTTATTCCCTAAAATTCAGGCGAAGCTTGTAGACGTGTCTTTCGCAAATTTCAAATCGATTTTGAACAGTTCCGAACTTCCGACCGGATATTGAAACATTTTAAATTCCATTCATTGCCTATATGGTATTACACAACGACTGAACGACACTTGCTCTTTTACGTCATTCCATATACTTGTATGGTATACAAATGTGTGTACAATTAGCATATTATATTACGTTTGTGTTAAACACGAGATACTGATACCAGTATCCGTTTTACGGTATTCGTACCGTTCCCCGACCTCCACCTATGCTGAAAACAGATTTGAATTAGTCTACTCGAGACCGAATTTCAAATTCCAAATTTCTATAAATCCGTCCAAAATTATAATTGAACTAAATGAAAATTGTTAAAAATTGCCATTGCCGGTAATTTTTGAACAAAAACAATAAAATCGACAGAATAACGCCGTTTACAATCCACTAAAATGTTGAAACCCGAATTAACTACAAAACACTGATCCCGTCGTGTATGCGAAGTCACCTACTCAAATACGCTTCATATACCTATGTATTAAATGTTAAATTAAAAGTTATTGTAATTGCGTGTAGAGTATAATATTTTTTTTATATATATAAATAAATAAGAGCTTTTTTTTATTTTATAAATTTTTTTTTTTTTATTTTCGTGATATAAATTAATTATTAAATGTACTTTACTATTGGTTCTAGGCTCCACAAACTACGGAAGACTAGAAAGCTTTCTACGCAGACGCTTATTTGATCGGTGACACTGTTGACGAATATCGTACGAAGATCGAGGACTATTGTAGATAATACGATGATAACCATTTCTGAAAAACATCCATGTCGTCGGGTCCCGTGTACATACCTATGAAATATGTTCAAATTACACTGTTAAATTGTTAAAAAGAAATTATTATTTTATTGATTTTATGTATTTACTGTTCGTATGCTTTAATAAAATCATGACAAAAAAAATAAATAAATATATATAATATTAATATTCGAAATGCACAAAAATTAATTCGGATTCGAATTAAAGGAACGTGTGTTTTAAGTGATGACGTGTTGAGTAAAATCCGATATTAAATTCTTAAAACAAACCCGTAGCGAGCGCTGCGGGTAACTGAGAAAATCAAAATGTCTTAATGTTCATTAAGAATTTATAAATAAAATCACATACTCATATTGCCATTTTAAAATGAAAAATGTTATATAATTATAACGAATAAAGGGGATGGAAGAGAGGGAGGGAGCGAAATACGAAAATCATGAACAGGTATGGAATGTGGAATGTGCGTAAAACTTTCTAAAGGAGAATATGACAAAAGGTACAGCGAACTGCGCGTACAATACTTTGTAGGTGTTCGAAAAATGTTTGTGAGCGTCACTAGTCCTTTATTTTTTAATTAATGGATATGATAACAATAGCATTTCTAACATTGAGATTGTGAATTTCAATAATTGTAATTTTTATGTGTTACCGATTTTCGAGTTTAAATTACATAAAGAAATTAGTATAATTTAATATCGATGTAATTACTCATATAATTGTAAAAAAAATTTGAATTCTTAAAAAACCTTAAATTGCTTGTGTTACAAATTTTAATAGGAAAAAAAATCGTCATTTTAATGAAAAAAATCTGCTTTAAAAACAAACAAAAATGTTGATTAATTGAATTTTTTTTAAACATCATGTTACGATAATTCTTGTAGAAAACTGTCAGGCCTTATGCGCTAAAACTTAAAATATTTAAATAAGTACGAAAAACCGGAAATTATTGTAATCTTCGAAATACTATTATTCAGCACGAATTCGGTCGAATTATTTCATAATTTTGTTCGTCAGTTCGTGTATGCGTGTAATATAATTATAAATAATTGGTGACAGTTTCAAGTGTTTTAGGTACATTATTATTTTTGGAATTACAAAAATTGTGTCGACAATAATAATAATAATAATATTCTACGCCGCGCATTTCGCAATTTTGCGGTGGTTTCCTTTCGCTTAACACAAAAATAAAACTACTGCGAATAACTCGAATAACGTATCCAATAAAATACACTAACTATATAGAAACGTATAAAAGTCGAAATACTACCACAAGTAAAAAATGTTCACAAAAAAAATTTTTTAAAAATACACGACATTACAAAATCAATATATTCGTTTCGCTCAGAATATAAACTACGAGGATTTCATTTTTATTATTATGTATAACGATTTAACTCTTGGGATTTCGCATGCATTATTTGAAAACACCAATTTTCAGAAAATATCTAGATGTATAAATATACATATAGTTATATATGCTAGTATATGTATATAATTTTTTTTTATTTCATTTCAACTTACCGTAAACATCAGGTGACGAATTTTCTCTCTTCCCGTTCGACTTCACTGGTATGTACGATCCTTTTTGAACTTGATTAACAGCGTCTACAATTGAAAATTGTTAGTAAATAGTAGACTAAATTGAAAATTCAATAACACGCGTTACCTTTGGACGTTTCTCTGCCCAACATGAAATCTACAACGACACACATTTCAAAAAGCAGTCTATTTTATATAATACAACATTGTCAACCCGACAAAACCACTTACTTTTAAACTGATTTCCTCTTTTACGATTAACGATTGCACTTGTTCTTGCTTTTGCCGACTCAGGCACTGAATAACATAAAAAATATTTTGAAAAAGAAAAAACCATTTTTTTTTTTTTTATATATATAAAAATTTTTAAAAAAATATGGTTTTTTCTCTTTTTTAAAATATAATAACATATAAAAATCACGCAATGAGAAGAGAAGAAAAAAATAAAATTAGAGCGACAATTGAATACAAACCAACAGGAAAAAGACCCAAAAGCAGAACCAAGAAACGATGGATGGGTAGAGTAGACTAGAAGTAACGGATTGGGAGCAAAGGATCCAGGATCGTGATTATTGGAGGTACCGGACAGTAGCAGCCAAAACTCTTATAGAGTAGAAGAAGAAGAATATACTCGTATACAAATATTATTTATATCGAAATAACAATAACTTACGGTCTGCAGATTGAATTTTGATTGGTACGAAAATGCCGCCATCGACATAAAGAAAAGGAGGACAGTAAACTGTGAAAATGAGTATATTAATGTGTATATATATATATATTTTTTTTTGGAGCCTATGAATTCTCGAAAAAAATTAACTCACGCGCTATATCTTTCGCTATCGCGTCCCCGTATTGTAGTTGTACATTCTTTTCTTGGGCAGATGATTCTTGAAAAATAAATAGGAAAAAAATCCATTCAAATTACTTACTTAATAAATTATTTTCTACGCACGCAAATTTACCTTTTACGGTTATTACGGTCGTGTAGCAAACGAGCAGAAGACATACTCCGAACGACTTCATTTTTTTAAATGAAACATTTCACTAGGACACCAAGCAATTTATATAGGGATTTCGAAGAAAAGAAATATAACTGTACGCACACCTATATATATATATATTGCTGCAATCTTAACGATCAAACACAGGCATCTACAGTCTATATATATCCCTCAGAGAATTACACGCTTTGAGTACCTCTATATTGTCTCGTATTGTTTTTTCTCCTGTATTTATTCATTATTTTCACTTCAATGATTTGTCTTTTACATTCGGATTACGTAAGTATCCATTATGCATATATCAATCGCACACAACCCAGGCCGTAAAATAAAAAATTTCTGTTATAATATATAACTGTATACGAATCACGTAATATCGGTATAAACGCGCGTAACAATATAGGTATTTACTATTTACTACTATTAAAAAACTTGTAGTGATAATTTGAAAATATAAATAGATCATAAAGTATTATCATTTATATAACAAACTTCAACGATCCTCAGTGGAATCAATTTGAATCATCATTTCATTGTATACATCGCAACAAATTTCAACGTATATTGTATACTGTATTTTTTGCCAAATTTGGAAATTTTCGTGACATTATTATTTCCAATAATATCAATATGATATAATCGATATTTTTCTATTACAGCGACTAACAACATTTTTTTAATTTCTAATTCTTAGACTTTTTTACACGTATTTCACGCGTTTAATCGCGTTTATGTATTGATATAATAAAAATTAAAAAAATTAATTCACACAATGGAGTTTTTCGCGAAACGAAAAGCCAGATGACGAGGCGAAACTAGAACGAACCAAAGACACAATGACGACAACTATATTAAATAAACTTAGGGTACGAAACAAAAATAATTTCTATAATTTTAGTGATCAGTACTTATATTATTATTTCGCGATTAAAACTTTATAGCTACATACAGACATATAGTATATTATTATAATAATTCAACGAGACTGAATTACCTTAATTAAATATTTACAGACTGCGATGATGTACTGCTGGAGGAAAAAGCGATTTCGGAGTGCCGCGATAGTGTACTATAGAAGAATTGTCAAAACCGGTAGAGCAAAGGGCCTACGACATTTGCATTTCGGATAATATAATTTCGAATATTATTAATCAAAATACTTTAAAGACATTTTTCAAGTTTTTCAGAAATAATATTAACAATGTAATACTAACACGGATCAAATGAATGCAAATGAATCCCTGGCAATGTAATTCATCAAAAAACGATGATTTCCATAATTTTGGACGATGACGGAAGAAAAATATTATAACCGAACTAAAAAAAAAAAATGTGTATAGAAAGTGTTTACTACAGTGAGGAAGTTTATAGGAGAATTCTACACATCATTCAAAGAACTTGAAGATGAAGACATTTTTTTTTATTTTTTTTTAGACGCAATAATTGGTGGACCGTATTAGAACAAGACAATATTATTGATTTAATTTTAAAAATAATTATATTATAAATTGTCTACAAAACGTTGTAAAAATTATGATACTAAAATAAGAAACGATAAAAACGGCCACGCGCAGGAACCCTTACAATTTTTATAAATACACAATATACGTAAATTAAAATACAATACAAAATAAATGGAAAAATAAATACATAATATAAAATGAATTAAAGATTACAGGGTTTACCTTACATAATAACGACTCATAGAAAAATACAGACGACAAAATACGACAATTAAACGATTTATTTACGAAAAATTAAGAAGAAACATTGTACTGTCCAGCGAGAACAAAATACGAATATTATAAATTGCGCGAATTTATATGTTGATATAATAAAAAAGAAAAAAAATGAATTAACACAATGGAGATTTTCGCGTAACAAAAAAACGAAAAGCTATGCGGAGACAGAAATAACCGAACGCACATTAAAAAATTATAAATATTTTTGTATTTATTTTATATGTTTGTGTAATATATACAAGACTACGCTACATAATATTATAAGGTTATAAGAATATAATGGAGTGTGGACCCGGGTGGCGGGCCAGAACTTTTCGACACTATTACCGCTCAACTGCTCTAATATATATATCAAATTTTTTTTTTTAATCCACAATCTGTACCTGTAGGGCAGTAGTCCTCAAACTTTTTTGGACTCGCGACCCTACTTTTTTAGGCCTACACTTTTCGCGACCCGCGTAAGTTTTGTAGAAAAACAAAAAAAAGCTAAAATTGCTTAATGCCTTGTAGTAATAGTATTATAACTGAATGAATAAAAATTACATTTTATTATGTAGAATATTTAATTATTATTAATTGAAAATGTACAGAATTCATACGAAAAAATATAATAGAATAAAAAATACGATACAAAAATTTATATTCAATGTCATACTACGTATAGAATCATACCAGTATATGAAACATAATTTACAAGTGATTTTATACCCATTATAATATTATATTACAGAATTATAGATTATATAATATTGTTGATACGTAATATATTACAATATTTTTTAAACTGTATTTGCATTTATTAATTTTCCAAGTTTAATAATTAAATAATTATTTTTGTACCTTATACAATTTTATAAACTTAATTTTTATTTTAAAAAGAAGAATTATCGCGAGCTAATGTTTTTAAAGCTTACGCGACCCAAAAATGGGTCGCGACCCGCCGGTTGAAGACCACTGGTCTAGGGCACAATAAGTAAATATGATATGAGTAATGAATGGTGTACAAAGCATAAAAATTATTAAAATGGTATTTAGTATAAAATAAAAATAAAAATCGAATGTAGGTGTCGAGCAAGTCACCGTACGCTTTAACCGTCTTGGAGGGTTACCGGGAATTGTGGGAGTAGCGAGATTTCTTCTAACAAGAGGATTAGGATGTGATAATATGTGAAAACGGAAACGTTTAAAAAAAAAAAAAATTAATAAAATTTGTAAAAATTTTACTGTTCGCGCTGCGTATACCTAACACTATACGTTCGCAAAAAACTTACTTACTTTCGATAGTTTCTGCGCGACGACACTGGACGTGGAAAAAAAAAATCGGCACAAAAGCACAAAAATCAACCACAGCCAAATGAATCGCCGACGGCGACGTCGTTGGCGCAAAATAAAAAACGACGTGCCCGTGCCATAGTTGGGACAAACGTATGCGGCCGCTGACGCCACGCCCCCTGGTGGCGGATTTCCTTTGGTGTATCGGACGGACGCATCGGTGAAAAGAAAGCGCGCGCTTTAAAAAATATTATATTATTATTATACGCGTGTAATGTTGTACGACGGAGGTGCCGGCCGCTATATACGCGTTAATCGAACCAACGTTCACTGCAGGAAAAAAATCGTTCAAAGTCGTTGAACTATTTACGAATAAACGCGTTCTAAATAATCATTTCGTTTTCCCTTATTGACAGACACGATTATAAATTATGTTTTTTTTTTTTTTTATAATTCGTCGTATATTATAAAGAACGTTTTTAATTACTAAAAATCGCGTCAACCCTCTAACAGATTTCCACACCGCCTCGATTTTTGTTTTGAAATGTGTTTTTTTTTTTTAAATCAATTTAATAATAAGCGTTAACATTTTTTCAACGACGTGTTGTTGTTTTTTATTTCGCCGTGTAATGCGAGCCAGTGAAATACTCGTATGTGGTTCAAATAGTCTGAAAATACCACCCATCCGCCTATAGACGGATTGGTGAGGTTTAGCCCCCAAAAAAACTGTAATATAGCTTCATAACATTTTTGTCATCTCATAATGATATAATATTAAAATGTGTTGCTAACACTGCAATATTGCCAGAAATTAATCTCCCCTATTGAGCATAAACGACGAATCTGTCAACGGCACGCGCGAGCCGTAAACTGTTTCAAAAAAAGTGCGCCGAGGTCCGTTGCGGAAACGTAAATATATCGTATAGAAAAATAATTCCAGAAATCGGCTGCAGCAAGTGAAACGGGTGAACGTCGCGTGTATTTCGTATATAGTTATTATATTTATATTATTTATATATTATTTTATTATTTTATTATTTATATTATTATAATATAGTAAAGTATCTTTTTTTTTTTAAACTTTGTTCTCGTTCTTTTATATAACTTCATTGAATTTCACTTTAAAAAAATAGGAAAAAACATGTTTTTTTCTCTCTTTCTCTCTTTCATACACGTCAACGCGTATAATATATATATATAAAATAAACCTCGAATTATTATAATAATTATATAAATTGTCACAAAGTCTATTAAGATTATTTGGCCGAGAAAACGTATATGAAACCGCGCTCTGACGTCATCCCATCGCTTTATTATATTATAGTATTTTTATTTATATTTATATTTCGCAACGCTTATTTATATATAACATATATAATATTAATATAGTCACGGCTATATATACGTGACAAATTTTAATCTAAAAATTATAATACATATGTATTTATATATATATAATATATATATATATATATATGCACTGCTAAATCATTGTATAGGTTTATATACACTGCAACGCGCTGTTATTATTTTTTCATAAAAAAAAATATATATATTTTTTTAATATACGTTTCGTGGGTGTACCGGGAAACATTAAGAGGACGCCTCGAAAAATTATTTTTTTAAAAAAGTAGAAAATATAAGATTAAAAAAAAAGTGACTTTGTACAGGTAGTTTCGATGTACTACTCGCCCGTTATACGCTCGACTTGGATACACCGCTATTTAAAGACGCGTGTAGAAAAATGCAAGACATAGATGAGTTTGACGGGAGTAAATTTTTTTTTTATAAAAATTGTAGAGAAAAAAAAGTAACGGCTTATTCGATTTTAGTGAAAGTACGATTTGTTCTTTTTCTGGCCAACAACGACTACTAATAGAAAAACATCGAAATTCCGCCTGCAAACTGTTCTCTATTTTTTTTATAAGTTTAAAAATTGTAGAAGTTAAATCAGTGTAACCACTGAAAATAAAAATGAGTACTTAAATACAATATTATATATATATAGGTACAAGGTACATACTATAGGGGTATCTATAGGTATCTGGGCCGAAATAATATACATAAACCAACCAATAACATCCTATAAAACATATATCATATTTTATTTTATTTTATTTTACTAATTCTGTTTACATTGATTACCTATACTATACTACGCATTACTCTTGTATGTGCCCGACTCGAAGAGCAAAATATTATTATGACCCTGTTTGTGTGTGTGTGTGTGTGTGTGTGTGTGTGTGTGTGTGTGTGTGTGTAAATATATATTAGCAAACTGAATATTATTAAACACAACCGCACAACTACACGTGTTTTCTACGCTACAACCGCGTTAACATTACAACGGTCGAAAACATTTCTGACGAACCCGACGATTCGGCGTACCCTTGACACCGAGGCCGGACACTTCCAACACTTTTCCCGTCAACGGATACTCTTTGAATTCATCTGCCGTCACATCGTAACTAATCGTCGTCACGTATAATTTGTCCAGTTCTGGTCCGCCGAACGTGACCGACGAGACTTTTTCCGCGGCGATTTTCAACTTGCCCAACAACTTTCCGCTAGAGCCGCTCACGTGTAACACCTGTTCCCAGAAGGATTTTTTTTTCTATAAATTCTACGTGGTTCTTTTTTTATAAAATTATTTATGACGATTTACCTGAGCGCCGTTATAATTAGCGACCCAAAGATCGCCGTTAGCGTCCATTGTCATTCCGTCTGGTATGCCTGGTATTTCGTCCGTACTGAAATCGTAAAATGTCCTTCGATTCGCTACAATAAAATTTACACACATATCGATTAAATGCGTACACGTTTTAAAAACAATTATTTAAGGGAAAAAATAAAATAAAATAAAACGTTACAGATAGAAGCCGTTTCGGGGTGGTAATCGAAAAGTGATATCTGTTTGGTAATGGAATCGATGTAAAACATTCTAGTGTTATCGTCGCTCCAGGCGAGCCCGTTAGAAACGGAAATGCTTGTTACGGATGGCTCCAGGTTTTGGAAACACTTGGTATCGTCGGTGAACATGTACAGATTTCCGCGAGCCAATTCAAAGTCTTCTTTCTCGAGCTTAGAATCCACGAGTCCCATCGTGCCTGACACACACACACACACATGAGCCATTGTATAGTGAAACGATTTCGTCGTGTTCGGAAATTTTAATGTAAATAACTCACCGGCCCACAAGTATCCGTTGTTGTCGGCTTTCGCATCGTTCAAACGGTTATTGGGTTTACCTTTGTCCACGGTAGTCAGTCGTACGATTTCGCCTGCAGTGGTTTCGTTAAGATTCCATCGGAGAGTGCACAGTGTAGTGCCCAGCCCGATGACAAACAGATTCTGTTCTCCGGCGATCGGAATGATGAAAGCGACGTTATCGTCTGTGAATAAAAGAATTTCTCGCGATCAGTACGAATATAGAAAAAATTAATTTAATTTTTTTTTCACATAAACACGTGTAAATAATATATACCCAATTGAATGTGTTCTAAACAGTTTTCATGATATCTGTAAACTCGATGTTCATAAATATCAACAAAATACAAAACATTATTTTCAGAATCCCAAAAGGGACCATCGCCCAACGTTAAATTTTCGGCCACTTCTTTTATCGACGTGCCGTTATAATTCACAGCAGTACTACCAGTCATGTCGACCACCATCAAACTAAAAAAAAAAAATCATAATAATCGTTTGAAAATTAAATGATATTTTCGGTTAATACAGTAATTATTTTACTTATTATATTATACCTTAGGAGAAGAACGACGAAGGTACACATCTTGAAAATCGACATCGTGACAAAACTCACTAAGAAACAGTATTACACCTGCACATAAAGTAATCTGTGTACCTATGTTATTATTATTACTATTATGCACACAGACACAATCGCTGCTTTAAAGCACGTCGAATAGACCGCTACGTGTGCGTGTAACCGCATTAAATATAATGTTTCTGTGCCATAGCGAATTATAAGTTATTGTATTGACTTATAAGTAGGGCTAGAAACTATTATAGGTGTTTGCATGTTTTTTAATAATCATTCAAAACATAGCTTAGTGAAATATAAATTTATTTCACAACACTAGGAGCTTATAGACATTTTTTTTGCCTATTTTGCATATTTAGCTCTTTTTTTACGCGTTAGCGCATATTTTGTTATATTCGAATTTTAAGAGCATATTTCACTAAGTTAAATACTAATTTTAAAAAATTAGTATGTAATTTATCTTTAAAATTGGTTAAAACAAAAATATACTTATACCTGAAAGAATCCATCGACGAAAGTATCGGCCGTGAATTTTCCACGTATGCTCGACAATTTAAATTTGAAATTATGAATCGCCGAGATTAATTTATTTTCACGCGGATTCCATATATATTGTATAATAATGTATACAACAATAATTGTATGATCTAGTTTTATTAATATGCATTTTTATAAATATATATTAATATTTTTTTCATTAATATCTAGCTAGATAGGTACCTAATATACTGACGGTGTACCGTCATTTAAATGTTTTGGGTTTTTATAATGCATATTTTAAGAGCATATTTTAGCGATTGTACATATTTTAAGGGTATATTTAGTAATTTTTTTTTAGGGTATAAATGCATCATACATGCATATTTTAAAGTTTTTTAGGGCAGAAAGCCTCTAAACCTACTTACAAGTTATAACACGTCTATATAAGCGAGTACAAATTTTGTGTTATGACATCGTTTTCTCGTAATAGGTACATAGGTATACTAATTGTAAAAAAAAAAATTATTCCGCGTGAACAACCGGTTATATATTAACCATTTTATTAAAAACGATTACAGCATGTAATATTGATTGTTTAACTATTCGACAAACATGAAATACAATATAAGTCCGTAACAAATATGATTTATCCACTTATCTCTCTGTCAATGCAATATTTTCAAAAATCGTATTATTTTTACGTATTTAAAACTTCGACCAAGAATAATATAGATAATATTAAAAAAACATATTACCAACTACATGGAACGCACTTAAATATAGATTTTATTCGATTTTTCTTAGTTTATTTTTTAAAACTTTTTCTTAACTTTTTATTTATAAAATATAGGTTGATCTTATTCATATTATCTCGTTTAAAGTTTTTTTTTTAAGAACTAAAGACTCTAATTTTATTTTAGACTAATATTGAAATACCATAAGTGTATACCCATTTACTTACAATAAGCACAAAAATAATTACATGTTTGATAACAAAAAAATTGTTCAATAACACATTGAAAAACAATTGATTTCTACAATAACAAAACGTAGAGAATTTAAGGATTAGACTTTTAATGATCCGCAGTCCGTAATTAAATGCAATGTAACGTACTAACGTACCAACAAACAGAATATATTTAAATATCCCATTATGAAAAATTAGAAGGGATACGCTAAAATATGTTTAAAAAAGAAAAGATATGCCGTCCCCTGCACTCCCCCAATTCAAGAACTGGCCGAGACACGAGCATATTCTTGTCAAACCGTTTATAATAAGCATTTTATTTTATGAAAAAAAAAACTGAACATAAAATTGTAAAACTCAAATATTATAATTATTATATAATCATTGCAGATTTTATTTTAAACAACCCGAAATTCGTTAGACGAAAGGGGAAAAGACGAATTTGGGCGAAAACAGGTCCCACCCGAATTAATCAAATCCAATTCGTACTCATATAATATATAAAAATATGTAGGTATGACATATGTGTATAATTATGCGTTTATTTACTACAACAAACATACATGATTAACATGAATATTCATAAAGCTGTGTTAACAAAATTATAATAGAAATAAGAATTAATAATCTCGTACGAAATATTACTCAATTGTTAGAAGTATTACATGCAAAAATTATTATTATTACACTGTGTATATATATATATATATATATATATATATATATATAGTTTGCAAACTGAATATTATTAAACACTACCGCGCAACTAAACGTTTTCTACACTCGAACCGCGTTCACATTACAACGGTCGAAAACATTTCTGACGAACCCGACGATTCGGCGTACCCTTGACACCGAGGCCGGACACTTCCAACACTTTTCCCGTCAGCGGATACTCTTTTAATTTATCCGCCGACACTCCGTAACTGATCGTCGTCACGTACAGTTTGTCCAGTTGTGGTCCGCCGAACGTGACCGACGAGACTTTTTCCGCGGCGATTTTCAACTTGCCCAACAACTTTCCGCTGGAACCACTCACGTGTAACACCTGTTCCCAGAAGGATTTTTTTCTATAATGTCTATGCGGTCCCTTTTGTTTTAATTATTTACCTGAGCGCCGTTATAATTAGCGACCCAGAGATCGCCGTTGGCATCCATGGTCATTCCGTCCGGCATGCCCGGTATTTTGTCCGTATTGAAATCGTAAAAGGTCCTTCGATTCGCTATAATAACATTTATACGTATCGGTTAAAAGCATAAACGTTTTAAAAACAATTATTTACGGGGAAAAAAATAAAATAAAATAAAACGTTACAAATAGAAGCCGTGTCTGGGTGGTAATCGAAAAGCGCTATCTGTCTTGTAAGGGAATCGATGTAGAACATTCTAGTGTTGTCGTCGCTCCATGCGAGCCCGTTAGAAACGGAAACGCTCATTACAGCGGGCTCCAGTTTTTGGAAACAGCTGGTGTCGTCGGTGAACATGTATAGATTTCCGCGAGCCATTTCAAAGCTTTCCTTCCCGAACTTAAGGTCCACGAGTCCCATTGTGCCTAACACACACACACACACACACACATAGGCCATTGTATAGCGAAACGATTTCAACTTGTTCAGAAATTTTAATGTAAATAACTCACCGGCCCACAAGTATCCGTTGTTGTCGGCTTTCGCATCGTTCAAACGGTTATTGGGTTTATCTTTGTCCACGGTAGTCAGTCGTACGATTTCGCCTGCAGCGGTTTCGTTAAGATTCCATCGGAGAGTGCACAGTGTAGTGCCCAGCCCGATGACAAACAGATTCTGTTCTCCGGCGATCGGAATGATGAAACCGACGTAGTCGTCTGTGTATAAAACGACACAAGAAATTCTCGCAAATAGTATACGAGTATGGAAAAAATTTAATTAAATTTTTTTTTCACGTAATCACGTGTAAATAATTATATACCTAACTGAATGTGTTCTAAACGATTTTCATGATATCTGTAAACTCGATGTTCATAAATATCAACAAAGTACAAAACATTATTTTCAGAATCCCAAAACGGACCTTCGCCCAACGTTAAATTTTCGGCCACTTCTCTTATCGACGTGCCGTTATAATTCACAGCTGCACTACAGGTCACGTCGGCCACCACCAAACTACAAAAAAAAAAATCTTAATAACCGGTTGAAAATTAGATGATACTTTCAATTGATATAGTAATTATTTTACTTATTATAATATACCTTAATAGAAAAACGACGAAATTACACATGTTGAGAATCGACATCGTTACAAAAATCACTAATAAACACTATTACTTCTGCACACATAAAATATTCTGTACAATTATTATCTATACAAACACAATCATGAATCGCGGGCAGAAGAGGAAAAATGATAAACTAATTTGTATACAGTCCAAGAATAATAATAATTCATATCGCGTTGAACAAACGCCTTGCATAATATTATTTTTAACCTTGAAGTATATAACCTTTCGTATATGTGCATTATGGAATAAAATAACAATTTTAATAAAAAAAAATTTTAAAATACTATACATGAAGTACATTTGTATAGATGTGTATAATGTGTATATAAACGATAAACAAAGAACGGTTTATAAAATAAGATTGTATAAGATCGTCGTTTTTATTGTTTATGTATACTGTTACAATAAGACTAGCGAGACCGTAGCCAGCAAAAATGTTTGGGGAGGAGGGGCTAAGGCCTGAGAGTATAAATATGAAATAAAATTAAAATAATAAACTAATAATAGAATATAAATCATTAAATTTTATTTTAACAAAAAATGTCGGTGGGATCTGAACCCTGAACCCTTCCCTGGCTACGGCCTAGATAAATAGAGTAATAAAATCGTACGCGAACAATATATGATAAATGCTAATGAACGGCGAGCTGGGTTTGAGAATCAGTTCAATTAGCGAACCATATACAGCTGCGATTATATACGCTTATACGAGCGTAAGCGTGCGTCAGAGGTAATCAGGGTAGGCACTCATAAATATTATTATTTTTATTAACGCGTATATTTATTCAGGAAATATTCGATAATATATTTTTTTTTTTCAATATTTTCTTTCCTAACGTTTCAAATATTTCGCATTCGATAGTATTAAGTACTATATTTTTTTCTCTAGCGTTTTAATTGTTTTCCTTTATCCCGCAGATTTTATTCAAAATTATATTACGCGTTTTGTATTAAAATTAATATTTTACATTTTCTCGAAAGTTGGTACATGAGTATTATCGTCTAATTCTGTAATATTAATTAATTGGTTCGCGATTCTTTCAGTTGTATATACACAAGTAAAAAAACAGAAAATAAACGGGACCTATTCTAAAAAACGGGATAAAAATGAGTCCCGTTTGAAGTTTATAGATAGACAATCTCGTTTTCATAAAGAGACGTATCAGTCACCCACTCACCCTACTATACGTATACAGCACAGTGTAATTCAAATACTTTCAAAGCAATAGATAATTTCTCGTAAAAAAATAACATTTTTCTATTTTAGAGGTACTCCGTCCCCCCGCCCGCCACCCCCCAATCGAAGCACTGGCAAAAGACACGAGTCTGTTCTTGTTAAACCATTTATAAGGCATTTTATTTTATGAAAAAAAAACTGAACATAAAATTATAAAACTCTAATATTATTATTGTATAACCACTGCTGATTTCATTTTAAACAACCGGAAATTCGTTAGACGAAACGGGAAAAGACGAGTTTCAGCGAAAACAAGTCCCGCCCGAATTAATCAAATCCAATCCGTACTCATATAATATACAAAAATATGTAGGTATGACGTATGTGTATAATTAAAATTATGCGTTTATTTACTACAACAAACATATATGATTAACATGAATATTCATAAAGCTGTGTTAAAAAAATTATAATAGAAATAAGAATTATTAATTCTCGCACGAAATATTACTCGATTGTTGGAATAATTACATGCAATGATTATTACACTGTATGCTTGCAAACACACAAACAATTGTGTTTGCAAACTGAATAGCTATTATTAAACAATACTACGCAAATAAACGCATTTTCTACACTCGAACCGCCTTCATGTTACAACGGTCGAAAACATTTCTGACGAACCCGACGATTCGGCGTACCCTTGACACCGAGGCCGGACACTTCCAACACTTTTCCCGTCAACGGATATTCTTTAAATTTATTTGCCGGCACTCCGTAACTGATCGTCGTCACGTACAGTTTGTCCAGTTCTGGTCCGCCGAACGTGACCGACGAGACTCTTTCCGCGGCGATTTTCAACTTGCCCAACAACTTTCCGCTGGAACCGTTCACGTGTAACACCTGTTCCCAGAAGGATTTATTTTTCTATAATTTCTACATGGTTTTTTTTTATAAAATTATTTATGACGATTTACCTGAGCACCGTTATAATTAGCGACCCAGAGATCACCGTTGGCGTCCATTGTCATTCCGTCCGGGAACCCCGGTATTTTGTCCGTATTGAAATCGTAAAACGTCCTTCGATTCGCTATAATGGCATTTTACACACATATCAATTAAAAGCGTATAAGTTTTAAAAATAATTATTTAATGGGAAAAAAATAGAATAAAACATTACAAATAGAAGCCGTGTCGGGGTGGTAATCGAAAAGCGCTATCTGTCTGGTAATGGAATCGATGTAAAACATTCTAGTGTTGTCGTCGCTCCAGGCGAGCCCGTTAGAAACTGAAACACTCGTTACGGCGGGCTCCAGTTTTTGGAAACAGCTGGTGTCGTCGGTGAACATGTACAGATTTCCGCGAGCCATTTCAAAGCTTTCCTTCCCGAACTTAAGGTCCACGAGTCCCATCGTGCCTGACACACACACACATGGGCCATTGTATAGCGAAACAATTTCATAATGTTGTGAAATTTTAATGTAAATAACTCACCGGCCCACAAGTGTCCGTTGTTGTCGGCTTTCGCATCGTTCAAACGGTTATTGGGTTTATCTTTGTCCACGGTGGTCAGTCGTACGATTTCGCCTGCAGTGGTTTCGTTGAGATTCCATCGGAGAGTACACAACGTACTGCCCAGCCCGATGACGAACAGATTCTGTTCTCCGGCGATCGGAATGATGAAACCGACGTGGTCGTCTGTGTATAAAACGACACAAGAATTTCTCGCGATCAATACGAGTATGGAAAAATTTTAACTAAATTTTTTTTTCACGTAATCACGTGTAAATAATTATATACCTAATTGGATGTGTTCTAAACGGTTTTCATAATATCTGTAAACTCGATGTTCATTAATGTCAACAAAGTACAAAACATTATTTTCAGAATCCCAAAACGGACCTTCGCCCAACGATAAATTTTCAGCCACTTCTCTTATCGACGTGCCGTCATAATTTACAGCAGCACTATGGGCCACGTCAGTTATCACCAAACTACTAAAATAAATAATAATAATAATAATAATAACCTTTTAAAAATTAAACGACATTTTCAATTAATACAATAATTGAAGGGTCCAGAGCAAGAACCAAGTATCTCCACTTTTTTTCGATATTCATTTTTGTACATTACCTGATAATGG
Organism: Slavum lentiscoides; assembly: GCA_032441835.1. NCBI lineage: Eukaryota > Metazoa > Arthropoda > Insecta > Hemiptera > Aphididae > Slavum > Slavum lentiscoides. The sequence continues at coordinate 9,010,479 of CM063709.1, forward strand.
AAAACATTATTTACAGTTTGGTGCAATAATCAGAAAAATCCGTCCGTTAGATAGGTTAATATCGTGAAAAACAAAATTTGTTCGTTTCAGTGCAATAACCAGGTATCTCCAGTTTTTTTCTTTGTTTTTGTTCAAAAATGTACTTAAGATTATGTAAAATGTAATTTTATATAATATGTATAGTTAGTTCTTCGTATGGAAAATTTAAATCTATTTTTACAATATTTTCATACCTTCATTAGAAATGTAATTATTTAGTATTTTGTGCCTCCTGAACAATTTCAAAAATGGAGATACCTAGTTCTTGCTCTGGACCCTTCAATTATTTTACTTATTATATTATACCTTAATAGAATAACGACGAAGTAACACGTGTTGAAAATCGACATCTTTACAAAAATCACTAATAAACAGCAGTATAACACCTGCACATATAAAATACTCTGCCGTACTATTATTATGTAAACTAACACAATCGTGAATCGTGGGCAGAGGAGGAAAAATTATAAACTTGGTAATTTATATACGGTTTAAGAATAATAATAATTTATATCGCGTTGAACAAACACCTTGTATAATATTATCTTTAACCTTGAGGTATATAACTTTTCGTATACGTGTTATGGAATAAAATAAGAACTATTTTTAACATAACCCATAACCTCTTAATAAAAAAGTGTTCGCAGTTATACCAGTAACTAGTTACTCATGTGAACGTACCTTCTCTAAGATGAGCATTATGAAATCAAAATTGCGTAGCACAATGGGACAATAAATCGGTTAGATGGACTTCTAACTATGTCCATTAAACAAGATATTGCATATAATATAGACATAGACGAAGTGATGAACATTGAACATTTTAAAATCAACATACCAACCCAAAGACGAATGGAGTTATAAGAAAAACATTGTATTATTAACACCAGGGGCGGATCTACGGGGGGGAGAAATGGGGGAAATTCCCCCAAAAAAATTAAAGTAGAAAAAAATTAATAAGATAAAAACAAGGTCATCGACTTTTTCTGTACTTTTATATCCTATAAATAAATACATGTGAGATTTGGTAAGTCAAAAAAAATAGTAATACTATACAGGTAACTGAAAATATGATTTTTAAACCTATAATTTTGAAACAACTTTTGGAAATAATTCCCCCAAAAAAAATCAACTCTTAGATCCGCCACTGTTAACACTATTTCTTTTTTTAATAATTATTTTTTTTTATTAATTTTTAAAAACATACAAATTACTAAATATTAAATAAAAAATATATGTACATAAATCACATATTAATATATATATATATATATATATAACATATAATTTATATACGTGTTGTGTGTTATGTATAACTACTCTGCAGCCAGCAATGTCTGAGCACGCTTATGCGTATATACAAAACGCATTATAATTATAGCGTTTGGATGTTAAAAGTTTTGACAATATAAATGGTCAAAAACCGCTTATAGTTGTACTCGCAGTCACGTTTTCAAACTTGAAAATAAACTGTTAGGTAACTGTAATAATCGAGTATAAATTAATAATTAATATATATGAAAATAGGAAATTGTCGTCAAAATAAAGTAGAATAATAATAAAAATATAATATGTATTGTGCATGTTATTACATTAAAATTTAAAAATACGTACAACGTAACGAAAAATTGTTACAAAGACAATATAAAATATTATTACAACGCGTGTTTTTTTTTTTTTTAGACATTATTACAGACTTTACAATAAAAAAATTTTCGTTATTTTATATAAACAAATGCAAATCGGTAAGTGAATATTATAATAAAGTGGATATTGGAATGTGTACAACGGATCTATTATTGATCAAATTCATAAAACGAAAAAAAAAATTTTTTCTGGTCGTCCTGAAAATTTTCACTGTGTGAAAATTTACACTACAAAAACAATATATCGTTTCTACATTCGCAATATATTTTATATTTCTATATTATGTAAGTGTTAATAATAGATTTTTTTTTAAAAAAACTAAAGTATGCGTGTTTTTTTATATACATTTACAACAAACGAAAACATTTTTCACGAATCCGGCGGTTCGGCGTTCCCCTGACTCCGAGACCGGACACTTCCAACACCTTACCCGACATCGGATACTCGTGGAATTTTTTCGGTGTCACGCCACGACTGATCGTCGTCACGTACAGTTTTTCCAGCTGAGGCCCGCCGAACGTGACCGACGAGACCTTTTCCGCGGGAATTTTCAATTGTCCCAACAATTTCGCGGTGGAGCCGCTCACGTGCAATACCTGTTGAATGTAATGCGTGTTTCTTTTTTTTTTTTTTCAACGTTTTTTTAAACTTTTAAAGGGATTTTTATTCGGAACGAACAAAAATATTGCGAGTCACAAAGACTGCAGCAAGTTTCGAGATGTATTATTATTTTTATATTTCAAATCAATATTCTTATATATTTTATATAAAATCGTTTTATTCGAAAAACGATTCTGTATGAGCGCCGCCGGCTATACAGAAATTTATTATAATATATTAATCGATACGATAAGAATGCATATAATATATATACATATATAGTTGAAGATCAAACGAGTATAATTATAGATTTCTGTATACGTTACAAAACGGTATTTAATGTAACAATAATACGCGTGAAATCGGCGAACGCTTCGCCGTAAAACGATTTTTAGAAAGCTTAAAAACAATAATATTTGTCCTAGTCGATTTTAATGAAAGTGTCTCAAGAAAAGCGTTGTACATCTTGTTGTAAATTTTCAACTCTTAAAATACTGCTCGCGTTATGAATTATTAAATCGAAAATCTATATACTATTTCATCCAAAACGTAAACTTGTAAAACACAAAAATGTAAAAACCGAAACAATGGAAATTCGAAAAATTGTTCGTTGACAAAATTTAAAACAAAAAAAAACAAACGTTATATTGTCAACGAATCGCTATACGTTGTTGTTCTGTTCGTTCAGAGTCCGAAGAACGCATATAATGTAATAGAATATCGTGGAGACCTGCAGCGGTTATTCTTATATACTTTTGTAATATTTATCACAAATATTTTTTGAATAGTACACCCTGACGAAGAACTTTTTTAAGATCCCCTTTACTAATTTTCTTCCGAATAACTTTTTTTTTTACAATATATCTCATTCATATCATTAAAACCAATAATTTTAATTTTTTTCTTTTTAGTATTATAAATCACACGTATAAGTACGCGGTTCATATATATAAAACATACACATTTCAGAATTATTTTTATTATATACTCGACTTTACGCAACAGAAACTTTAATACATATTTCTATTTTTATTGTACTTTTAAAATTTATTTTACGAGTTTAATGGTGAAGAATGGTGTCGTATTCTTTAAACAACCGTTTTTGAAAATCGAGCTCAATACTCGACAACGCGTTAATCGTATAATTTGGGGACTTGATGTTTTCGATAATGCGGTTTCGGAACTCGTTTTTAATGCATACAAGAGCGGCGAACGGTTTTTCGCCTAAACGAGTTGTGTGAATTAAAACTTTCAGAGCTTCACTTGATATTTCCGAATAATCTTTCCGTATACGTGCGACCAGAAATTTTCCCAACGAATTCCGATTAAATTGTACTTTTACAATACACTGTTTTTTTAATAAAAAGACCGCGTTCTTTCGCGACCATCTCGGCCCGTTTAGTCGACGAATATCAAACGCATTAAAAGATGTCTAATTCAGTTTTTACTCGTATCCAGAACAGGAGAGTAAGTTTCGATAACTCGATTACAATAAACTTTCAAATTTATACCGAAAATTTGTACCGACTGCGTATAGCGTCGCAGACTCCCAGCACGAATGTCACGGACCCCCGGGATGCTGCGTACCTATTACAAAAATATAAGAACCGCTAGTGTAGACCGTAGACAATATAGTACGATGATGGTTTTACCTGAGCGCCGTCGTAATTGGCGATCCACAGATCACCTTGCGCGTCGATCGTCATCCCATCCGGTACGCCCGGTATGTTGTCCGTCCGGAAATCATAAAACGTTCGGCGGTTCGCTATATATACAACAGTTAAAGGTTAATTTTTTTTTTTAATCCTTTTACGAATCCCCTGCCCCCCTCCTTACAAATGGAAGCCGTGACGGGGTCGTAGTCGAAAAGCGCGATTTGCTTGGTCGGCGAATCAATGTAATACATCCGCGTCGCGTCGTCGTTCCAGGCCAGCCCGTTGGACACGGAAACTCCAGGCAAGACCGGGTCGATATTCTGGAAACAACCGGTGTCGTTCAACTTGTACAAAGTCCCGCGACCCGGTGGGATGTTGCCGGCCGCGTCCTCGAATCCCATCGTGCCTATAAAATAATACTCGTTGAATTTCAAAGTTTCCGTCTTATGTCAGGGGCGTATTTAGATTTTTTTTTTTTGAGGCTGAGACACTGAGTAATGTAATCGTTGAGTTATTTCTGCAGAATTCTGATCCAAGACTAAACCTTAAGATTAAAAAAAAAATTACCGAATACCTACTCAATCTACTCAAAACAACTATTCAAGATTTTAGTATAAATTTCGGCGGTACCTATTTCCCTTAACGTCGTCGTGTAAACGATAAAAACGTTGTTGTAATAACATTTATAACAAAAATTTAACATCTTATGGAGCATAGGAAAAATTTCCTGAAATTTCGATGGAGGCTCTAGCCCAATCAGTCCTTCCCCATAAATACGCCCCTGTCTTATACTAATATAGTATATAGAATTTGACCATAATATTTTAAAATTTTTAAAAAAGCACTTATTTATTTTTAACGAAACACGGCAAATTCTTTTTTTTTTACACAAAAATTACAATAATAATACGTAATATTATATTATTGACGTTTTAAAATGTTAAGTACATAAGTAATTATTTTTTTATGCGTTATGACGGTTTAATAATTTAAATTTCCGTTGCTATATATTCTCGAGTTTCTTCGCTACTCGCGAGGGTGGTCTTTTCATATTTCTCTAAGGAACTCACGTCACTTTGGTACATAATTCTGTGTAAAAAGTACATTTTTTTATTTGATGTATAAATGGTTTTTACGAAAACAATTTTTTTTTTTTTTTTGATCTGACCGTAAAACGTTTGAACGAAAAATATTATTATTTTTATAAACGCGTATATTTATTCAGGGAATATTCGATAATATTTTTTTTTTTTTTTATATATATATTTTTTTCTAACGTTTCAAATATTTTGCAATCGACTTTATTTGGTACTATAATATATAATTTTTTCTCTCGCGTTTTAATTTTTTGCCTTTATCCCGCAGAAATAATTCAAATTTTTACTACGTGTTTTGTATGTATTGAAATAAATATTTTTCATTTTCTCGAACGTCGGAACATGCGTAGTAACGTCTAATTCTGTAATATTAATTAACTGGTTCGCGATTCTTTCAATTGTATATACACAAGTAAAAAAACGGAAAATAAACGGGATCTATTCTAAAAAACAGGATAAAATGAATCCCGTTTGAAGTTCATATTGAGACAATCCCGTTTTAAACGCAACGCATCAGTCACCCTACTACACAGTACAGTATAATTCAAGTACTTCCAAAGTAATAGGTACCAACGGTATAGATATTCCATATACATACAAACTTCTCGTCGAAAAAATAACATTTTTCTATTTTTTTTTTTTTTTTTTTTTTTAACTGAGGATATATTAAATCAACAATATAAATAATATATATCGGATCATCGTCTGTACTCGAGAACTCGTGGCAATATTTTATACGTGACTGGTTTAGGATACTTTTTTCTTTTGTATACGAGATATTTACCGGCCCACAAATAACCGTTCGGGTCGGCTTTCGCGTCGTTCCATCTGTTACCGACTTTGTTTTGGTCCACAGTGACCAACCCGACGACTTTGCTGGCGGTTTTCTCGTTGAGATTCCACCGGAGGCTGGTCAACGTGGTACCCAATCCGATGACGAACAGACCTTGTTGTCCGGCGACCGGTATGACGAAACTGACGTCTTCGTCTAAATCACAATAATAATAATATAAATATTATATTTATCGTTTATCACAAATGCTGCATGCGGTACCTATATAAGAATTAGGACGTCTCGGCGATAAAAAAAAATGCTTAAAAAATACATTTTACCAAATTAATAAAAATTAAATAACTATATTAAGTTTTAAAAAAAAAAAATGTATTAGTGAACAAAAATATCAGACAATTTAATATTAATATCTGCAGTGTAAAAAAAAATATCTTAACGTGATATATTGCAGTTTGCTGCAGTATCCCTAAGAAATATGATTTTATTTGGACTACCACAATTATCTCATCATCGCGATATGTGCGACTGCTTGACGGACGAGTAATTTTGTACGTATTAAATAAAACTGAATTATTGAACGTTTTTTTTTTTATTATTATTATTTATTTATTATTCAATAATTCAGTTTTATTATACAGATAAAAATCAATTGTCCGTCAAACAGTGGCACACACCGCGGCTGCTGACGGACTCCTCCCTTCCTAGGCGTTACATTATAAATTTATATTGTATAATATGTATTCTATAATAAATGGTAATACGTGGTTCGCGTCTGACCGCTGTAACAACACTGAGCGGTCCGCTGGTTTCGGACCGCTATTTATATGCGCCTTTCTGCCACGCCCTCTATGTTGTATCGTAGTGCTATCTGGCGACTATTTTCTTTTCCCGTTTTATAGTTATTTTTTTTTTACGTTCCGTAGCACGTTGTTATTCCTTTTTCTACATCTGCATATTTGTCTCGATTTATTAATAAATCTTTCTTCTTGGACATTTAATGCTGGGTTTTCATATTTGTTTGCTGTTTTCTTTCTTTTTATCTTTTTACTTGATGTATTTTTAACTCCATAATAATATAGCCTTATCCACGTATTGTTATTATATAGGCATTAGCGATACCCACACGAATATTTTATAATAATAATAATATGTAGATATTGTAGGTAATCAAAATATTTATTTTATCTTTGTAGCCACATATTCAAATTACTAAATCAAACATATAAATGCCTAGTATTACCGATAGGCGATAGCACATAGCACATTACGTTTGTTTCATAGTCGAAAAATTACCAGTTTTATTCACAAACTTTGTTTATATTCATAATTCGTGTAATCGTGTGGATGTGTTATGATTTGTGACACTATATTATATTATATTATTATATCTAACAGCAGTTTTATTTATTTTAATAATATGATTGTCATGTGAAACATTATGGGGACGAAGTTTCAATGTCTTATATAAAATTATAATCCCCGAAAGAAATTGTAAGCACGCCACTGCATCTATTATACTAATATTTATTTTTAAAAACACATTGACCTATCAAAGACAACAATATTCGTTCATCACAATCGCCAACGACCATACCACGTTGAATACACCAGTTCTCGTCCGATCACTGAAGTTAAGCAACGTCGGGCGTAGTTAGTACTTGGATGGGTGACCGCTTGGGAACACTGCGTGCCGTTGGCAAATTTTTTTTATTCATTACTTACTACAATTTATTATGTATTATATAATAAATAAAAATGTTTACTAAATATAATAACCGCTGTTAATAATATTATATATATATATTTTTTTTTAATGTAAGTATCTATGCTTGGGTCTAAAAAATAAATGTTACACCGATATTTCATGCTGTTAGAACTTATATAGGTATCTATAATATTTATAAAAAAATTTTAAATAATAATAAAATAAGGAATACTTGAAAAAATTAACTGTGACAAGATTAAATATTACTACACATGGTATTTATAAATTGATATTCGAAATGGTATATTTCGTTTGGTAACTTATATAATATTTTTATTGTTCAAATTTGTACTTATAGACAGAGGGTCGCAAAGTGATTGACCATATTTTATACCTATTTTGGGGCTCGCGACACTAAAAATGTTGAGAAACTATGGTGTAAGGTGTAACGTACCTAACTTATTGCATTAGTCCTGATCATATACAATTCTATAAATATGAGTACTGACTACTTAAGCAGGTGTGAGAGCCAAGTCCCAACGGTTCACTTTTTTAGTACGTCATATAGCTTCTTTGCACACCCCGAACAAAGTCTGGCTACGGTTATGAATATTATATATTACCGCTGCGTCTATAGTCTATACCCACCTAGCTGAACGTGGTCCAAACGGTTTTGGAACCATCTGTAAACGCGATGCTGGGAAATGTCGACGAAATACAGGACATTATTCTCCGAGTCCCAGAACGGCCCTTCGCCGTGTGCCATCACGTCGCCGGCCACTTCCCTGATGGACGCGCCGTTGTAATTCACTGTGCACGCCGCCATGGCCGTCCAACTGCAAAACGAAAGCGGAAAGAGCAAAACCGCGCGCGGTCAACGAACGGATGATGAACACGCGGACACGTGAATATTTATGTGGTTATCATCTGCACGACTACATTATAGACACACACAATACCGACTGGAACGAGAACGTGGACTGCGAGGAGTTCCGATCAGCTGAATTTAAACTGAGAAGGGGTTATCTATATACACACGTGCCGTGTGGAACCACCGCGCCTAAACGTTTTTTTTTAAATATGTACGTATATTTTTAAGGAAACGGGCAAAAACTGCAAAACCGTTAAACGTTTTAATTTATATACTACACGCGACTGCAGCGTATAGGTACACGAATAATTTTGTTTACAAAAATGAAAAATATATTCGAAAACGGAGACGGTAAGTACGTCGCTTTCAAGTTTCAATCTTCCGCATACATTTATAAAATATATTATGGTAACTGAAACGATTAAAACCACGGCGAATGGGGACGCATATAATGTTGGAAAATGCAATACGTTTGCAGGAATCATATGTTTCTGGAAAAATAATTCGTCGGGAAACGTATTTTATTGCATCTGTATTTTGTCGGAAACGTATTTGTCGAAAGAAGGTAGGTACATCAGATATCAATGTGTAACACTGTAACGTAGGTACATACATAATACATTATTAAAAAAAAACCACCCACTTCGGTTTTTCTTTTTCTTTTACTATAATTTCCTATTAATACGGTATAGAATTTTTAGACGTATGATTATAAGTTCTCGACAGATACCTACAGTTCATTAAAAATACGGTTCCAGAAAAATATATTCCGAAATTTTAATTTCCAAAACACACAATACATTTCCGAGCAAATACTATTCCGACAATATGTTTTTCCAACAGAATATTTTCCATTAAAATAAGTTTCCGACAACATACGTTTCCAAATAAATACCGGTCCGCGGTAATATTATATTCCGAGAATATACGTAGGTACCTACCAAAAACGTCCTTATTGCAATATTCTTACGATAAAATGAAAAAAAAAAGAATTGCTCGTTACTCTATTTGTATTATTGATTTTAAAAAATATACCCAAAATAGTCGAGTATAATTTCTTTTTTTTTTTTATGAGAAACAAATAGCTCGATTCCACCGCGGACAATAAATTTAATCGAAATTTACACGATCATTATCGAAACAGAATTTTCTCAGAGCTCTATCAAATTCGAAGTTGATTCGCAATCATTGTGAACATATATTTTGAATAATAATACATAGCGTATTGCAAGTATGATTTTAATCTCTGCAGAATGATTTTGCCATATTTATTGCCGGCGAAATGTCCAAATTATTATGGGCACGATTTTTGAACCGCGGAAAATTGTGATACGCGCGTGTAAAACATCGAAATTTTATAAGATTTTTCTACCCGTAAAAATGTACGTACACAGAGAAATTAATAAAAAAAAAGCTTTAAATCGTCCGGACCTAAAATACTTGGCGACACAGTTTATGAATAATATTATGACGAGCACTGATCATCTACACCGGGCCCGACATACCTTGAAAGAAACACGATACACCACGTCCTGAACGCTGCCATGGTCCGCGATTGAAGAACTGAACCGCGTGTCTACCGAACTGAATCGCCGCGGGAAATGAAAGCGATCGGTGGTGAATAGTCGTCGGTCTCACGTCCAGTAACCGAATGAATCGAATTAAAATCGCGTGTCGAATCGACCGTAATAATACATGATTCTATTATAATGGTGCAATATAATTTTAATATAATACACCGGGCGTTTCCGTTTCCTCATGGGAAACGAGTCTGTCCACAGACAACTAGAAATTATACAAAGTGCTTCGGTCAGAACGCGCCAGTCCCCTACCCTAATTATTAACAAATTACTATTCAAATACGTGTTTTATATATATATATATATATATATTTTATATATTGTATAATTTTTCCACGTAAATCGTTTATGTCCTCATTTGAATTTCGAGGGCCACGAAATCGAGTACGATTATAATTTGTAAATTTTAAGAAGGAATACAGTTTGCATGAACCCGAACACAATACAATATTGTATTAATTGATTTGTCGTACGGTCGTTTGTCCATGAAGGATTTTATCTATAGGAGTTCCATTTGTAATAATACAAAAGGGTATAAATTATTCGTTTATTTTTTAAACATTATTTTCTATTTATTGTTTTACGAGTACTAGTATAATGATAAAAAAATAACATTTTTTTAAGGACAAAACTGCTAATGAAAAAACCTGTTTTTACATAAATAAAAAGGAAAAAAAAAATATTACAAGAGTATAATTATAAAGCGTCAAAATACTAAATATGTATGTCAATAATAATGTAAAATGTGTTGCGATTGTTTTAAACCTATTGTATTGAATGTACGAGAATTGAAAGCAAAGCGCAATTTAAAATAATTAAAATAATTAAATTATGTATATGGGCAGTAATTATAGTAAAGAAAATTGAGGTATAGTCTCTTAAAAAAATATATATAAATAAAAAAAATATAATACACAAGTCTAGTTGTTTTTGACTGAATACGAAAAGAAATCAAATAATGTTTAGTGAAAACTTACATTTCAAATTTGATAGTCCCCCTAAACAATATAATACGCCTCCAGAAATAGGGGGAAAATTTTGGTAAAATACGTTTTTTTTAAAATTTCGTCGAATTAACAAGATAAAAAAATTAAGAAATAATAACAAAAAATTTAAATAGTCGATATTTTAAGTTTTTTTTAACTATATATAAAAAAAAACAATTTTTAACACAGCTCTTATAGCTTTCTAATAAAGATGTATGAATCGAAAGACAAGGTGGAAGTAATAAAAATAATAATAATAATAAAAAAAAAAATAAAAAAAAAAATATATCTAAATAACAATGAAATTAGGTAACATGAGCGAGAAATTGAGATACTAATGGTGAGCGCTATAAAATATTTTAGAACTACCACTTGCGATCAGTCGCTGACATCAAGTGTAAAGCGCTTTCGCTCTCGCCCCATCCAGTCGCTTGTGCCGACGCTCTTACGCCTGTAACTGTTGCGGGTCCGAATGCGCTGACCCCCCTCTTTCTGGAGACTTTTATCAGACCTCTTTTCGCCTGAAAAAAAAAAATTAATAATAATAAATAAGTATTGAAATTATTAAAAATATATTTATTACACAAATGTATGTTAAATGCTGGATTTTCCCAGATAGTTATCAGACACGAAATACATTTTGACCATTATAAAGAAAATTTAATCAAAAATCAATTTGAGTAATACAAAAAAATTATTGCATTAAAATAATAGCGAATATAAAGTTCAAATTACGTAGGCTATCCAAATAATAGAATGATACAAACGATAATCAATCTTTGTTATACCCTAACCATCACAATCAGTCACCAAGAATCTATATGTTTTGAATGACAAATATAAAATTTGATTTTATACAACTTACCTTGTTTATCTTGTAAACTTCCCATAGCTTGAAGCGCCGCCACTATTTCCAGCTGCGCCGACTCGGCCACCGCCACTATTTCCCCATGACCGATTGTTGTGTGCGACTCCATGCCATTGTCTATTTCCAGTAGGTGCCGCTCCCCAAGGACCGGCAGCCCCAGCATCCCAACGACCTGCAGGCCACATCCATGAATTAAATCCCCATGGCCAATCTAAAAAGTAATATGCTCATTAATATAAAATGATACAAACTGTATGACAATGAAATAGTAATAAATTATTTCTTGTACATCGAAACAAGACCCACAAGCTCATAAGATATTTATACAAATAACATTATTTTATCTATAATACATATATATTTAACTATTTGGTTTGAAAACGTTTTTGTATACGTAAAAGCTAGTAAAAATTCTAATTCATGCATCAACATAATCTAACAATTAATATACAAAATAAATAGTACAAAGTCTTCTACTAAACAATCACAAACTTATTAATAACAAAAATTTCAATAATTATAAGAGGGCGTTTCATATGTTCCGTTATTGAATGACAGAATTTAAAATAAAATATACATTATACTTGTTTTCTCAAACACAAAAATTTTTAAAATACCAGTTTCATCTTTGAAATTTTCTAATGTGCAGGTCATTCTTTTATACCGGAACAGTATTTCATAATACTTAACACCCTCTAAATTAAAACTTCACAGGGCCTTTTACCACGAAATTACCATAATCTTTTCTGTTGAACTGATGCATTTACTGACAAAACACACATTGTAAGGCACCATGGAAAAAGTTATCTTGCCATTATCCACGTAAACATAATCAGCATAGTAATTGGTGCATAAAATAGTCGGAAGAAAAATAAATGCAACAGGAATTAATTTGCACTCTGGACGCCATGGAACAAATGTAACATATAAAAGAAATGAAAAGAGTACACCAGGAGATAAAGTCACGAAACTACATGGAATATTATTTTTACTTCCATTAGTTTAGTTTAAACCGTCACTTTACACACCTGAAAGACTGAATAAGAAAAATAAGGAAAAGACGAAAAACATATAATATACAAATATATATATATATATATATATACATATATATATATATATATTTATATGTTTTGATTGTTAGATCAAATATGGAACAATTTAAATCATTAAAATACTGAGATAACTCAAAACTGCATCGTAATAGCCAAATTAAACACACCAGATTATTTAGATGTTTAAATATTAATATGATAAATTTAAAAGCAAAATTGCCAAAAGTAAAACAACAGCTTAAAAATTTTAATAAAAGAATAAATGTTTATGATAAATTCGAAATTATGTACGCCATTATTTTAACATTAAATACTTTCACACGATCTTGACTATTTTCATAATCTATTACTATGTTATCCTTTTAATGTATATTGCACCAAGCGATTTTCAATTATTGATGATATTAAAATTGGCATTATAGCCTTCTAAAACTAATAAAATTTACTTAAACTTTCAACTTTTAATTCATTTTAAAAAAAAACTCCTACAGCAGAAGTGAATTTTATAATAAATATATCATACAAAAAGGGGTTAAATTCAGGAAGTTAAAAAAATAGAATGATAAAAATGTATACTAATTATGTATTATTGCAATGTGCAACCTTGAATGTTTTTTTAACGCTTAAGTGACTATTTGATTATGACTGACAAATTTTGTTTTTTTTTTTTGTAAAATAAAAGTATTTATCTAAAATTGGTAAACTGTACAATATATGGAAAACAATGACACTGAATATTTTAGAATTAATTTCCTTAAGTGTTGTCTATTGTTATAAATTTGGCAATAAGATAAATATTTTACTCGGGGTTTATACAAAATTTTCATTGTCTACTTAATTACTGAAATAATTGAATTGGATTTTATTTAAATATCAAGAAGTGTTTTATGACAATTACAAATACTTATTTTTTTCTCCTTTTTTTTTAATAATCTTATATGCTTTCTGTATTGTAATACACATTTTCAGTCATCATGAAAAAAGTACTTTATACATTTTTATACTAACCTATTCATTATTTTAATTGAATTAATAATTTGTTTGTATTTACAAAATTAATTTTATAAATATGTTAAATTACCTATTTTGAAATGATTTCATGTGGCTATTTACACAAATGTATTTTCCTTTTATCTCCTTAGATGCAAATTAATTTCCAAAAAATAAAATTCACCCAAAGTATATTTTAAAGGAGATAAATTTTAAGAACACAATGCTTAGTTACTTCTAAATAAAAAAATTATTAAAAGTGTAACTATAATGTGCAAACATTAATTAATGTGCGTGCATCATAATTATGTTATTACCTCAGACCAATCCCAATACTGTTATCAATAAACAAATAAAATATTAAAAATGAAAATTATGTAGATTTATAAATATTATGATTGTGAATTATAATAAGCAAATACTCACCGAAATCACCTCGACCAGTCATACGTAAATTATTGGCACCAGGACGATATCCTGGTCTTGGAGCACCCATCAATGATAACGGTTGAGGCATCAACCTAAAAATCGTTGACATTTTAATAAAATATATCTACAGTAAATATGATTATTAACAAACAAGAAAATAACAATATAAAAACATATAATATTAAAATTAAATATTTAGACCAATTTTTAATTATTTTCAAAAGACATCTGACTGATACCACAAGAAGCTAACTCTTTAAAATAATATCAATGCTTTATCATGATTTAATTACTACCAGGCACCATCATATCTAATATTTTTAGGTATTCTTTACTGTATAACTTCAAACTTGTAAAATATAATGGTGATGTAACACGATTTAAACAGCAAAAAAAGTACGTATTGTTAATTGTAGTTTTTATTAATTTTCAATTAATTTAAAATTTTTATTTTAATTGAGATATAAAATATTATTAGATTTGTCATATTTCATACTATAGTTGCAAATTAAATAATTACCCAAAAGCGCGGCCTTGTATATTA